>JAXRKN010000045.1:6022500-6622500 GCA_038502055.1 Tanytarsus gracilentus | reverse complement strand
TTTGAGACTTCGACATGAATTTCACCATTTTCATCCTCAAATACTGAAGCAAAGTTCAAAATGCCATTTTTGGGGAGAATTTCTGAAATTTCTTTCATCACTGGATGTTGAGTTGACGAAACGAATAAAAATTTTGCCATGTGGCTGAAAATATTCTTTGAAATTCGACTGTCGACAAATTTAGAAAATTGTTGCTAAAATATTTTTAAAAAATAAATAAATTAATACCAAGTTAAATATTAAATGAAACGTTGAATCTGAAGTAGAGGTTTCGGCGGGATCCCGGGGAATCCCGGACTGTTTTTCAATTCCGGGATCCCGCGTTTTTTCTTCGGGATCCCGGGATTTAAAAATATCCTTTAAATGCTGCCAAAATTTCATGAAATTCCAGCCACTTAATTGGTCGCATGGACCTGAAAGTCGACGAAAGTTAATTTTACCTTTAACTTTTTTAAGAAGGGCAACAAGTAAGATTTGGATAAAAAATATAGGTTTGAAAGTGCACGATTATTTTAAGAAGAAATAATTTTTTTCATACGGAAGTGCTGAAAATTGAGGGAAGATATTTCATTTTTTAAATAAATCCTGTTTTCGATCCCGGGATCCCGGGTTTACAGGTCTTTCAGTCCCGGGATCCCGAAATTTGAAATGGATTTTCGAAACCTCTAGTCTGAAGAGAAGAGTAAGAAGTTTAATTTTGAGATTTATAATTATTTTTTAAATTATTATTTATTGATTAAAACTTTTTACTCGTTTCTGACTCCTCTTTATTAATAAATTATCACTTACCCAATCGATGTCATCGACAATCACCACAACAAACCTTGTTTGCGTCCATTTATCACTGATATTTTTATCCTTCAAGTCAAACTGCACCATGGTGACATTTGCTGGCATACACTTATAGAGTTCATCGAAAAATCTCGATGAAAAATTATTGCGTAGTTCTGCAATTGCGATTTCTTGAATCTCATTTTGAGAAATTTCATCAACCGTGTCACAAATGAACGTTGAAAGATTCGATTGTGAATTTTGAACTGGCTGAAGTGATGCTGAGATGAACAGTGGACTCGAATAAAAAATCAATAAGAAAAAAATCAGAAAATTTTGCATTTTCTGACTGATCTCGGTGACGATTGTTGTGCAACTAAAAATTGTGAGGCAACACTGAAAGTTTAAAGTAAAATAGAGCTTGAAAGTTGTCATGAGACTCAATTTTACAAAACATTTAATGCAAAAGTAGAAAAATAGAATTTTAATGCACAAGTTGAGAAAAAATACAATCAAAGTTTTATCTCCAATCATCAACCAAAAAATTCCAATTTATTTAATACAGCTTGCAAAAAAATTCACTGTTGATGTTGCTGTCGTCCAATTTCTTTATTTGCATTTTTATTGCTTCGATATCCAAAATGAAGTATCGAAGAACCTCAAAAATCAAATGAAATGCTTTCAATTTTCCGTGACCGAAAAGTGTAAATGAAAAAATCTAAAAAGTGGAACTTGACTGCATGCGATTGGATAATTTTCTCTATCTAGATCAAAATCAAAGCATCGCTATGGATAAAGAGTCGAAAAACAAATTCATTTTTTGAACGTTCGAGATCCGTGTAAATTTTCAAATTTATAGGGTAAAATTTCCAAATATGTAATCAATTTTTTGGGTGCCAAAATGAGGAAAAAAATTAAATCAATTTTCAAAATTTATAAAATTTAACGATTTTAAAATTTGAAAAAAGTAAATTTTTCTTCTGATTTTTAGCACGTTTCATCTCTTTTCAAGAGTAAATGAGAAATTTTCAACTTAAATTTTGCAATTTCTCTTTTCACCACTCAAACATGAAAATCTCTAAATTGTAAAAATTGAATTTGCAAACTACATCTACGAGAATTTCAATCCTCCGTCTTTAAAAAATAAAGGAGAAATGAATAAAATCGTCAAGTGGCAAGAGAACAAGGAAGGAATTCACAATTGAGCACGTGATTTTCTTCTTATAATTGTCATGGCGTAATTTTAATGGGACAATTTAAATTAATTGCTCACCATCTCAATGGTCCACAAAAGAGAAGTCTCGGTAGAGATGAAAAGTTTGAAATTATTTAAAGAAATTGAAAAAATTAAATTTAATAAATTTGTAAGATCAAAAAATAATTTAAAATTCAGAATTTTGAGGTTTAATGCTGGAAAAAGAAAAACTCAACCCATAATCAATAAATTTATGATTTTAAGCGACGGGAGAGAAAAATTCTTTATGCTGTGTGCAATAAACACGCAGCGAGAGTGCCAAAAAATATTTTTATGCTGTGAACATTAATTTTAATGACTCGAAGGCGCTTCGCATCGATTTTTTTAAAGACCTGAAAATATGCGGCACACATAAAAAATAATTATTAATGCGGCTGTGAGTGGAATCAATTTATTCGCGACGTGACGTTTAAGCGATAGCGGAAATATTCTACAGCATTCTGACAAGGTCTATAAGAAATTGCAATCAGGTTTTAGTGCTTTTCGTCCACTCCTGCGGTTATTTATGTGTTTTCATGGCTTGTTGTTTTTTCCGGTCATTTATTTCTCACTCTCGTCTGACCTCACAGTGGAATTGGTTCGAGACTGAAAAAAAAATGAAAATGACACACAATGGATTGAATTTCGAGGCGATAATAATTTTTAAAGTCTGAATCACAAAAATTATAAAGTGAAATGCTTTAAATTAATCAACCTGAAATTTTTAAACTTTTAAACAGACAATTTTTTTAAACATTTTTATTCATATTTCAATAAAGTTTCACAATAAATTCAAAAATTTTGTCATTTTAATAAAATACTACCTACGACTTTTCAGTTACTCCTTAAAATTTTTTAATCATTATTTATCTGCAAGAACATTCGTAAAAACCTGAAAATTCTTAGTTAATAAACATACAAATTTTTTAAAAAAGTTTTATTTGAGTCTCAATCAAATTTTACAATACACTTTTTGCGTCATTAAATAAAGCTAATAAAGATTGCTTAAAACGTTTAAGTTTTGAAACTATTCCTGGAACTTTTGATGCTTGCTCAGGATTTCTATCATCATTTTTACGATTCTTTCGGTGATTCTTCAAGAAAGCTCCAATCAGGTCCACTTGCTTAGGATATTTATCAACTTTCGATGAATTATTTGCGGGACTCTCAGTTATTACTTCCAATTTCTTCTCATCTTGATCATTTTCAAGAAGTTCTTCATTCGTTGTCTCAAATTCGTGATATTCTTGTTGCGGCAAGACAGAAAGTTCGTGAAGCTCGGTCGACAGCTCATTTCCGTCAGCTCTCTCAAGCACGCAATTTTTAACAAAAAGATTCTCAAGATTTTCTTTGCGTTTGTTTTTCTCGGAATTACGATGACCCTTAAGATGCCTTTTAATATTGCTTAAAGGTGAACAAGCAAAGTCTTGCAATTTAGACGGTTCAATTCCCGAATAGGATTCAAGATCACTTTTGTACTCTCTCAATTCTACTTTTAGACCATAACTAGGGACATTGGCAATTTCCTCTACTGAAGATTGTGAGGATTTTTCAAGTTGATGCCGTGCTTGCACTAAATCATTTGTAAATTGTTCCTTAGCACTTTTGAAGAAATTTTTTAAGAACTTTCTGAATAAAAAAAATAATATAAGTAAGCCATGAATTTTTTTATTTAAGAAATTTTACCTCAACAACGGAAATTTTTGCTGATCTTCCAACACAGTTAAATTAAATTTAAACATCAAATTCATCTCAGTGATCAATCTTTCATTCTCTTGATGGACGACATTCAATGCTTCTTTGAGGTTGCTAACCTCCCATTCTCTGATGTAAGCCGTTTGCTCCCATTGACGAATACTCCGCCGTGCACTTTCAATTATGATATTGCGAGCTTTTGTCTGCTCTTCAATCGTGGCCTCTGCAAAACTTAACACGTCTTCTTGGACCAAGCACCGTTTTTCGTAAAAATTTCTAAGAGATTTCATTATTTTAATCTTATGTTGGAAATCCCTCTTATCTCTCTGCAAAGACTTGATTTCACTTTTAAGCTTCTTAATAGTCGTCTTCTTTTTGTTCATTTTTGCGACTTTTCTTGCCAGAAATTTTAGACCGAATGAAAACTTCTTGGAAAATTTTTGCAATGATTACTTAAATAAAAAAATTTGATGCAAAATTTAAATAAAAATGTTAAAATATTCTCCTTTACTAAATTTCAGTTTTTGATTACAAAATTTAGAGAGGATTTAGAATTTAGATTTTAATCTAATTTTTTCACTTTTTCTCTTCTTGTTCGATTTTTGATTCAAATTTATTTGGAAACTTTCGACACGAAGAGCAAGTAAAATGAAGGAGAGAAAGGAAATGAAAATCATGACAAATATTGTTATCATCGTTTGAAGCAAAACAAATTGATTATGCTTCTGCAAATATTGGATTTCCGCTCATGTATCGAGTAAAGTGAAGAAGAATGAAGAAAAGTTGTTAAGTCATGCTTTGATGTACGTATGAGGATAATAATGTGTGTACGTTAGGATGAAGTTTTAATGACTTTTGGGGTTAGAGAAATAAACAAGAAGAAAAAAGGCGTTTTTATAAAAAAAATTTGAAGTTTGTTTCAAGAAAAGTTTTGATAAAGTTTAATGTGGAGATGATTTAAGTGTGGGTGTAGGTTACAATTTTGATATCAAGGAAACAAAACTTTAAAAAATTTAGATGAGAAAATTGATAGGAAATTAAATTAATTTTGCATTTTGAATTTAAAAGTTCTATAAAACGTTTAGCAAATTTCCATTTCCTTCCCCTTACAACTTTCTCTCTCTAAACACTTTCTGCAACCTCATGAGATATTTATGAAACCATGAAATCATAATTTCTTCTTCCACTCTCACTCACTCACTAAACATGATATGTTGTATTGACTTTCAGAGCTTCAATATGTTTCCAACATAAAAATGAACCTTTTTCGGAAGTGCTTCAGCGAGCGAGAGAATTTTATCCATGATATATTTTATTTATATATTTACATTGAATACAACGCACATTCTATTACACAACATCGCTATGAACCCACACGTGTTTCACTCGAAATTCACATTTCAAATGAAAGGACTTTCATTAAAAAACTTTAAAATATTTTATGTAAAAAAAAAGAAATTTAATAAATATTTAATTAAATTTTTACCGAAATAAAACTTCCAACCCTTGCATCGAAATAGAAAATCGGCAAAATTTTTCCTCTTAAATCCTTCTTGAGGTTTTACTTCCGCCATGTTTATAGATTGTTGAGAGTCAAGATCTAAACACGAAATGTTTGTTGTTGTGCTTGATAGTCTCGGTATAAGTAAACACATCGCATTATGCGATGATTCGCACACGTTAAATATATCAAGCGTAAAAATCACTTCTGTATCGGAATATCATCATCGCATAGTATTAATGGGTGCCATGCTTATATGTTGCTGTTTGCTGATGGAACTTTATAATCTCCTTATCGGCTTACCGTTAAACTCAGATGGGTAAATGTTATGTGAACATAGCGAGAAATCAATAGCGTGCCTTTTAAAGCTTTGTTGACTTTAGTTGTCGAGAAAATTTTCTATGAGAGACGAAATGAGAAAGCAATTTTAAAATTAATTACGAGCTTAAGGAAGAAAATGAGAATTTTGTGGAAGCAATTTTTAACTTTGAGATTGATTAGAGAAGATTTTAATTAGATTTTTCAGATTTAAAATTTGAAAATTTAAAACCCAAATGAACGTTCAATAAATGACTGCCTAGTTCATAATTGAATTATTTCCCTTCTGACTTTACGTGCACAAAGCGACATTTGATGGCCCAATGCTGAAGAATTTCTCCGATCATTTCATACTCAATGCCAGAGGTTGTAGAAATGAATCAAATTCTCCAGTGAACGGTGAAACATAAAAATGCTGAGCTTAAAATGCGAACCGGAAAACGGAAAAGTATGATTTAGGTTGTCACAAAAAAATGTTGTTGCAGGGCTAAAAATCAATTTCTTGATTGACAAGTACAAAAATTACATTTTTATTCCTTGGGACATTCGGAGCCAGTTAGTGTGTGCAAAATGTAAATGCCTCACCAATTTTCTCATCATTTTGTGAGTTAAATTGCAGAGGGAGGAAAATCATGTCGATGTACGAACAGACGTGAGATGAATTTTCTATTTTTTCCACATACTGACACACACACACGCACAATAATGTCCTCCCGACAATTGAATAAATCTGTAGCAATTTTCGTTATAGTCATCTGCTAATTTAGTCAACCGGACAGCTTCGTTTGTGTGCGAATTGGTGATGTTAGCCATTAAGGTTGAAATATATCTCTCGTTCTAATGGCTATGTGCCCTCCATATGCGCCTGTGGTGCTGGTATGCTGGCGATTATAATAATTTCTGCACTCTTTGACATTAAACCCCGTAATTGTCGACATTGTTTATCGTTAGAGATAAAAAATTTGCAAACTGCTGCGCACAAAATTAACGGAGTGTAATAATGGTGGTCATTGAATAAATTTTGAAATTTATATGTTTCAATTTAATATTTTTTATTTACTCAAATAATAATAATTTTTACCTCAGTCTCACACCCTTTGACGTGCCTCCATCAACATAATCATGATCACATTTTCCAATTATGTTAATCTTTAATGTTATTTTCATGACGAGGTGAGGCGATTAAAATAGAGAGTCAATTTTTGTTAAATTACCTTTTCACATAAATTAAGGATATTAATGAACCACCATCTATGGAAGTAATAATTTTCGATGTTTACCCACTCTCTCATTTTTGGACCTTTTCCTTTTTTTCTCGGATGTGAAAACTCATTAACTTTTTTTCTTTCGAGTGCTCATTATTTGTTTCACGTTGAAAGGGTACGAAAGTTTTTGTGTAACATATGGAGATGGAAATGAATAGAGACCTCATAACGAAATTAGCAAAAGGGAAGTTGAATCAAATATTTTAAAATAATTTCTTTGATTATTTTGTGATTTAGAATTATTGTAATAAACTAATTTTCCCTCAAATCAACCAAAGTTTTGCACCCCTCGATAATTTAGGGTTCGCATTTAGAACAAAGCATTTTGTTGAAGGACAATGGAGAAAAGAGATGAGAATGTTAATTAAAATAGATAGCCATGATTCGCACTTATTTACACACACACATACTAACTCACTTCATGAAAGCTCAAGGGTTAACCACAATTCAGCATGAATGATGTCGATGTGAGTGAGAAAATGGATTAAAATGGACTTTCGAGACCTTTTTGAGTTCACTCGATACAACAGAAAGAGTTTTTTTTTTTTTTTTTTTTTTTTTTTTTTTTTTTTTTTAAAAATTGTTGGTTTTTAATTTTTTTATGGTTTTAATTTAAAAAAAAAAAAGAATAATTTATAAATAATTATTATTTATATTATAAATTAAGTTTTGTTTAAAAGGTATTGTTTTTGATTTTTTTTTTTTTTTTTTTTTTTTTAAAATTTTAAAACAATTTTAACCAACGGACACTTAACGGTTGAGTACGCTTTCGATACAACAAATGTAAATAGCGATAAATAATTAAATTTCAATTTAGATGAGAGCCGAAAATGTGTGTGTGAGTTTGTGCGTAATGGAAATGTTATTTGGACATCGAAAGATCCGCAAAATTAATGGATGAAATGAGCTGGAAATAGACAAATTCTTCATTAGTCATTAGCGAGAGGATTGATTACGAATGGATGGTTATTGACAGTCGAAGACACACAAATATGTCTTGCTTCCAAATACCTAATCAACAGCCATCACATTCATTTATCATTAGCACATAAATTATTCGCATGATGTGTGGTCATTTTGTATTTATCACGGCACAAAATGCGATATTTATGTAATTTGACATTTGATGGAAATTTATGCAAATAGTTTCAATATCAAATTGACATTCGAATCGATGAATTTTGTGAGGAGACAAAATGAATCGAATTTAGTTAGAAGTGATTTTAACTTTTTTGATGCACTAAAGTTCAAATAAACAAATATAAAGATTTTTAAAGTTTTTATTAAATTTAAAATCAAGACTTTAAAAAATTATAAATTTTTATTCAAAATTTAGTCAAAGATTTTTTTATTGTTTCCCATCAGTCCTCGATGTGAAATGTCTTTAAAGCCTTTTTGAACGTAAGTATGGAAATTTTCTTCTGCTGGTTCTGCAAATTTTTTAAAAATACCATTTTCATCAAAATCAGCTTTCAGTTTTTGGTCATCAGCCGCTGTCACTTTTGAAAAAATAATTAAGTCAAAGTTAAAGATTAAAATTTTAATACTCACTCTCTTTTTGAAAACTCAATCCATCGACCAAGTTAATGACTGTTGGATTCTTTTTTCTAAATATCTTAGATTTATGAAGATTTGGATTGGCCGGAAACATCACGAAATAATTTAATTTTAAACAAAATAATTTTGCACAAATTAACCGAAAATAATTTACAAACTTTTTGTTCCTGCGATTGCGGAAATTTTTACATTGTGATAAAACTTAACCATTAATTTATAACACAAAACAGCAATAAACAAGTGAGAGGTAAAAAGGGGAGTTTTCACTAATTTAAATATAAAGCGTGGGAGAGAAAATAGTAATTATGGAACACCGTCTGTTGCCTTTTTTAGCGTAACCCACACAAAGTGTGGTAACGCTTATATGCTCGTGATTCCGTCCGTCCGTCCGTCCGTTCCTTCGAGATCTCGGCCCCTGGACCAGCTAAAGACTTCGGGTTTTCGCCAGATGGTAGCTCTAAGGGTCTTTATTAGCCCATTTTAGGAATTTTTCGAGTCATGACCACAGGTCGTGCCATGGACGGCCCTAATGTTCATTTTTCATACAAATTTTCTCTTATATGGCTTCATGGGTATCGTTGAACTCGGAATTTGATCAGGAATCGATTGGCATGGATCTGAAAATGGAATACTGTGGAAAGTGGAACATAGTGGAAAATGGAACACAGTGGAAAATGGAACACAGTGGAAAATGGAACACAGTGGAAAATGGAACACAGTATAAAATAGAGCACATTGGAAAATGGAACACAGTGGAAAATGAAACATGGTGGAAAATGGAACACAGAGGAAAATGAAACATAGTGGAAAATGGAACATGATGGAAAATGAAACATGATGGAAAATGATGGAACATAATGGAAAATGGAACATGATGGAAAATGAAACATGATGGAAAATGATGGAACATAATGGAAAATGGAACATGATGGAAAATGGAACATGATGGAAAATGGAACATGATGGAAAATGGAACATGATGGAAAATGGAACATAATGGAAAATGGAACATGATGGAAAATGGAACATAATGGAAAATAACTTCTCTAAAATGATTTCTCTAAGCCTTCCCCAATTTTTCATATATAAGGCAAAAATTTTCTCTCCCAAGCTCATTTATATTTCAACCACGGAAGAGTCAACATCGTAAGGTAAAGCTTCCCCAATGCTTCACCTATAAGGCTTCCCCAAGGCTTCACCTAAAAGGCTTCCTCAAGGCTTCACCTAAAAGGCTTCCCCTAAAAGGCTTCCCCAGAGGCTTCCCCAAGGCTTCACCTAAAAGGCTTTCAATACCGATCTGTTACAGTGGGTTACGCGGCAACACCCACGAGTGGGTTTTGAAACATTTTTTGTTCTAAACCCGATGGTGATGTTGCGGTGTAAAAAAGTTTTTTGCGCTTGCGAATAATCAGAACAGTTAGAGAGCGGCAGCGCGCGTTAAAAATGCGGAAAACGTCGACACACTAACTATTTTAATCCAACAGCATCTCACTTTTGTCGCGATGGGAAAAATTATTTCATATTTGCAACTTTTTTCGTGAGAGCTTTGAGCTTTCAATCAAGGGGTTGACAATTTACATATTTTTATTAATTTCAATTAGAAAATTTAATTTAAAAATTATTGTAATTTTAAAAAATTTTCATCCCCTGATTTTTCAACGACTGCATCGAAAAGTTTCACAAGCTATCATCAGACGCTGCTTCACTGTTGCACACACACACACATCGTGGTGAAAATTTTTAATAAAATTTAATTTGCTTGAAATTAACATTTCTGCAAAACTATTTTCAAATGAGCGAGCTCGAAGCGGAGCGTAATTAAAAAATTTAATTTTTAGCTCGATGTGGTAGAATGAAATTTTTCATAATTGCGAGAAGAGTGTGAAAAATTTTTGCTAAGCTTGGATAAAGTTTGACATGTGATTTTCAACAATTTTTCCTCCGACTCAAGCATCATTAAGCTAAACAAAGTTTCAAACAATGTCTATATCCTCTCAATTAAACGTCAGCACAAATTTTTTGATCGAAATTAAATAATGAAAACTTTTTGCTCAAAGGCGGTTAGGAAAAAGTTTCAATTACAAGCAAGCAACAACTTCGTAAAACCCATTTATATTGTAAGGTAAATAATACAGCTCGCATCAACAACTTTCTCAAATTAGCAACAAAAGAGAGAAAAATTATTTTGATCGATAAGATCCGTAAATTTTATATTGGTAAAAAAGTTTTAATAAAATGCAAACACGAGCCATCAGAAAAATGAACAATTGAGTTTGTTTTTAATTAACTTACTAGGAAAGTTTTTTTCGAGTTGATCTTTTTTGTTCTGGTAAATTTTAAATACAATTCAATACATTTTAAAATTTAATTTTAAACTAGATTTTTTGGATTTTTAAAATTTAATTTTAACTTTGATTTCCTGGATTTTTAAAAATTTCATAAAGTTTCTAAATTTAATTTAATTTTAAAATTTCAAATTCATCAAATTAATTTAATTTATCACGTCAGATTTAAAATTGACATTTTTCAAAATTAAACGATTTATTTGACGACTTTAATATCCTGACTATAAAAACCTTCCACTCACATGGTTCACCAAAAAATCAAATATCATGATGATTATTTTAGGATTTTTCCATTATCATCGCACATTCATCTTTCAATCTTAAGCCCTCGATTCGAATAAATTTCTCTTCTTTTAATGATATCTTCATCAAGTTGAATTGATGCAGTGAATTTAAAAGAGTGATAGATTTAAGAGAGAGAAAACTGGAAATTTCCATGAAAACTGGAAAATTCGCTCTCTTTTCCATGATGCATTTTGGAAAATTTTCCATCAAATTCTCTCAATCTATTTTCGTGCATTAAATTTATTTTTTATTTTTTTATCGCTGTAAGGAAAAAAAATACACTTTTATCATCATCATCAGCACAACATTGTGTATTGACAGCACGACATGAAAAGAGAGAGAGAAAGAATTTGTTGCAAATCTTTTCCGATCACTCGAATGTGATGAGGGAGTTTTTTATGTGGATGTTGAGTATTGATATGTTTGATGCTTCTTTCGATTTATTTTCGATACTGATGTAGTTTTTGAAAGCGTTGTTGAAAGGATTTTTAAAGAGATGAATTTGTGTGGAAGATTTGAGAATATTTTTAAAGTTTTTGAGTTGAATAAAAAATCATGCATTAAATTTTAAGTGGAAAAAATTAATTTAAAAAATATCTTTAAATTTTATTGATTCAAATTTTTCTCCACAAATTTTTATTCTATATTTGTTCATTAAACACTCGACCTTGAAGCTCTTTACTTCCTTTATCGTCACTACAACCACGAACATCCAATTTACAAAATTAAATATATCGATTCAGTATCGGAAAGCAATTAATTATTATTCTATGCCGTTGGCTAATACTACATTAAGCATTGAGTACTTGTAGGCATCCTACTTGAAGGAAAAATGTCGCTTTCGTGATAAATTTCCCAAACCTGTCGTGTTAAATAATTTTTGGTTGTGAAGAAATTATAAAACTTTTTCTTCTTCCTACTTCCTTTAATTAACAGTCTCGCAGTAGTTGAGCTGTCGTTCATAAATTATTTAGGATTCTCTCTTTTAACAGTCTCGCACACACACACACACAGGATCATTATTTTTCGAGCTTTTTTCAGTTGATATTTATTGCTTCAACTCGCACTTTTATATGACGTGAGAAGTGAAACTATCAGACTGGTGGAGTTGAGAATGAACTCTGGAATTTTTCATAATATTAAAATTAATTTATTTAGTTTTTTAAATTATTTTATTAATTTATTTTAAAACGTCAAAAACCTGAGTTTTCTCCCCCTTGCTAAAACTCACCTACTTGAGTTTAGGTGACACCAAATGAATGTCTTTACATTTTCACGTTGAATAATTTCTGAGTGGCATGTTAAAGTGCTCATGCAAGCTATCATTATTATTATGTAACCTGTGTGTGGTGTTACGGGACACTCTCCCTCTCTATTTTTTCTCGCTATTAATTAAGCGTCATGTCACATTCATGCCTTTGCGTGTTCATATTCCTTGCAATATTGTTGTGACTCGAAAGTTGTATCGATGGAAGAAAAAATTTTTTCTAGACGTGAAAAAATAAAAATAGAACGACAAAAATCCCTAATTTGACGAAACATTCAATTTTATGCCATTAAGTTTAACACAAATGTTTATTGTTCGATCAACTGTGATTTAAAAATAGTAACTTACAAATTGAGGGGGAAAAACCACGTGTTAAGTGTAACCAACTTTTCTATTCATTAAATGGATAAATGCACAAGTTGAAAAGCAAATTTTTACCATAATTGAATTAATTTAGTGGAAAAATTTTCATCCATAATCAAAATGTCCTCAAAGCCATTTCGGGTCATGTTTGCATCATGAAAAAATTATTAAAAATTGAGATCAAAATTAATTAAAATTGTGAAGAGAAAGGACAATAAAAAACCTTTTTTGAGGGCACACGCTCGACTTTTAGCCTTTTAATAAAAAGGATGTTGGTAAATTGGATGAAAGGCTTTTGTTTAAAACTCCACTAATAGACAGAACAAATTTAATTTTTCTGCTGGCATTTAAAGTTTAATTTAATTTTTTGGATGCTAATTTTGACCTCAATTGGATTTAAATTTAAAATAATTGTATTAAAAATAAATTCTGTATTTTTAAGTGCAGTCAGCTCAGTAAAAAAGAGATTTCACATCGAAAAAATCCATTTCATTATCCAGCTTGACCACTGGAAGAAATCCATTTAATTTTTATGTTGCAACCGCTAAAATTAAATTTTATTATAATCCCGCAATAACCGAAATGCGAAAAAATATTTACCGCCCATAAAAAGCGAGGTCTTTTATTTCAACGAGCAGCATAATAATCATCAATATTATCAAATTTAATTGCAAAAAAAAGAAATTTCGAAAATGCTTCAAAAAAATTAATCAACATAGTGATAACACTGAGTGGCAAAAATAAAATGAAATTGGTAATTGAAATTCAACATGGAATTTCCATTTAAATTTTCCGATTGAGTGTGAAAAAAATCTCGGAGCATTTTGAGGATCCACTTGAATTTCATTTCATCACTTTTCTTCTCGTATCAATTTTGTGGGTATGCACATGTAGCAGCATGCATTGTATGAAATTGAAAATATTTCCAATTGGCAATATGAGGTGGCATAGCAAAGGCACACTTGAAGCCGTATAAATTTGATGAATATCCTCTTCATGTCAATAGGGGATGGTAACTTTGGATCATTTCAATTTTAATTTTATTTAAAGCTTTCAAAGTTTACAAATTTAAAATTACTTCGCCCCTCTTTTTTCATCCACATGACCGACCAGAAATGAAATGCTCAATTGAAACTTTATTTGCCTCTTGAACTTCAACTAAAATAGTTGCGGACTCAACCACTCACACATGATCTGAGTGGCCAGCAGATAGCGATGAAGAAAAACTTTTTTCTCTCTTTCCAATCGACATTCGAGCAATGGCTATGAATAAATGATTTTTTATTCGGGAATTAATTGAAAATGAAAATTTTAAAACTTTAAACTTGTGTCAATATTTGAGAGTTTGATTCGGGACATGGTTAGTTCAGTTTGGACTAGATTTGCAACTGCACATCGATGATAGTCATTTTTTGGTATTTGAGATTCGAATTATTCATTGAGCTTTTATGTGAGAATGGACTTTTTAAAAAAGTGGAATTAAATTTTTTAAAGAAGAAAAATTAGTTTTTCAATTTTTTAAGTTGAAAAATTATATTTTTTGAATTAATTTCTACAATTTTTGAAGAATTCTTAAAACAAGTTTAAAGTGTCAAAACTTGCACGTTTTTTTAAAATTTCATATCATAAAAACTTTGAATTTCTGTAAAAATTTATCTTTAGCTTTTTGCTTGCATTCTCGATATCCTTTCATAACTTTTTCCAAGTGAATAAACTTCAATTTTCAATGGAAATATCATCAAGAAGAGAGCACAAAGCATAAAAACTTCTTCTAAGTAAATGTTATTGAAATGTAAAGCAAGAACTTGGAGATAAAGAAGAAATCAGTTCAATTAGGAATACCTGAATGCATTCTCCCCGTTTCTTTTATTTTTCGATATCAGTAAAAAAACATTTTTAAAAGGAAAAAAGTTTTCCATTGAAACTGTGAAACTGTCCCAAAAGGACTTTTCTGGTTGAAAAGTATAAAGAAAATTTTATTTCAAGCCATTACTTTTATTATTGAGTTGAGTGAAGGAAAATAGAAAATTGATGGTGACTTTAGAGTGGTCATGATTGGTTAGAAGAGAGATAAAGAAAATAAGACAGGAAAAATTTATTTATAAAAGAAAATTTAAACTTCAAATTTTTAATTTCAATTCAACAAAAGATTTTTTAAAATTTAATTTTCAAAATTAAAAGTTTAGATTTCCAGACACGAGGCAATCAATTAATAATTACTTAGCTTTCAATTTCCATATGCAAATTCAGACATTGAACTTCGTCATTGCATAACTCAACAAAAAATTTCACAAGAAAAAAAACTTTTTGCTGTCATCTGCAAAAATTCATTTCCATCTCACTAATTTCAAACAACAAGCGAGAACGACAGAGATTGTTTAACTGGATGGAATGAATTCAATGTAGAATGAAAGAATCCTCATAATGCAAGCAATGCAATGGAGAAGAAAAGATCAGGAGAAAGGAAGGAATGTCACATTGATTGGCTGAAGAAATAAGTTGAACTTTTGTTTGGCAATTCATTGCTTGTAGTTTGAGAAGAATGTATGAAGAACTAGTTTTCAGCATGTTTGAGTTCATGCGTGAATGTTGAATAAAATTCGTCTTTAAAAGAATTTTATGAATTTTCAAAGTAAAAAATCCTTTAAATAAAAGTTTTGTTTCGTCTGATTCATTTTTCCTTCATAAGAAATTTATCTAACCTGAGTCATTTATACTTTGTAAAATTTAATTAAACCTTAGTTATTCACCCTTTGAAATAAAATGGATCATCCAACTTGCAGCTTTTAAATTCTACCCTAAAAATGTCATTGACTTTAATCTCAACCTTGTGAGGACAAAATTTCACCTTTTTTCCTTCTCATTCATTTTACGACTATC
The DNA here is from genome assembly GCA_038502055.1 of Tanytarsus gracilentus. Taxonomy (NCBI): domain Eukaryota; kingdom Metazoa; phylum Arthropoda; class Insecta; order Diptera; family Chironomidae; genus Tanytarsus; species Tanytarsus gracilentus. The sequence continues at coordinate 6,607,019 of JAXRKN010000045.1, read as the reverse complement.
GGAACCTCTGAAGATTTACTACCAACAGACCTTAGTCTATAAAAGTAAGTTTACGTCCTACAATGAGCATCAACTATTGCACATTTAAACATACGAAAGGACTAACTTTAAGCATAAATTTCAACGAGACCGGAAACCTTATTCTCCTCGCTCCCACATTTCGTCAGGCTAGAAAATTATGCACACAAAACTACTATGAAAAGAGTAAAAGAAAAGGCAAAGGGATCACAGTTGGTGCTTTGATGGGATTACACCCAAGAATAAAATAACATTCAAGCTGTGATTCTCCTCCTTTTTACGTCGCATGAGAAATAATCCTTTTTTATATATTTTGTTTTTTGCTGAGAATTTCAACTTCAAACTCAAAATGCTGAAATTTATTGCGAGCAGTCAAAACAAAATGTGAAGTGATGAAAGGTAAAATATAAAATGTTGAAAAAAGGATTTTAAAGTAAAAAGTTTTTAAAAAAATTTAGGATTTATTTTTGCTTTAATTTAATCCATGATTTATTTTTTGAATTTAAGTAAATCTAGGATTTATTTTAATTTAAACTAAATCTAGGATTTATTTTTCCTTTAATTAAACTTAGGATTTATTAATACTTGAATTAAATCCGGGATTTACTTTAATTTATTTAAAATTAATTTATGTGCATCATGAAAAATCCAAAGCCATCTTAAAAAATTTAAGCGACATATTTTTCGATGACTCAATGTGATCGAAAAAAAGAGCAACACCAGCTAAAAGAACGAAAGAGGATTATTCTCGTATTTCTTTTGCAATGTCGAAATTCTGCCACAATGCGGTTAGGGTGCGCGGTGTGAATTATTTGACGATTAAACATAATCCGATGTCGTTCTTCTTTTGTGCTGTACAAATTTTGTTTTAACGGTGAGAATTTTTTATAAAAAATTTAAAAAATTTAAAACATTTTGAATCTTTCCTGCAAAATTTTCTCTCTTTAATTTTTAACCACTTTCCTAAACTCAAAAATGTCAACAGAAAAGTTGGATCTAATTTTCAATCCTCTTACCACAATTGTCCGAACTATCATTCTCTGTCATGAATAACCAAACAACAACAACAAAGGTTCACTCTACTTTAATTTTCCTCACTTTTCTTTCTCTAAACTTGTCGGAGAGAGAAAGCAAATGGCCAAAGTTGGAATGTCTTCGAATGAAGTTGAAAATGAATGAACTTTTGACATGCAACAGGAAGGAAGGAAATTTCTCACTCATGGTACAAAACACACGAATAAAGCCAACTCGGCTGTCCATTCTTTTGTCATCGAGTTTGAAAATTCTTCGACCTAGAAAAAATTCACTGATTGCAAAAACCACTTTGAAACTCTCCAATCAACTTTGTCCACAGTCATCTCAAACTTCTCAGACATCTCTTCAAAATTTTTGAAATGTCCAAAACTCAAAAAATAAAAGGTGTAAAAAAAATGGAAAGTGACTCACAATTAGGTCACAATAATATCCATTTTGGTATTTGTACAAATAGTAAAAAACCAATTAATTGGCATCCCTAATCGTGACAAAAAATAAAAACTCAATTTTAAAACGTGTGCAAATATTTTTGTCATAATTTAATTTTCGTTTAAAAATTCCCAAAAATTCACGTACTCGATGATGAAAGTCGAGCCTATTTTTATCATCAACAGCATTTGTATATATCAACACGAAATTGAATTAAATTGTTAAGTATTGTGCGATGATAATCTTGAAGCTTAAAAGAAATTCTTAGTGTTTATGGACAAAATTTCACTGATTTTTCATTTTTAAAAAATAATTTTTTAATGCATTAAAACTTTTATTGAACCTTTTAATGAATAAATTTTTTTAACATTCAAAATTGTAAAAGCTTATGATTTTTGTCTGCACTGACAGTTGCAACTTCAGCAGTCAAAAAAGCGAGGTTTTTCACATTTATTGACCTGTGTAAGGCTCATGATCCTCAATACACTCGCAGGTATAAGGATGCAAATGGTAGTGAGGTGGACAATGTTGTTTAAGGCAAACGCAATTGCATTTCTGTTTTAAAAAATAATTTAATTAACTTAATGCAATTTAAATTGTATTCGAACCTTTTCATTCCAAATCTTCTTTGGTTTAATTGAAGGACAGCAATCTCTTTTCTGCTGCTTGCACTTACATGTGCAGGTCGAGTGGTCAAGATAAAGAGGATGCTTACACACAACTTGCGGACATTCACAGGTGAGAGTGTTTGAATTCCACTTTTGAGTACCTTCACAATCGGTGCAACTTGCTCTACTTTCTCTACTTTTACATGAGCAACTATCGGAATCAAAATATTCTTTCTTAGTGCATGATTTGGACGCCCACGATGGACATTTACATTCACAGGTGCTTTTGCTGGCATAGTTTAGATTTTTACATTTAAGAAGACCCAAATTGTTGCAAGCGCATTCACATTCTGATGAAGCAGGAACGCAAACGACGTGCTTATTTTGAGGGCAGACAACTTTAGGTTTGCAGTTAACTAAAGTTGATAATAAAATTTTCTTATTTCAAACCAAAAATATTTTTTAAAAATTTAGCTCACAATCTTTAAAATCACAGCAATGTCCGCGTCTTATTATCACCGGTTTTCGTGCATTCGCATCGTCGCTTGGTGCTACAACCACATCATCTTGCCATTCTACAAGGGTTTTATTTGATCCTTTTGGACAAATGCAGTTAAAAGTTGATGGCCATCCAATGAATGGCGGCCTTCCACAAGTGTCACAAACTGTTTCTTGACAATTAATTTGTTGCGATAAAATCGCGAGGATAAAAATTAAAAACTTCATTGCTTCCGATCGAATTGAAAGTTTAACGTGAACTGAATTAATTTATTTTAACGATTGAATATATTTTGGAGGAGCAGCAAATTTTTCTCATCGACAACAACAAATTTAGTTTATTCTCGTGTTAGAAGTTTACTCAAATGGTGTTGTTGATGATAAAAAAAGGTTCGACTTTCATTAATTAATTACTTCAAAGTCATTATTGTCATCGGAATCTTTAACTTTTGGATAAAAAGTGAAAAAAACTTCACATTGAAAACCTTTAATGTGCTCTAGCTCGAAAACTTTATACTGGTGTACCTCAAGAGAGGCACTGGCTGGTCAAAAAAAATTTTTAACTATTTTTCCCAAGTTCCTGGGCCAAAGTTGGAATGTCTTCGAATGAAGTTGAAAATGAATGAACTTTTGACATGCAACAGGAAGGAAATTTCTCACTCATGGCCACTCATGGCACAAAACACACGAATAAATCCAACTCGGCTGTCCATTCCTTTGTCATCGAGTTTGAAAATTCTTCGACCTAGAAAAAATTTCATTGAATGCAAGAACCACTTTGAAACTCTCCAATCAACTTTGTCCACAGTCATCTCAAAGGAAAACGTTTGTGACAATTTTCTTGATTTATAATTTTCCTCCCACACATTCATTTCTGACAATCAAGAGTAATGAATCACACGCTAGCATAATGTTAAACAGAGAGTCAGAGATCGACAGACAATTTTCGATATATTTATTTATTGGTGGATATGTCAAAAGGCCTTAACACGCTCGCATCTTATGCTCTCGATAAAAGTGTCGGAAATTTTGTGTGACATGGAGCAGAAAGGAAAATCCGACATTTGTTCACGTTTTCACATTACCATTCATTCGAGATCCAATTTTTGTCTTTATCAATTGCACACGCCAGTAAAGAAGAAAAGAGGAGGAAGGCAGAGTTGAGGCATTTGCAGCATAAATTATTTATGATTACCATGGCAATTTTCACACATTTCCCATGTGAATAGGCATCATTGAGTTGCTTCAAGAAATTCATGAGAGCAAACCTTTTTTTCGGGTTTATCCCCTGATGCACATCACAGTTGAGACATTGAATAGTGATGATAAAAAAATGATTGAATTTCTGAGCTTTGATTTTTTATAGCTCCGCTATATATTAATTTTGGATTTCTCCAAAACCAGTTTTCGGCCCCTAGTGCCTAGACACTACCTTGTACAATATCAAAACATATACTTAAATGATAGGCCTAGTCAAACCCTACAAACTGGCGAAAACAGATTTGAAATCGGTTGATCCTACGAGGAGCTAGAGCCATTTAAGTCATCTTACTTTCTTACGATCTTAGTGGGCGGCATATCTCAAGAACGGCTGGTCGGATTTGACTCGGGTTTGTGGCTAAAGATCGGGTTTTGGCTCTAGTTGTGCAAGAAGTATTTAGTTTTGAGGTATGACCCTTCAAGGACCGTCCGTGGGTGCAAAAATGTCCTTTTTCATATAAATTTTCTCTTATATGGCTTCATGGGTATCGTTGAACTCGTCATTGCATCAGGAATTGATTGACATTGACGATTTTAGAGGAATGTCCATCATGGACGGCCAGGAGTGCCACTAATGTCCATTTTTCAGAACTATACCTTCATGGGTATCGTTGAACTCGTTATTGCATCAGAAATCGATTGACATTAACGATTTTTGAAGAATGTCCATCATGGCCGGCCAGGAGTGCCACTAATGTCCATTTTTCAGAACTATGGCTTCATGTATGTCGTTCAACTCGTCATTGCATCAGGAATCGATTGACATTGACGATTTTTGAAGAATGTCCATCATGGCCGGCCAGGAGGACCACTAATGTCCATTTTTCAGAACTATGGGGTACTAATCTAAGACAGCGGAGCTATTGGAAATGGCAACGCCGTTTGCAGACCCATCTTGTTTTTTTTAAATTTTGATTTTTTTAATTCAAACTTTTTTCTAAAAAATTAAAATCCGTTATGAAAATTTTAAATTTAATTTTCTTAACGGCTTTTTATATTTTAAAAGGCAACATTTTCTTAATTAGATTTTTCTTTCCTTTAATTTTTATTATTTTCCATCTTATGTATCTCGGTCTCCAATTACTGGTTGTGGTTAAATTCGTTGTGATGTCTTTTGGTAAATTTAGAGTTGAGTGAATGGCACATAAAGGAGGAGATTGAGCTTATTGCACGAACCGTAACGAAAATCGTGATTTCTATTGGGATTATTGGCGTGCCTTATCAAATTGATTTATCCAATTTTTCATACTCTGCGTTGAGGGTAGAAAATGATAATTTCCGATATAATTTTGCGAGGTTCGAGTTTATTGAGGCAAACCGCTCTTACTCTGATTATTTTATTATCATTCTTGGGTGTATTTCCTCGGGAAATTATCATAAATTTCATTTTCAGCTCCTTTGTATCCAATTTTTATCATGCCACTCTGTAATTGAGTTTATAAAACATACACACAATATCATTATGATTAAATTTTGAAAATTTTTTAAGCGTGAGGAAAAATTCTTGATGTCGAAAATAAGTTTAAGAAAAGTTTTTCACATGAAAATTCAGCAAATAATCATAAAAAAGCTTTTCCTCTTTTCATTTAATGTTAGTTAAAATCAAGGGAAAAAATTTGGATGCTAAAAAATTTTAATATTTAACATATTAAAATTTCTAAGGATTCGAACCTTCAATTTTTTTTCAATCTCAATTTTTCATTCAATAATTTAAAAATATTTCATTTAATTTTTCCACCACTTTTCTCCCCTTGAAATTCAACAAGCCACGACATCGTCTTTTATTAAGTTTTCTTTCCTCTAAAAATGAGTTTTCATGCATGAATGTTATTTAAAAAAATATTTTCTTTACGCTCACGAAACAAGTCACTAACTCGACATCAACCTCTTCATCTTCGCATGGAAGTTTCTTCTGTGTTTGTATGTTTGAATAAACTCATTAAAAAACTTTGCAATGCATGCACATTCACGAAAATTTAATATCAAAAATGTATTTTTCATCATCATCAAAAAAAATATTTTTTCTTGTGTTTGTTCTTCTGCTGATCTAGCTTGATGATATGAAGAAGATGGAAAAGAAGTCGAGGGTTGAGAGGTTGAAATTTAAATTTTTTTTAAATGTCTGTTTGAATTTTTTCAACCTAATTAACATCCTTGATTTTTAAGAAATAAAAAATCGAGTGCGCGAACATGAAAAAATATTTTTCTAATTTTTTTTCTTCATATAACATTTGTGATGATAATGACGTTGTGATAAAAAGGAGAAAACTGCTTGAGCGATAGAGACAGAAGAGAGCTCGCAAAAATTTAAGGAAAATCGATAGACATTGTGCCGTCTACAAACATAAACAAGCAAAATGCTGAGCTTCGAAGCTTTCAACCCACTTTAAGCTTCTTCTTTTATCTCAATCACTTTATAATATAGAAAGTAGGATTTGAAATTTGATATCAGGCTTTTGGCATGACAATAAAAGTGGAAAATACATGCACTTCTACACACAATTTTTATGATGATGGTTATTATCAGTGTAAGCTTCATGCGACAACATTTCATTGAGAGCGAGCGATTGAAAGAAGAAGAAAATTAATTTTGTGAGGATTTAAAAAGTCTCTTTTTTATTGTCGCTGAGATTGTGGAAAAAATTCAAGAGAAAAGTTTAATTTTGAACATTTTAAAGTGATCGCAAGAGATTTAAAATATAAAAATCGAAGGTTCAAATCCTAAAATCTAGAGCTCAAGAATTTGTAGAATGTAGATGGGTAATATTTTATTTTTTGTATGTTTAAACATATTTTTTATTTCTAAAAATTTTTCTTCTCTCCCTCATCACATCTTTACAGCTATCTAATGGCTCTAATGCAGGCTATAATTCCTAACTTTACAGCATGAGACTCTCCCTGAAATTCGATATCACTTTCTCTCACTCTTTTTTATCCCATTTTCGGTCTAAACGTAAAAAGTTCCTTTTCCAATAATAATTAAAGTGATAGAAAGGAGAGCGAGAACCAATAAATCTCTTCAAACCCTTTTAATGCTGATTTATTGAAACGAAAAGATGTCGTCGTCGTGCGGCGGGTTGTGATTTGTTTGTATAACAACTTAATAAGGATTGAAATATTTATGGGCGATTATGACAGGAGTAAAAAATCCTTTCAATCAAAATAATTCATGAAGGTCGGCGCATAGTGTTGCGTTGGGCTTACAATCCCTCCCTTAAATATGTTTTTCTGCAAAAAAATGTTGAATCAATATAATTTTTTTATTCTGTCGTTATTTGCACAGTCACTCACTTTTTACCCATCATTCGTTGTTCTACCACACATCGAATGCTACACTATAAATCCTCAAAACAAATATTTGCTATTTGCAAGCGAACAAATCACTATTATGTATGGAGAAGCCACACGAGCAGCTATAAAAAGTGAAATTGTGGAAAATTTTGAGAGAAATTTTAAAATTTTAAATTAAATTTTCGATAAAAAAAATTAATTTCTAAATTTTTTTAAAAAAAATTTCACTCAAATTTCTCCGCAAGAACTCAACTTCAATTGTTGTTCTCTCGATTTTCCACATAATTTTCACATATATATCTCGCACACATAAACTGTGTACACACTCAACGTATGACGAGCAAGAAAAAAGTACATGCCAAAATTTATTTCTCTCCTTATTGCGAAAATGGCAGCAATAACCGACGAATTTATTGGCGTAATCTATTGTCGAAATAAAAAATCAATAGAATCGACGGAAATTGAAATTTATATGAAAAGCCGTCAAAGCTTTTTTTATTTTTATTATTGTGTTCACATATCGACATAAGTCTCTTTAATTTCCGGCTTTTTTATCCCAGAGCTCTTTTTTATAAATTCCATATTCACTCGATCTAATAAAATAAAAGGAGACATAAAGAGTGCATTTTGTGCTCTGTGCACGATATCTTATAGGATTTCATGCAAATTCAATTTATTTAATGCATCCCATGCATTTCGTTGTTTCTAAACTCAAGCTCGTTTCTCTTGGCGTTTGTCTTTGATTCAGGATGCGACGAGTGGAATTTTGGGTATTTGATCAGAGCTTTTTTCATGAACTTTTTAACGAATTTACCTAAATTAAGAGATTTTAAATTTTTTAATACTGGTGAACCGTTTTAAGGAATTTAAGACTTTAAAACTTTTTTAACGAAAGTCAAGCTTTTTAACGAACTTCTAAAAAAAATATTTTTTGTTAAATTTCGCCAAATTTTTACAATTTTTTGTCACCATGACACAACCCTTTAAAAAATTGTGCAACTCTCGTGCGCTTTGTTTATTTTGAGAGTGAAGATAAATTTTAAGGTTTTACGTGAGTTGAAGTTACAATATTAAATGCACATTTTGTATATGTGTATATTTATTTAGTCGGATATGTCTCTGGCAATCGCAGGGAATAAGTAATGTGAGATGTGTATGCATGTATATTGAAAATTTTAACTCCATAAAAAAGAGACTAGGAGCGAGTGCCAAACGGTACCCGAAGTGACGCTGAACTTTCAAGTCACGAAAATTTCCACTGAATTGCTGTTGATCATGAGATAAATGAGAATGAATGTATGCTTTTTGTGGTAGGATATGAGTGTGGGAGTGTTTAAAAAATTACGTCATGATTTTGTCAAAATACTTTATAAAATTAATCAGGACATAAATTATGAACCAAGTCAACTTTTTGTCTCGCAAAAATAATGCACGAGGAAAGATTAATTGTGCACAACGAAATCCAGCTTAGAATTTTAATGTAATTTAAATTTTTGAGATCATGTAAGACATAGATTCATCAACGTAATGAAGATTGAAATGCTCAAGCTTGAAATTTATTTTCGTTTCGCGGGGAAAATTTTTCATTCATTTATGCTAAACACACATGCACAAACTAATGGCTATAATATTCAGTATTCACATAAATGTTCGTTGAATATCGCTTTTGCACAACAGATTACCGAGAATTTAGAGAAGAGAGTAAATTATACACCTTAAAGGTGCTATCTAATTTAAATGCTAATTTTAATGGCATTATTTTCACTTTTTCATCTTTCCTCACCAACCGGTGTCGGCAAGATGGAAAGTTTTTAAGGAAGGAAATACTTTGGGGTGCATCTTGTGAAATTGTTACAAATTTCTTAAAATTTAAGTTTTTAAAAAGTTAAAAATACGTTATTAAATTTAAAAATTAAAAATACGTTGAAAATTTAAAAAAATAAAATTTAATTCTCACTGGGTGAATTAAATTAAATAAATTTTAAAGCACCAATATCCTTAAGCACCAACACCTAACTTCCATGACAGCCTCTTATCAAAAAGTCGAGTCTGCGACTTGGACACCGCACAATAATATGCATATTAATATGCACAATAATATGCATATTAATATGCTAGAAAGTATGCATATTAATATGCATATTTTAGAGTTGCATATTATTGTGCATATTAATATGCATATTATTGTGCATATTAGTATCCAACTTTAAGAATATGCACAATAATATGCATATTAATATATTTATTTTATTTTTGATTAACGCGAGAACTATGGTAAGGACGAAAGCTGCGCTGTCCAAGTTGAAAGGCTTGTTATGGTACAAAAAAATTTTAGAAAGCCAAAAAAATTTTAAAAAAATATTACAGCCTAAAAATAATATAAAAAAAAAATTAAAATAGGTTCAAATTTAAGAAATAAACAAAATTCAAACAAAAAAATTCAAATTTTCATGAAAAAAACAAATCAACAAAAAAAAAAATATATAATAAATTATTGAATCAAATCTTTACCTTATCCCAAAAATATAAAAATTTTAAAAAAAAATTGCAAAAAAAAAAAAAAGTCAACACTGGCTGACTAGCGACTGAGACACAGGAAAATTATTCAAATGAGGATGTAAGTGCGGGAAAGCTCTTTTTTAATGTTTCAACTTTAAAGCAATAAAGCGTTTAAAGGCAAAAAAGCAGATTTATGACTTCAATTATTTTTTCTCTCTACCGTGCATATATTTTTTTTCTGATGAATGTTATGGAGAGTAAAAAAAATATTTTCCTGGTTACAGCATTAAAATTTTATATGCAAATTTTCTGCCGATGTGGGCAAGATTTAAAAATAAATTTTTGAATGTGAAATGAGTTTTATGGGAGATGTCAGAGTGGATTCAGTTGAAAAATAAATTTTAAACTGAATTATCTGTTTGTGTTTGTAAAGTTTCAATTAAATTTTATGATATCGAGTTAAATTTTGAGGAATTAAGTTACGAAATTTTAAAAAATTTAATAAACAAAGTTTTAAAGCTCCGAATAATTTAAAGCTTTAAACTTTTTTCTTTCATTTTTTCAAACGCTTCTTTTTCTTATTTCTATAATTATTTTTCGCCCATCATCATTTAAATTCTCAAATTACTGAACATGATGTAATTATGGCGAAGCAACTCGTTCATTATTCAGAACACTTTTCAATCCTGCTGTCGCTCATTTGCAACAAGAAATTTTCCTGTTTACAATTTTTTAATTTTTAACAACTCAACAACGTTTAAGTTTCTTTTCATCCTCCTCAGTGGAGCAAATAAAAAATTGCTAGACAACGGCGATAAATTTACTATTCTGGTATTTTATTTATGGCGCTTGTTTTTCATCGTTAACCAGTCAGAATTTTCACTTCAAATAAAATTCATCGAATCTTTAAAAGAAATTCCTCTCTGGGTAATGCATCCTCGAAATTAAAAACTGCACATTTCCACCCTTCAGCTTGCCCGACGATAAATGAATGCACACATAGCTATAAACAATTCTGTAGAGAACTATTTTAATGCGCTAAATAATTAGTGAGTGAATGGAGGAGAGTCGAGAAATTTTTTCATTAAAAACTTTATTATTTGTCATATTGCATAGCACTTTTCTCCCGCAACGGGTTTTTTTCAGTCGAGAGAAAATTTTCCATCGGGTTTGTTCTCGTTGAGAAAATTAATTCACTTTTAAATGATGACGCTCGAGTTGATTATTAAATTCTTTGCAATGTTGACGGAGGTGAAATTCACTCGAACATCGGCGAGACCACTCGCAAAAAATTCCTCTCAAATTCTTTCTCGGAAAAGCGATCCACTGACGCCCTGCAGGTGAAAAAAGAGAAAAACGGAAGCATGTAAAAAGTTATTTGAGTGCTTTTGAAAAGGAAAAAATGTTGACATAAATTCATTGTTGTGATTGAATTCAAACTGTGAGGATGCGGAAGTTGCCCATGGAGAGTTTTAATATAAAATGATTTTTTTATAGAGCCGCAAAATATTTTAAAGCCTCACATCACATCTTTAAAAAAGATGTCATAAAATTTAAAAGAAATTCTCCGCCGAATGTCATTCTTAGAATTTTCTCCATCCATTACATACCTCGCGGCATTTCTTATTTTCGCATTCTGCTCGTTCGAATTGTAAAGGACGGCGGCGAGACATCTCGCATAGTCCTCAGCTTCACTTGCAAGATAACCGGTTTGACTCGCTTCTGCAGTTTCAATTATGTCCATTCGAGGACCGCCCGAACGATGAGCAATCATTATTAGTCCTGCAGCCATCAGCTCAACTACACTAATACCAAAATGTTCATTCCACATCGCATGAATGCCAATGAGAGATTTTTGATAGCACTGAATTAATTCTTGGTATGATGCATTGACTTTAAACTCGACATGCTCATCGAGCGCTAAATGCCTTGCGAAATCCTTTAAATTTTTAACTCTATCGAGATCTTCGTCATTGCGACACGATCCAACGAAAATAAGATGAATGCGGTTCCAAAGCTCTTCGTCATGCTCGAGGAGTGTCCGCAGTTCGTAGAGACTCTGCAATATCAGTGGATGATCTTTTTCAGGTCGATATTGACCAACGCTTAAAATGTAAATTTTTCCATCACTACTCGGCACATGCACAATTTCTTTCAGATGTGTAACCTCGCATGGTGGAAAAACTCGATGTGTGCGTAAAGGCATTTCCCAAATATTATTGATGTGATTTTCTGTCCATGTTGAATTTACCATCACAGTTTCGGTGCATCTTCCAACTCGTCCATAGAGTGACGCAAAAAAGCGATAGTAAGAGAGTTTAGCCCACGTGAGAAAAGGATTTCGTGCTACATGACTGTTATTATTGTAGGTCGCTGTACGATTAGCAACTCTTCTAAGCATGTCAGTGCTGATTGTTGGATAATGTGTGTAGGAAGCGACTTTTGCACCTCCGATATATTTGAAAATTGGATAAGTGAAGGCATAACCCATCGTGTCGATATAAATATCGGGCTGGAATTTTAGCAGAGCTTCAAAGCCAAGCACCATTGATCCCAAACTCTGACCGAGGAGTGTGAACATTGGATATCTTTCAGCTTCAACCCACTTTCGTTGCTTAAGAAAAATAAATTCGAGCCGATTGGCATCGATTTGAATGTTGAAGTTGTTTGAGCACTTTGAGAGAATTTGCTTGGGAGTCGCTTCAAGATCGCCAGTGTAGAGGATGAATCGAACTCCTTCATATCTAAAAAATGACATCCAGTAAAAAGGACATAAAAATGGACATTTAACTCACTGGTCCTGAAGTGCTCGAATTGCACACCACAACACCCTCTCACCACCTCCTCCTGCATTACAATATGGATGAAAAATGCCAACGCATTGCTGTGACGATGAATTCAGTCTTTTGTCTTTTGCTTTCTTGATTATTTGCCTAATGAACAGATATTTATACTTTAACTAAATGTTGATCATATTTTAATATAATGAATTACACTTTAACTAGATAAATTTTAAATGAATAAACTGTTGAGCTGTTGATTAAAGTATTAAATTAATTAAATGAGAGAAATTTACCTCAAAATAATGACGACAAAAATCAATGCGAAAAGTGCAAAACTTCCAATGAAAATTCCCACGTAGACGAGGTTTAAAATTGCACACGGGCAAATTAGCATGATTAAAGGCTGACTTATAATTAATTTTCACTAGTAATTAAACTAAAACGACACGTAATTCATTAAAAATTGTAAAATCGGTGTTTATTTTGATTAATTTAATTTTGTTTTGACTTTCAGATGTCGCTTAAAGCTTTTCAAATAATAAAAATACGTTGTAAATAGTTGCTAGAAAAAACGCTATAAATTCAAAATGATTTTTAACTGAAACTGCTTGAAAATTTTTGATTTAAATTTTTGTTAAAAAATTAATACGGAACTAAATTAAATTCAAATTATTTAAAATTCGTACAAATCTCCATCCGACGAAATTTTATAAAAACTGCCTTAATTTTTACTCTTTAAAGAAACCCATACTAAATTTTTTAACCATTTGCATCTAAAGCCTTGACATTTTGAGGCTTTCTCACTCAATCTCGAAAAAAAAACTCGCTTCATTTTCGTTGACTTCATCCACGTTTAACTTTCTCCTTTATCTCTCATCAAAATTAACATTAGTTACCTAACATCGCTTGTTAAGCACACCAATAAACCACACGACGGCTGCAGTCGATATATAAAAAAATTACATGACGAAGGGAAAAAGTCAAGTTCATTTATAATTTTTGTCGCTCATCATGGATTGTGTAACAACCTGTTACACGTTACACTTTATCACTCGCAGTATTTAATGATGAAATTACTTTTCATCAGCGTTAAAATTCTAACCTTGATAAACTGTTAAAAAGATGACGACTATAAAAATCCAATTGGTGACAGATGTCGACAAAAAACGTTAAACCTTTCTTTAAATTTCATTAAAACAGAAAATTTATTTTTTGTAACTCAATTTTTATTTTTTCTTTCTTCTTTTTCGAACAATAAAAATGTAAAAGCATCAAATTGAAGATCTTTCATCTTTCTGACAAAAATTGAATTAAAATCTCGACTGTAATTTCACCAGCTGCACACATGCGTGAAGAATTCTCTCATATAAGCAAAAATTGTTGGAAAAAAGAAATTCAACAATAATTAATGAAAGTTGTGAAAGAATTTAGCAAAAGGGTTGTGAAAAAATTTTAAATGTCAGCCGATTAAGATTTGTTCCAAGGGGCTGACACTCTCCGTATACGGAAAAATTTGCACCCGTTTTTTCCGTTTTCTTCCGTTTTTTCCGTTATTTTCCGTTTTCTTCCGTTTTTTCCGTTTTCTTCCGTTATTCTCCGTTTTCTTCCGTTATTTTCCGTTTTTATTCATATTTTTCCGTTTTTCTTTCAAAGAACAAAAAATTGTTTCAAAGAATTTTGCCTTTAAAAACGAGAAAAATGGGTGCGCGTCACAAGTATTACGTAATACTCGTGACGCGGATTCGAGAAAAATTACTCATTTTTAATTTTTTTTGCAAAAGGTGGACTCGATAGGTCATAGTAAAAATGAAAAAAGACTGGTTAATGTTTTATTCAGCACTAAAATTTTTATAATTTTGAGCGCTGACTTGAATATTTTTACCTTGTATGATTTAAAGCATATTTTACTGCATTTAAAGAAAATTTAGATTAAAATTTTAAAATTTTTAATATTGGTGAGTTTTAAATTAGTATTAGTGAGTTCGAATGAATTTACTTAGTCGTGAATAAATTGTTATTTTGCTGGCTATTCTTCATAATTAGTTGCCAGAATTCTTTAAAAAAATAATTTTATTTTTAACCGCTGAACCGCTCAGTAAGAGTCTTACAAAACCAGATAATTCAGCGTTCCATTCAGCTCAACATATTATTAATCTTTTTAAAGAGTTTTAACTTGAATAATTTTGTTTTGATACAAAATTTAAAATACTTTGAAGTGTGTTTAAGGATTAAGTTAATTAAAACTCACGAACAATAATTTATAAATGCTTTTACAGCGCAAACAAAAAAATCTTCTTATTTTTACTGTGACTCTGGTTTTTTGCACCAAATAGTAATAATTTAGGATAAAATTGTGGTGTAAAAAGTTATAAAATAATTCAAATTTGTAAAAAATTTGCTCCAGGAACCGGTTAAAATGAGTTTTGTAAAACAAGTTGTGATATTGATTCCATACTCCTTTTGATGGGACCTGCTCGTCTATCCGCCAGAATTTGTATAGAATTTCAATAGAAATTCTGGCGGATAGACGAGCTACACTCCCTTTTGAATTAACGAAAATCATGAAATAATTGTTTGATAAAACTGGCATTATGAAATATATTCAAATGACATGAAAAATGGACATTAGTGACACTCCTGAATGTCTATGATGGTAAAGTCCACCAAAAAGTCATCAATACCAATCAATTCCTGATGCAATGACGAGTTCAACGAGGTCCATGAAGTCATAGTTCTGAAAAATGCCCATTAATGGCACTCCTGGCCGACCATTATGGACCCAACTCGAAAATTATTTTCAAAAATCAATTCTAATTGCAATTTAGAACTCAATAAGAATTGACAAATTTTTAATAATTTATATAAACTAAAAAAATCTCAAATTTACTTGAAAAATAATTTAGGTAAAGAACAATTACAAGAAGTTTTAAACGAAAAGTAATTTTCGAGTTTGACCCTAATTTTTTCCGTTTTCTTCCGTTATTTTCCGTTTTCCTCCGTTTTTTCCGTATTCTTCCGTTTTTTCCGTTTTCTTCCGTTATTTTCCGTTATTTGCTAAAAATTTTCCGTTTTTTCCGTTAAAACGGAGAGTGTCAGCCCCTTGAATTTTTCAGAAGCTTTAACGTAAGCTGGATGTAAATAATTTAAAGAGATTCAAATATTTTTTTGGATGAAAATTAGGTTAGGAGGGAAGTGAAGTGGAAGTGCCGGAAGGTTGGAGGTGGAAATTTTTACTAAAAGTTCATCTGATTGTCTTTTAAGGGTAGAAGCCATTTCCCTGGAAATAAAAATAATTTAAAGTTAGATTTTGATTAATTATTTAATTCCCGAGAGTTACTCAAAAAATTAAACGGTCAAATTCAAAAAATCTCTCTTACCTCTGGATCTTGCAACCACGGGTAGTTGTTTGGACAACGCATGCAGGTTTGAAGGTTCAAAGTTTCACCGGGAGTCTCCTTTGATGTCAATTTACAGCTATTTGGCACCCAGCATGCTGGTGGTGAGCTTGGATCAACGCTGCATTTCTCCTTCCATGGATCAAAATTCTTAATTTCCGATGCTTGACGGGGATTTTGAATCCACTGAATGACTTGTGTCATTGAGGTGAAATAGACATCATTGTGATTAGCGAGAACTTCATCGATCCAGTAGAGGAATGCTTCGAGGAATTCGGGATTGTTTTTGAGCCATGCAGCGTGGAAGTAAAGACCAAGTGGTGCACGATTTGTATCGTAATGACGCTCAAAATTGTGATTGAGGAAAGCGTAAAATTGATCGCCTGAGAAAATTTCATTAAATATTAAGAGGATTTAGGAAATTATTTAAAACTCACCAGTCAAGATGTTGGAGCATGAATCGACCATACCGCATCCCGGTAAATTTTCATCAATGCTTGGATCTTCTCGTCTATCTAATTCGTTCATGACCATCTCCCAGACTGCATGCGAGCGAGTTGGACAAGTTTGAATGTTTCCATGGCAACGATGCGGCATTCGGAAGTACATTGTGTATGGCCATAATGGTGGATTGTTGAGTGGAGCTGTGATGGTTGAATCGTAGAGGAATGCTTGCTCTTCCATCATTGTGAATTGATTATTTCCACCGACTCTCAAATATGGAGCACGGAGACCGACAACGGAATTGTCAGTGATGTTTGCGAATTTCTCAATAATAATTCTCTGTCCGGCCATTTCTTTTGCCCATGTGTCAACTGTAGCATTAGACCAGAATCGTTCGTCGTCGTTGTGTCTGTTGAGTTTTTTAAATAAAATTAGATTTAAATTTTTTAAAACCGTTAAAATAAATTTTGTATCAATTTTTAAATTTTTAAAACCGTTAAAATAAATTTTGAATTTCTTTTTAGTAAAAATCCACAAACGAATCTTACGTGATTGAATGCACAGCAACTTCATGTCCTTGTCTGTGGATATCCTGAATGGCTGAATAATTCGAGTATTTGTGAGAAACAAAGAACTGCAAATTGAGAGAATAATTAAAATTTACGATTCAAAAAATTTACAAATTTCTCACTGTCGCTTTGATGTTGCATCCATTTGGATTTTTCCTCTTTCCATTGAAAATATCTTTGTACAAATTGATGTTGTTGTTATTGATGGCATCATCGAATGTAACTGTGATCATCATTGGAACATTTTTAGCGGGTAAGTCGCCAGGAATTGTTGTTCCGTCTTCGCTACAGAAACAATCGGGGAGAACGCAAACAGATGGATCACAGGCAGGTGCTGAATTTGGATCACTGTCGATATCTGTAAAAATATTTTTATAAGATTTAGCACTTTGGGGCATTGGGTGAAGTTGAGATGGATTTAAAAATTTTTGACGTGTCTGGAGAATTAAATGTGACTCAATATTTCCACAAAATTCTGAAACTCCTCATCTGTTTGCAAAAATTTATAGCAACTCAATTTTTTTATGAATTCATCAGCAAATTGACAAGTAGAAAATTTTACTCGTTCTCATTTTTTACGACCACATCAATTGATGTTAACAACAATGAGAAAAAAATGAGCTCATAAGTCATAAAAAAGCTCGAGAAAGATGAAATGTGATTGATAAAGAAAAAAATAAATTTTTACGATGCATCTTGATTAAACTTGTTGAACTTACCACAAGTGTTTTCATCCGATCCATCATTGCAGTCCTTTTCACCATTGCAGAACAATCCGCGTTCAATGCAATTTCCATCACCGCACGCGAGGTAACCGTCCTGACAAAGGGGCTCATCTGTTATCAACAATGGCTTAACTTTGCGTTCTTTGTTCTTTAGCTTGCAGTTTTTGACGGCGTCCTTCCAGTCGCATGTCTGCTTCTCGATATCCTAGATTTAAAACAAAACTATCAGCAAACTTTCAAGGGTGTTTAAGTTTACTTACAAAGAACAAACCAGCGGGACATCGAATGGCTTGCAAACCTGATGTTGTACATTGAATAACGTCACGACATGAATCTCCATCGTTTGCTACTAAACGAAACCACTCGCCAGCGTCTTTGTCCTTACACAATTCTTGCTCAAAGTCTTCTGTTTTCTTTTCGCTCTCACTCTGTCGTTTCACACGAATTGCATTTACTGATAAAGAATAGAAGAAAAATTTGTGGGTTAAAATGTGAAAATGAGAAATGTGTTTGAGGAAAATTCAAGGGATGGTAAATTAGGGATCATAAATTTAGGGTAATGAACTATAACTTCGGAGTGATCTTTACTTTAAATATTTTTAAATAAATTAAATAAAATTTCTCCTCTACTCGTTGACATATCAAATTCAGACATATTGGATTAAATTTTTCTTTCCGTCCCAATTCTTTTTTTGCGAAAGGTCAGTTTGAAGTGAAATTGGGTTGAATCGACGTCAATCGCCATTCACTTTTCATTTATACGCTGTTGCTTCTTCTTTTATTTTGCTTTTTTAAAAAATTAGCTTTTTATCTTTCTTTGTCGATTAAAGTTGATTTATATGTTGAAGTTTGTTGATGGATACTTTACAGTGTAAGGAGTTGTCAAAAAATTATAAATGACAACTGACTTAAAAAACCTTTCTAGTAGAATTATGACACCGAGATGCGACCAAATTCTCTTTAAATTACTTTCACTCGCTCGCATCATGTTTCATAATAACAAATTTTGCTCATTGTTCAACAATATAATTAATTATTAATTGGCACTTCTTCTCCTCATCGATATCATAATATCTCGAACTCCATTCATGCACTTTCATAATGACCAATATTGTTTTTATGTGTGCCAGTATGATCGAATGAATTATGCAATGTCTGAGCACGTTTTTGAACTTTCCACAATTCTCTCGTAAAGAACTCAATTTTCAGTGCGATGTGGAACGAATTTTAAATTTTTTTCTCTCACACTCGACTTGACCATGGACTTGTGAATGTGAAATGTAAATCGCTTTTTCGTTACTCAAGCGCGTGCCCAAAAAAATTTACTGCTCTCGATCTTTTTGAGGAGATTAAGTTGTGCATGCAATATGGACTTCATTAAGAATTTTCGAGGAGGTTTCACGTGGCGAAATTATTCAAGATGAAATTTGAGAATTTCTAGACGACAAATTGCTTCGGCACTGTCAAAAGTTCTCAAGTGACTTTTCTGTTGTCTCATTAAATTCGACCTCGATAAATCTGCTCGAGTTCTTAATTTCAAGCAATTAATCAGGTATCAAATAAACAAGGATTTCAAGTTACTTTTTGCTAATTGCTAAATTGCAAGGAACTCAATTTTAATTTACTTAAAATTGTTTCCTGGTAAATTATGAACATTTAAAAAGCTTTCAAATTTTTATCAAAAACATTTTCAGTAAATTTCTCGTTAAAAATTTAAATGACAGAAATGAACTGCGTACTTTGGAAATTCTATTAAAAAAATAAGTAAATTTGAGGAAAATTGATTTTTCCATCACAAAGAGTCTATTTCAATTTTCAATCTCAAATTCAATGAACTTCGATTGACTTCACATCAAAGGAATTTTTTTCATCACCGAGCAGCTGGTCCGAAAATAAAAGACAAATTGAGAAAAGTAAATTTGTAAAATTCAATTTCAAAAACTTTTTCTTTGCTTTATTTTCATGCTGCCACCTTTGCAATGTTTTATTTGTCGAAAGCTCTCGATGGATTTGAAATTTATATTTCAAAGGATTCATTTAAAAATTAAGTCACACAAAAATGAATTTTAATTTATTTTAATTCCTGCTTAAAAGTTAAAAAATAAACAATTTATTTTCCACGTGACTCAATTCACAAAATATCCCTTTAAAAAAATTCAAAGCTTCAGATCTACGTGAAGGATAGTTTTTAAAAAAATGTTGGTAATCGAGTTTAAAATCGTAAATTGATTTATTGCCTGCCAACTTTCTCAAATTGAATTTACGAAGGAGTTTGAATTGAATTAATTTTACATTGTTGCACGTTGCAATGGAAAATAACGTTAGGGATCAACGTCAAACTTTTTGCAATGCTCCATCACTCTTGAATCGATTCACTTTACTCCGACATTGACCAACTTTCGTCGAAAAACATTATTGTAAATTTACTCACTGTAAAATTACTTCAATTATGGTTGATGGATGAACAAAGTTGAGATTTAGTCTGTTAAATCATCCAGAGAATAGAGCAAAGCAATTAAGAAAGTTTTTGTGAAAATTATGGTCATGTTTAAGGATTACATGAGTTTAATTGAGAGAGCTTTAAAAAGTTTTTACGTTACAATGAATTTTCTCTAAATTGGAATTGAAATTTTATTCAAGTTCAATTTACTGCGGAGAAAAAATCTTAATTGAAATTCATAAATAGTCTAAACGATAACATGACTCTATTTGTAGAAGCGTCATCCATGCAGACAGCCCACAAATGCCGGAAATAAAAAAAATCACCAGGCAGCACCAACCAAAGTGTGCGAGAGAGAGAAAATTCAATCATTGCTAGGCAAAATTCAATTTCATTTTACAACCTCAGATCATGTCGTACGATATTTACCGGGCGGAGGTGGTGGTACGGAACTATGGAGTCGCTCTCGTAGACATATCCACATTTTTGGATAACCACAATCACACATTCGAGTGTGTATGTGTGAGAGAGAGATTGATAACCAGTCAGTTGTATAATTATTAAATATCGGCCACTATCGAAGTCACTTCGCAACAGCTCTCTCGCAGACAGAGCTTTTTTGAAACCGGTTTATGAATATTTACTCCATGCTTCACTATCAGCACCGAACTCTTATGTATTTGACTTCTTTTTTACTCTTGTTTTCTTTATGGTTTTAGAAAAACAAAAACTCGTTTGATTGCCTTTTGACAGTTTAGTTTGAGAGAGAAAAAAATATAGGTTACTAGTGAATATATGTCACAATTAGCATACGATCTAAGTCCCATCAGATTTGAACTTTAAAATTTGTTTTCTGGTTTGATGAAGATCTTTTGAATTTTTAAATAAAATTAATTTCTTAGAACGTTTTTAGTGAAATGTCAAGGGATAAAAAATCAATCCCGGAGAACATCAAAATTCACTGGAACGCTCAAGAATGTACGAAAACAATCTTGGATGATTTTAACATTTTTAAGATCTCAACTTGTTCAAATATTTTAAGAACTAATTAGAGAAATTTAATTGAAATTATTCGATTAATCATATTCCTCAAGTTTATTAAAAAACAATTTTTAATTATTCTTTAAAGATTTAAATTCTTAATTAACAATTGGAACTGAAAGTCAGAACTTGATTGAATTTTTCAAATTAAGAAAATTTTAATCGATGCTGATTTTACCAAGAAACATTAATTTAAATTTGTCAATCAACATCAATGTGTGAAACTGAAACCGCATCCAAGTTTCACTGCAGTGTTAACACAATTTATATATTTCCAGCAGTGGAAAACTTATCGAAATTAACAAAACTTTTTTATCATTACCCCAGCGTTAAAATTTAAAGTTTTCATCCCTCGATTATTTCCTAACTGAATGAAAAATAAACTAAAAATGCCGTTCAATTATTTTAATGACGGTTAATGTCAAATCTCCGTCATTTTTATTACAAACTCTGTGCACAAATTGTTATTGCATGCCTCTGAAGTGAATTACAAAATATTTCATAAATACTTTTGCAATAAATTCCTGAGCACTCCCACATAAATTTCTAGAAATGTAACAAGTCAAAACTTTTTTAATCCCTTTGAGAGCATTTTCGGAAATCATTTAGCAAAAAAACATTCTTGAGAGTATTTTAAGTTCTCTTTAAACTCAACATCAAAAGGACCAAATCTTTGGTCTTTGTAAGATTGTCAAGTTGTGGCATTGTTAGTTCACTAATAGTTTTAAAGTGGGTTACAACTTTTCCTACAAATCACAAAAAGTTTTCAAAACTTTTTCAAGATTAATGTTCTGAATTTTTTTTATAAATCTCAAGAAAATTTACGACAAAAAATTTCATTAACCAATGCCGGAAATGAAAATATATTTTTGTGACTCTCGCTCTAATTTCACCCACCCGACACAACTTTTGCATTAGCGAGAGATAAATTTACATAAAAGTAAAATGTTAAACACACATTTATATATTGGCAGTGCACGAATGGAGTGACTCTCGATTTAATAATAGAATTAAGAGTCTTTCACTTTCAACACACAAGGTAATCACTCGAATAGTGTGGCGTGTGTGTATATTTATTGGTTACATAAACGATTAACAGCAAGCGGCGGCGACAGTTTCGAGAGCATGTTTGAACATGGAGAGTGCGAGACCCTGTGCACAAATTGTTACGGAATTCCGGATCGAGTTTGCAATAAGGAAGGTTCAAAAATTGTAGAATCGAAAGTTGTTTAAAAAATTAAAATTTTTTTTACTTACTTGAAACTATCACGAGCAATAAAATTCCTAATCGCTTAAGTGCCATCACAATTGACTAAAAGAAAACTATTTTCTACTTCACACACACCGCCCACGCTTACTTTTCAGCACAGCAATTATCTTTCACTTCCTGACTCTCTTCTTTTTCTTCTTCCTCCTCTTTTTTTTCGTATTGTTACGCAACTCTTCTTTTCTATATTTCTTTCCTTTATGTCAGGGTCAATTTCTCAATTTCGGCACTCGCTCACATTCACATACACGCGCGAGAGAGACACACAAATTTATTAGACACTTGAGAACGCGCAGCACCGGCGTTTGTGGAAGAAATAAAACCGAAAAATGACAAACGAAAGCGTTTTTATATGAAAATTTCGCTTTCACTGTGAGATTTCTGGTGGTGGGAAACATAAGCCGTTGCCTAACGTCTGCATCGTTGACTTAAACTCTCTCTCGATTTTATGCAGGTGAGAGAGAGAGAAAAAGTTTAACTCTCAAAAAGTTCAAGTTTTATCTTTTCCCCTTCGGTGAGCTGAGACAAGTTTATTTTTGTTTTTGTGATCGATCACTGAGTCCGTGACTGGTGAGATTTAAAATGAGCTTTTGAAGTTAAGACGTTAAAAAAATTGAGCTTTTAATTATTAAAGTTATGCTAAATTTATCGAGCCTACTTTACACATTAGAAAACCAGTTCAAAGTTTAGTTGAAAAGTTCCGTCAGTGCTCAAAATATTCATAATGGTTTTAAAAAATATTTTTAGGCTTTTCACTCAGCTAACATTTTATATTCTTTACAAAGAAATCTCTTTGATGTTTGCGGAACCGCCAACGCAAAAAAGTTTTAAAAGCTTGTTTTTAAGCAATTTCGAAAATTCCAACATTTTTGTGAAAATTGTAATTAAATTAAATTTTAATGAAAAATACCAGATAGATTTCAACCGAAAAAGCTCAATTTTTTCTTTGAAATTTTTTCAAATTTAGCTTAGATTTTTTTTGCGTAGATCGAGGAATTTTTTTAGAACAGCTTGTTGCGGAACTTTTTTAATATAAAACAGCAGAAAATATCATTTTTCTTAATGTTTGTTTTTAGCCTTATGAAAATTTCTATTTTCACATCCACTTGCCGGCTTATGATGAAAAATTGAGAGCGAGTAAAAAGGAAGTAAATCCATTTAGAAGTTGAACTGAGAGAGATAAAAATAAACTTTTGGTGTGGATAAAATATTTTTGAATCTTTTTAAATTACCGATTTAAAACTTTTGTAAAAAAAAATTTCAGCTGAAAGTTTTAATAACTTTACTAAATTCTAATAAATGCAAATGCTAAAAATTTTATTCCGCTAAATGATCAAAAATTGAATTAAGAAAATAAAAATCTAGGGGAAAATTCAATTAAAATGTAAATTCTTCAAAAGAGATCTTAGGAAACTTTTATTCAGTTTTTTTTCATTGACAAAAAGATAAAAGAAAAAGAATTCACGACGCGTAAAATGTGAGAGATAATAAAATTAAAATATTACCCACAGAACAATTTTTGACTCAAATTTACATAAATTTTACGTAAATTTTTTGACGTACAAATTTGACGTCTTATCGTCACTTTTTTTGACGTCAAATTTTATGTAAAATTTACATTAATTTTACGTCAAATTTTTTGATGTAAAATTTACATACATTTTACGTCAAATTTTTGATGTCAAATTCACGTACTTTTTACGTCAAAAATTTTATGTAAAATTAACGTCAAAAATTTACTTTAAAAAAAATTTGATGTCAATTTTTTTACATATTTTTTATGTAAATTTTACGTCAAATTTCATTTTCCACTTTTGTGGAACACTTAATTTAATTAAGTTTTTTTGCTACATCAGGTCTGGGACTTGGTTGTTTTTTGCTCTGTAATGAAGGAGGAATATTTATTAGAAACTTAAACTTATTTTTTGCTTACCCGTCGTTGCTAGGATTCGAACCGCTGTCTTCAGGAGGAGAAATGTTGTTATACTCGCGCGCGTAAACACTTCGCTACCAAGCCTTTATTGAATTTATTTGCAAAATGGCTAAAAGCTTATATAAGACACAACAACTTTCTCCTCCCATTTTACAAATATTTATTAGGGACGTTCTTTGGATAGCATTCTTGTAATATTTTTTTCATTACTTTTTTAAACACTTTTTTCTACTATCATTATTTAATAAATAAAATAATTTTTTTTATAATATTTTTGAAGAAAAAAGCGTTTTCCTTAAAATATTTTCAGCAAATTAACCTTGCTATTTAATCGTTTATTTAAAAATTTAACGAAGATATTGATCTATTATAATGACCAATTACAAATAAATGAAGGATTTAGAAATTTAAAACAATATTTTTTCGGAGATTACGCATTTTAGAAAAAAATTATGCAACACTACCAAAGAGCGACTCATTAATCAAGAAATCAAAAACTTATTTTGACATACATTGATTTAACACTAAAATTTAGGTGAAAATGTTCAAATTATAAAAATTGACTCATGGTATAATACGAATTTTACTTCAAGAAAGAAATTTTCTTGACATAAATTGGTTTCGAGTTTTAACGTCTAAAATGGTTTGACCTTAATTGTTTTATATAAAATTTACGTCAAATTTGATGTAAATTTTATGTTAAATTTTTTTGACGTAAATTATTTTATATGAATTTAACTTAGATTTTTTAAAGTATTTTTTTGACGTCAATTTTACATTTAATTTGGTCGTAATAAGTATGTAAATTTGATGATTAATTTTAACATTAATTTTTGACGTTAAATTTATGTAAATTTTATATAAAATTTGACATCAAAAAAAAGTCAAATTTGTACGTAAAATTATTTTACATAAATTTTACGTCAAATTTGATGTAAATTTTATATTAAATTATTTGACATAAATTATTTTACATAAATTTTACGTAAAATTTTGTATAAGTTTTTCAAAAATAAATTTTTGACGTGAATTTTACATTAAATTTAAACTCAAAAAGTATGTAAATTTGATGTTAAATTTTGATGTAAAATTTTGACATAAAATTTATGTAAATTTTATATAAAATTTGACGTCAAAAAAAGTGACGATAAAACGTCAAATTTGTACGTAAAATTATTTTACATAAATTTTACGTCAAATTTGATGTAAATTTTATGTTAAATTATTTGACGTAAAATATTTTACATAAATTTTACGTAAAATTTTGTATAAGTTTTTCAAAAATAAATTTTTGACGTGGATTTTACATTAAATTTAAACGTAAAAAGTATGTAAATTTGATGTTAAATTTTAATGTAAAATTTTTACATAAAATTTATGTAAAATTTATATAAAATTTGACGTCAAAAAAAGTGACGATAAGACGTCAAATTTGTACGTAAAATTATTTTACATAAATTTTACGTCAAATTTGATGTAAATTTTATGTTAAATTATTTGACGTAAAATATTTTATGTAAATTTTACGTCAAATTTTATGTTAAATTTTTTGACGTTAAATATTTTATATAAATTTTACGTCAAATTTGATGTAAATTTTATGTTAAATTATTTGACATAAAATATTTTATATAAATTTTACGTCAAATTTGATGTAAATTGTATGTTAATTATTTGACGTAAAATATTTTATATCAATTTTACGTCAAATTTGATGTAAATTTTATGTTAAATTATTTGACATAAAATATTTTATATTAATTTTACGTCAAATTTGATGTAAATTTTATGTTAAATTATTTGACATAAAATATTTTATATAAATTTTACGTCAAATTTGATGTAAATTTTATGTTAAATTATTTGACATAAAATATTTTATATAAATTTTACGTCAAATTTGATGTAAATTTTATGTTAATTATTTGACGTAAAATATTTTATGTAAATTTAATGTAAATTTTACATTTTTTTAATGTAAAAAGTATATGAATTTTACGTAAAAAAATTTTTTTATACAGATTTTACGTAAAATTGACATAAATTTGATAAGTTTTTGTTTTGTGGGTAAGACTTTTAATCTCGGAATGAAAAAACTTTTTTCACCGGTGAAAAGTTACATAAGCTCGGCGATTTATAAGAAACTGAAAGAAGAATGAAAATTTTAAAACTTGAATTTTGAAGCTTGATAAAAATGTCACAAAAATCTTTTAATTTTCTTTAGAAAAATGAAAAGATGGAATTTTTTTTGAAGCAATCAATTTTCATAAATTCTTCATTTCATTAAAAAAAAATTCTGAACTGCCCGCGGAAAAAGCTTTTGAAATCCTCAACGTTAAGTGTGGTGAGTAAAACAATTTCAAACAATTTAAAAAGAGCTTTAAACTTTTATTGAAATGGTTAACGGTAATGCTGGCGGCAGCTTGGTGGTAAAAACGTTCATCGCAATTAAAATTAACACATTATCCAATTAGTTTTGGCCTGATATAATTTAAACGTGCTGTGCTCCGAGCGGCAATGTAACTCTGCAGCCACACACAATAAATCACATTCTGTGGCTATCCTTAAAATCCCTTTTATTAATTATTATGGGTTTGTTTTCTGCTAACTGTTGCTGTATCAATTTTGCCACTCACTTACCAACATAAAAATTATTAGTTACAATTTATGTTCGCATTTTATTTATGATTTCTATTCAATTATTTTTTCAAGACATTCAGAAATTTTAAATAATAACAAAGATGATAAATTGAAATTTAAACTCTCAAAACTGATCGTGACTGACTCATTTTTTCAACAATGCACTTGAGACAAAATTCTGCATAAACCACTTGAAAACATTTAAATGCACTCAGAAATGCGATCAAAGTAAAATTTCTATATCGTTGAACAAATTGTCAATTTTACCACTTAAATGTGTCTAACAAATTTTCACTAATGTTCTCATGACAATTTAATTTCGGTAAACAACGATAAAATTGTCAAGAGTATTATCGTGCATACGTGCGCACACATTCAGCTCACTTAAAAGAAGATTCAATTTCATGGTTGTGAAGTCAAAGCTTTTTTGTTTACTTCGCTTGTATGAATCTTATTCTTTTTTTGAGAACTCGATACACTGCACTCCGTATAGTAATAATTTCAAATCCTGTAAACAATATTTATTTCAATGGATGGTTCAATGGAAGTGTAAATCGATTGTTGGCGGAAGGAAGAAGAGAAAAGCTTTTGAGCTCATATCGAATATTTACATGCATGGAAAAAAAAGATTTTTTATTCTGAGTTATTTTTCAAATTGAAAACAAAACAGATGAAAATTCTAAATTCCAGGAAATTTTAAATAAAATTGCAAAACTTTAATTTTTATTCAACCCCGCTAAAGATTTGAAGCTTCAGCACACTCTTATCTTTATTTCCCTAATGATCTCAAACTTCATAAAGCCATCGAAAAAAGTTTGATCAGCGTGCATGACTGATAGCCATACTTTCGTTGGTTAATGAGCGTTTTCGAGATGAATTATTAATAAATCTCTCATGTTCACAAAAGCTTCTTTCATCAACATGTGAAAGAGCAAAATGGTAACGTTATAAATACATGAATGATTAATTGCTAATGGCAATATGCGAGCTCGACAGTCGGCGGCTTAAAGCTACTGAGCTTCTCTGGGGGTATAATTAAAGAACCTGGCATGCATGATTGGCGGCGTGAATTTGTGATGGGAAATGTTAAAGATTGTATTTAAAACTATTAAATTAAAAATTTAGAGAGTCAGTCACGAGCTATTTTTTAATTTTTAAATTTTAAAATTGCAAGTTTCAACTCCAATTTATAAAATTTATTCTTTTCAACCTTTTCCAGTAAGATAAAAATCTTTCATGCTCTAAATCGAGCAAATTTATCCAAATTGCTATTTAAGATCCATCTAATTGACTCTAACAGTAGACAAACATCGCAAAAACTGTCTCACATGCATTTCAACCTTCAATTAATTGCCATCACAATTTTTTTGTAGCAAATTCCTTTCGACCACTTTGTAGCAAAAAAAGTAGCCGCGACAAGTTGAAATAATTCAAATAAGTTAAAATTACTTAATTGAATTACACTAACGCACTATTAACACTGTTAAGAAAAATTCCAGACTTACGCGAGAAAAAATCATCAATCATAGACATGCGATGTGAGCTTTAATGTTGATCGCATGTCAACTGTTGTTTGTGCAAAGTGTAATTAACTTAGAGTTCTCATTTTTACAATTAATGACAGCATGAAGGCACACATGAGGTGAGATTGAGACAATAAATCATTGACAGTCTTGTGGACAAAGATAAATATTGAGAAATTTGCGAAATACCGCAAAAATTTCAATGCAAGCGGTAAGTTTCGAGCACGCTTTAAAGTAAAATGAATGAGAAGTGATTTATGACAGGAATATCGTGCAAAAAACTTACACAGAAGCAAATATGGAGTGCATGTGATTTTTTATATTCTGGACCAACAAGCCTTAAAACTATCACTATGACCGCAGATTTTTAAAATCTCATGAAAGTGCGCAAAAATATTTTTCCGCACATTTTTCACCGCACATAAAAAACTCCGCGATTTCTGACAGCTAAAATTTGTCAGCAACTTTTTTTATTTGCATCACAATTCATATAAAATTCACACAAATTGGCTTACATAAATCCGCCAGTTTGTGGATGACTTACTCACAAAAAATTGTGTTGAAGATGAATATTTGCATGTAATAAAAAAATATGTGAGTACTATCTCCATCAAACATGAGAGTTTTTGCTTTTCGTGCTGCTTTTGGAGCCATCAAGCATGAATGAGTTATTTGTTGAAAGAATTTTGATAAATTTATTAGATTTAAGTGGTTGTAAATTTTGATTTTTAACGCATTTTTAAAATTTTATTTTAAAAAATTTAAATACGTTACAAAAATTTTAAAACAACAGTTTATTAAAATTTATTTTTAGAGACGAAAATTCTTTACCTTAAATTTGACTAACAGGCATCACGCACAAGAACCAAGCTCATAGAATTTAATCCACCCACGTGGCAGTCTTAGCAATTAATTTCATTCTCTCCCGTTGTTGTTAATCATGAAAATGTGCTCGTTTCATACCCAAAGCCAGCTTATGAAAGAATTTCTTCATCTGAGTGTTTATGTTGCGAGTAAGAAGCTCTAAGCATCTCCACATAATAAATGCGATGCCAAGCGTTGCGTAATAAACTTTGTGTGAGCTCCAAACAATGTGCTAGACCGCCCTTCCTTTCTTTTTTATATCATCAGCGGCTTTGCCGTATTAAACTTTTTTCTCGCTTTATTTCTTCTGCTTGTTCTATGCAAGTTTCAGATGTTGGCGGATTTCTCAAGGTGCTCTCAAACGAATTAAGACTTTTTTAACCGAATTTATTATGATTAAGTTATCTTTTTTATGTGATAACTCAAAACACACCTCCGCAATTTTTGGTGCAGTAAAAAATTATTTCAGATGTTGTGAAAATACTTTAGGGTGCGATGAATGTCATGAAAATTAATTCAAGATGTTGCGGTAGAGAAAAAAAAGATTGCAATTAATTCTAATTTCGCAGCTTTTAATTTTATGACTGGCGAGATTGTGAAAAGTGAAATTTTTGTGTTGAGAGTTTCATAATTGTGGGTTCAAAGTTCACTGCATAATTTTAATATTAATTTTCCATCACTCACTAATGAAAGTTTTCGATGATTAGTGTCATCAAGTCTCTTCACTACTAATAAATTAATGTCATACATATTGCAAATGTAATCACAGTTGTCGTTTAACCTGAGCATATATTTCAACGAGTCACGCAGTCACGCTTTCATAGTTGATGATATAGATATTAAGTGAAGCGCAAAGTGGAAGAAATTCCTGGTCATCCAGAACACACCCGTGATTGTAATTACGAAGCATAAAAGTTTTGTCGCATGCAAAAAAATCTGTTGATTAAGCAGAAAAAACCTTTTTGTGACCAAATTAATTCATCAAGAGTGAAACAAGGAAAAGTTGTTAATTTACTAAAGATTAACATCATCATTGACTTTATCCCCGAAAAAAACTTAATTAATGCGTTCATGAGCGAGATAATCAAGATAATGTCGGTGTGATATTTGGTGTAAATTACATTTTAAATGTTGTGCAAACAAACTCGTAAAAAGATTGAAATTTTTTTGACTGCTTAAACGTTTCTGCTCGTCCACGTATGGGCAAAAAAAATTAATTTAAAACTATAAAGACAAGAAGAAAAATAAATATTAACTGAATTTTTTTCTGTGTCTGTACGTGGAAAAAACATTAAGAGGAAAATGAAAATCGTGAGCGAGTTAACGAGAGGTGTGTGGAGAGAGATAATGAGGAATAAACTTAAAGCAATTTAAATCATTTTTATGCTACTTTCAATTAACCATTGAATTCTTAAGTTATGGGTTTAATTTCATGAGGGAAAAGATTTAATTGATTTTATTTTTTAAAAAATCCGTTAAAATTTGAATTCTTCTTTTAGGATCAAATTTTTTTTATTTTACTTTCTTTGACTTGGATTTAAATCTTGATTTTAATATATTTTAGAACATTATTAATTTAATGTGTCCACGCGTGGCTTTAACTTATTTAAAATAACTAAAAAATGTAAATTGAAAAAATCTAATTTACATAAAATCTGACTTTATCTTTAAACGTTCTTTGATCAAACAATTGAATTTGAAAGTTGATCACCTTGATCAGTTCTTGACTCAGGAAATTAAAATAAATCAAAACCAAGCTGAGAACTGCAAGAACAGCAAAATTAGTTTTTTGCACAACTCGAAAATCATTCTCTAGCGACTTAACGAATTACATTGTGACAACATTCTTGCGGTGGAAGCACGTGTGGTTGGAAGTTTTCAATAAATATGACATGACTCACCCACGACCATATTCAGATGTGTAGAGATCACCATTGACCAGTTTAAGTCACTCTTTCACGTCAAGGTCTCTCTCCTCGCTATAACGCAGACTTGCACTCACCGAGATTGCACTTGAAGGTATATTTTGCGGTCATTTGCGTCGACAATTTTTACTTAAAGTCTTTTTCTGCTCGCTTGGTAGACATGCGTACGCGAATGCAACAAGAAAAAAAGTTGATCATGAGCGACTCACTTAAATGTCCATGTTATCGAATCATTTTTATAACCTGAGCACTTTCCTTCATGACGAAGGGAGATGACACTCTGGTTAACTTATTTTTGTATATTTTTATATCAAAATTTATTTCTCATTAAATATTTTATTAATTTAAACTGAGTAATTTCCCCTTTTTCATCTCTTGCACACGCATATGCCGGTTTTTACAATTACTGTACACACCTTCTCTCCTACCTCGTCGCGATGCTGACCCATTGACAATTCTGGTTTTTTCTCTCGCCTTTTTTCTTCCGGATCGCAGTTTTTATATTTTATTTTATTTTTTGCTTTCATCTTTCAACAGTGTAAGAGTTTTATGTGAATTCCATTTCATTTGAGTCATGTAATGGACCATAATCATAAAATTTATGTGAACGTGAATGAATTTTGAAGTAAGCGAGGAAAAAATTAACTCGTCTGTTATCTTTAGTGTGATTTAATGTTTCAAGTTATTAGTCTAATAAAAAAATAAAATGTTAAAGTAATTTTTAAAAAATTAAAGAGTAAAAAATAAAACAACAATAAATCACTCCTGATAACCTTCACAGTTCGTTTGAAATCTAAATTACATACTTCGACACAAATGCCTTAATTTCCTAACATATTTCACCCCTTACTGTCCTTGAAATCTTATCCACACCTGCATTCAGTGTTCGTGAGAAATATGCAAAAAAAATCAGCAGCGATCCATTGCGACGATTGCCTTTAAAAGTCCATTACCGTGCCTGTAAAAGTAAACGTATGTTAATTGCTTCCAGTACACTTTAAATGATTGTCTCAAAATATTTTCGGCTCCAAATTCAGCAGTGGCTCTGAACTAATTAATTATTTTCATACATATCGGGGTCATTTTATGATGCATGTAAAAATGGCTGGAGAAGTTTAATTTATTGTCCATCAAGAGATTTTACAAGAAAATATATTCACGATCTAAAATAGCATTGAAACGTCCATCAATCTTTAGAAATTCCCAAACGACTAAATGATTTATGCGAATTACATCCAAACGCATGGAAAATATATTTTTAGTAGATGTGAAATTTATTTTTAAAAACCACCCACATACTTAGCCTACTCTAAATATTAACATGACATTTTAAATTAATTGCTAGTTTTATCTTAATTATAATTTGTGCATTCATCAAAGCATAAAAATAGAAATTTTTTCGCTTTGATTTGAGTTTGTTCTGTAATTAAATCAAACCCAATTAAAATATTCAATTGAGCCATTTGATACAGTCATTACAATGTAGTTAAACAAAGTCAGAATCAAGACAGCATGAAAAATTCACGGCCACATTTTACCGTTTAAAGAATTTCAATTGTGTTTGAGCATGATCATGATTTTGTCGCTTTAACTTTGGCATTTTAAACGTTGAAAGAATTTTTTACTAACATTTTGTGACACAAAAAATATTCGATGAATCAAATTTGATGATCTGAAAAGTTTTCGGTTGGAAATTTCTTGAATGAAAATTCAATGAATAGAAAAATCCAAGGGAAAAATTGAAATTTATTTTAAAAATTGAATGTTTTAACTTTTTGGCTCTTAATGAAAAAAATAAACTTGAAATATTAAAATTGGATATTTCACTAGATATTGCAAGTTTCTCGCCCTTTTGCTCCTTTCAATTTCAATGTCAATTTTCCGAAA
Organism: Tanytarsus gracilentus; assembly: GCA_038502055.1. NCBI lineage: Eukaryota > Metazoa > Arthropoda > Insecta > Diptera > Chironomidae > Tanytarsus > Tanytarsus gracilentus. The sequence goes on along the minus strand of JAXRKN010000045.1, from coordinate 6,573,945 downwards.
CGATGAATGGTGTCAAGAGTGATAAATAAATGATCGATTTCTACTCTCATGAGATCTCAAGCCATATGTGTCATGTGCATGCAAAAAAAATTGAAAAGAAGAAATAAAAAATTTATAAAACTTCCAATCGAGTGAACAATTTTCATTTTTTAGTTGAAAAATATCAATAAGAAGAAAACTTTGAATTTGAATATACAGATTGTCAATTCCTGCCCGTAAGAAATGGACGCAAAAGAAATCCAACCTAGATTTGATTGAACTGAAATTAAATTTTATTTGACAATTTTTGTCCTTGCATTAAATTTTTATAAGATATCAATTTCAACTTTCAATAGTAGCCCACTAGGCTTCGCTTTTCTGAGGAATCGCGGGTCAATCATGTGAGGTTGCGTCGGACGTCTTCCTACTTCGGAGGGCACCACAATCAACCAACAAATAATTTCAACTTTCAACTTAATTTTTTTTGATTGAGAAATTAAAGTTTTTAAAAGTTTTCTAAACTTCCTTGAACTTTTTTCTAAACGGAACTAAAAAGAGACATAAATATTTTATAGCACACGCCACTAAACGATATAGCGTACATTGAATAAGTTACATGTGCATTGTACACTAAATTATTATAAGCAATTGGCTTAGTGTGTTTTTATTTTGAATTGTTGCAAATTTTTTCGTGTATGTCCGTCGTGAACATGAAATCCTGCCTCTGCCCTTAAAACATATATTTTTGCTCACTCTCCCAGACAGACCAATGCCGCCTTATAAAAGAGACTTTTATGTAACAAAAACTCTCCGCCCATTAATAAATCGTTTAGGTACAAAAGGTAAAATTTTCTGCACACGAGAATTGCACAATAAATTGAGAGCAAATTTTTATATTTTTTTTACATACCTTAACTTAAATGGCATTAAATGGAGACAGCTTGAATATGAGAAATATTGAAAATAAACTTCATAAAAAATAAAATATAACAAAATGAAAATTAAGGAATTTAAAAAAGTCACACTGAGTTCTCAATTGAACTACAACATTTAAATCCAGCTTTGTTTTAACACCGATCAACATTTACAATATTTTTTATGCAATAAAGTTTTAATTCCTCTTACAGTACTGAATTTTATTCAGCGCTTTAGCACATGCCAAATGTTTTAAGTGCATTTTTCCTTACTTCAGTTGCAGCAGTTTCATTTTTTAAAGTTTCTATATTGACCTTTATTGATTACTTCACAACAAAAAGTTGAGCAGATTTTAGTGCTCGCTTTTTTGAAAGTCGAGTTTTATAATTTTCGCGAGCAATAAAGGTCTAATGTGGTGCTGTCTAAATAATTTAATTGATTGCTGATAAATTAGATCGATAAGCAGAGTTCGATAAAAAAAGGGAGCAAATCTCATAAAATTAAATTATTATTTAAAAGTTTTTGTAATTAGAACGAAATTGTTAATTTTTGTCTGAGCTCAAAAAGCACTAATTCGATTTTAAAGGTGTGTATAATTATTTTTCTTTCGTTTTCAGTGAGAATTTGTAATAAAGATAATAAGAGCCTATTTCATTGAATTATCGTTCTAAAGTTTTTAATAAGTTCTAATTAAAGACGGTGATTTCAAAAAATAGCTTCTTCTTTTTTATGAACAAAAACAATTTTTTTGGTTTTTTTCTTTGAATAAATTAATTTTAATTAAAAATATTATTTTAATTTTTAAACGAGAAAATTTTAATTTTTAAAAGAGAAATTTTAGTTACTAAAGTTAAAAAGAAGCAAAATACACAAAATACATAAGAATTAATTTATTAATGTAAACTGCTAATTCCTTAATTTAGAATTTTAATTTTATTTCTTAAAGCAATTAATTAATTTAATTTATCATCAAAAAATGTCACTTGATAAACCACAATTTATGTTACGTCCTAAAAAAAGTTGTGTCATTTCTCACGATGTTAAATGAATTAAAAAATTAATTTCGGCACACGAACTGAAACTTTCTCGTGAGAAAAAAGTCTAGGTGACCACCGTGAATCACAAAATAATTTTTCATCATAATCGGTAATTAAAGTGAGTGACTAAATAGTCCGAAAAACTTTCGTCATTGTGATAATAAAATTGCCTAAAAAGTTTTATCTCACACATTTTTCTCTTAATCATAAAAATTTTCCTCTCTCTGTTAACACTCTCAATTTTTTCAGCAAAAGAGATCAAGAGTTAAATCTCAATTGAAACATTTTTAACACATGGAAAAAAATTCATGTTGCGAACGTGAGTTGTTCGCAAGAAGTTGAGGCTCGTGTTGAGTCAAAGAGAGTAAGAGAGGAAAGCTATAAATAAATGCACATTACCTCCACTACAAATTAGTCGATCGTGATCATTCCGACGTGCGACTTGTTTCGCGTAATTTAGTTAAAAATTATTTGTTGAAAAAATTGTAGTGAAATTTTTTTCTGCACGTGTTTTAAAAAAGAAAAGAAAGAAATAAAAAATATGAAAATTTAATTTTTTAATTAATTAGCTACAAAGTGCAAAAAAACTGTGAATAAAATCAAAGCCAGTTATTTGGATTACTCTACTGAGATAAACTTTGTGAATAATTGGTGAGTTTAACCTTAAAAAAAATTGGAGTAAAATACGAAAGTTTCCTGTGTGGGTTTTAAAATGCGAGCATAATTCAGAACCCACTTGAGAATCTTTATAATTATTTCATTATTTACATTTGAATTAAAAATGCAAGGGATGCAACCGGCCTTGCATGGTCAAATTTTAAAAAAGTCGATGTGAAATTTATTTCATAAAAAAATTGAAGGTTAATGAAACAAAAAACTTTTGGGTGATCGCTCAAAGTTTTCAGTGGTAATGAATTGCAAACTTGAAAATTATGCTTGAATATTTTATGAATTTTCCCTCTTGAATTCTGCACGAATCATTTTCTGCAGTTCTCCCTTCAGTATTTATTTTTAATTTAATTATGATTTTTACGAGAAAAGTTGAACATGCAAGCAAACTTTTTATTATCATGTGAGTTAACAAATTTTCGAGTGTGAGCAAATCAAATTGCATGCGAAGATATTGTGAAAATTTCATCAGAAAAATAAACTCTGAGTAAATTACACGTTAAAAAATATAAAAGAAACTTCTTCATATTGTACGTTTTATGCTTGCATAAAAAATCATTGTTGCTGCTTGCTAAATTATGCTCGCGATGTTTTTTTATGGGCACAAAGTTTAACGTTGGGGTTGCAGAAATTATTATTAAGTGGAGCATTGTTGCATTGATTAAAAGTCACTTTTTTGAATTTATTAAATATTTTATGGTAAATTACTCATCATGTAAAATTCACCCGAAAAATTATGATGTCAGTCAAATCTCAAATGGCGTTGTCTTAATTATTAATTAGACACAGGATGTGATAAAACTAATTAATCAATACGCTCGTAAAGCAAATTGTGTTCGTCCTCAAACAAAGCGTTGCTTTGACGTGTCGAAATTGACCATCCAATTATCTCAATCTACGCACATCTCGGTGCGATAATTAATTTTGTGGGTAATTGAGATGTATCATAAGTGAGAGTGATGAAAAAAGATGAATTCATTAAAGATACCAAAAATAATTAACTTTTAGGTAAAAACAATTATCAAAAAAAAATCTTATGAAAAAAGTTTCATTCGAGGGTTGAAAGATCGAGGTCCAAATAAATTTTAAAAAATTATCAAAATATTTCTTAATTGACAGAAAATTTAAAAAACTTATAAATAATTTAAATATAATTTGAGCTTAATTGACATGCGTCAGCAAGAAGCTTAACATCTTTAATTAAATCTTAACCTAAGCATTTAAAATATTTGTCATAAAATCAACACCCACAAGTCTGTCAAATGTCAATCATTCAATCAAAAAATATATTCACATTAAAATTTTAAAATTAAGCTGAAAATCTAATTGTTTATAAAAAATGAGAAATATTTTGAAAATTATTGGGATTTTTTAAAACATTGTGACAACCGAAAGTCACTCAAAGGTTGATTTTTTTATCAACACGAAATGTTTCTCGGTTACTCCCAAAATTACCAAACATTTCTCACGTGTATTCGAGATTTGTTCCATTTTGATATGAGAAAAAGTTGTCATTTCAGGCAAAGAGACAAATAAAATGAATTGCAAAACATTATGTAACGTGACAAACATAAATTTCGAAAGTGAAATTTTTACCTCAATCACAATGATTGCTTTTTTATTGATCTTCCCTTTTTAAGAAAGCAAATATTTCCTATGGAATTGCTTTGATTCCATTTTAAATTTTAAATGTGACAGTGCCAATTTGTATTTTTTGCCGATCCGCATATATAGCACTGATTTAGCTTTTGTCTCTCATTTCGAATAATTTTTTGCAACTTATATGGATGTAAAAAGCGGCAAATGAAATTGAAAGTCGATACATTGTTTTATTGAAATTTTCAGATTAAAAACAGATACACAAAAACTAACGTGAACTTTTCAAAAATCTTTTTATTTACATTTTTGAGATATTTTTCCTTTGTTACCATTAAACATGCAAAAGTCACACAAAATTGAGACAACGTCAACTGCATGAATGACTCAATTAAATTTAAATACATTCATGCCGTTCCACAGTTCTACGATCTTGAAGTACATTTTTGCATATTTCCTCTTCTCTCACAATATCTCATTTATTTATTGCATAATGTGATCTCACATATGCCAGCATACAAAAAATATTTTGTCTTCCGCGAATAAAACAGAATCAAGTGGAAAAAGTTGCTCCGGAGACGAGATTGAATTTTAAAGAAAAAAAATATTTGTTGCAATTTCTTCTGTAATTTATTTTTTTTGTCCTTCGGGGAGTTTGTCAGAAATTTGAGAGACAGAGACATGTTTAACAAATAAGGAAAATTCTCATGAAAAAACTTTAAGAAATCTGAGAGATTTTTTAAATCTAGTGCTTTAAAAATTTTTTTCTCACGCTAAATTTATTTTATTAAAATGTTTAAAAGCTTTTTTACCAAATTTAAAAATCATTTCCCTTCATTTTACTTTTTAATCATTCAATTTAGCAACAAAAAAGTTTGCAAGCTTTTAAAATTTTTAATATTTTAATGGAACTTTTTGTGATAACTTTTCCGACCCTCAAATGGCTTTTTACAAAACTGACTTTGCATAAAAATATATTTACTCCTAATGTTTCTTACATTAAATGACTTCTGCTAACAGTGAATTTGCTGACAATTGAGTTATGCGGCATGTGAATAATTTCATAATGTACATTAAAAAATTTTAGTTCCGATTTATGAATGAAGTCTGTAGAATGCTCTTCATAAAATTTTTCTATGAGAAAGAACAATTAAATGTTGAAATAATTTACTCTTTCATATGGAAGCTGCAAACCCAGTGAGAATCTTACAAATTCTTTGGAAGTGAAATCATTCAATTAATTATAAGTGAAATCAATTTTTAAAGATTTCAAATTTACAAAAATCTTAATATATATTTTTAACATAAAATTTAAAATTATTCACTGGGATTTTAACTCTAATTTTTGCACAAATTAAGTTCTTCAACTCGGAAAAAATGACATTCATTTTATTCTTCTTTTGTCTGAATAGCAAGTGAGACTTAATACAATAAAATGTGTGATAATTAAAGTATCATTCACATCATGCATTCATGCACGCCATTCTTACTAATTTTCACAATGATATTTAATTTTCCATAACGTCATTGTATTGAATTAAAACACGTTTCCTTACAATTTTGTAGGTGGAAGTTAAAGAAAATGTTTTAAAATATTTTATGTATAAATTGTGTTTAATGTGAGATTTATTTTGGGGTTGGTTATTTTAATGCAGGTAAATATTTTCTTCGAGGCTATTTTATTTCATGGACTTAAAAATTTTCATCAAGCTTTTTCCTCTCAAAAAAAATGTTTTTAAAACAGATTTTTTGTTTACCAAACAAATTAACTATTTTTCACCAAAATAAATTTTGGCATTTTGTCATGAATAGATGAATAAAACTCTCAAATATAATTTTTGGACTAATTACCTTCTTTACCTTTCAAATTAATTCGTTTGAATGTAAATTTACTTTTGCGATTAAGCGACAAAATTCATTAAAAAAGGTAAACAAAAAGTTTGTTCAGCCCTTCATTTTTTTAAGGGTGCTCGTCGTCACTGAAAATTATTAGAGCGGAAAAATATTAAACGATCTTTAATTTTTTCTAAATGAAAAATTAATCTTTTTAAACTCCAAAAAGTTATCAAACTTTTTCATCTTTTCCCCTCATGTCACAATCAACAGCTTGAACACTCATAAAAGCCTTAAGTGTATCCAAAAATAGAGCTTTATGCAAAAAACACTTCCCTTCTTTTCTCATCATTCCGCTCCATCACTTCAAAACATCGTAAGCATCTCATTAAAGCTGAGTGGTGTCTTAATATTGCGAAAAATCGTTTACCATCTTGTGAGCTCTTTTCCATCCATCAGAGCGAAAAAATACGGAAAGATTTTTCATCCTCTTAGCATTTAATTTACTTCCACATTCCTCTCTCTCGAATGCGATGATGATTAACTGCCTTTTTCTTCTTTCTCCCTTTTCAACCCTTTTCTTTATTTTGCGAAGCATTAGAATCGGGTCAAATGGAAAAGTTTTGAGATTTTGCAAATTCATCCCATGTGAACCCTAAAAGTTTTTCATCAAGATTGAAGCCTAATGAATTGAGAGCTATTATGCACTTTTTATCTTTGTCGTTGATCAAAAATGATTTTTTTTTCTATAAGGCCTTATAAGGGTGAGAAAATAATGTAAATAAATTTTAATTTAATTTTCTCGCAGAAATTTTAAATTTTTTAATTATTTTTATAAAATATTTTTTAATCTCTCGAAGAGTGTCTAACCCTCATTAAAACTATCTCGACTCGACCTTCCTCACTGTAATGCATTTGGATTACGAGCTTCAAACATTTTTGGATGCTAAACTCGTGACTACTGTCGATTAACTTCTATCGTGATCCATTTTTGTAAAATGCGAGACTGTCACAACGCTTTTATGTGCTCCATATAAAGCATCCAATTTAATGTAGTTCACCTTAAATATCATAATCTACCTCATGTTGTGTGTCTATCTTTCTTTATTGAGCAATACTTTTCTCTGAAATTCGTTTCACACGTTCTGCTGCAGAGATGTCATGACATGACACTTATTTTGATATTCTCTACATCCTTCCTTAAACCGAGTGAGATCAATGAAAGTACTTTTCTTATGTAATAGAGAAATCCGTTATTTTAGTGCAAATATAAAGAACTCCCAGGGATGAGAACTAGTAAAATTTATGACTACGTACACACGTACACTCGTACACCCACGTGCACTCTACACCCACTCACTACGTACACTGACGTACACTCACGTACCTACGTACCTACGCGCAATTAAAAAATAACAAAATAAAATAAAAAAAAAAAAAAATGTCTTTAAACATAATTATTTAAGTCTATAAAAATATATATTAAACTTTTAAAAGAAAACATTTCATAATATTTAAAAACCTTTTTTACAAAAAAATATTCTGCAACGTAAAAAAAAATAACATCTATCAGAAGACCGTTATTAAAAATTACATAACCGTGAAGTTGGTGCTATACAAAAAAAAGAATAAATAATACACGACACAATTACAAGAGAAAATCATAGGGCGGCAATGAGGAGTTTACTGGGACATCCCGATTTAAAAATTCCCTTCCGATTATAAAAATCCGATTTTTAATTGAAATAAAAAAAAATTAAATGCAAAAAAAGTAATTTTTTAAAATAACAAAAATAAAAATAGAAAGTGATTTTTTAGATAAAATTTTGTATTTAATACAGCTTTTTTAAAAAAAAATATAAAAGAATATAAATATGCTTAATTAAAAAAAATAATTAAATAAAAAAAAAAAAACAAAATGCATATTAATAAAAAAATAAAATATTTTTGGAGGTGATATAATAAAAGAAAAAAAAGCAAATTTAAAAATATAAAAGAAATAATATAAAAAATAATTTTTAATAAGGGTAAGCAATAAATTGATAATAAGTGAATATATACGACAAATAATTAAAAATTCATAATAAAAATATAATTACTATAAAAGAAAATAAAAAATAATAAAAAATAAAGTGCACTTTCCTATAATTTTAAAAAAAAATAAAACAAAAAAAAGTTTTTATAAAAATTTATAAATAAAAAAAAATTTAATTTAAAACTATTTTAAAAAAATTAAAAAAAAATAAATAAAAAAAAAAAAAAAAAAGAAAAAAAAATATTTAATAGTTCACCCTAAAGAACTCTTGATGTTTGTTTTTCTTCATTAAATAGTTTACTGAAAACTCCTTGTGGGAATTTTAATCGAATTGTTTAAATATTAAAATTGAAGATTTCAAAAAGCTCAATTTAAAAAAAATAATATCAAAGCAAAAACATCTTTAGATATTAAAGATAAAAGCTTTTATTATAATTTCTAACTCGAGCTTGAAATCTTCCACCAGGAACTAAAGTCAACATTACTCTAAGAGTACACTCTGCCATTTAAACTATTGACATTGGAACTATTTACACAAATCTCAATGGCATCTTTTATGCAGATGAAAGCTCACGTTACAATTCAACACTTCCGGTTTATTTTGAAAATTAAATTCGATCGAGCGTGAAAATTCCCATGGAAGGTGAAATCGATATATTTTGTCACCTCAACAACACTAATTGGAATAAAACAATTCGAATAGCAAAATTTAAAGTACTTGCAAAAAATCCAATTTGCCTTCAAGCTTTACGTTCACAAAAGAGTTTTTTTCATTGCTGCATTTTTTACTCTCATATTTCAATCGCAATTGTGGATTTATCGTATCGTTTGTTGTTATAGCTTCAAATTAAGCTGCCAAACACTGCGCGCTTGCACAAAACCAGTTATTTGAATGTGAAAATTATATCGCCAATCTCTCTCAATATCTCCTGTGCTCACAGTCACAATTTTCAGTTTTTTTTCCAAGTGAGTCATTATTATTTTTTTTGCACTTTTGATAAATTTTGTCTTCGAGATATAAAAACTCGAATAATTGTTGCTAGGGTGTGGATATGAGAAGAAATTAATGAGCTTAAAAAGGAGAATTTTGCATGTTCTTAAATAAAGCGCTGAAGTTTAAAATTATTACGGTTTGTAGTCAAGCCAAACCTGCAGTTATAATTGAGAACATTAAATTTTATTAAGATCTTTAAATTTTTTTAATAGGCTTAAAAATTCTTTCAAAATCATTGAAAACCAGAAAGGAGTCAATCACGAGCATTTGAGTTCAAAACCGATCATTAAAAAATCTAAATTTGGTTCTTGTTAACCGATTTTTATATGTTCGTATTTATGGTGCTGCTGTTTATATTTATTTTGACTTAAAAACCTCGTTCTTAATTTTTAATTTAGTAATTACAAGTTTCTGCGAATATACAAAGAATTGCGTGCACATGAAATTTTTCCATTCGCTTAGTTTCCGATTGATTTATGGAATTTAATTAACAAAGTAACCAACAGGTATCTAATGGTCGCTAAGTGTTGTTGCTTGGCGACAGTGAATGGAATTAAACAAGACTTCAGAAATAATTTATTGAATCATTAAAAATTTCACTTAACATGATTGTAATTAATTAAAAAATAATTCCGCCATTTAAATTTAAATTTTTTCAATGTTTTTATCAAGCATTAATTTTTCATACATACTAGCAGTTGCATAAGCAAAATGTAATCAACAAAGTATCTTTTCATATGCAAATAAAAATCCTCTTGCAGTTTGAAAAAATATCCAGTCAGAAGAGTTTCTAGTTTTTGTTTATCTAACGTTTGAGTTCTCATGAGTGATTTTGTTGGTTTTTGAGACATTTGCAGTTGAATTTATTTTCAGAGATTTGTTTGTGAAACTTTTGAAAAATTTATAAAAACTGTAACATGATTTTGACTTTAAAACAATGAATTAAAATTTGGCAACGATTTAAAAATTTATTTAGCGAAAGATAGATTTTTGCTGTTATCTTTTTATCTTCACAAAAAAATGAATTAATTTTTTTCTCATCGCTGTTACTGATTTTTTTGTTGCTTTATAGAGCTCCAATTTTTTTGCGCTCAATTGCGGAAGCCACACAAGAAGAATTAATGAAGATGTTTTACTGACCGAACAGCTGTTGCTGTCATTTCATTCAAACGTTCGTAAAAAAGCAATTATTTTTCCATTATTATTGCTCTTGACACTGAACTTGAAGCTAAAAAAATGCGAGGCAAAAAATCGACTGGGATTTTTGTCTGCAAATTACGAGTTCATTGACGTATTTTGAAGTGGGTGTGGCAGTGTTTAGAAAATTTATATTTTATGTTCAATAAAAACTGTAATAAAATTTTTAAGCGAAAAAATGAACTAAAAAATTTCAAAGTGTCCCATCCTTGTAAGTCATTCATATTTAATTTCTCTACCATTAAAATTCATCGTCACTCACTCAGCACTTTGCATCTAATTTGCATAGAAATCCACCTTAACCGTCATTGTTGTCTCAAAAGTGCGCATAACAAAGAAATTAACCATGACTGCAACTAAATTGACGTTCGCTGTTTCACTAAAGTTCACAGATTTATTTTTATAGGAGAATCGAAGGCAGGGAATTTTTATTGTCAGTAAATGCAATTTTATTTGCACACACCTCACTTTTAGTTTATCATGGCAAGAGCTGAAAACATTTGATTAAGTTGAGAACATTATAGCGTGATAAAATGCAATTCTAGTTGAGCATGAAATGTTATTTAGTGCTGATTTGGTCGATAAAAATTTGTTTAATGAGTAAAAAAAGATAATAAAGAACTTGAATAAATTTTTTTTAAATTTTTAGGATTCGAACCCAATTTTTTCTCAAATAAAATCTTCTATTAAGTTTGAATTGCGTTTTAGTATTAAACTATTAAAATATAAACCTGTCATACGAATAAAGCTGATTGCTTAGAAATTAGGTCACATATCTGCTTTCAATTTTATTCATTTTTAATTTTTTCTCACTTACCTACCTCACTAAAAAGTTTCTTACAGCGAAAAAAAAACACTTTCTCTCTTTGTGTCTGCTGTTGCCAAGTCCAATCTTAATTTTTATTGTCTCGACTGAATGATTGATGAAGCCATGGTATAAGTTACGAGTGTTGTTAATTAACATTCCATCGACCAATCGTTTGATATAATTAGCAATTGGAATTTATTCACAAATTTACTCATTTGTGAAAAAAATGTGATTAAATTTGAAACTTTTTTAAATTTTATTTTCTACTAATTTTTAAAAAATCTATCATGACACTCCCAAAGGTATTTTATGCAACATTTTCAAAAGCTTTCGCGAAATTGATATTTGAGCAAATTACAGGACAAGCGTCTGTTTCATCGAAAACTCTTTTTACTTTCAATACGTGGAATTGATTTTCGTGCAAATACCAATTTGACGGAATTGGCAGTAAAAATTACTGCGAGTTCACTCTCGCCCAAATTAACTTGCCATCCACGTTTTTCGTATCGCAAAACAAAAATTAGAGCACTCAAAGGAATGTTAACAGCATCGAATCTAATTTTATTATAACAATTTAGATCCATTTTTATGGCGTGATAGTGGACGGTGATGATAATTATGTCAGAATTAATTTAGTTTTTCAATTTTCGTACTCAACTTCTGCATGCACTGACCCGAAGCAATATCACAAAGCATGACATTGTTAAAACAACAGCGAGATGCTAACAATCATTTCAACACTTCAAGCATGCAAAAGTTATTAAATTCAATTAAACTAATGCCTTTAAGTCACTCAATTATTAACCTTGTCTTGCAATATTCGAACTGAGAATTATACAATAGGCTTAAAAAGTTTATAAATTACCGCGCGTACTCACAAATTGTGCAAATAGGTCGCACGCTACTAAAAAAGGGTAGCCTAAGATTATTATCTCAAATATGGTGTTGATAATGTTTCGCAGATTAATTAAGGCCGATCTGATATGCAGCCATTAATTGCTTCATTGTGGTCCACGTTTGTGAGACAGAAATTTGTCACCATAAGTTCATAAAATTAATTTCGCACACATGAGAACTTAATCGATAATTTCCTTCCAACGTCATGCACTCGCTTGTGTATGCAATCAGAGCATAAATTGAATTATGCAAAATTACTATGTTGGCTTTATTGATTTTCCTTGCTCGGATGCTTGTGATAAGTGAGGTGATTATGAGAGAATGACACTTGTCAATCCTGTGACAGAACAATCTCAAACTTTAAGTTCAAAAATTCAATGAACTTTTTTTATGAACTTATTAAATTCAATAAAAAAATTTAAATAAACTTTTACGCTATCATAAAAAATTAACATAAACTATTTCAGGTTTTACTGCACATAATAACCGCAAAATTTTAATCACTCATTGTGCACAATTTTCTTCTGGATCTTTTGCCACTTCAATCGCTCACTTTCCTCTATAGTCAGTGTTAGCTCTATCTATGATGAATTATGATGTGAAAAATGATACTTTAATGCATTGTTATTGCTTCTTTATCCTTCTTGCCATGTTATCATGAGGATAGACGAAATGTTTGAGACGCAAAAAGTTCCCGGCAGCCCGATATAATATTATAAAATTAATGACTCTATGGTAGTTAAAAAACATACACAGCTTAAGTTACGTAAACCTTTTATCCACACGTTTGAACGTTGATAAAGGTCTCATTTGGTGATTTTATGAGTTTTATTTAGTTTAATGTAAATTTTGAGTGTTCTTAGGGTGATGTCAGTCATTAAAAGTTTTAAGAGTCGATAGAAAAAGTTGTTCTAAATATTTTGTGTAAATAATTTAATAAATTTTAGTTTTTTCTTTAAACTTTTGTCAGTCTTTAGTAAAGTATGACGCGTTAATATTAAAGTCCAATTTAAATCAAATTTTCTATATTTTTTTTTCTTTTTGCCAATTTTCATTTCTTCAAATACTCGAGATCATAATAAATCTATGGAGTGTCAATAATAATATCCGTTTTGTATAAAAAACTCATTTCAATCTCTCCAATTGCTCCATTATTTCCATCTCAGTAGTACAATGATCATCTCACACTTATCTTTCAGCATTCTTCTCTCGTAGTCCATTTGCATTTTTCATTTTTCATCCATTTCACTCCAACGCTTTCAGTTTATCTTTCATTTTATATCCACTTGCTAGTTTCCATGGATTGTTTTTCTTTCAAATTGATTTAAGGTTTACAGTGAGAGCTCGATGAAAAATTCAAATTAAATTTCCATTAAAATTCGAGATTACTTAACTATTTTTGCTGATAAAATTTAAACTTTTGTTGAATCTAAAGAATTTTTTTTATCTTTTTTAACGTTTAACCTTCACTGTCATGAACTGTTGAGAAAGTTTAATAGAATTTGCGGTTGGCAGGAGGAGACGACACAAACACATGCAAAATAGTTCAATTTGCAATATTCTTCAGAATGATCTTATTTGCGCACTTATAAAATATTCAACTCCTGCAATTACTGCAGTGCAAAACTTTTTACCTTCTTTCAGGTGTTGCATTCTTTCTCAATAAAAAATAATTAACTGAAAAGTTTTAAACAAGCAACTAGCTTTGGTTGAAAAAGTTGTTGAAACTTGATAATGAGACTGCGGGAATTGAGTTTCACTTTGCTTTCTTTACCGACACCCACGCGCATTCACAAATTGTTTGAGGAGTAAAATAATTGGACATTGGTTTTGGGGTGAAAAGAATGAAAAAATTTGATGAAAGATTTTTTTCATTCATTAATCATCGTTTTTGTGGTTAAGAATATTTTAAAAATAACCTTGAGGGTTCGTGGACCTTTTAAGCAACGAGATAATTTTTCGATTGTGTTTGTGGTTCTTAATTTAGATGTGGCCAAGATTTTCCAAATTTCGGTATTTCAATTGTATTTTAAAACTTAATTTTTTTTTTAAAATCCTTCAATATTATAGTTACTGTTTTGAGGGTATAAATAGTTAATAATTTAGTTTAAACTTCAAAATATTTTAATAATTTTCTTTTTCTTTACAGCTCACATTGGGACGATTAGAAAACGAAAACCGCCACAATTCAGGATCTGTGAGATGCAGTTTGTCCTTAAGTTATAATACTTAAAGATGCCTTGAAGCATCCTCTAATGACGTGCATCAAAAAAAAATTTCTTGTTCAGTCACAATAGTCTTTTTGAAGCCTCCAAAGTTGACCCCTCTTAAGCTCGAGAAAAATCATGATTTTTTATTTATTGAATTAATTGAGTTTTGACAACTGTCACTGAACATTTTTAGATGTTTAATTGAAGAAAATTGTGTAATATATTTTATTTCGCTTCAAATTTCTCATTTTAAGCATTGGAAGTGCTCTAAACTTAACTTCAAAATATGTTAAAACGGACTCACACTAAAACTTGCCTAAAGTCTGTGGAACCTAATGGAACCTAAATTTGAAAGCATTTTCATAAAGACAAGAAAAAAAGCGTCAAGAATGGGGAAGGAACTATCTGCTCATTTTTGCTCCTTTAAAAGTTATATGAGCTTGAAGATGACTCAAATTTTTCCAGTTTTGTATGAAGTGTTATTAAAATTATAAATTTGTCTAAAAGGAGGCTTTGATTTTTGCACTTAATAAAATATTTAGAGGCTGTTTTAGTGGTCATTGGAGATGCTAAAAAATGTTTGCTGGTTAAAGCTTTATTTTAAACAAGCTAACAGACCCAAATTAAGGTTGCTAGTCATAAAAAACACTTAAATGAGTGTTCTATATTACACAACTTTATTTCATGTTTAGAGGGACTTAAGAGCCTGATTCCAAGGTCTGTATCATAAAAAATCTTATAGAATGGTGTTAACAGGGCATTCACTACCTTGCCCAACCCGTTTTACTATTTTGGCGGATCTCGTTTTCAAATCGTCCCAATGTGCAGCTCAATTTTCTTCTTGTTAAGTGGTGAGTGATCAATTAAAACTTTGAACCCTTCAAGGAATTGAATCTAGGATTTTTTATCGAAGCGACGATAAAATTAAATTTTTTGTTAATTAATTGTTTGATTTTGTTCAAAAATTGAATATTTTAGCATTTATAAATTAATAATTTTGCAAAACGCGACAAAGTCAAATTTATGAGAAAAAGTAATTTTAATTTTTTTTCTGTTTTCATTTTTGGTTTTAAAACTGTCACAATTTAAAAAAATTTCACATCAAATAAATTTTTAATTGATTTTTTTATTAAACTTTTTAATACAAAGTGCTTAATAAATTTAATCTCTTTTGAGCTCTGATGATCACAGGCTATGATCCGACATTAAATGTGCGAAATACATTACAATTATGAAAATAATAAATGAGATGTTAACTCGTCGAAATGGAAAACAAATTAATTCAGCTACAAACAGCATTTTTGATATGAAATGCGAGTGGTAAATTGAGATGATGATTGAAATTAATCATTATAATAGAGGTGTTGCACTTCGCGAGGCGAGTTTGTTAAATTGAAATATAAGATGATTAATTTAATGCTAAATTTGTTGATTAAATTAGAGTAAAAATTTAAACTCATACTCTAAAAATATTTACTAAAAAAAATATATAAATATTTTTATTTTTTGCATAATTTTTTTGCAAACAAAACGTTACAAGTACAATTTTATGCTTAAAAAATAAATTAATCTCAAAGCTTACATAATTCCTAATCTACCCAAAAAATGTAATAAAACCATTAACTCAGATCATAACTCACAACTTGCGGATAAGCATTAAATTAGAGGAAAAAATTTATTTCAGCAAAATGCAATAGTTGGGGGTAAAATCATTCTTTTTTTATTATCCACCAAAAGCGAAATCCATTATTCAAAATTTTTTCCCTTCCGAAATAACATCATAATGCTGGAGCACAAAAAAAAACTAAGAAGCACTTTTCATGAGAAAGTGAAAAGGAGAGGAAAAAATGCAATAAATCACACGATGAAAGTTTTTTATATTCACTTTAGTCCACACAACTGCTGCACATTTTTTATGAGGTTATTTTTTATCCGGGGTGAACTCTTTTTAACGTTAACAGCCATGACAATGCATTGTTGCTGTTGTTACTTAAAATTGAAATATATTTTGTGAGCATGCCTGTCATTGGAGCGGATACAAATCCATTTAGCCGCTAACACCTATTCAAAAGTGGCGTACGGTAATTTAATTTACTGCCAAAACTGTAATTCATCACGTAAATTTAAATTTATGCCTTAAAAACACTATCATAAAAGAAATTCATGTAAATTAGCTTAAAATGCATTTAATTTAGCATTTTGCGTGTCAAATAAAATAATTTAAAGTTGAATTCGAAATCATTTTTCTATGAAGTTTGTAAAAAATCTATTCAATTCATCTCGTCGTGCACTCATTCAATTAAATGCACAAAAAACCACGCGCTTGTACTCGAGCAATTTATTCATGTATGTTCACGAGATTGTTGAAAAAATTCTGCAGGTTGCTTTTAAATTTTCAACATGAAGATAATTTTGGCTCATGTTGAAGTTTTCTTCTTCGCGTTTAATTGCGAATAAAGTTTGCGATTTTATGCATGACTGAAAACTGTTATAATCACTAAATTTAACTGTGTTGAAGAAGTCAATAAATTCATTGATTATAATAAAAATAAAAATTTGAGTTTGTTAGTCAACAAATTAAAAGCTAAATAAAATTTTTAATCAGTTCAACAAGTCAAAAAATGTCATAAAATAATTAATTTACATAAAAACTTTAAAGTTTGAACCAAAAAATATAATTATTAAATGTTTAACACGGTAAACAACTCATTAAACTTTTACATACAGCAAAATTACATCCCACAAACCGAAATCCATTATTATGCAGTGATTCATAAAAAAATAATTCGTAAAATGTTTTATTTTATGGTTTTGCTGCAGTTCAGCTAATGAATGTTTTCACTTTATAATGATGAACTTTTTACTGCAGTGAAACATATTAAATAAATATAAAACCATAATTATAAAATGTATTGGAGGATAAAATTTTCAGAACTGCATCAAAAATATTTTTGTGATTTTAAAGTTTTTCGAAACTGAATCATTTAATAAATTAGTAAAAATAAAAAAAAATTCTTGACGGACGACTCATATCAAATTAAACTTCTTTGTCGCTCGCAGATTTCATGTCAAAGAGCCCGCTCGTAATTAGTTCAAGTTAAACTGTTCATTTCTCCTCACTCTAATTGAGCTACTTAATTAGCACTATAACGTTAATTACGCTCTTTAAAAGGGAAAAAATTTGTGCATTACCGACTGCAGCGAATGTGGAGAAAATGGTAAGAAAATGACGATAACAAAGGCAAACATGACACAACTCGTGAGAATTCATGGTTAGCTCATGATTGCGAAATCTTTTAAAAAAGGAGTGACTTGAACAGAGTTGAGTCACTAATCACTTTAAAATAATATGATTTAAAAATTAATTTTTTTAATTAAACTTTTTTTTTGGTTGCAAAATAAAAATGTCTCATGGTCACTTTACATCATTAATTTATTCGTCAAGCACGTGAGATAAAATTTTAATCTTACATAACGCCGACCGGAAGATTGACCAACACATGCCGACTTACTTTCTCTCTCTCTTGTACAATTTGCTGTTGTATGAAAGGCAAGAGAAAAAGAGCAAAAACATAAGATAGAACTCGTTACTGCAACAACTACCTTTTTTGCTTTTCTCCATTTATTTCATACTTTATGGCTCTCAGCTCTGTCTAGGTCAATGTTCCTCTACGGACACGGAGAAAGAGCAACTTTGAACATATTACATAACATTGTGGGTGGAAATTTGGGTTATTTGTTGTTCATGAGACTATCATCATATGCTAGATGATGTATGATATAGAGGAAGTGAATACTGACTACTGAAAATTGTTGTCTTGGGGATACAAATGTGCAATATGAAATTTTGTGGAAAAGTTTAGTGAGTTTTGTCATTTGAAATTTCAATACAACATTTTTGCTTCTCAAATTTCGAGGAAAATTGCTCATTCATGCATGAGGTTAAGTTTATGAAAATTATGGCCAAGGAGTGAGAATTTTAGGTTATGAAGAAAACTAATTCAATAAATTTAAAATTATAATTTCAAATTTGAGAGAGAAATATTTAAAGAAAGTTTGCAACCCTTTTAAATTTACCCTTTAACCTTTTCATGTCAACAGTGTCATGTTCAGAGTTTTTCATCAAAAGAAACGAATCAACTTTTTTTTTCGTATGTGCATTGTGCAGATGTTTCATGACGGCTCCAATGATTTCTTATCTACATGTTCATGTAAAATTTTCTCATCTCTCAACAATTTTGTTAAGCTTCAAGTGCTCTCAAAAAAGGTTATGAAAGAATTTATGAGGAATCATTTTCAGTTTAAACGAAAGTTTTTGTGATGAGCACAAAAAGTTTTTCCATAAAACTTCCTTCACGATGATCAAGAGACTTCCTTTGCAATGACTTGAAATCCTCAGATGCAAGATGGAGTTAAATTAATTTAAATGAACTTGAAGTTTAGCTCGAAGGGGTTTGAATAATCTTTTTAATTGTTTTAATCAAATCACATTAGGAGTTCAAAAGTTTTAGAAGAATTTAAATCATAATCTTTGAATTTAAATTACATTTAAAAGGATTTATTTTTTAATCTTCGATTAAATTTTAAACCCTCAATATTTTTATATTTTTGATTTAATTTAAAACCCTGTAAATTTTTTGTTATCTTCCTTATTCATCTAGCGGCAATTCTTGAGTCGTAGCGTATCCGACGCGAGAACTACGGTAAGGACGGAAGCTGCGCTGGTTTGCGTCTGTCCAAGTTTAAAGACTTGCGAGGCGACCCAATCGTTATTATCATCATTATCATTAATTTAAAACCCTGTAAAGATTTTTATTAAATTATCGTCCAGAAAATTTATATTTTTGTACTACACTCGCCATGATGCTGTAAATTATAAATAAAGCAGTTCGTACTAAGTTATTCTACACCAAGCTTGGGATGCAATTCTATGAAAAGGTGGGAAATGAATGTAACCAGTAAGTGAATAAATGAAATGCTTTTCATTTATTTTCTTCATCTCCGTCGAGCTCAGCAGTGAATTAAATCGCATGGGAGAGGTTTCCATGTTCAATTTACTTTTTTTCTTCTGAAATACTAGCAATGCTGCTGTTTTGATAATCTGCGAAGGATTATTTAATAATTTTTTATATTCTATGTAGAAATCTCTACCCCGTTGTTAAAAAGGATTTTCACATGATGAACTTTTTCAAGCTGACGATGCAAATGCAAACAAATGTAAATGCTGGGAAATCTATTTCTATGTA
Source organism: Tanytarsus gracilentus (assembly GCA_038502055.1). Lineage (NCBI taxonomy): Eukaryota > Metazoa > Arthropoda > Insecta > Diptera > Chironomidae > Tanytarsus > Tanytarsus gracilentus. The sequence goes on along the minus strand of JAXRKN010000045.1, from coordinate 6,554,529 downwards.
AAATCTCATTGATGAGAAAAGAATTATTTTAACATTACAAAAATATTCAATGATTTTTTCTGCAAATTCTTAAATTTACAGAATTTTTTTCGAATACAATTCCTTTTGAAAATATCAAAAAAAGACCATCCAGATTACTCATAATCAATGAGTGTCAAAAAATTAATAAGATCGAAAGCTAATGACGCGCCCTTAAAATTTGAATGACTTCTCGTATTTTTTTTTCGAAAGCTCATTTTTTCTCCTTAATCCTTCGGGATTTCGAAAAAGACCCAAAAATAGGCAGAAAGGTCAGAAAATAATCCTTGATGCTCACGCATTTTGTTTCTCAATTGAAGCTTCATGCCCTCAAAATGTTTGAGCGCTGGAAGTGAGAGAGAAATTTACATTGTGAAGGTTTAGGATTAAATGTTTATTCAGCATCCATTTTTCTCAGTATTTTCAGTGTTTTGAAGCACATTGACAAATGTTACACCAAAAGATTTTCCCGCTCGGTTTTTATTCTCAATGACTTCATTTTTAATCCCTTACAGAGCTCGGAGGACTTTTCACTGTGCACGAAAAAATGAATTTTTCATGACACTCGAAACGTTCATTTTTCAGCTTGTAATTAAAATTCCACGCGAAGACGAAAAAAATAATTTAAAATAAAAATTTATAAAAATAAAATCAATATTTTCATCGTAACCCTTCAGGCCTCATTGAATTTCATTAAAATTCATCCATTAATTAGCGTCCATATTTTTTGTACACAGCTGAAATCCGAAAATTTATAATTAAATTACAATTAACAATTTTATTTGCATTTTCACAGATTTTTTGTCGATAATCAATTTTCATTTAAAAAGTTTTTAATTGATTTTTTTGGAGAATTCGCTTAATTGATAAATTATCCTTAAGGGAGTGAAAAGCGTAAAATAATTTATGTGATTTTAGCAGTTTTGAATCAAATTAGTGAATTGAGGGTATTATTTTAGTTTAATTTTATTAATAAATTTCAACTCCTTCGAAAATGATTCAAATAATTAAAGAACTCGTTCATTTATTGATGAATCATTTAGTTTTCATCCTAAATTAATTTCACAAAAATTCGATAACATCACAATTGCATCCTCATTCATTTCAAACAATGTTATAAAAAATTCAATTTCTGTTATGAATGAAAAAATTCTTCGCATTGATCATTTATCTCCATCTTTTCGCTCGCAGTATGCTTTTGTGGAGATATGAGAGCTTTTCTATACTTTTCCTCATCCACTTCTTTCATTGATTTTTTATTGGATGTCATGTGTAAAATTCTCTTCACAATATCGACGACTGCAATCATGCGACAATTTTCAACTATTGAGCTCATCATCATTGAAAAAAAGGATTTTCGAAAATAAGGAAATGTGTCAACATGATTTTCTATATTTATCGTGAGTAGATTGGATAAACAAGAGTCGGAAACTGAAACGAATAATTTTCTCATGAAACTCAAGAGTGTCCAACCCCGGATTTTCGATAAAACTCCTCGAGTATCTTCACATAGCGCAAATCGATAAATATCAGATTAGGTGGTGGGAAAGTCACTTCTTTGAAGATTGCTTACCCGGCAAGTGTTTGCCTTACCTTCCATGTGAGTGTGTGTGTGTGTGTGGGAGCGCATCAATGATGTTGAAAATTTAATATTTTGCTCACGAGTTGGTTTTATGGCTTCGCTTCATGCCTTTTTATTGTGCTCGCGTCATGGCATAAAAAGGCTTATCCTCGCAGCGCATAAAGATGGATGCGAGAGCTGAGAAGGTGTTTAATCGCTCCCATGTCGATCTAAGTCACACTTTCTTATAGCAAGTCTTGACACTTCCATGTTGAGGAAGATTAACCCCTTAAAAATGTTTGTGTCGTGTATTGACATAGGGTTGAAGGTATAAATAAAAAATTTGTTGCCGAATCACGCAAACAAATTGCGAGGATGTGATGGAAAGAAATTCCAGAATTAAAATTTCTTATTTTTAAACTTTATCGCATTTTCCTTCTCAAACAAACAACAAGAACCGGAAATTGTCCATGAAGGTGAAACATTTATTACATTTTCGTGTGTTTTGTTAGTGAATAAGTGTTATCGCGTGTCTCATGACAAATTTACTCCTTATAAATCAGAGTGGACATACATTCTAGACACGAAAAGCACTGTTGATTAAAAATTTAAGCTTCAACAGATTGGAGAACAGAGTAGAACGAATATGCGAGCTGGATGATCTAGAAGAAAAATTTTGGTGTAAAATTCTCATTTTTAAAATCTCTAAAAAGAATTTTAAAAAGCTTTGAAATGAAACAAATTTAACAATAAACTTACACCTCCCAAGTGAACAAAATCCATGTCGTAAAATCCTTCAATTCTAAATTTCACGATTCTTTGAACGCCCGACATCAAAATCAATATGTTTCTCGCAAACTTCCTATCGCTTTTATACCAAGGCAAATTGTACGCTGCATACATGAGCTTTTCGCTTTCGGTCATCATTTGCTGGGCAAAAAAGCACGGCAAAGCAATTTTCAACAACATAACACAGAAAAACCCGAAAAAGTAGACAAAATCATTGAACTGATTGATAATCGACGATTGTATCATTTTGAACATGAGAATGCACAGAAAAATGCTGATGAGTGATGACTGAAAGAGAAGCGCTTTTCCAAAGCAGTGCTCGAGTTTCCTCGCCAAGCTGCGATGAAAGAGAATTCTCAAAATAATTGGAAGTTTTGAGTGCAAATTGAATTACCGAACGAGATTGCAGTGCTTTTCAACACATCGCTTCAGAACGTCCAAATTTGATGCTTTGTCAATTTCACTGCAGAGGTGTGAAATCTGCAGTTTGAGTTTCATCAAACATATTATGGGCAGCATTTCAACGCCTGTTAGAGGAATTGAAGAAAAATATGTAAAATTTTATTTTCTCTTCGCGATAGATAAAAAAATTGTCGCTCACCATGAGAAATCGATCCAATGCCGATGATTTGAAAATAATGAATGACAAACATCGTGTAGTAAACTGCATCGTTTTCCGGATAGTAAAATTGAGGAATTGTAAAAGTTTTTTTGGATCCAAAGAAAATTATCGAGAGACATAAACTTAAGCCAATTAAGAGATCTGAAGCTAGCAAACTTCTCATAAATTTTAGAATTTTCTTTGTGCTCTCAACAAATTCCGGTTCGTCATTTTCCTCAATTTCGTGAACCAACTCAATAACTTTTTTCTGCATAAATGCGAAAAATACGAGTCGGCATGTCAAGTTTAGGCTGTAAATGACATAAATTGCAGCCACAATTAGCTCACTAAAGTTCTTTATATAAAAAATGTTGATGAATGATGCAATCAAAAATTGCACAATCGTGAACGTAAGCAGAAAAATTGTTCTTCTGATGCTCCATTTGGTGACTTTTGGCTGATAGACGCCAAAAATTTCCAAAATACAAAGAGAAATTTCAAAAGCACTTCTTTTCAAGACCATGACTGAGTTAAAGTTGGAGAATTTAAAATTTTGTTGTCCTTTTAATGATTTGTTGAGTCAATAAAATTAATTCATGTGAAAAGTTTTTTACATTCAACAAATGTCACTCGAATATTTTCGATAATTGAATATAATCATTTTTGTAATTTGATTGACGTACAGAGGTTGAATTCAGTCGTTGAAGTCGATTGATCGATTCAATTAAAACACAAAATTTTTACCATGATTAACCTAAAGAAGTTTACCAAAAAAATCGATGGACTTCAACCTCTGAAGAAATTATTTAAAAAAGTGTTTAAATTATTTAGGTTTTGAGAGTTTGAATTAAATTCTGAAATAATTTTCGTGACTCAAAAACCCTCACAAAGAACATTGTTCAAATGGATAAGACTTTCAAATCCCAAACTTTATATTCTTTTGCGTCTGCATCATTCTCTCAGTTCGTACACCTTAAACACGAGTTTTTCACTTTCCAACATCTGTTGAACGAAAAAGCATGGAAAACTAATTTTTGCAGTCATCTCTACGAGCTACCTCAAAAAGTAGATAAAGTCATTCGGATCTACTCTTTGAATTATTTTAAATGCGAGGATGCAGATGAAAACGCTGATGAGGGATGATTGAAAGAGTTATTAAAAAGCAAAGCAGCGCTCAAGTTTTCTTATAAAATAATGAACATGTTTGAGTGCAATTAATTTTCTCATCGAGTGCATTAAACCACTGCGATCAGTATGAAATGTGAACTGGTAATGCGATAGAGATTAATACTTATGGAAAGATTTTTCAATATTTTTGACGTTAATTAAAACGTTTTCATGCTCACTAGAAACTACGTGAAACTTTTCTCATAATTTTTGCTCGTTTGCAATCTGATAAATTTCCAAAGTTGATCCGGTGTTGAGAGATAATTATTTAAAACCTTGCAGTATCGAATCAGATTAAAATAAAGTCGAATTTATTTAAAAATATTTTTTTAAATCCTTGATGTAATTTTTAAACTTATCTTTTCTTCCTTTCCAGGCTCAAAATTAAAACATGAAGGAGCTCATTAGGATAACGACTTTAATATCGCTGATAGTCAGCGCTTATTGCGTGGGCGAACCGCCATTGGAGATAATTAAACAATGGAATTTAATGAACTACGATTTTCTTCCCTCATTGCCGTCTAACGATAAAAACTTTTACAATCCTGAAAAAATTGTGACGACTGGATTTGAAATTGGCAGAAATAGAATTTTCCTCGCTACACCGAGACTGTTTTCAGGCGTTCCTGCAACATTGTCAACTGTATCGAGAGACACTGCCGGAGACTCGCCGGTTGTTAAGGTAAGCTTTAGAAAATTACAGTTTGAATATCTTTGATGAATTCTTAATTTTAATTAACGGTCAAAATGCAATGCTTTCTCCGCAAAACCTTCTGAATCGTTAATGTTTCAATAAATATTAAATTTAATGTTTGAGTAATTATTAATCCTGAAAATTACATAATTAACGAGGCTGTTCGCCGTTTTAATTTGTGTATGCATAAATTAAAATATGCATGAATTAATTAAGCGCAGCAAATGCACGCATTGAAAGCTTTGTTTGTGCAAACACCGTATTAATGTCTTAATTTTCTTAACACAAATTGATTAATTATACGATTAATTTTAATTGCGGCTAATTTCATCTTAATTTAAAAAAATTATTTTGTTGCATAAGTTTAAGGGGCAGAATTAAATTTAATTACCTTTCTTTCAGGCTTATCCAGACTGGTCTCACCATACTGTTAGCACTAAAAACTATAACTGCAGTGAAATCGGTCTCATCTCGGTTTATCGTTTGAAAATTGACTCGTGCAATCGTCTGTGGGCTGTTGATGCCGGAGTTTCTCGATCTCTCGAAGATTTCGAAGTCACTTGTCCACCAAAAATTCTCGTTTATGATTTGAACACAGATCAAGTCGTTCGAAGGTGAGATTAAAAATTTATTTCAAAAGTTGAAAATTAATTTGCATTTTTCCATCCAGAATTGATTTCCCAAAAGAAGTTGTTCGTGATTTGTCGCTCTTCACTAACATCATCATTGATGAGACAACTTCAAAACCAGAAAACCATTGCGATGATGTCGTGGTCTACATGAGTGATACTGTAGAGCCAGGTAAAATGCTTAAAATCTTTAAAAAATTATTCATCATAAAGCTTTCACATTTGTCGCCAACTCAAAATAATTCTGAGAAATAAATTTTTTCATTCTGTTCACAGCTTGTGTGAAAAACCTTAAACTAAGCTTCCTAATCGTCTTCCGAAGAATAAAATTAGCATTAAATCTCCATTTTCTCTCTCAATTCAATTCCATTTTTACTTTCCTCTCGCTTTCGACAGTTTGTTGAGCTTTTTTTTCCTCACGCTCATTTTAGTTTCATCTTCGACAGTAAATTATGCGGAAAAAGGTTTTTATTTTGAGAGATTATGGTCATATTTTATGGGATCTTGATTTAAACTCTCGTGCGCGGCAGATGTAAATAGAAATCACTTTGGAGAGAAATCCGGCACACATAAATTGTTAAAAGCAATCATTCAGTCAAATTAGAGCGATAATTTTGGCAATAAATATATCGATGGGGTGATTTAGTGATTAAATATGCTGATTATAGTCATCACATGGATTTTGAAAATTTAAAAATATATAAATGAAATTTTCAATATAAAATTTAGCAGGTTTAAAATGAAAGTTCATGCCTTAAAATTAATAAACATAAAAAATAATTTTTCAAGTCAAAAAAACTAATTTTAATTTTTGTAACGTATTTTAAATTTTCAAATTTTTATATGATCAAATTTTTAAAAAAAATTCGTCATTTCTGTCTTTTTTTATATCCTTATAAATAATCTTCTTTCACATCCCACAAGAGTTCTTTCACACTAACAGAATGTTCATGACGTTGATCCTTAACCTTCAATAATCCTCAATACACACAACCATCACTCCTTATAACTTTCTCACATTAATTCCCATCGTAAACAGCACGAAGCTTGTTATTTTTCTTGTCCCCTTTGACATTAACCCAAAAAAGCTTGTTTTGGGAGGGAAAAAAACTTGACAAAGAGCCGTCACATGCAATGAAAGGAAGAAATCTATGTTGAAATTTTTCCTTCACATGTGAATCTACCATCATTATTTTACGGAGGATTTAAAGTGAAAAATCTTTTAATGTGAAAATAATCAGTTTAAAAGAAAAGTTTTCTCTCATCCGACATTCCAACGCGAAGCGGAGAAGTTTAAAAATTGCATTCCAACGATGGTTGTTCATCCTGTGAATAAGTAGTTTCTTTCTAAGTAGTGACATTTGAGATTTTAACTTTTCCAAAACAAAAAAAAAAATAAAAAATTCCAAAAATTTTTTTTTTTTATCCCCTTTTCTTTAATTTACAACCCCATTTTTAATTTTTACTTTTCCAAAACAACTTCAATAGTAATAATTTTTTAATTTTAATTAAATTTAAATTTTTTGATGCTTGCACTCGATATATTAATTAAAACTAATTTCTCGCTTCTTCTTCAATCGAAACGCAGCCATCGTGGTTTATGACTCTGGACGTGATTTAACTTGGCGATTGAGGTGAGTTTTTTAATTACTTAAATATGAAAAAATTATAAAAAATCTCTTCAATGTCCATTCAGTCATCCATCAATGTATGCAGATAATGATTTTGCCATCTCAAAAATCGGGTGAGTGTCGTTACTGCTGTGCTTAATTCAATTAAAAAAACTCTTTCATCCGCTTCACTGAATAATTCTAGAAATGATCGCTTCAACCTTTCTGACGGTGTCGTTGGCATGGCTTTTGATGTTGAATCGAAAACGGTTTATTTCCAGCCATTGGCCACTGACAGGTGAGATCAATTTAACCCAATTTCCAACCCGCACACTTGCTTTAAATGAAATGTGAAAAAATTGCTTTTTCCACTTTAGACTATTCTCGGTGTCAGCTGCAGCGCTACGTGCAGGACCCTTGCCTGTCGGAAAGGAATTACCCGTAAAATTAGTTGGAAAGAAGTCATCGCAGGGAATTGGCCTTGGCGCCAGTCCATATGGTGGAAATATCTTTTTCGCTCCATTCACTGAAACTGCAATTGCTGAATTTAATCCGAGAACTAATCAGCAGAGGTGACACCGACAATTTTCATTTCTCAGAAAAAAATTAAATTCTCTCTCTTTCAGAACAATCGCATATGACTTTGAAGCACTGCAGTTTGTGGCAGATTTCAAGACCACTCCTCACGATCCAACCGCAATCTACTTTGTCTCATCAAAATTTCATCGATTCTTTCTCAATAATGTCAGCCCTTTCGAAATCAACACGAGAATACTTCGAATTGGTAACGTGGTCCAATCAAATCCCTACACATTCGCTCCCTCCTTCCAAACCATTCCACAATTTTCACAAAACTCTTTGGTTCCATCGCCACAATCACCTTTCCCAACTTCAGGATATCCAACAACGTATCCAGTGGCCTCACCATCGCCGCCACCAAACGCATATTCCGTTCAACCAAATTACTCATTTTACAATTTTGTAAATCAATATCCAACCAGTCAATATCCTCAACCTACTTATGCTCCCACTCCTACCGTCTCTTACAACCAACAGCCAGTGACATCTTTCTATAAATTTAGAGGATCCTCACCATATGCGTACGAAAGATTCGACTTAGCCGATAGACATAGCAATTTTCCATCTTTTCACACAACACATTTGAATTCAGGCGAATCGATACCTCAACAGCCCAGTGCCTATGCAAATTTCAACTATGACTTTACAGCCGGCGATGTTTATCGTTCGACAAGAAATGCCACACTTCATCATTGAGTGCAAAATTATTTTCTTTTCATCATCTTTTATTTGTGCTTAATGTCCATGTTCATGCAAGCTGTGAGTTCATGCAAATACATTTAAAAATAATTTAGAGATAGAAGAATGGAAGAAAAAACTTTTTCCTGCTCGTTGATGAGCGAAAATTATTTTATTTTCTGTAAAGATTGAAAGGCGATAGAGCGCGGTAATCGAGGATTCATTGAACACAAGCGTTAGAGAAATTTAATGAGGTATGGCGTTTGAGGTTGTTTAATAGATGATTGAACTTTTGGTGTAGTTTAAATGAGCTTTTGTGAAAAAAGTTTTGAGAATTTATTTTTAGAATGAAAATTTGAAATAATTTGCAGAGATGGGAAATTACATGTATGTAATTTTTTCGATTTCAATTCACCATCGATGATAATTTTTAAAAGCTCTTTACAATATCAAACTTCTGAAAGCTTTAAGTATTAAAACTGAGCTTAAAAATATTTTCAAAACGAACTTTTTCTAGGTTAATTATTTCCTATTCTTTCCATGAACGCTTTACCTTCTTGCATTTTGTATAATGCAACTTAAAAACAAACATTAAAGTACATCAACCTTATAACCATCATCATCACATTGCACCAACCTTTCCTTCATTCTAAAGCTTCACGTTGAATGTCGTAATGCTTTTCTATTATCTTTAAATTACATCAGCGAACTACAACAGCGCTTTTTTTACATAAAATATTCTGAATCATAATGTTGAGCTTTTTTCCTGTTATCTTCTTGATTGTTGCATTTTAGCGCTTCATTCCTTGCTTGATGTCAAGCTGGGATTTTTTGTAGCTTCAAGCACCATAACATGTTTTCATAATAAATTTTCTTGATGTTTTCTACAAAACTTACGAGCATCCCTCACTTCTCGAGAACGCTTTTGAATAATTTCCAACCATGAATCACCTCGTTCTGTATAGATAATAGTGCGCTCTGTTACAAAAATGAATTTCTATAGATAGAAATAAATAAAACATTGCACAGTGATTTGAATTGAAGGAAACACAGTTTGTATGAACAACAGAAAATATTGCATGTAAATGACTTTTTTCCACATAGCCATAAAATCTTGCATTTTAAGAAATAATTTGCAAAAAAACTTCTTTTAATATAATTTATTTTTTTTAGTACAGAACTCTTGCAGTAGATTTTAGAAATTTTAAAAAACTCTTTTAATTTTGTTGCAAGAAAAATATTTTAAATTTTGTACAGTTTTCAGTCTTTCAATTTTTAAATATTTCCAAACCGTTATATTTTCCTAAACTATTCAGTGAACGACATATCATGAAATGCATTGATGAGATTAAAATTTTTGTTAATTATTTAAGCGAGAAAAATGTTTGCGATGTGTGTGTAATTACTTTATTTTGACACTTGACATAGAGTTGATGAGTACACAGAAAAATGTGTAATTACTAATTTGTGAATAATTTGAAATGTGAAATAAAAAAATTACTTTTTGTGTTCAATTTGTCACGATTTATATACTATTACAGAAATTATAATTAAAAATATTTTTTTGATATTAATTTATATTTTGATAAAATGTCATTAGAAAATTAAAAAAATTTATAAATTATAATTTTTTTGTAATTTAAAATCTCTGATTATTTTTTCCAGCATTTTAATCTCTGAACCACAAAAGGCCTTTATACTCACTATCTTGTTGTAGTCAATACAGATTTTTTTTCTGTTCATCACAGATGAGTTGAGAAGATTTAGACTACAAAAAAAGTTCAAAGCCAAGGTCAAAAATAATTTTGTCATGATATTTTTTTATTACTCCAAAAACGTGTTCTCTGATTTTTCTTATTTGATTGCTTAAAAGTTGGAGATTAGTAAATAAAGTTTTATCATTTCGTTGCATTTTCACTAGAATTATCAATTAATTTTTTTTTAAAATATGTTTCCCGTCAAAATTAAATTTTTTTTCAAATTTTAACCGCAAATACGATAAAGAAGTCAAATAAAGTTTCAAAAATTATTTATAGTAAAACCGCATCTTTCTAGGCAAACAATTTATATTGGTCAGGCTACAGTTATGATAAACTTTAAAAAAAGTTTCTATGCATAGCTATGCAATTAATTTTATAATCAATTCATGCTTAGAAGATCTTTTCATGAATGAATTCTATTTCTTCAAAAACGAGTTTTTAACTAGAATTTTTTTTCTTACCTGTGCCTGTCATATTTTTACGACAGTCATTAACCTCTTCACGGTTTATTAACTTTTTCTCAATATGAATAAACTAATATTTACACGCTGAGAGAAACAAACATCTCGGTGAAACATAAACAAAAGTCAATTCTCACATATGATGACGAAGCTGGAAGGAGAGGGAGAGAAAAAAATGCGTCATTTAATGAAAAAATTCTGTCGAGAATAGTCTTTAGTCAACGTTTAAACTCTCCCGAGTTCAATAGCGATTTTTAACGGGATCGAAAACAAAGAAGTTGAAAAATATTTTTCAAGGTTAGTTTTTAACTTTAAAAAGTTTCTTTGGTGCTTTTTTAGAAAAAGAAGACAAGTTTAAGCGTTAAAATTTAATTGACTATTTTTTAGTTAAAAAAATAGATGCTTAGAAGTTTTAGAGTTAAAAAATTGTAAATGGATCATTAGTTTTGCATGTAATACATTTTTAAATTGTACTTTTAGTAAGAAATTTATTTTTCATACAACGAAGAATTTTTTATTATTTTTCTCATAATTTATTCAGTAAAATTTACTGACCTTTCAAAATTCGAGCATTAAATTTTAATGTTTAAATTTGAAAATAAATTCAGCTCAACCAAGAGAAAACATAAATTTAATGTGTAAACATCGAAAATACTCGGATAAACTTAACATGATTAAAACTAGCAAACGTGAAATGTTTAACAAAATTAGCTCACTCGCAAAAAATTTAATCAAAACGTTTTGCATATTTTATGAACTAAAAGGATTACAAAATTTTAATTAATTTCTTGGATTAGTTTCCCTAGCTACGCTCTAAATTTTCAGTGAGTTGGGATGGTTTCCATAATGCTTTTGTTCACCTTGAGAAAATTTAATAAAAATATAAATTTAATCTTTTAAAAACTTAATTTTTGCGTTAAAATAAAATTATCAAAAGTTTCCTTCCCTTGACTTTGAGACCCGTTCATATTCATTTTCTTAAAGAGTGCACTTGACTGCTTTAATAAGAATATTTTTCCAAGTAGCGTGTGATGAGCATAAAATGGGAAAAGTTTTCAATTAAATGCTGATTATAAGAAGAACACGTTAAAGAGGAAGAGAAAACTTTTCAAATTATTTCAACTTAACTTCGGGCGGTTTTGAGTTTTTATAAGTTGCATTAATGAATTTTTTTAAATTAATTTTTTGTAAAAATTTCTTAAAACAATTATTTAAAAACTCTTTGTGATGAGTTTTAATAAAATTGTTTGGTCAACTGTTCACTCGCCAGTTTTTTGCACCAACTTTTTTAAACGACGATTATTTGCTCATCATGTCAATGACGATTTTTATTGACATACTTGTCAGGATTCTGGAGAACGGATGTGTAAATATTTTCAACAGAAATTTAATTCGAAAAAACTTTAGATAAATTAAAGTTTTAATTTTATTAAGAAAATTGGTATTGGTATATAACGATGTGGTAGCTCTCAGGAATTAAATTCAATATTTTCAAATATTAATCTTCTATTTAAAAATATTAACACGTTTGTGAACTCAATTTTCCAACGTAATTTTCTTTGCGTATTTTTTATCGCCCACCACGTAGCAAGTGTTTTCATCCTTTGCATCCCACACCATAGAATAGAGAATGTATGGACGCGCTGAGTGTTCGTGAATGAGTTTGAACTGTTTATCGTTATCGATTCGATAAATTTTCATAACTGGCGATTCACTAATGACACCGAACGTTTTTTTGTCCTTTGAAAGTGAAAGCATGTTGATGGTTCGATCGGCGACTTTTTGTCTGCTAACGATGACCTTTGGGTTTCGAGAATCAATCAAATTTACATTTCCACTTGAGTCACTGGTCAAAATTAAGCGTTCTGATATCCATTTAACGTCCGTCAGTCGATCCCGATGACCTTTTAGTAAGAACGATGCTGGGAGTGCTTGATTTTTATCCCAAAGCACACAGCTGTGATCCGATGAAGATGTTGCCCAACATTTGCCATTTGAAGGATGCGATGATATTCCAGTGATTTCTCCAGCGTGTGCTTTAATTATCTGCGATTCACAATCCAAATTCGAATCGAAGTTGAAAATCTCTAAATGTCCTTTCTTTGTTCCCACGACAATTTGATTTGTTCCCGTAACTTTTTCGAGACATCCTACAGCACCTTTAGTTTTTGTTTTTGCATATTGGAAGAGATGAAAATCTTGTGACGATGGTTGTGTGGTGTACATTATAAGCAAAGATTCAGTTGTGGCGGCGAAGAACTAATTTAGGAATTAAGAGATTAAAATATATTGAAAATGTCTATGCTTTTGAGGATGATCGAACCTTAGTGTCTGTCAGGAATTTAACGATTGTGCAGTTGGTTTGTAGAGTTTCCTTTAATTTAAAATTTTCAAAGCGGCTCTCAGTGAAATCATCAAAGTCAAAAGTTCCAGCAATCGCACCTAAGTGGAAGTAATTAAAGAATGTTTACTGGATCTTTATGGATTTAACTTACAGTCGAAAATATTAGTGGTGTAATTATTCGAAGCCATTATAAATAATCCTTCATTGTTCATGTCGAGAGATGTGAAGAATCGAGGAAAGTCAGTCGGTGGAGAGTATTTTGAAACTCTTTGACGAAAATCGAGGCTGCATTTTATAAATTTAAGGAATTTAAATAATATTTTTAACATTTTCAAGCACTTTTTACCTATTTAAGTTTGGATGATCGTAGTCATGCTCTAAATCTTGATAATTAGCTTCAACAAAATCTTTTGGAAGTTGATATGCCGGAAATAAATAATTATTTTTTTCAAACGGCATTTTTACCACTTAATTTTTATGTTCTTTAATTTCTCGATTGATAAAACTCTCGACTTAATTGAACTGGAACTTTTTTGTCACTTAATTCACTTTATTTCACTGACAAATTAAACAAATTTTAATTTCTAAATTCATCCGACCTATCCAAAGTAATTGAGGCGTGATTTTTGAGTGGATTAGACTTAGTGTTGAGATTTTTGGCGGGAAAATTTTGAAATAATTAATTATATTATTTTAAAAGTTTTACAGAAATTTAAATTTGCCATAATTTAATGAAATTTAAGTTAAATTGAAAAAATATTTCGAAGGGTTCGTCACTTAGTAAAAAAATTAAAATCTAACTTCGAACACGTGGTGGAAAATTTTGTAAATTATTATTTTAAAACTTGTTTTGCGATGATGATGTTTGATTGATGTTGAGCTATGTAATGCAAAACAAGTAATTGAAAAAATTAAACATAAATTATTAAAAAAAGTGTTCGCCGAAGACTTGACTGACAAACCACGTGCGTGCTTAAAAAAATTATAAATTTAAGTTAGTGAATTTAAATTTTTTAAAATCTACATGGATTATGATTAAAAAATTTCCATTCATTTCTTTAAGGCTGTGCGAAATTTTATTTTATATTCTTTATAGTTAAGTCCATTCTTTGAAATTTCTCACCCACTTAAAGAATAAATTTCAATTAAATTGAAACGATACGATGATTGAAACTTTTCACCAACTAGTTGCAACTATCCTTCTCACTATTCAATAGTGATTTAATGAGTTTTATGAAGTTCATTTTTGAATAGAGCTGCTGACTGTTAAAAAGTTTCAAGTGGCTCTCGTTGCGAAAATGAAAGCTCTAGAAAAACTTTGCAGTTAAAGTTGCATTAACTTTGTTAAATTTTTGCTTTATTTCACAGAATGAAATTTATTGCAATTTTAATTGTTATTTATGCTGCACAAGCAGATGCGAATAATCCTAATGAGTTTAAGTCTTGGAAGCAGATTGACTTCAAGTTTCCGTCAGATGTAATTAGACAGAAGGCGATTAGTGATGGAACTTTTGTCGCAGCAAATGTTATTCCAATTGATGTTCAACCTGAATATCGAGGTGAGATTACATAAATATTTAAAAAACACCAAGTGTAAACACAGCGAAAAAATTTAACTATTTTAATTCAAATATTTAGGACATCTCGAAAACACTCGAGTCTTTGTCACATCTCCACGATTTTTGAATGGCGTCCCTTCAACTTTGAGCTTCCTTCGAAAATTTGAAACTCAACTGAATCCTTATCCTTCATACAATTGGCATTCTTCACAAGGAAGAGATTGTGATAAAATGACTTCAGTTTTTCGTGTCTCAATGGATAGTTGCGATCAATTGTGGGTTTTAGACTCGGGCAAAATTGCCGGCCAACAATATTGTCCACCTCAACTTTTGGTATTTAACTTAAAAAATGATAAACTTGTGTCTCGTTATCGATTCAACAAAGATGTTTTCAAAGAGACGAGCTTGCTAGTCACACCAGTAATTAATTTGTTATTGCAAAAATTCAATTTCAACTTAAAAATCTTCATTTAGATGCTCGATATTAAAGATCCTGACAAGTGCAGAAAAGTAAAAGTTTACATTGCAGACGTCACTGGATTCGGTTTGATTGTTTACGATCATCAAAGTCAAAAGTCATGGAGAGTCGAAAATCGATACGTGAGTTGAAAAATACCCGTTAAAATTTGAATATTTTTAGTGCAATATCATTTTCAGTTTTTCCCATATCCAAATTTTGGTAAAATGACAATCGCCGGTGAATCCTTTATTTTAATGGATGGTTTACTCGGAATGGAAATTTCGAAAACACCCCTCAAGCACACCGACTCAGATCGTTCACTTATTTTTCACGCGTTTGCATCGGGATCTGAAAATGCCGTTCCTCTGAGTATTCTAAACAACTCAACAATATGGGAGAACAATGTATCTGCATTACCAGATCAATTCAGATTGATTGGATCGCGAGGTGTTCAAACGGGCGGTAAGTGGTTGCATTGTGAATGCGTTTTGCAAGTTTTGAATTAATTTTCATAGCGCAAGCGATGGATGGAAATGGGAATTTGTTTTTTGTGCTACTTGAACCTATGGCGTTGGTGTGCTGGGACTCCACTACAAACTATAATGCGGATAACATCAAAATTGTTCATCGAAACGATGTGACGATGCAATTTTCGGGAGGCATGAAAATTGTGAAAAATTTGAGTGGAGATGAAGAGCTTTGGTTCATTACAAATCGACTACAGGTGATTTTTCGAAAAATTAACTTGAAATTATTTTTGATTGTTTTAATTTTTAAAAGAAATTCATGACCGGCACCACAAACCCGTCGGAAGTCAATTATAGAATTTTTGTTGGAACCGTTCGAGTTCTTTTGAACAATCAACCCAAGTGCAATGGACAGTCATTGAAGTCCATACAACAGGTGGTGTTTCCAAATCAATAAATTTTTGAATTACTTTATTTGTCTAAAAAGAAAAAAATTTTGTAGAATCCGATCGGAACTTTACAGTATGGAACGGATTGGAAAAAATTTGTTTCAGTTGTTTAAAAAATTCCAAACAAAAACTTAATAAAAAGTTTTTTGAAAAAATATTTTGCGTCACTAATTTAATTTTTCTATCACACTATAGTGCACTATCTAAATGGAAAAATTCGGGTTCTTTTGTGCTTCTTCTTATTGTATTTCAATTTACCCTTAAAATGCTTTTCCTATATTTTCGTTTTTCTTGCTGACTTCTTTAACCCGCCTTCGTGTAGCAATTTTTCGTGAATTCGCACTCGTAACAATGCGTGAAAAAATCTATCGAAAATCCTTGCGGAAACGTGATTGAATTTCTTAATTTTTTCAAGATAAAAGAATTTATGCATGAACGTGTGAGAATGAAAATGCTCAGGTGAGTACACTCAGAAAGTTTATGCTTGTGCATTACACAAATTGAGTTGTTTATATCTTCACACAATGGAAGTTTAAAGGACTTTGCTGGAGTGTTTGATAGCTTTTTATTATGTTTATAAAGTTTTGTATTGAATTTCTAGATGTTGATAGAAAAAAGTTTACCTCAAGATTCTCTCATATAAAAGCGTTAGAATTTTGCCCCTTAAACTTATGCAAATACAAAAAATTCTAAAATAAAGAGCTTCAAAAATTTAATAATATAAATTTATTTACAACCCTTCATTTTCTCTCTCTATCTTTTCAAGATCTCAATATTTAATATCACATTCACATATTTATTTATCATAACAAAATATTTACTCTCGCTGATTTTTGCCTGCTTTCTCGATATCGTTCATTTTCCTGCATACAAACTCGATGAAGGGAAAATCTGTTTTTCAAATGAGAAGCAAATATGAAGGAAATAAACAAAAGTGAACATATCTCGAATGAGAAAAGCGGCCGGATATTAGAGACTGTTACGGCATGAATATTTGATGATAAAATCTAATTTCGTCTTTATTTCATCGCAATTCACAATTTATAATCTATGAAATTTATTCGTATAGGGTTGAGGATTATTTGCTGCAGGGTGGATTGTAGCAACGACGTCGTTTCACGAGTTTACCACACTCGAGTCCATTATTTTGCGGCTCTGCGTAATAAATTTCTATTAGTGAGGATTAAATTAAGATTAGGTCAGTTTACCCCTCAATATGCGCCTTGTCTTCTCCGATGAGCCAGCACCTGTGGATTTAATGAAATAAAAAATTAACTCTGATAATAATTCAACGAAAATTGTTTCTTAATTGTGCTAAACTAATTTAAAAAGCTTTTGCTGCTTTGACATCTTATGTCTTTAATATTACCACAAGTGACAGAGCATGCCGACCATTCAGTCCACTCTGAGTATACGCAATCAACAGGTAGATCGAAAGTTTCTGTCGTCGGAGATGTCTGTCGAGGTTGTCTAGTCGTCTGACTAATTGGCTGCTGTTGTTGTTGAAGCTGTTGAGGTCGATCTCGAGTCACAGTCGCACGAACAACACCACATGTGCTTATACATATCTCATTTGTCAAGAAATTATTCTGATTTCCTCGACATCCACCATACTCGAACGTCTCGCAAACTTGAAAGAAAGTTTCATTACACTCTTCATTAAATTTCCTAATTTTATTATTATCCATCATAGTAAACTTTTTTTCTGTCTCACCAACATTAGTAATACATTAGTAATACTTCATCACCGCCTTACCTTGTTTACTTGGATTGTAATAAAAGCGTCGATACGAGCCACGACATGCACCAGTGTCTGAATCGAGATTACAAATTTCTATCGCTGTTTCATAGTCGAATGTGCAATCTTGACGCACTGAACATTCACGCTGTTGATTCAATTCTTTTTTTGCTTTACATCCGGCCTCCTTTGTGGGCTCGACGAGAAGTAATCGAGTGCGAATTTGAACGCCACGGCCACATGTAGTGCTGCATGGTGACCAATCTGACCAAGGTGTGACGGGACAGTTTGGATCGGGGATTTCAAGGTCGGTTATTGAACACTCAGGCTGCATACATTTCTGCTTCTCGACTGTGAAAAATAAAAGTTTCACAATATTTTAATCTTAGATGAAGGTATCTTTAGGCATTAAAAAAGGTCATGCGATATTCACTGAATACAAATCAAATCCTTACCCACAGAGATATGTGGACACTTCTTCCTGCCAGCACGATCAATAAAAGTGCGCGTTCGCATGCTGATACCCACGCCGCATGTCGCTACAAAATGTAAAATCATAAAGCTATGCAAATATTCTCAAAAAGCTTTCAACTCACCCGAGCATGGACTCCAATCCGACCAGCGATTGGTGCGACAAACGCCAAGACCCTCACCCTGCTCATTTACTGTCGCATCGGATTTAGCCAAGTTCTCTGAACTGTCTTCATCGTCACGAGCACACTCGGGTATTGTGGCAACACACATTTCTTTGAAAATTAATTGTCGACTACAACCCTTTGCCTGTGCATGCTGCGGATTACGATAACGACGGTTTCTCTCTCGTAAGCCCTTACCGCAAGTAACCGAACAAGGTGACCATGCAGAAAATTCCGAAACTTCACATTCCGCTAGATAAGGAGATTATAAAAGAGGGAAAATTGTGTAAGTAAAGAAAATTTCATCGACGTCACCCTTGTAGCACAAGAGAACTCTTTTTTAACTCTTTTAGAGCTCTTTAAAAGAGTTGTTGCAAAAAAGAGCTCTAAAAGAGCACTTTTTGAACTCTTTTTTAGAGTTCTTTTAAAATTTACTTTTTTTCACTCTAGTTTTATTTATTAAATATTATTTATTAAAAAAAATTAAAAGAAATAAAAAAAAATAAAAAAATAAAAAAAAAAAAAAAGAGTAAAAAAAAAAAAACACAAAAAAAAAAAATTTAAAACTAAAAAGACTAAAAAAGAGCTTTTGTGCTACAAGGGCAGTCTCGTATCGAGTTTTTACTCAAAAGACACCAGTTGAATTTTCTTTATAGCAAATCGCTGAGCAATTACTTAGGATTAAATTGACAGTGATAGCAATTAATTGAGTTTGAATTTTGGAAAGGTAGAGGAAGATCCAAGAAAGGTCTATTTAATTATGCTTTGAGGGTAAATTGTGGAATTATAATCATTAATGTAAATATAACTTAAAGAGGTTTTGAGGGTAAAATTGCGTGCAATGATTAAAGGTTTGGTGGTAATTGCAGTGAGGTTATTTACGAGTTAAATTCAGTAATTCACAATCTCTTCATCATTGTGAATCCAAAATTGACAACATAAAAATTTCGTTCTCAGAATAAAAATCTCGCACAAGTGCTGTGTAATATGAACAATTCACATCAACTCACGTATGTTATTAGCCTCATCGTCGCCATTTTCTGAAGTCTCAACAATTTGAGCTTGAAGAATTTCATCATCACAATTTCTCGTAATTACTTTTTCTCTTCGGATGAAAAGCTTCGCTAGCGGGGTCATGATATCACTTTGCGGATTGTAGAAAGGTGCACGTGGATCTTCTGGATATTTTGTGGTAATTCGGTGCATCCTTTCTCGAGGCTGAGTTTCGGCATTTGGTGACATGTAAGAGATTCCACTGTCGGTGCCAGAGTCCCAAGGATATAAATCGATATCCAGTGATGGCTCCCACGTGCAATCTTTGCGGCATAAATTTAGTCCACTAACACCTTTAGTGATTATTTTATTAAAATTTTAATCTAACGTAACACAATCAATTTCTTACCGACAACCCAATCCGGAGTCGGTCCGAACATTGAGACTAATGACACTTTGTTGTGTTTACGATCGACACGAAAGTGCGATGAAGTGTTTGTATTAACGGAAGGATACCACAAACCGCCAGCCTTTATTAACGTTCGAAGACGAGAACCTTTCGCTCTCAACTCCTCTTCAAGGGCTCTCGGTGATCCCCTAGTGTGAGCGTGGGTGAGAGAAAAAAAAGCTCATTATTGATTCAAGTTTTGTGTGCACAGCTTTTTACCATTCAGCCAGCGAACGAAAACCATCAGTCGCGATGTGATTCTCGCCCCAAAATGAAAAGTTGGCGTCATGTGATGCTCCGACGATGTCAGAAAAGTGTGTTAACCATACGGCAAATGGAAAGTCCCTTGGATGTGTCTCGTTCGACCAAATGCCCTCGAAGACAAACTAAAATAGAATTTTAAGAGAGAGCGAGAGTTTGTGATGAGAGGATGGAATTTTGATTTTTAATTAGAAACCTAATTTTTAATTGAAAACTGCGGAAAATTACTAGACGTTCACTCACATTATATTTCGCCTCATCACACGCACAGCATTCGTCGTCATTTAAGACTCTTTTGGCACTCTTATCGGGTATTTCCTCACAAATGATTTTCGACAGTCCACCAACATCTGAATACCAAGCGTCTCTGCCCTCATAAATCATTGCCGATAAGCGAACGCACCCCGAACCCTTTGCCGGTGCGACCCACATTGTCTGTCAAAATTAAGAAATTTTTTCTGCATAAATTGACTTGAATGGTGAAGATGAGTAACGTGGATGGAAAAATATCTCAATTACTAAATTTATCGTTACACAAACGGCCATGGATATGATGAGCGTGTTGATGTCATTTATGACCACCAATAATGCTCATTGTGTCTCTTGGCTCGAATACAATTTGTGTGAATGTCCTGCGCCATAGTTTATATCATAAATCTAGACGTGAATGAGCACTCAGAGACGACAGCATAATAATCGGATGAGTGTCAAGAGTTGGACACTAATTTGTTTAAAATATTAAAAATGAAATTTAAAATTCAAGAAATTTTATTTTTGCTTTTAAAATTTAATGATTAAGTGTTCAACTCTTTGCTATGTGTATGTTATCCACGTTTTATGGTTTATGTTCTTTCTTCTGTCGTTTTTATACTGTCGCGATATATCACAAACGCGTTTCGCATCCACTTCTTCTTAATGTGTCATCAACAGAGAAAAAAAAAATATTTGGAAAAGCAATTTGTAAAAATTGCTAAAGTTTTAAGTTTGAGACACTTTTAACAGTTTAAATTTTAATTTTGAACGTGTGAATAAAATTTATTTTTAATTCATGAAGGTTTCAAAAGAAATTTAATATCTCTTTTCAGGTTTTAATCAACCTAAAAAGTTCTTTAGAATATTTTTCAATATTTCCAAGCTAATCAATCAATATGAAAAGAAGAATTTCCCTTAAGCCGCATCATCTTCAGAGCTTTCGGTTGTTAAAAATAAAAAGCGCGGAAGTGTGTAAAAAAGGCATCTTTCACTGATTTATCAATTTCTCGAGCTCATCATTAGAGTGAGGGTACGGAAAAAGTGTCATCATCCATGAGTGTTGTCACATTTTTGTTTGAATCAGAAAAATCTAATAAAATCAACTAAAAATTTATGTATAAATAATTCCTGTCGCACTTTTCAAACAACTCCCTAAATTTTTATTAGAACAAAAAAATGTCAATTGGTCTCATTAAGATCTTTTTCTTCGCTTCTGATTTTGAGTCACAATTCTCGATGGAAATTCATGTCAACAGCAAAAAACAACAATTTCGCATCAATGATCTCATTACTTCATTTTATAGATTTGGAATGATTTATGATTTGCCGCTTTTTCCGCGTGTATTGGGAGAGAATTGTGTTTGGGCGGATAGAAGGGACAAAACAACAGAGGGACGAAATAAAAATATTTTTTCTTTCTCGCTTTTTCTGACATTGTGTTTTTGTGTATTGGACAATGAAGAAGAAATTTTTTGCTCTTCCTGAAGAATTTAAAACCATGAAATATTTTTCCTTTATTCAGATCATGAAAATACCTTTTGTTAGTTCCTCGAGCATTTTTAAATCCATGAAAGCTCAAAGCACCCTTGTCCAAATGATATTATTAGACACAATGTTATTATAAACTTTGAGCATTAACCCAAATACAATGCTCTGCTACCCTTTGCATCATGTCCTTAATTTATGAAATTAAAAAATAACTTTTGTGTATGTGAAACTGAGAGAAAAATGCCTCCGAGATAGAGAACTTAATTACACACGAAGAGTCGGTCAGAATTGAGTTATTTTTGATTAGAAAAACTTACAAATGCAGAGGGATTTTTGTATGGAAAGAGATTTTTAAAAGCTGAAGAAAATTTAAAGAATGAAGTGAGTATTTTAATATAAAATTAATGAAAAATACAATAAAATAATTCGACTGACTGGATGTTATGTAATTTTTCTTTTGAAGTTGTTTACCATAAAATATTTATTAAAAGTAACTAAATTTTTCTTTCTAATTTAAAGTTCCAAGAATTTTTCACCTGATTCATATTTCACGCTTTTCTTGTTCTTCTTTCATCCTCTCATAAATATTTTTTCCGCGTCAAATCGCTTTCTTTTCTTCACATTATACCTTTTGGTGTAAATTACAACCATTTCTTTCTTTCTTTCTCAATTTCCTTCCTAAAATCATCACCCAACAACACCATTCATAAAAAAAGTTTAGGGAGAAATATAATATTTTTAAACAAAACATTTTAAATTCTCGAAAATCTTTTAAAAAGTTTAACAAAAAATTTAAAGTGTTCTACCCCTAGAGCCTCAACTCATGTTTCAATGCAATATTTTTTTCACATCCTTTCTCTCTTCTTTCCTTTTTTAAGCAAAGGAAAAACTTTTTTGTTTGTATGAAACTCGTAAAATTGCCTATGAATGAAATTCTCACATTCGTCAAATTTATTTTGAGAGAAGAAAAGTTTTCTTCTTTTATGAAAAGCAAACAATTTGTGGAATTGATTTTTTGCTCTCTCAAACTTTATGCAGAAATTTTCAGGAGGTGAAAAAATGTTTTTATGATGAATTTATCTGTTGTCATTAAAAAAACACTCACTTGCACTTCAGTTTTGGGCAAATCATCCCTCTCGACAACAGTATTGACACATTGCTCATAAAATTTCGTCAAAGCGTCGCCAAACAACTGGAAACGACCAACACGCTTTGGACCGGCGAGAGATGTCCGATTTGTCTCCGCATTTATTGCCTCGGCCGTTATCATGAAATGAGTAAATTGCTGCAATTGTGAATAGTCCCGTGAACCGACTAGAAATACTGAGAGAGAAATATTAAATTTTAAGAGAGTCTTAATCTTAGTTTTAATCTTGAAATTTTTATCACTTTTAAATTTTATTCGATGAAATTTCACTCGACAATTTTTAGTGTAACCCACGAAGTGGTGTAACACTTATATGCGCCTATTTCCGTCCGTCTGTCTGTCCGTCTGTCTGTCCGTCTGTCTGTCCGTCTGTTCCATCGAGATCTCGGCTCCTGAGATAGCTAGAGACTTCTAGTTTTCGCCAAATGGTAGGTCTATGAATTTAGATTCGGCCATTTTAGGAATTATGAGGGTCATGACCACAGGTCGTGCCATGGACAGCCCTAAATGCCATTTTTCATACAAATTTCCTGTTATATGGCTTCATGTATGTCGTTGAACTCGTATTTGCATCAGGAATCGAAAGGCATTGATGATATTTGAGGAATGTCTATCATGGCCATCCAAGAGTGCCACCAATGTCCATCACGGCCGGCCAGTAGTGCCCCTAATGTCCATTTTTTAAAAGTATGGCTTCATGTACCTCGTTGAACTCGTAATTGCATCAGGAATTGATTAGCATTGATGATTTTTGAAGAATGACCGTCACGGCCGGCCAGGAGTGTCCAAGGAATGCCACTAATGTCCATTTTTTAAAAGTATGGCTTCATGTACCTCGTTGAACTCGTAATTGCATCAGGAATTGATTAGCATTGATGATTTTGAAGAATGACCGTCACGGCCGGCCAGGAGTGTCCAAGGAATGCCTCTAATGTCCATTTTTTAGAAGTATGGCTTCATGTACCTCATTGAACTCGTAATTGCACCAGGAATCGATTGACATGGATCTGAAAATGGAACACAATGGAAAATGGAACACAATTGAAAACGGAACGCAATGGAAAATGGAACACAATGGAAAATGGAACACAATGGAAAATGAAACACAATGGAAAATGGAACACAATGGAAAATGGAACACAATAGAAAATGGAACACAATGGAAAATGAAACACAATGGAAAATGAAACACAATGGAAAATGAAACACAATGGAAAATGGAACACAGTGGAAAATGAAACACAATGGAAAATGAAACACAATGGAAAATGAAACACAATGGAAAATGAAACACAATGGAAAATGGAACACAATGGAAAATGGAACACAGTGGAAAATGAAACACAATGGAAAATAAAACACAATGGAAATTGAAACACAGTCGAAACACAGTGGGAAGCCATATTGGGAAGCCATTTTGGGAAGCAATTTTGGGAAGCCATTTTTGAGAAGCCATTTTTGGGAAGCCATTTTGGGAAGCCATTTTGGGAAGCCATTTTGGGAAGCCAAAAGGGGAGGCCAGAAGGGGAAGCCAATACTGATCTGTTACAAGTGGGTTACACGGCAACACCCACGTGTGGGTTTTGAAACATTTTTTCAATCAACTCACAATTATAAATTTTTCCCGGTTCATATCCACTCGGGTTCCTTCCAATCACTAATCGATATCCGTTATCACCGTTTTGCTTCCGACCGTGATTTAAAGTTTTCGGTGGAATTTTCTTGCAGCCAATGGCAAACGCGAAAATTGCGGAAATTAATAAAAATTGAATTGCACGGAAATTCATTTTGCTTCTAGAGTTGCTCCCGGCCGCAACGAGCAAACGAATAAGACTAAGTGGAAATTACTCTCTCGAGATGCTCTCATTGTGAGTGACCTCTGACACTAATTACTGCCTCTCATACTGATAAGATTTAAAGTGTGTTTTATGTGTGTGCATGACTCACGTTAATCGAGAATGAAATGTGAGAAAATAAATTTTTAGACGACTAAAATGAATGTGTGTGGATTTTCAAGTTTATCTTTTGAAGAAAAAGGGCAGAAAATTTTTTTTATACTTCCGCTAAATCTTTTTAAACCAAATTTTTCATCTCTTGAATCTCTTTCAGCTTTCTACTGCAATTTTTTGTGAGATTTTAATTAAAATTTCACAAAACTCAAAAGCCCGAAAAATCTCTTCAAATTAGAATTTTTGCAAACGGGATTTTTTCTGGATCAAGGATTGTTCAGTTGTTCATTGCGTACATTTTCACGCTTGTACAATTTGCGGCTGTTTTTATTGCATCAATTTCATCGCACTCAAATCCTCTCAGTGTTCGATGTGTGCTAAATTTGCGATACCGAAAGCTGATGACGAGTGGAACTGAAAAGCAACAAAAAAGAATTTCCTGCTCAATTTTATTCTGTGTGAAGTGAAAATTTTCAAAATTTAATAAAATTATTAATCAAGTGAAAAATAAATTTTTAACAAAAATATTTTGACTTTTTAAAATAAATTTTTTTTAGTTTACGCTGAAAATCATAATTTTTGCATCCGCTATTAATTTAGAGCACACGTGAGGTTTGCGAGCACATTCTGCATTTTAAATTGACCTATTTGTTCATTTTGCTGTGCATGAAAAACAAATTGATTTTTTTCTCACCTGATGTAGAATTGATTTTATTGCGTGATGAAAATAATTTCAATATTTCCGTCAAAATTATGACAGACAAATTTTTAAAAATACCTTTAGGAAGTAAATTTAATTTTTAAAAAAAAATATCATGACCAAATTTAAATTGTGAAAATATTGAATCTATTTTTAATTGTGATTGGGAACCTTGAATTTTTTCACTTAAACTACGAAAATTAGAATTTAAATATTTTTTTTTTATTTTCATTCTTGTGTAAACTTTAAAGCTGTTAGCTTTTTAAAAATGACAAAAGTTAATTTTTTAAAAGGATTTTTTCCATTTTACTTAACAAATTTTTTGGTCCTAATTTTGACTTCTGGACTTCTTGCATTTGTTCAAGGATTTTTTTTGGTATTTATCAAACCATTTTCTATTAAAATTTACTTTAATCTAAGTCAATATTTAAAATGGATTGTTCATTCACGTAAGTTAAGAAATAAAAAATTGCAGAGCTATAAAAATCAACTTGATTTTGAATTTCAGACTACGTTTACCTCTATCAGCATTGGTGTGGATCAGATTTGACAATTTATTGCACTCAAAAAGACTTTGAGTCTATAAAGAGCCAAAATATTTTGTCAATTAATAATCATCCATCGTACATTGACGGTGTTCAGAATTATGTTGTAACAAGCTACTTTGGTCACATGCAAAATACTTCGACAATGATGAAAAATTCAATAAAATTTATTCCATTTATCGGATGGTTTTGTGCATTGACTAATATCATGGTGAGGAGAAATTTTTCTCTCGATAAAAAGAAAATTCAGGAACAAATTATTGAAATTTCAAAAAACCCAAATAAAACCTGGATAGTTTTGGCATCTGAAGGTTCTTCATTTTCAAAAGAAAAACATTCAAAATCAATTAAATTTTCACTGGACAAGAATCTTCCACTTTTGGATCACCATCTCGTACCGAGACCGAATGGATTTATAACATCAATTGAATGTTTAAAAAAATCTGGACTAAAAAATGTTTTGAACTGCGAACTTGTGTATTCGAGTGATCATGCTGCACCAACAGCTTTCAATTTAATTCGTGGCCAAAAAATGTCAGCACATTTGTACATTGAACAAATTCCAATAGACTCTGTAGAGCCAACTTTCGAATGGCTTTTTAAACTTTTTCAACATAAAGATGAACTTTATAGTAATTTTTTGAAAACTGGAAAATTTAACGAAAAAAGTGAAATCATCAAAATGAAAATGGAAAAACAACAAATTAATTTTATTATTTTCATGTGTTGTGGACTGTTTTGGATGATTTTAAGCGTTGTTTCTTGCTTAAAATTTGACCTTAAAGCAAACGACATAATTATGGGAGTTTTGTACATTTATTCATCAGGTTGGTTTAAATTATTTTTATTTTTAAATTTTAAATGCCGAAATTTAAACTTTTTTAGTTTTGATAATTTTAAAAGTTACTTTAAAAATTGGAAGTGCGATAAAATCATGAGAGTGAACCCAATGCCCGAGATCAACAGCATAATTTTTTTGGCCTTTGTCCATTTATAGAAAACTTTTTCTTTTTTTGGTGTAGGAAATAAAAATGTTGAAATTACGCATAATGAGGTCATTATCATGCTCTTTCATATGTTGCAGCAAAAAGTCAGAAAGACATGGGTTGAAATATGCCATGAATAGTTATTTTATATTAGCATAATTTTGATTATACCCTTGTAGCACAAGAGAACTCTTTTTTAACTCTTTTAGAGCTCTTTAAAAAGTTGTTCAAAACCAAAAACACTTTTTAACCTTTTTAGATTCTTTAAAATTTACTTTTTCACTCAAAAACACTAACTAACCTTTTAGTTAAATTAAATTATTTCCCTAAAAATCTTTTAATTACTTTTAAAATTTCAACCAAAAATTTTCACTCTAAAATACTATTAACTCTTTACCTTTAAGTAAATTTTCAAAACCAACACTTTTTTTCACCTAAAAAAGACTATACCTTTTCAACTCTTTTTAATTAAATTTTAATAAACTACATTTTACACCAAAAAAAACTTAGACTTTTTCAACTCTTTTAATTAAATTTTAATGCTAAAACTACTTATCACTCTAAAAAAGCAATAACTTTTTAACTTTAATAATTTCAAACTCAACAATTTTTTTCACCTAAAAAAACATAATTTTAACCTTAAAGTAAATTTTAATCTAAAAACTTTTATACTCAAAAAAACTTTTAACTCTTTTTCAACCTTTTAAGTTAAATTTTAACCAAAACCTTTATCACCAAAAAATCTTTTAAGTTTAACCTTTAAGATTTACCAAAACTTTTTCACAAAAAAGACATAACTTTACTTAATATTTTAATTAAAATTTTATCACTCTAAAAAAACTTAAGTTAACCTTAGTTAAATTTTACAAACTTTTACACCAAAAAAAATTAGACTTTTTTCAATCTTAAAATTTAACAACTACTTTTCACCTAAAAAAGACTATAATTTTTCAATTTTTTAAAATTTAAGAAACACTTTTACACCTAAAAAGATAATTTTTTAACCTTTAGTTAAATTTTAATGAAAATATTTTTACCAAAGAACTAATTTAACCTAAAAATTTTAATCTAAAACTCTTTTTATTAAAAAGAACTTTTAAGTCCTTTTTCAACTCTTTTTAAAGTTAAATTTTAACAAAAACTTTATACTCTAAAAAACTATTAGAGTTTTTCACCTTTTAGATAAATTTTCAACCTAAAACCTTATCACCTAAAAAAGACTATAGCATTTTAATTTAAGTTAAATTTTAACAAAAATTTTTTCACCTAAAAAAATACATTAGAGCCTTTTTCAACTCTTTTTATTAATTTTAAGCAACACTTTTTACCAAAAAGACTAAACTTTTTTAACATTTTAAAGTAAATTTTAATGCAAACACTTACACTCAAAAAAACTTAATTTTTAACTCTTTTAAGTAATTTTACCAAAACATACACTCAAAAAAAGCACTTTAACTTTACCTTTGAGTAATTAAAACAAAACCTTATCCCTAAAAAAGTTTTTTAAACTCTTTTTCAACTCTTTTTTAATTAAATTTAAAACTAAAAACTTTTTATCACTCAAAAAAAGTTTTTCAACACTTTTAGTTTAAAATAAAAAGTCTTCTTTAAATTTATACTATACCCGTCATAAAACCGTTCGACAAATAAAAAAATACTTTTTTATTCAATTTCCTTCTACCCTTTTATTGTGAACAAAATCACTACCTCAATGCTTCTTATTTTTACCCAAATTTTAAAAAAGAAAATACAATATAATTAATTAAATTTTCGTTGAAAAACAAATATTACAAAAAATAAAATTTCAACTTAAATAAGCATAGCCAAAAAATTTAAAAAAAACCCATTCAACGAAGATCCCAGAAAAATGATCGAAATCACGGTCAATCCTAACATCGAAAAAAAAACTCAAAATTTTACAACAATTTCCCACACCAGCAAAAAAAAGACATAAACCAAAAAAATAAGGACCGAGTTAATAAATAACAAAAAATAAGAAAAAAACAAAAAACAAAAAGTCAAAAAGAGCAAAAAGTCAAAAAACTCAAAGAGTTAAAAAAAAAAAAAAAAAAATTTATTTTTAAAAGACTTTTAAACTCTTTAAAAACTAATTAAATCTTTAAACCAAAAATTAAAAAAAAAAAAATGGGCTTAAAAGATTTTTTAGAGTCTTTAATATAAAAGTTAAGTCAAAAAAGTAAAATAAAAATTTAACTTTTTTAAGACAAAAAATTTTAGTACCAAAAAATAAAAAATTTAACCAAGCTCTTTTTTTACTCTTTTAAAGAGCTCTAAAAGAGTACTAAAAAAGAGCTTTTGTGCTACAAGGGTAGTTCCTCATTAGATGCCAAGCATTCCATGAATAACCAGCACAAAAATCTCTAGCTTGAAAATGCCATGGCATGTGTCACTGATTGCATTCATTTGGTTTTTGAGGAGTAAATTTGATTTCGTGTAAAATTGCAAAATTCTTAACCCCGTAAACAAAATAGACAACGGAAGAGAAATGAAAAAGATAAGATAAGCGAAAAAAGAAGAAGAAAGGAAGGAAAACAAACAATAATGGCGTGGCGACGGAGGCACAACACAAAAATTGTTTTTCTCTTCAATTTTTACAGCTTGAAAGTTTTTTCCTCTCTTTGAAAAAACCATAAACACCACACAAAAATCTACCGCAAAACTTTTTTTTATATCAATGACAACAACAGCAAAAAATTGTCCAATTTTTGGCTTAAAAACTACCAAATATTCATCAAAGTCAACTTCAATCTAGAGCAGAGAACATTTCTTACCTTTTTTATGTGTCTCGGTTGACTTTTATCGTACCCTAAGGACATAGGCATAGTCAATTCATTGTGAGAGCTTTACTGTCATGAATTTTATGATGATAACTTAGCGAGGAAGCAGAAGCACAAAAACATTGAGAATAAGCAATAAATTTCATTCGCTTTTACTCATGGAAATTGAGCTTTTTCTTTCCGCCCGTGTGACTTTTGGAAAATTTTGATGAAGTGGAGGTAATTTAATAGTTGAATTGTTGTGTGGATTCTGAGCAGTCACTTGGGTCTTATAAAAGCTCACAATTTTGGCAACACATGATTGAAAAACCGTTTTAATTTGAATATATTTGCAATGATCAAAGAAATCTCTCAGCTCAGTAAAAAATAGAACAAAAGATTAAAATTTATCTAAAAGCTTTTCACATCCATTTACCACCAAATACAATGTGAGGAAATTTATTCAATTTACCGCGCAATACAAAAAGAAAGTTAGCTTTAAGCATTGTTGTCTTTTACTTACAATAACTTTTCTTAACACTCCCGCAAAATTTCAATTAAATTTAAATTTACAACAAAAAATAGCTGAGGGATGAAAATTAAAACAAGGTGAATAAAAATGGGAGAAAACTGACTGTTAAAAATTCATTTATCTTTTGAAATTTTTTTGTGTGCTGAAAAAAGTTTTTTAAAGCTTCAAAAGTTTTAAATTTATAAAAAATAGGTTGAAAAATTTCTTCAAACAACATTTTACAATTTAAATTTTCAAGCTTCATAAAAAAAGATTTATCATAATTTAATTGAAAACGAGAAAAAGCATTTTAAAATTGCAAATGACTTTTTTCCTCATTCAGCTGCAAACTTTCCGCTCTCTTTGATTAATCATTCGCTCTTTTCTCATTAATTGCAATGTTCATTGCGCATTGCAAAGCTTTTGTTCTTTTGATGATTTTTTTAAAATAAAGAATAACTTTGTTCTGCATTTTTATGAATATTGAATCTCATTGAACTTTTACTTTGCTGGAAAAATTCAATGAAAAAAATTATTTTTAAAGTCTTTAAAAATTTTATTAAACTTTAATTTTATCAATTTGTTACATTCCATTTAAATTTCAAGCTCTATTTATATCTTCTTGTGCAAGGTTTTCCGTTTCTTTAGGCAATTTGCTTAAATTCGAATTAAATTTACCATAAGCAGATGTTTTATTCGGCCGAACTTCCCAAGACCATTTAATTGAGATTATTCTCGGAAGTGCTTTCAAAAGAACAAAATAAAAATGTGCTGACTGAATTCGTTAAATCGGCGGATTTTCTCGCGAAATGCGATTTTTATTGGAGGCAATAAAGACAAGCAAAAGAGCAATTTTATCATGTTCAGACTTAGTGATTAGGGTTCTCTCACGAATGATATAAAACGGGAATTGAAATCATAAAGTTCAGGGAATTTTCTGTACGTGATGAAGCTTTAGGAATAAAGCTTATTTAGAAAATGGACATGGACTTTTAAATTTTTAGTTTTTATATGCTTTAAACTTCCACACATTTATGCTGCTGCATGATTTAGTTTGAGAAAATTAGATTAAAATTTGATGAGTTACCTTATCTATTTTAGTACCAAGGTATAGAAACATAAATTTGTGATCACATAAAAAAATTTAATTCTATTTTTCTCTCGATTTTACTAAAATGCTCATGTAGCATCATCATGTACAATTAAATGGATTATAAATTCACTGAGGTGAGCCTTAAAATTTTATGTTGCGTAAACTTTATGACATGGAGAGAATTTCTCTTAAGTTGATGGATAAATATCATCCGTTAGGGATTTTCATCAATATTTTAAAATGAAAATTATTTTTGAGGTTTTTTCTTAAAAATACAAAAAATGCAAACCTAAATTTTTTAATTTTTTTCCAATAAAAATCATAATTTCCTACTTCGTAGTAATTTTCATAAAAAATTGATGTAAGCTCATACAAATAAATTCACACAATTACCCATCATCATCATCATCAAGCTCGTTCACCCGCGGAAATGTGCCATGTTGCAATATATTGCTTCACAAACATTTAGAATTTAGAATTGTGACAGTCGCGGAGTGAAATTTCTGGATAAATATTCAAGCGTGAGGAATAAGAAAAATTACACGCGACATAGAATGAGAGAAATGAATTAATGGCCAATGAACTACATGACATGAAACATGGAATAACTTTTCCACGTCTACCACCCTGCTCACGCTTTAACATCCCATTCGTTTGATTTATTTCGGAAACATAAACATTCAACCAAAATTATTATGATAGAAATCATGAGCGTTCGCTTAATGGTTGTGAGCCGAACGAGGAGCATTTCGGAGTGTAAGCAATTATAAATCATTTCTGCATGATTGAGCAGCCAAAGCCGTTAAGGCAATTCTGCGAGTTCTAAAAATTCCGAATTTAACAGAAAAATATTGATTAAAAAATCGATAAAAAATTTTCACATTTTTAAAAAGTGGAAAAATTTTACGGCTGTTTGTAATTTAATTTTTTATGAATAAATTTTTACTCTCTGGGCTATTGAGGAAATTAGGTAAGTATATTAATGAAACTTAATATATGTCTTAATGTAGTTCGAATGACTTTTGCCTGCTGAATATTGAACAAAAAATATTGCGAGCTTTTCCAACTGTCATAAAAAGTTTGTTAATAACCTTGACATTGAAATAAGTTTCTTTAATAGAAAAGAAACAAAATTGTTTTCTTGACAGAAATCGTTCAAGTGTTTATTTTTTAAACTTTCTGAGGAAGCGAAAGCTTTTTTGGATATTTTTAAAATTTTTATTTGATTTTTCCCGTTTTAAAAAGAATTTTATAGAATAATTTTTTAAGTGATTTTCCGAGTATGAATTTCTAGAGAAGAAATTCCCTACTCCTGGGAAATTCTTAACTCCTGGAAAATTCCCAACAACTGGGAAATTCCCAACAACTGGGAAATTCCCAACACCTGGGAAATTCCCAACACCTGGGAAATTCCCAACTCCTGGGAAATTCCCAACTCCTGGGAAATTCCCAACAACTGGGAAATTCCCAACAACTGGGAAATTCCCAACAACTGGGAAATTCCCAACACCTGGGAAATTCCCAACACCTGGGAAATTCCCAACTCCTGGGAAATTCTCAACACCTGGGAAATTCCCAACTCCTGGGAAATTCCCAACAACTGGGAAATTCCCAACTCCTGGGAAATTCCCAACTCCTGAGAAATTCCCAACTACTGGGAAATTCCCAACTCCTGAGAAATTCCCAACTCCTGGGAAATTCCCAACTCCTGAGAAATTCCCAACTCCTGGGAAATTCCCAACTCCTGGGAAATTCCCAACAACTGGGAAATTCCCAACTCCTGAGAAATTCCCAACTACTGGGAAAAGCCCAACTTAAATATGAAAATTTCATTTTTATTTTTCCTCAATTTACTTTCCAGTTTAAAGATGTATGTTTTCTTGCGATAAGCTTTAATTTCATCTTCAAGTAAATTGCATGAAAGTTGCAGGGGAATTGAAATTGAATTTCATCATCATCGAGGAAGAAAAAATCTCAGAAATTATTATATTTTTCCGCCCAATGTGCCTGCCTGTACATATTTATTCCCGTGTGGACTGTAAGACGTAATGATACAATCAAATTAGGTCAATGAAGTTTTCATTTTTCTTCCTTTCTCACTAAAATTGGAAAAACACAATGGAAATTGCAATTTTTCTTCCTGTTTTGTTTTAAGGGTTAGAAACTTTAATGCTAATTTTTAGTGTTTTTAAATAATTTATAATTTCCTAATAAAATTTTAAATAAAAATTTCGATCCTTATTGTCTCAGCCTTCATTTTTCTTGGCTGCACTCAACAATATTCACAGACTTGACTGTATATATATAAATTTGCGATCAACTTCAATCTCTTTTTCTCGTTTTGCCTTCAAGAGTCTTTCGTTCAATCAATTTCTATTTTCCCTCGCTGCTTCACTTTTTCCTTTCTTGCCTGCACTCGTTTTTACAATTTATCGATCTGATTGTCCCATTGCGATTCAGCGCTACACACATAGTTCATTGTTTGACAGAAAAACTCCAGAGAGAGCGGAGGCTGGAACTCAATTGGAGTGAAGAATGCTCAAGTGCATTCAGGACTTGATGACGACAGTGTTAAAAGTTATTCAAGAGCGATTCAAGAAATTTAAAAGTTGGTCAAAAATAAATGAAAATTGACGATGCATCGCGATGGAAAGAAAGATTAAATTTTTTGATGGTAATTTTTTTATAGAACAAAATAAATTCACTATCGAACCACAACACGTGGCATGTATAATATTCCCTCTAATCATGGCTTAAAATCTCATTATTAGGCTTTTTTCAATAATCCAAAAATCTTTGCATCAATCACCGATTACATTAATTTGCATTGTTCGCTTAATTGAAACACACATAATGAGTTTCGATAAAAATTCCATACATGTGGTGTGATATGAATTAATGATGAATGTTTGCTGTTTCGTGAATACCGAAAGCATTTTTATGAAAATTATTTTTTCATTTTCTCTCTTTCGGCGATTGTTTGTCGATAATGCAATTTATGGCTGACACATTTGTCATCGGAAATTGAACTTTTTCCCTTCTTCCATTCCGACACAGCATTATGCAGATATCGTTTAAGGTAATCGATTTAAATCCGAATAAACATGAGCATGTTGATGTTGTATGCAATTTAATGAGCTTCGAGTTTATCGATTTTCTTTTTTCGCTTTTTTTCTTCGATGTTGCTGTAGGTCGTTAAATTTAAGAACGGAATATTAAGCTTGAAAGATTAAGTTTCAAATCTTGTGATTTAATATTTTGTAAGATTAGATTTAGGCTTTTTGTTCATGACTTTAATTATTAATAACGACGTTAATTATGAAAAAAATCTCTGACAATCCACTTTTATGCTATTTCATCAATATCTAACACGCGAACCTGAAAAAGATTGAATAATAAATTAATAAGATTTTCTTTTGTTTCCATTTCTCGAAATGTTTTCTTTTACTTTCGAAAGAACCGAGACAAACTGATGGCAATTAATTTTCAAGATGGAAATCTTTCGAGTTTTTGCCATTATAAAGAAATTTGATATAAAAAAAAATATCATCTTCGCATGCTGGTATTTGTCGAGCGTGTGCCTTCTTTATTTGCCTCGAGGGTTGTGACAAATCTTCGAGGGTCAAGTTCATGAATAATGGTTTGGAATTATGAGCATTTCCCTACGGTTAAAAAGTAAGAATATAAAAGTGATTTAAGAAACAGTTTGTGGGCGATTAAGGTGAGTCTGGAAGTAATTTTTTATTCAAATTTATCTAGAGATCTTTTAAGAAAGTTTAAAAGTAAATAAAAAGAATTTTGAGATATTTTATAGAGAGGAAAATTTTCCAAGGATTGAATTAAATTTTTATAAGTTTTTGAGAAAAGTTAAAATAAATCTCACAAAACTTAAAAAATTTTAAAAGTTTGTAAAAAATGATTTGTCAAAAATTTCAATCTCCGATACTAAAAATATAAAATTTTATGCTCACACAAAATTCAAATTGTTGGAAAGTGATTTTTCTCGAGAAAAAAATGTGATGACAATTTTGAATTGGAGATTACCATAAAGCTCACACTTTCAGTCTATTATTTTTGCAAGAAATCTGATATCCCTGGTAGAACAATGAGTTCAAATTGAGCTCAAACATTGAACTATTTAGTTCAAATGAACTAAATTAGTTCGAATTGAATTCAATTCGAACTCAAATGTTGAACTCAGCCACTTTAGTTCAACATTTGAGTTCGAA
Source organism: Tanytarsus gracilentus (assembly GCA_038502055.1). Lineage (NCBI taxonomy): Eukaryota > Metazoa > Arthropoda > Insecta > Diptera > Chironomidae > Tanytarsus > Tanytarsus gracilentus. The sequence continues at coordinate 6,518,951 of JAXRKN010000045.1, read as the reverse complement.
TTGAATTCAATTTGAACTCAATTGTTGAACTAAATTTCCATGTTGAACTCTAAGGCTGAGTTCAAGATTTGAACAAGAATTTGAATTCAAGTTTTGAACTAAATTTAAAGTTTTAGTTCAAAACTTGAACTCGAATTTAATTCAAGTCTTGAACTCAATTTGAATTCAAGTTTTGAACTAAAATTGGAGTATTTTGAATTAAATTTTATTTCAAATTTAACCCTGGTAGAACAATGAGTTCAAATTGAGCTCAAACATTGAACTATTTAGTTCAAATGAACTAAATTAGTTCGAATTGAATTCAATTCGAACTCAAATGTTGAACTCAGCCACTTTAGTTCAACATTTGAGTTCGAATTGAATTCAATTTGAACTCAATTGTGGAACTAAATTTCCATGTTGAACTCTAAGGCTGAGTTCAAGATTTGAACAAGAATTTGAATTCAAGTTTTAACTAAATTTAAAGTTTTAGTTCAAAACTTGAACTCGAATTTAATTCAAGTCTTGAACTCAATTTGAATTCAAGTTTTGAACTAAAATTGGAGTATTTTGAATTAAATTTTATTTCAAATTTAATTCAAAACTTGAAGTCAATTTGAATTCAAAACTTGAACTAAAATTGGGGTATTTTGAAATAAACTTGAACTCAAATTTATTTCAAAACTTGAACTCGATTCGAATTAAAGACTTAGACAAAATTTTGGGTTTTTAATATGAAATTTATTTAAAAACTTGAGCTCGATTTGAATTGATTGAAGCCCTAAATTAAGATTTGTTCTTTGTTTAATGTTAAAATAAATATTGGAATATTTATCTGATCCATAGTTTAATTATTACAATAATTAGCAATTATATCTATTATATATGTGTTTTTTGACCGACACTGATGATTTCCGGATCATATTGCACTCAAACAAGCAAAGATATCGCTGATAGTATAAATCGTCACTTTTAATTAGAAATGGAAATGGTTGATTTATATTTAGTTTCTTCAATTTCAAAAATTTTAATGTATCAAAATGTAAACTACTAAACTTGCAAAAAACTTTAGGAAAAAATATTTTTTCTTTAAAAAAATAAATTAAAGAAAATTTTTGTTTATTAAAATTTAAATCAAAGGACAAAAAATATTAGAAATATTTGGCAAATTGATATAAAAATAAGAATGGTTTAAATATAGCTTTTAGCCAAAATGGATTTTAACATAAAGTTTCCGCGGTGGTCTCGTGGTTACGCGCGCGCTTAGCAAACAGGAGTCCTGAGTTCGAGTTCGAGTCGGCGCAGCAAAAAAGTAAGAAAAATTTTTAAGTACAAAATTAATAAAAATTCCAATTTCTCTTCACATAGCAAAAAAGAATAAGTGCGAGCAAAAAAAAGTTAGTTAAATTAACTAAAGGAACACTTGGAAAGTGGAACAGTTCAAAAGTTGAATTCAAATTGAATTCAAAAGTTGAACTAAATTTTTTTTAATTTGAAAATTTGAGGGCAATTTGAGTTCAAATTTCAGTTCGAATTGAATTCAATTTGAATTCAAATTTCAGTTCGAATTGAATTCAAATCGAAAATCGAGTTCAAATTTAGTTCAAACGTATATGGGCGAGTTCAACCGTTTTCATACAAAAGCTTACCACGCGATTTGAACTGAACTGGATTTGAACTCAACAATTGAATTCAATTCGAACTCAAATAACACCCAAATTTGAACTCGTGTTCTACCAGGGATACCTTGAAAAAAAATATTTGACAAAATCTAAAAATTGAAGAAAAAAAATTGTAGAAAAAATTTAAAGCAAAAATACCTCAGTAACATTTAATTTTTTAGTAAAGATTTTCAAGATTTTTCTAGGTATTGTTATCTCAATTTTTCCGTGCAGTTAGCAAAGTCCAAAATAATTTCTCTTTGAACTCAACGTCGTGCGAAAAAAGATCTTTAGGGCGTATAGAGACGGAAGTTGTGAGATAATAAAAACAAATTACAACGACATGAGGATTATGGCTTTGGAGGCAGTGCCGAGAGTGATATCATGAAATGTATTTTTGTGTGAACGATTATGTCTTTTCGAAGGTAATTTTATGACTGGATTCACTTAGCTCGAAGTTTATTTGATTACTAAAATTTAGCTTTTACAAGTTTAAAAATTTACAGAGTCACAATTTTTCAAAGTTTTAACAAAAAAATCAATCCTAATGCCCTCAATGTCGAAAGTCATACAAAATTTGTGATTGAAATTTTTATTGTCGTATAAAAAACTCCTGAAAAGAATTGCGAAGTGGAAAAGTTTGAATATTGCCGTCTTTTATATTGACTGAATGTTGATATTCAAGGAAAATTTGATACTTATGCTGCTCACTTTTGTGAAACGTGTTTGTCTAGTGAAGTTCACCGAATGGAAATTTATGCAAATTTTCGAGAAATATTTCGGTTTTTGCTCCCCTTTTTCTTGGGGTTAAGGAAACTCCAACAAAGAAAAGGAGATTGAATATAAATAATTTTAAGACCTTCTCGCATGAGAATGGTGAAACATGAAGAAGGAATCAGGAACGATTTTATGGTTTTATGAATAAGAAATTGATATGGGAATAATGTGAGACGGCTTTTTGAGTTGAGGTTAGAAAAGGCTGAGCAGATATATAGAAATGTTAAATATGAACACAAGATAGAAGCTGCACAGATGGTCAGCCTAGTTCGAAATCGATATTTTGAGAAAGATAAAAATCTCATTTGGGGACACAAATTTTTTTTACTTTTTTCAAAAAAAAATATTTTGTTCTTTTTATAAATTTTTACAATCAAATCAACAGGAAAATTCTGTAAATAATAAAAGTTCAATGTCGCATGTATAAGTGATCAGAATTGAATTGATAAAATTTGACATTATCAATTCTTCATTTTTTACCACCATCCCACGTTCGCTTATATTCGAGTAAATATTTTGATAAAAATACCATTATCATCTTATACTCAACTCACTTTCACATATCATCCTTATTTTCTCGCTCCATAACACATCCACACACATACAACAGATGATAACGATGACAATAATGTGAGGCATGAGAGAAAGTAAATATTTGCTTGGAATAATAATATTTTTGGTCCTCATGTGGATGAGTATGTGGGATTGAGCGTGAACCGTTTTTAAGTGATTGATGACCAAAATTCGTGAAAATTTATGAGATAAAATAAATAGGTAATTTGTGATGAGTGTTTGATGCTAAGTGGAGGATTTTAGAAGAGATTACAAACGATTTCATATGTGGGAAATTAAATATTTGTGAAATTATTTGTGGACGATTTGATTATTTATCAAATAGTTGCAAAATAGGACATCAGTAACTAATAATTTGTGATTTTTTCTTGAATTTAAAAAACTACAGAGAAAATTTTTCAAGAAAAACTTTAAAAATAATAAAATTTATTTTGCACTCTGATTTTTGAATTTTTAATCTGAATTTTTGTATTTTTAATCTAAACTCTGATATTTTTAATCCAGCATTACTTTTACTGCAGTATACTGTAACTATTTGAGTGCTTTAACTACATAAAACTTTAACACTTTGCAGCGTAAGCTCTCCAAAATTTATTCAAGTAATTTAAGAAGTCACAAACGGAAAATCTGTGAAATTATCATTAAAGAAATTAATTGTGTTCGTTTATCTGCATGGAAATTCTGAAAACTTTCATTTTTCAAGCATAAAAAATTAAAAAGGATAAAAAATTGATGAAATCATAATCAACTAAAATGTTGCATTTGCATGATGATGAAGGCGGTAAAGCGAGGCGTTGTTTGATGAATAAAAGCGATTTCAAGGAATTATCACTTAGAAAATTAAATAAAATTTTTAGGATTTGAATAATTTTTTAGTTTTATTTTTCAATAAATTTTAAAAACTGTGAATGTTCACCCCTTTTTGCCATGAAACATAAATCTAGGTTAACAGTGCAAAAAAATTGCAATTGCATAGGATTTCTATTTTATACTTCAATTAAAGTCACGGAAGGCATTTTTATGAGACATGCGCATCAAACCTTGAATTATTTTTTCACTAAAAGTCAAATTTAAGTGTGAAATTGTTCAATTTATTTTTCAAAGAATAATTTTCTGGGAAATATCTTGAAGGCTTGAGAACTTTTTATCGATGCTGCACATTTTCCATCTCTTTCCTGCTATGAAAACATTAAAACATTAAATCCAGCAACGAAACGTTAAAAGCTCTCAACACGCAACATTCGTTTTGATAAAAACGTTCGTGTTGATAAAAAAATACACTGAAGATAGAGAGAGAAATGTGTCTAATGCTTTTGACTTGCAATGTTGCATGTTTTATGCTCAAACTCTCTCACAAGTTCTCTCTCGAAAAGAAATAATTTTTTCGTGTGTTATTTCCTCGTTGTGGCGAAACAAATGAAATCAGTTGAAGAATTGAATTTTAGATAGAATGATGTGTTGTTGAGTTTCTGGTTCGAGACTAGAAAAAAAAAAGTTTTCTTGATCAAGAAAAAATATTTTTAAAGTGGCAAATAAATATTTTTAGAGAAAGCAACCACAGAAAAATAAAATTTTTTATGCACTTCAAATAGTTTTTCCCTCACATTCGAGTTTAAAATTTAAAAGCGAAGAGTGAAAAAATTTTGATTATAAAATAGCGAGGGAGCGGAGAAACAAAATCAAATCAAATCGAGTGACAATTTCGGTGTGATAACTCACACGGCGCGGGCATGCACAAGTTATAAAATTAATTTGCCTAAAATAAAAATAAAATTAACACACTTAACGTGAAGATTATCAGAAGAGGAAAAAATATCTCATTTTCTAGCTTGGGCTGATTAGCTCCGCTGTGAATGACTCCAGAAGGTGATTTGAAATGTAGATTAAGAAAAGAATACAAATACGACTATAAATATCTATCACACATTACGAAAGAAGCAGAAATTAGATAATGATACCGAAGTGATTTTTTTTTCGGTGTAAAAACGCGCGCTTGAAGATAAACGAAAAAAAAGCATTTAATGATGTGTGACTAATCGCCCGCAAATTTTAAAAAGGTGGCAAAAAATAAACAAAAAAGAAATTTTCAGTGAATTTAAAACCTCAAGAGAATAAAAATTAACGCACATAAAAAATTGTTTATTCGATCGACATCAAGTGAAAATCAACAGAAACGCAGAAAACCAAACAGAGAGGGGAAAAAAGTTTAATGCGCTTAAAGGAAAATTGAGTGAGTTTTTGTGTGTGTGAGCAGTGGATTATTGTGAAATAATTGACGAGCGAAAAAAAATTTAAGCGCACAAAAAAGTGTCAATAACCATTTAATACGCTTAGTGTTGTCTAAAAAATTTGAATTTACAACGATTCCGCAAAAAAAATTGTTTACTGAACAGGTAAGTCAATTTTGAATATTTAGATTTTTTTAGGGGAAAATGTTATAAAAATAATTCATGCAAAAATTTCACAAAATACTTCAACAATAAAACCCAAAACATAATTTTAATTCCTTCATTAATCATATCATAAAATTCTTTAAAATCCTTCTCGTGAGTTCTCATGAAAGCACAATAAAAGCTCTTCAGATTCAACAAAATCTCGTCTGGAATAAATTCTTTTCCGTCACTAATTAATTGTAATTAATTCATGTTTGGTTATCTAGATATGAAAAAAAATGAGGAAATATTCAGGAGCTTAATTTTAATTTTGCATTTTTTGTACATAATTTTAAATTTGTTGAGAAAGAAAAAACTCCACATATAGTCAACCTCCACCTAAAGCTCTCAAAACAATATTTTTGAAAATGCACACATCATAAGTGCACATTGAAAATTTTAATTTAATCCTCATGTGTGTGTTTGGTTTTTCTGTGCAGTTTTATGAATAATGAATGTGGTGAATCTGTGTCTACATGCATGTGTGGTTAGAAAATAATAAGCTCTCGCTGCTGTCAAATCAGAGCTTTAGGTGAGAAGAAAACTGATGTGACATTTGACAGAATTTAAAAATTCCTAAAAGCTCTTTTAAAGAATTTTCTATCAGCTCTAAAATTCCTTCAAAAGCTCTAAATATTGCGGTTATGATATGCGGTAGTTTGCCTTGAACCTCAAACCTCTTTTCACGCACTTTATCAACAACCAGAATGTTCTATAAACGGATGTGCATTAGACATATAATATTGAACACAATAACAAGTTCCTGTTTCATTTTGGGTCAGGAAATTTTTTGCCACCTCTCGCATGATATGAAATAAAAATGTTGTTCAAATGATAAACTTCTCGGGTTGCTATGCGTCCTATTCTATATCACTTAACATCATGTACTCAGCACTATAGAAACGGTGAATGAAAAACGAGAAAAAAATATCTAGTTTGTTCATGAAAATCAACTCAAATAATCCCAGATGATGTTTCAGAAAAAAAGAGTGTAGAGGAAAACTAATTGAGTTCGTATCAAGGGTTTGTTGAATGGCTCAGCTTTTTGCAGGATATAAAAAGTTCAAAAATATGAATGAAAAATAAACTAATTTTGTATACAACTTTTGAATCATCGTGTGATCAAAAACCATTTCCATATCAGTCCCCTCGGTTTATTTTGAGAGGTAGAAAAAATATTTGTGAATAGATAAAAGTTTACGTAGCTCAAGACCGGACAGCCAAAAGCATTTCCTTTATCTCTTGTTTGAGGGAAAACTGGAAAATAAGAAAATCTAAACATCCTCGAGATGAAATTCCTCTCCAAATATTTTTCATCTTGCGCGATGAAAATTATCATCAACTCAAAATCTCTCTCACTCTCACCAAATAAACAAAATCGTAAACAATTTATTTTGTTTGGAATTTTTCTTGTGTTTTTGCTTTCCCTTGATGTGTTTTTAAATAGAAACAAGTCTATAAATATTGGTTACAATTAGGAAGCGGAAAGTGGGCGATTCGTGAAAAAAATCAATGGAAATTTTTTGAATTCTAAAAAGCTCTTGAATTATTTTTAGAATGATTCTACAGAAAGCTTTAATGAATAATTTACATCGGAAACCAATTAAATTTATTTTATTTATTTTCCTTTTAAATTGAAAGCTTAAATGTTTTTTTCCATGCATCAACACATTTCGATAAACCGCAGCTTTGTGACAGCAACACTCGCACAGTAGCGAAAAGCAATTTATTTTTTCTAATTTATTCCTGTCACATAACAAAAATGTCATAAAAGGCAAGAAATGCGAGGAGAGAAAAAATTTCTATCGATTTGTGATTTTTTCTATTATCGCGCATAGAAATAAGAAATTTATTGTCATAATAAACTGACTAGACAAAATCTCTCTTTCCCTTGAGTTATTGGCGCTTTAATCATTATTATGTTCATGTCATGACGGCAATAGATTTGAAAAGAACAAAAGTAAATTTGTCTTTTTTATGCCAAATTCGCCATGTCTTTAGCATCAATCAAAAAAAACTTTTACTCCGGTATACCGCGGTATTGATTTTTATTTTTTAAACATTGTCATCTTAATGACTCGTTGCAGAAGTCTATTGATTATTTTAATATAAATACAAATCGATTCAATATTCCAGTTTCCACCCCTTGATGGCTAAATTTTATTTTTCAAGAAGAAAAAAGCTTGCAAACACTCACAAACTCACATAAATAAATTATTTGTTCAATAATCAAACTGTAACATGTTTATTGTTTGCTTCCGAAGGCTTTCACATACCATTCATACTCATGTTTGGAATTTTTTTCCTTTCTTCAAATAAAGAAACGATGAAAAGAGCTTAGCGTAAAATTTCTGTTCCTCGATATTTATTTATTTATTTCTATTTTATATGCGATACAAATTTTTCCTCGAGAAAAAGAAGTGAAAGGAGCGCCGAAATCGTCTTAATAATGAGTTATTGACGAAACGGAGATTGGGTTATGGATGAGAGCTTTTCTATTCCTCGGAAAATTGCCGTTTCTTCCTTTCTTCGTGAGGGGGAATAATAAAATAATAAATTATTTCTATTGGATATTTTTCTCATTTTTCTATCCGAATCTTCTTGTTGATTCTAATAATAATCCCATAAAATTATCCTTAGTGATTTTGTTGTTGGACATTAAAAAAGAAAAGTGGCTTAGGTATTAAAGAGTTCCTTCAGGAAATTCAACTTCTTTTTACGCTTGATTAAATATTGCTGTCATTTAATAAATTTCTTAAGTTCTTCTTTGCTGCGAGGCAATGCCAGCACAACTCAGCAATATAATGCTATTACGCATCAAAATTTAATTTATCTAATTAATCTCCATAAATTGCATCATGGGAAGAGAAATGAGGCGAGATTATTACTTTTTGTCGTAGCCATACCTCCCGAATGAAAGATTTATCAGATTAAATAAAAAAGATAAATAATTTTCTATTGAGAGGAGAAATTCAAAAAGCTTTTTATAAAATAAGTTAAAAAAAACTTCTCGTGTCTAACTCTTCTTCAGAATTTTTTTTCTTTCTCTAATCTTCCATAAAAATCCCCATAATTTTTCTTTCGACCATAAATTTCAATTTGCAATCGAGCTTTACTTAAACTTTGCAACTTTTCACTTTTTGTGACATATTTTTCTTTCGTCTGGCAATCGCTTCTTATCGCTCGTCTCTTCCACTACAAGGTTGATAACAAATTTTTTGTTCTTTTGCTTCATAAAATAATATTTTTTTGAAAAGTGATATCATGACATTGAGAATGAAATGTTTTCGCACGATTTGCTCGACATGAACAAGAAAAAGCTCGAGCGTTGAACGTAGAGAAAGAGAAATTGTTAGAATAATGGATCAAAACAAAAGTTGGAAGTGTTGCAGGGTGGCGGAAAGGTATTTAAACTTTTATATTTCGGTTTATAGTTTTCAATTGTTAAGCTTTCAAGATTTTTTCTAAAGTTCTTAATAAGATTTTTTTAAAAGCTAATTTTGAAAGTTTTTCCTGAAAATTAAAAAAAATTAGAATTCAAGTATTTTATTGCTTTTTTAATTTCCTGTGTTCAATTTCTTCAAACCCCTGGAATATTTTTTATCATTCGACTGAAAAAGGACAGTGGAAAATTCCCGAGAGTGTTTCGCTAGAAAAAGACTACGCATTAATAATGACAAACAAAAAGCGTCTAAGCGTCCCAAAAATATTCCTTAACGAGATTTTAAGAGCGAGATTGTCGGCGATGGCTCATTCACAATTTCAGTTGATTGTTCAACGATGATGATGATCATCATAATAATGAGAGATAACACGGAGGATTTATGTAAAAATATCCTTGTAGCCTCAGTGGCGTATGTATGAATGCTTAAAAAGGCATCGAATGAAATTTTCTTTTTCCTTAATTAAATTCCAATTTATCTTCACGATACATTACTTGCTAGAAATTCTTCAGCAAAATCACCGCATGACAATTTAAAAGGCGACAAAGTGACGAGAAAACTCCATGTGTAGATAAGCTGTTGACAGAAATTTAGCTGCAATCCAAATTCTTAACAAAAACATTTTCAACACGAAAATCTGGGGAAAGAATTTTTATTAAAATTTCAATTCGTACAAACTTTGTTAGCTTTTTAAATTTATTACCATCATTTGAGATTCCATTTCGTCCCTTCAAGGAAATTTGATCAAGCGCCTGATAATTTAAAGAATTATTTCAAATTTTTTAATATTTTTAAAATTAAAGACAAAATTTTCCATCCATTGCACATTATTTTTTGACAATTCTCGAGTAGGAATGTATAAACAGCTGATCTCTAGATTCCATTCTCAATCGAAATCAGATCAAAAATTTATTTATTGACTTTATGAGTTAGCAACATCCGACATTATCTGTCTGCTTTTGTATATCATAAGACGTATGAAAATTTATTAAAATTTAGAAGAAAAAATCTTTTGATATGAGAAGTATATACAGACATCGAGTAAACAGATAAAAATCTGGTTAGCTTTTAAAAATTACCTTCATATTAATGCAAAACTTTCAAAGTAAAAATTTGGCTGGAAAAGTTCAATGGACTAAAATTTACTTGACCTTCAAACTTAAATTGCTTTTCACATTTCTAAATATTTTCTGACAGAAAACAATATGTCGAGATAGTTTTACCGAAGCTTACAAAAAGAAGAAGAAAACAATATACCGCTTTTGTTTAGTGTCATGAAAGGATGGCTCGGCAATAAAACTGAAGGCAATCCATGATAGAAAGAGCTTTAAATAGGCTGACTATCTTTCTATAGAAAATAAATTTTAATATTTATTAAGAAAGGGAGGATCAAATAATAAGAGAAAATTCTCCCAGCAGATACCAAGCAGATGGTCAGCCTTGTTAAAAAAATCGATAGAAAACCTAGAAAACAAATTTGAATGTTTTAATGTTCAACTTAAAATTTTTATTACAGCTCGAACGAAAAACTTAAAAATTTAAACAAAACATTTTTAATATCAAATAATTCAAGAAAGTTCAATAAAAGCTGCTAAAGTTTTCTTTTACTTGTAATGCAATCATGTTTCACTTTAATTCATACAAACTCCATTCGTTGTTCTTTCGGCTCTATACAAAGTCCAATAAATCTGTATTAAGTCAAATTCGAAACAAATGCGAAGTAGATGATGCAGCAGAAAAGAGAATATTTAACAAAAAGTTGAATTATTTATTTTAATATAAAATAAAATTTCTAAAAAAATATTAAAAGCTCAAAAAAATTTCTTGCATATTTTTGTCACAATTTTGTAAATCTCAAATCCCTCTTAAACCCACGATCATGGTGATGAATACCCAAAACGAAGAGAGACAAAAAATTCATGCAAGTTTATCATGATTGAATGGAGAAGATAGTAAACAACTTTATCGTGTCTATAGAACATCCAAATTGACAGCACAGTGAAAGATGTGAAGGCAGGAAAAATTCCTCCCATTTGGCAGTTCATGACTTCCTTATTCACTCAACTCACTCGTTTGTGTTCGTGCAACTCAGCACAAATTCTTTCTTTCCGCTCACTCTTATTCATCTCATGGAAATGCAAGAAAATCTAACTTTCCGGGGCTTAAAATGTTACTGAATGAAAAATATTTACATAGGACGATGTTTCATCACTTCTCATATCCTTACGTACATTTTTTTTTGCCTCCGATTCTTCTCATCTTCAATTGTGTGATTTATCATATTTTTCTTCTCTCACTCCTTTCTTTTGATTCTTATGACAAGAAAAAAATATATGAGCTTTTGGATGAATTTATAACGATTAAACTTTCTAATTGAGCTTTTGAATATGTCAAAAATTCTAAAGATTTTCATAACATGTAAAGTATTATTTATTGAGCCTTTCTTTCTAACGTGAATGAACTTATATCGATAGCCAGATTTCATATCATGCACAGCCCAACTGACACAAAACTCTTAAGTACACAAATGAGAGCATTGTCTGACTTTAAGCTTATCGCTCTGCGTGCTTATGAATCGAGAACGATATGAGAATGTGTAAATGTTTGAAGGCAGAAAAAAAGAGGGATTAAGTATCGATTTTATCGATGCAGTACGTGGAATTAAATCTAAAATTAAAAATCGTATGTGTGAGCGTCTGTTTACATTTTCTCGTCCAAAATACACTCGCTATGAACCTTTTTTTCACAATGAATCTCCATCGATTGCAATACACATATGTTTGCTATAAACTTCTGACAAAGCGAACAAATTGGCCCTTTGAGAAAGCAAAAGAGTGGCTAGGAAAAATCAAAGTTCGAATTGTGATTGCGCTATCGTCCATGGAGGAATTTTTTTGTTTTTCCAACGATCGATTCTCTCAACGGATAAATTAAGTTTCACTTTGAACGCTCGTTCGGTGGGAATTCCTTTAATCAGAAGTTTCTGTTTGTTTGCGCGTGGTGATTTAAAAAAATTGAAAAAAAAGTTGATCAAAAATTAAAGAGTTTAAAATGTTTTGGTTTAGATAAAAAATCAGAAAAAAATAATTTTTAAAAGTTGTCTCTCGTTTGTTTTTGTTGACAGCTGTCGACAGTTTCAAAAAGCACTTTAGAAAAATCCATAACGACATTAACTGAAACTTGTAAGTGTTTCCCACTTAAAAACTGCCATTCTTTCCATTATAAATTTTTTAATTATCATCTGCATTAAGTTTTTTCATTTAATGCATTTTTAACTCTTTCGTGATTGTTATGAAAACTTTTCACTTTTCTCAAAAAGCTTTTTCAGCTGCAACGATTCTCTTTTAAAAAAAGAAGCGAAAGAAAAGGAAAAGTGAAAAATCAATTCTAGTAACAAAAACATTCACTTTACTTTTAAATGGAAGATTTACTGCGGAAATTTTCTTCATTTTTCATTTCGTTGTGTGATTTCTTCAATAGACACTGAGAGAGTGGCATGTTCGTATGTAAATCTCATCTTCTCTGTCGATCCCATTAAGCTTCGGCAAAAAGCCTTTTAAAGAGTTGAGACTCATTCAAATGAGTTTTTCCGCACAAACACTCTCACACCCATATGAGAGTCGGCAGACGTGAAGATGAGGAACATTTTCTATGCTGACTTGTTTTTTTATTTAACTTTTCCCACGGCACATCTCTTTACTAAAGTGATAATTTTCATTAAATTTAATCACTTTAACGCATATTTATGTAGACATTTATAGTGTGCAAACATTTGGTGCGATTAGTTGCTTTTTATTGCTCTGGCGGAGCTCACTGCACGATATCGACAAAAAATGTGAAATAATGAGATTGTTTCTGCTTTACAAGCCATTAAATGTGTTGCCTCGAATAAGTGATTAATGATTTTTATCTGATTTAATTCAAACTCAAATAACTTTTTGATTTTATTTTAAAATTTGAAAACATTTTTTCGAATCACATTTTCCGCTTCACGTTCGTTTTCTCGAAGCTATTTTTCTTTTTAAATTTTTTCTCTTATCGACATGCTTGTGGACAAAAATTGAAATGTAATGGACGCCAATCATCAGATTAGATATCAGTACATTCAAAGTCTCACTTATTATATAAAAAATGTGTTCAATATTTTTGTTTTGTGAAAGAAAATTTATTGATTGCACTTTAAAAGTTTTATGAACTTTAAAAACTCGACATGAGATTGTGTCCATGTTCTTTAAAGGGAGAAGTCATAAAGATTGGTTTAAAAATAGAAAAGTTTATCTATCGGAGACACGTAACTCTTGAGTTTATTGGGGTATATATATGAGAGCTGATAATGTCCAATAGGTTATTATGAAAATCGATGAGAAAGCAGACAAAACCTTTTAGAGATAAGAAAAAGATAAAAGAGAGTTTTTTGATTAATGAAGTCAAGTTGGGTTTAGGGTTGATGGCATTTTTAAAATGTGGTAAATTTAATACAAGTCAAAAAAAGTTGACACAAAAAATGCTTAAAAAATTATTTTTTAAAATAAATCAAAAAATAGCCAAACAACAAATTTAAAATCTTCTAGAGACAAAAACTAGAAAATGCATCGTCATTTTTTGGCATTCGATTTTTCGGTTTCTTGCTCCTAAAATTTTATCAGTCGAATCATAAATACGAAATTCAGGGGTGGGTGGAATATTAATAAATTTATAATTTTTTGAAGTTTTTAATTTAGGAATCCAAAAAATAAAATTTTAATAAAAAATTAAAAGTTTTCTGCCCCGTGGCGAAGTTTATTGATGGTCATGTTACTTCCATTTATGATACGACTCACATATAAAACTTATTCGATAACAGCTTCAAATAGATTGTTTATTGTCATATCAAACATGTCCGAAAATGATTTTCTCGTGCGAGCAACTCGAGTTTTTGTGTAATGAGGAAAAATTTAATGCTCACAAATCCGGAATGTTGAACATTATATCCAGGTTATGAGCTAGAAAATTACTTTTTTTCATCTCATGAAACTGTTGAGCTTTTACGCATGCTGAGCGACTCATTGTGCCTTCATACAACCCCTTTTTCTCGCTACAAGATTAATTGAGCAATCAAATGAGAAAAATCTCGCATTTTTCCAAATGAACAATTTTTAATACTGTTTAATTAGCAATCGACCTTGTCGTACGTCAGTGAAACATTTTCGAGAGAACAAAAACAATTTTTTGGCACTTTTTATGTACATTTCTTATCGCTATCGCTTGTGCGGAAAAATTGACAGAGCAATAGTAATCAGTAAGAGGATATAAAAAGTGAATTTAGTTTCACAATTAGACAGCAAATATTTAATAATTTATTTTTATCTGTTGCGTCTTAATTGTTGCGGATTAAGTAAAGCGAGAAAGACACCCAAAGTTTAACGAGCATAAAGTGAGGATTTTTAACAACTTTCTTGTAACATCTCAAGCTCAGTGAGAGGTAAAAAACTCATCCCAGTAAAAAAAATAATCTCAATAAATTTGCCACAATCTTCTTCGCAGAGCGAGCAACCATGCAAGAGAGTTAGAATGAAAGGTCATAAATCTGGAGATTTACAAGCTCGAAATGGAATTTCTCTACATTTCTGTTTTATTTTAAATTATAAAACATTTCAAAGCACCTCTCAACAAAATGAGAATTAGCAACAAGAAAGAAGGGGTGGACACTAAGTTGAAAGTTATATTAAAATTTCTCATAAAATTAAAGCTTTAAAGTGTTCATCCCTTGTTTAAATATTAGCAATATAACTGCAAATTCAGTACATTTCAACTCTGAATATTTAATTACTAACCCATTGCACAGCTTCAAAATGAAAGTTCCTAACTAAGTTTAAATCTCCGAGAAAATTTCTCTAAAATTAGTTTTTAATCAGTAACTTTTCTTTTATTTCCAATTGCAAAATTTGTATCATGAGCATTTTTGCTTAGTATAAAAAAAGTTTAACTTTTTAATAGTTCACCTCAGGATGGAAAATTTGTGTACATTTTTAAAACAATTTTTTGTGCTGGAAAATGAAGATGGAAAAGTTTTTTTTTGGAAAATTTTGGTTTTATGAAAATTTATTTTGTTGCAAAATTTTATTTGAAATTGAATTAAATTCAAACTTTGAAAAATACAGCATCAAAAACTCATTTAGAATTTTGCTGAATTCCCACATTTGCAATTTCGGAAGTTCAAATAAATTTGTAATTTCTTCAACTCATTTTTTAAACAAACCTTAAAAATTGCAAAATAAAAAACTTTTTCATTTTTTAGACAAAAAGGTTAAATCCCTCAGGTCTTATCTTCATCGTTTAAAATTATATCTCAGAGAGTTAGTAACATGATGGATGAGTTTGAAAGAGAAAGATTTAACCTTTTACCATTTGAATTTCTGTAATTTATTCTTTAAACCGAAAATCCAATTTGCTGCGACAGGAAGAAAATGAAGAGAAATTTCGAAACATTTCCCGAAGGAATTATAAAGAGAAAAATTACATTTTGTGGTTGAGGTTTGAACTAAAATATGTTTTGGGACTGAAATTTTACCTTTTAAATTTTTTAGTAATGTCACATGTTGACAAAAAAAGATTTGTTAAGGTTTGAAAACAAGAAAAAGTTTAAAATTTTATCATCTTTATCAAAATAATTTCAAAAACGTTTTCAGTATTTTTTTTTCAACATTTTTAACTTAATAACGTCAATTTAGCAAAAATAGTTTAATTTTTTATAAAAGCTCTTTAATATCAACTTTGTTTGCAGCCAGAGAATTTTATTTTTTATTTTTTTCTCGCCTCAAGCCTCGCATTTTTACTATTTTATCCAACTCTGGTTTTTGTTGAAAACTCCTGGCGATTTTTATTATATTCGACTTAACAACCTGAAACAATTGTGAATTAATTTTTCTTTCATATAAAGCTCTGCCGTTTGTTAACTTACTATTCATGCGATCAAGAGACTGCCGGATAAGTTTATAGTGCCATGGGAGTAACTTCACTATACTCATAATGAACAACGTTGCGATTATCCTGCAAAAAGTCGATGAGTGAATGAAGAGAGATTAAAACGAAAACAATAGTAATAAACTTTTAATTAGCGAATATTCCCTCATCATTCAAAGTCTGATATCTATCTGAAACTTTTTATTCAAGCAATTTTATGAGATTACAAGGAAAAAACTTGCTTATTAACTGAGCCAGGTGGCGATGAGAATAATTCCGCAAAGAGAAAAGTTTAAATTAAGTTTATGGGAATGTGTTGACGATGATGATAAAAAAAGTTTGCGTGTTTATTTAATGACGTTGAAATTTTGTGGGATCTAAATGAGAAATGACATGAAAAAATTACTCTTACATTTGAGATGCGAACATCTGGACGACTTGAAAAATTCAGAGTTTATAAATAAATTTTGCTTTAAAAATAAGCTTTAAAGATTGAACTTTTCAACATCACACTTCAAGGCTTCCTTCGGCACCCAAACATCTCCATCTAAAATTAATAAAATAAGAAAAATCTCGAAAAAAAGATCAGCGAGACTTTCTGATTTGTGGCGGAACTTTTTTCTTCTTTCTACACCGCACGGAAAATCTCCAAACTTTCGATACAACTTTTCACTATACCCTATACAATATTTAAAGGCAGAAAGGCAAACAAGCTTGTTGTAATCTTTTTTTCATTGAACAGCACGCAGAGAAAAAGCACAAAAACTTTTTTCTAAGTGTGGTTGTGCGGTTAATTTCACTCAGGCCTCATAATGCCAAAATCAATAGATTTAACAAAGATGCCGGAAAAGTAAAAACTTTGCGATATTTTTTTAATTAAAATGGAATTTATTTCGAACTCACTAAAAACATCCCCAACAGCGATAATAATATCGTCATTATGTTAACTGCACAATGTAAAAAAATGAAAAGTTTTTCCTTTCAGCTTTTCCATAAATTGTAAATTGTATGCAACGTTATCGAGCTTAAATGAAAGCATCATTTGGCATTATGAGCTGTTGATGATGTGGAATAAAGTGATGATGAAAAATATTTAATAAGCTCACAAGACTTAAATTTCCTAAAGCTTTAAAATGTTAACATCAAAAACACAAGAAATAATTAACAAAATTTTCAAATAAACAAAAATGACCCAATTTTCTTTTAAATTTCTCAAGAGATGAAAAGGGTTCGAAAAAATCTCAAGGAAAAATCCTTCAAAAAAAACCTTAATTATCATCCTGGCAAAAAAAACAGAGTGTCCTATCGAATTACCCTGAATGTCCGTCCGTCATCACACCCGTATTGAGGACATACACAAATGAGATGAGAAAAGTTTTTAATCAGGCGATAAAAATTTATTAATTCACTCTCATTTTTATGGCGATAAAATGAGTAAGTGACGAGGGAAAATGAAGCTCGTGCTCTATGAGGGAAAGAAGAAGAGACGGAAGTGGATAAAAGAAGTAAAACAAATTTAATTAAGTTAAGCCTGTGAGCGGTATCATTAAAAGACAACCGTGAAAAAAGAGCGAAAATTTTCCAGATCGTTATTCATCGTCGCCTTGGTAGAGTTTTTAAAAAGGGAGTGGACACTTTAGATGTATTTCAATTTCTTCAAAAAAAAACTCTCGTGTCTGACTCCTCTCCAAAAAAATCTTTTTAAATTAAATTCTAAAATTCGTCCGCGTCTAATTTTTTTAAATACACGAACTCGAAATTAAAAGCTTTTTTTATAGGCAGGCAGCAGAGGTGTGAGGGTGCGCGTGGGGGTGGCAACAGAGGGTGATAAGGGACTCATTATAATTAAGAATCTCCCGAAAAAAATTACTGCAGATTTATTACGCCATATTAGGCAGTGAAAGGAAGGATGGCGACATAAATCAACAGCGTAGAACTTTTGTCTCTTTTGCTACTCAGTGCGATGTTGTCCTTTCAATGTCACTCTCTTTTGTTTGTGCGCGGGAGGAAAAAGATTTTCAAGGTAATGTTGATTAATAAATCTTATGGAGGCAAGTTGACGACGATGAGGAAGAGATTGATATAAAATTAATACTCGTGTGTACAATGGCAAAGTCATGAATATTTGAATCTAATTTATTATTATCGTTAGCATGGTGACGGCGGTAGTTTGAGTAAATTAAGTCATTAAAAGTTATTTACCGTAAGAGAGTAGAGAAAGTTATGTGAGTAGTTTAGAATCGAGGGAGGAAATAAATCATATTTTTAATGACAGCCATCAGATGTCTGTATCGTGGAGATTTAAAAAGGTCGTGGTCGAGGAAGCTTTAAAAAATGACGAAACAAACAAATAAAATTAAACGCTCAAAAGAAATCGATTGTTGAAAAATTTAATTTTTAATCGTAGGATTAAATTTTTTACCCTAAACTTCAATTTAAAATATTTTAATTTAAACTTTTCCTTCCTCATTAAAAATGTATGCTATAAAATATGCAATCAAATAAAATCTAATTTTGAATTTCAAAATAATTCCATGAATTTTTAACCTAATTAAATTAAAGCAAACTAAATTAAATTCCAAACCTCAAACCACCCTCATAATTTCCTGTGAACATACGATGTGACTCTCTCTCTCACTATGAAATACACTAATAATCATTAGAGCAAATAATTTCATAACTACACGAAACAGGATGTTCTCGTTTGATAAATTGACAGCGTTCAAAAGTTTTTAATTAAATTAAAATTTAAAATAAATTTTGAATTATTTGGAAAGTTACAAAATTCAAAAATTTAATTTATTATTTTGAACAACTTGGAATAAAGTTCAATGATGTTTTGTAAAAATAAAAATGAAATGACAATTAATTATTTTATTGGGGGTAAAGGACAGTGAAATTTAATGATCGTAAAATAAAGAAGCGTGTTAATTGGTTTTATAATTTTTTAAAATTGCTTTATTATCGTTTGCACAATCGCTTAGTTTTTGAATTAATAAATTATAGCTGAAATTAATAAAAAATAAAATATTCCCAAAAATTCGAACACAATAAATTAATGCTCATCGAGTCCAATAATTTTTAGTAGTGACTTTGCGATTTAAATCCATATACTCACACAGACATTGCGAAATGTATTCTTGAGAGCTTTTAAAAATAGTTTCAGTTCCGTCTAATGATTTAAGCGACTCTCAGCTGGCCGCGCGCGTTCATGAGAGAGGTCAACGTGAACAAAAACAAAGTCTCGAAAAAAAAATTAGTGAAGAAGAAGAAGAAAAAACATTAAACGTCGCTCTGCGGACTGAGAGAGTATGTGAAGGACGTATGTTGATTGCTATTCGACTCGAGAACATTTACAGCAAAGTCGTCACATGAAATTATTATTTTAATGCTAATATCTACACTTGTATGTCTCCCAAGTGCCTCCGCTCCGACAGTCTGGTGCTGCTTAAATATGTGATGAGAGAAAAAAATTCTCAAATGGCTTGTTTGAGTGCACGATTATTATAGTTGTCGCAATGCTCATCCATATAAATGGGAAAGATCCAAAGCAAAAACTATTAGTGAAATTAAATTGTAATACTACAGTGTTATAAATGTGCATATATGGAAGATAAAAATGACTGCGATAAATTTAATGATGATTTTGACTTTGTGACATTTTGCTCACATTAAAAATTTATGGGTGACCATATTTGATAACTGCTAATTATTCCCTTAAATTTTGAATGTAATTAATAAATTTTTTATTCTCATTACAGGTAAAAATGATCACCTTTAATCTCAATCCTTAAATTTCGCCATCATTCTAAAATTAGAGCAAGTACTTAAAACTATTCAATCATATTTTTGAAAATATTCCAACAGTTTGTTTACTATAAATTCTCTCACCATGACTCAACTACAATACTCGACCTTCTAACCTTTATAATATTTTTTTCAAGTTCTCTTTAAAGTAATTCTCATCATTATAATGATTAAGCAGTTTGAGTAGCAAAAAATCTATTAAGATTAATCATGCTTTAATTCCGGAAACGAGTGACTCGATTTGAGACTCTCGCGTGCGCGTGAAAATATGAAAAAACTTTTATTAAACCAATTTTGAATTATTTTTTTTTGATGAAATCATATGAGAGAAGTAAAATTATTATTGATATCGATGAAAAAAATCTTCGACATATTATCTGGCTGACATTTATGACTTTATGCAACAGCTTGAGTCTCTTTCATGGTCTCGCATCAGTTCATGAAGTAATGAAATTTTATTGCATAAACTGACTTCATAAAAAATTGGGATGGTAACAAATTTATAAATTATTTTAAATTTATATTTCTCATTTGTTTTTATTAAATTCTCAGTGTCCACCCATTGAATTAACTCAACCACACGAAAAAACTTTTACTACCTAAAATAATTTTCCATAGTCAAAGTCAGTACGACACAAACACAAAGTTGCGGTTTCCGAACTGTCATCAGCATATTTATGAATGAACACGAGTCATGCAAAACACACATTCGACTCTATGGTCTCACACTCATTCACCCGCTTCTCCATACAATTCACACATCATTCAAAGCTCGTTCGACGCCAATGGGTTGAAGAAAGACGGCAAAAAATAATATTATGCTTTGCGGAAGATGATAAGACGAAAAAAAGTGCTGAATTTTGTGTTTCCAGTCACATAGTGATTGTAGAAAAAATCGTTAGGATTGCTGCGAAAGCTCTTTTCGCACAGTGTGGGAGTGACAAAAAGAGCAGTCTGGAAATTAATAGAAACGTAAATGTGCGTGAAAACATTTAAGATGCGTCGAGAGATTTTTCGGTGGTTGAAATTATTTTTTCTATTTAATTCAAAGTCAACCTTCACAATCCATAACACAAGAGAATCATTTTAAGGATCGAACGATAACAAAATCTTTGATTGAAAATTCTATTTTTGTCAACATTACTTTTCCCTCTGAAAGTTTCTTGTGTTTGTGCAGACACAGAAAGCCAATTGAAGCAAAAGAAATCTCAATGGGGGTTTCTTAGATCAATTTTCTCATTCACATGTATCCACATATTTGACAATCGAACACACATTGAGAAAAAAGGGATCCGAAAATCTAATAAACTGTGAATAACACTTAAGGAATTCAAAAGTCCCTTTTTGTGTTTTGTTTGGGAAAATTTTGACATTCAGCTTAAAGTGACTTAAATTTTTTATTTTTTCCATCAATTTTTCACACGCTTCAAGACGTCTTTGTATTTTGACAATTTCTTTATCATCTCCTACGATCATCATTTTGACCTCTTCGACTATCTATCAACGAAAATACCTACACTCACAAATTAAATCATCGTTCAATCTATGATGTAGCCTTCGTTAGATTCACCCACATGATATGTTGTACATAATTTGATAATCTGTCGAAAAAAAGTGATGAGAGGCGTAAATTGATTTTCAAGCCTCTAGGGATGATGAAAGAATTTTTTGTGGCTCGTTACAAGAATTTTTAGTGGGAATATCAAGGGTGTGAAAATTGGGATTTTTCAAATATTTTTTACTTAATAAAATTTTAATGAATTTTTTTCATATCACAATAATTTTTTGAATTTTAAAAAAACAAATTGAACTAAACTTTTCAAAAGTTTCGAGATGAATTGCAAAATACAAAGTTTCAAAATAAATTATGAAAATAAACCAAGGGAATTTAGCACACACAGTTTGATACGCATACGTGCTTTCGTTTCGAGCCATTTGATGAATTTTAATGCATTTTTTTTCATGAAATTTAAATTTACACTTTTCACCCTGAATTTTTTCCTTTCCCCAAACTTGGTGAAAAATTCATCAGAAATCTCCAAAATGTGCGAAATTCTCTCATGACTATATAAAAAGACACTTTCCACGTAGGTCGATGTTAACATGTGCATAAAAAATGTTTATTTAATTTCAGCTCATTTGCATTTCAATAGTAGTAAAGTGAAATTATTTAAATTATAATGCAATAAAAATTGATTTTTATTATACTGCACTCGTTACAATTAAAATTAATTAGCTTATAATGCCATGTAGGGGGGCGCGCAAGCGATTGACAGTGAATTTAGTCGAGTCAGAGAAAACATTTATTGAATGCTCTTTTTATTTTAAATAAACACCTTTTTTAACATGCTCGACCGCTCACGCCGACGCGAAAATGTTTAACGATAATTGAAATTTCTTTATTTGAGAAATTTCCGCAAAAGGGATTTTGATGTGAGATAAAATTTAAAATAATTAATTTAGTGGAATAATTAAATTATATAAAAACTATTTTTTTTAAAAAAATAAATCAAAAACTCATAAAAATTCACGTCCCTGCTTAAAATTCCATTTCATCTTTTTTCTCTTGCGGACGTAATGTTTATCTCACACGTGAAATGAAAAACGAGTTCTGTTTGTAAAAAGAGAGAGAGATAATACTTCCGAAATGGCTTGCAAAAAAATCCACTTGATTCCCTCGGTTAACATGCCATGAGGTTAATTGAAATTTCGCTCCTCGGCTCATCGCTGTCTCTTCTATGTGCAACAATAACCCTCTCTATATTCAGTATGGTCGTGTGTATGTAAATTAGGCAAGGGATACTGGGGTTGGCAACTCAGGCGACCTAAAAGCTGTGGAAAAAATTATATTCTTAGCTTCCCACCCTTAATGTCCGATAAGTTGAAATTCATCACTTTGCAAACATTGAGAGCGCCATGTTTAGCTCTCGGCACGACACATGTTATCGTGTATGTAGTGCCATTATTGTAGGACTTTATTATTCAATTAAAAATAAAGTATGAAAAAATTTACAGTAGCACTTCCATGTTTGCACATGGCAAACAGCTCATCCCCAAAGATAGCGCGCGATTACAATTTATATGACTGAACAAATACGGCAATGTGTGACAGAAGTGAGAGTCAACAGTTAAAGACGAGCGCCGTTTGAATGGCACAAACAAACAAAATGAAAAATGCAAATTTGTCACACTCTGTTAACTCGCGCACGTTTTTATTTATGCGGATTTTGATAAGAGATTCACTTTTTTTGTGAATGGCTTTATAAATAATCAACTGACCAGACCCCGTGTCGCTTGTTGTCAATCGACCCTCTTTTTTTTGAAAATATTTACTTTAAATTGACGTGTGATAACGGCAAACATCAGTTGCTATGGTCAGGCATGGACTTTAATTTTTTTACTTAATATCAGTTTTGGCATCATCCTCTCGAAGCGCTTTTTCTCTAATCCCTCAATGCCAAGAAAATAATATCGGAAGCACCTCTCTGTGTGATGAAAATTTCCGTCCATTAACCTCATGCTGATCACATCTCGCACTTAAACTCATGTCTATTATTATCACACACTCATTTCTCTCAATATATCTACAGCACTCTCGAAAGAAAATACAAATGGACATCGCATCCATTAGACTTATCACCGCGATTGCTCGCATGGTTTTATTCAAGGACATGGCACTGATGACATGTTAATTGTAATTGAAAGAGGCAAATTTTTCACTCTCACTTGAATTATTCATTTATTTGGATCATCATTGAGATTAAATCACACTCGAGTTTGTGGAAAAA
This sequence comes from Tanytarsus gracilentus, assembly GCA_038502055.1. Taxonomy (NCBI): domain Eukaryota; kingdom Metazoa; phylum Arthropoda; class Insecta; order Diptera; family Chironomidae; genus Tanytarsus; species Tanytarsus gracilentus. The sequence goes on along the minus strand of JAXRKN010000045.1, from coordinate 6,495,549 downwards.
ATGGAATTAGCTGAAGTATAAAAGATTTAGAATTTTAGAATTCTGCTGTACATATAATTTTTTACTTGAACTTTTCCACCTAAATAATTATTTCTTCAATCGACTACACATTGCGATTAAGCTAATCTATTGAGACTGTTGAGGTGTGACACAAATTATCAGCCGATAGAAAATTAAAATCAGTTCAATAAGCAAATGTGACATTAAATTAGTTTGTCATTAATGCTGTCTCATTAAATATGTGAAACGAATGCAAATTGTAAGCGAGAGAGAAGGAAGGAAAATGCAATTTTGTAAATGAAAATAACAGAAAACACATAAATCTTCTTTCTTTACAGTAAACGATCAAATTGTGTTTTATTGCACACTAGGTTCGCGGGTCGGTCGCGCACATTTCTTTGACACCGTTCACAATTGTTTGCCTGACCATCTGGACTGTTTTTGAACTATGATGATATTTTTTTTAAAGTTCAAAATTTAATACTGATTTATTGAAATCTTAAAACTTATCGCAAAAATATCTGGTCACCCTAACAATTGTTCTCTAAAATTGTAACTTTAATTAAAATTTGCATTTGAATGACTTCGGGTGCACTGGGAAAATTTATGGGGCAATCAAATGGATGAAAAACTCAGCGTGAAAAAATCGCATCTGGTGTTAGAATCGTTTTTTGTAAAAAAAAGTTTCATGAACCAAAAAAACCAAAAAACTAGGTCAGCAACTTAATGAAAATTGACGTATGGCAAGTGCAAACGACATCGGAACTTTAAAAATAGCTTCGAGTTCATGTATCAGTTTTTTCTGCGGTATCAATAATTGACGCATTCCCACCTCCTCCATCCTCATCATTCGCGATGACATCGAAAAGCGAGATTTTTATCATGGTCGAATGCGATTGAAATTTGAATCACGCTTTAATTAAATTCATCGCTGACCTGCCTCACACTCAATCGCTTCGCACATACGTCATGTGAATGTGTGATCGATATGTGTGGGACGATATTTACTGCTTAATTAAATTTATTTTATGTGTGGCTAGTAATAATTTGATTGGGGATGAAATTTTACGAAAAAAATTTAATTATTTTGAAAAAATTTAAAATACAAATTTTTGAATATTTGAAATTTTTAAAACATTGAATCTAAAAAAATCAAATATTTGAATAATTTAATTCGCTTCCTCAAACAACGTTAACCTTAATTTATCCATAATGACTCTTGATCCTCAAACATCGACTGTAAATTACCTTTACAATAAAGCCGATAATCAGAAAATCACTTTGTCATAACTTTTGGAAAAACCCCGAAGGAAAATTTTTCTTTTTCTTTACTAATGAATGTAAATTTGTTGGTCATATTTTTATTGATTGGCTATCCAAAATAGCTTCAATAAATATAAAACCGTGGTTGAATAAATTATCGTCGCATGAAAAATAAATGATTTTGTTTTTTGAAGGCAGCAAGAAGAAAATTACTCTTTTTTTTCATGGAGAATTTTGTGCATTCTAAAAATAGCTTTTCTATTTTCTTTGGCGATATCGCAGTGAAAGAGCAATTACGAAGCCTGAAAAGAATCGATGTGAAATCTGTACTCTATAAATTATGCACTGAGAAAGCGGTTTTGAGGTAATTATAGACCTTCGAACTCCTCAAGGTCAAACTTTTTGTCAAGGTTGTGTCACGCCTCTTTCGTCATTACCTTTCTATATCGATTTCATGTCGGGTGAAAATTTTAACAAGCAAAAAAGAAAATTGATGAAAGAGATTAATGGACGGCAATCAATTGCATCGCTGGCAATCGTTGGAAATTGTAGGTGAACAGGTGATTTTTTATTCCTCACAACCAACTTAAATTTACAATCAATCCCCGGTTGAAAAATGGAAATTTATCGGCAAGATTGATCGACGAAAGTTTCATTTTAAAATCTTCAATCGATGCAGACTTTTTAAACTTGCCGAATTTCCATTCATCAAGTCCCACACTTTAATTTCTCTTGTATCCAAATAACCTTTAGCTCTTTGAGAATTATTTAAATTTTATAAAGAAAATTCCACAATGAGAAAATAAACTTTCCCACTCTCATTTAAGATTGGTCTGAAAATTTCTTTTTAATACTGAAGTGAAATTTACCATAAATTTTTAAGAATGAAAGAGCTCGAAATAAATTTAACTTAGAAATCGATTTATATTTGGATTTAGATGTAGAAATTATTTGAGGTTGCTCATTGAAGAATTTTCAAGTAGCGAAAAAAGTTTGTGAATTATTATCGTTAATTTATGGGAAAATTTTATTTGGAAATGGATGAGAAAGTTTTTTTTAAATATTTTGTAAACAAGAAAAATTAGCGAAGAGAGAAGATTTTCATACAAAAGTTGCGAACCCTTTAAACTCATCCAACTCATCATTAAATCTTCTTTAATTTTCACATTTTCTTTCCTCCACTTCTCATTTTCAGCAATATTGCTGATTAATTTAATATTTACAGTATATTTAATCCTTCTATATTAGTCAGATTTTATGAGCTGGATGTATAAATTAATTATAAACGCTTTTAACTACTTATAAGTTAATTTTAGATTCAAACTCTCTTTCTAAAAATAAACTTATTTTGAGAGATTTGCTCTGTGTGCATAAACTTCACTAATTTTTTTTTGGTGTGTAGGAACGAAAATTTTGATCAGCTTTATTTCAACTCGCACGAGATGATTAAATTTGATTCATATTTTAACGGAATTCTCTATCCGGATTTTATCATGATGTAATTTCTTAATACGATTTTTTTAATGATTGCTCTCACGCGATTAATTGATTTTGTTCAGAGTTTGGCAACGAAAATTTTAAGATGGTGCAACGAAGATGATCTGGAAAATTTTCAAGTTCATAAATAAATTTTGAAGGCTTTTGCTGTACTGAAAATTACCGTTTCATTTTACAATTTTTTCAACATATCTTAATTTTTAAGTTCAGACTAATTTTTAAAATTATTTTTGAAAATTATTTTGTGACACGTAGAGTCAATAAAAAATCAAATTTTCAGCTCGTTACGAGTTATTTTTCTGCCGTATTTCTCACACAAGTTTTAATAAAATTTTCAAATCCCTCGTTGCTCTAAATTTTGCAATGTCACATTTTAATCTAAGTTGAAATGCATTGATGAACTCAAAATAACTTTTGCATAAAATCATTAAAGAAAGTTTGAATAAATTTTCAGATCACACATTCAAGTTTGAGGTGTATTCAATTTTAATTAAAATTATGTTCGAGTTTAAAGCTTTAAGAAAGGTGAGCAAAATTTCTAGCGCACATTGTTAGTGTCTATGTACATCTAGAATGAAAATGGAATAATCCTTCTGTCTAAAAAGTGACTTTTTGTGTACGAGCGATTATGAAAAGTGACATTTGTCGAGAATGATACTGCCATGTTTGTGCCACTCTTGTCCTTCATGAGAAATTTTCAAACTTTATCCTTAAACTATTCGAGGGATGTTGACTGAAAATGAAAATGCAAACTCTGAAAACCTAGTTTTCATCCCTTTCTAACCCACAATTTGTTTCTATGTGACAGTTGTTGCCAACAGAATGGTGAAAACCTTAATGCCATTTAGTAATCCGATGTGAAAAGTTTAAATGAATTCTCGTACAGGAAAATCGTAAATGACAGTCTCAAATCCATCTTGAGTGAAGTTTTGTCCGAAATTCACACAAAACATTTTTTTTTGATAATTCTTATCTGCCACGTGGTCTCAAATTTTTATCAACACATAGCGCCTAAAGTCTCGATTGTTTATTAGAATTTCATGTAATTTGTCAGCAAGTCAACAAAACACATGAAATTAATTATCTTCAGTGTATTTCAGTCTGGATGCCTTATCGCATACTTAAAAGGTATGCTCTATGTCTTGTTATCAAAACTCGTGAGCTTCAACAGGAAAACTCTTCTTACTTACTCATGTGAAATGCGGTTGTGACAAAAGACAAAAGCATTTAAATTTGAATTGATTAAACGTCAAAATTAAACTAAGATCAATTTTTTTTAAATATTAAATTTTTAAGGGGCAAATGACTCATTTTTGAACGATGGTAAAATTTTTTATATTTCATAATTTTGAGAAAATTCACACTTGAGAGCAAAAAAGGTTTTTATAAAATTTTTCATTAAAAACTTCTTTACAATTTATTCATAATTAAATTACCCTCTCAGAAAAAAGTCGCAAGAAAACTTTTCATTTAAACTAAACTCTCCAGCTGAGATAAAAAAAAATCATTGTCATCACCAACCGCAATTTTTATACCGTTGAGAAATTTCCGGCATCAACAATGCTGATGGTATAAAAAATAAATCACATTAATGAAAATTGTGTGAGCAACTCGAGTCTGTGCTTGTTTGATGTCGGTGAGTTTTTTTGTTTGATGCCTTCCTTATGCTGCCGCTTGCCGTACTGCTACAGTTTGCATAGCACAAATACGGAGAAAAATTTAATAATGAAAATTTCCAGTCTGAGAGAGCTCTTAAAGCGCAGCGGAAAATCAATACATGAAGGAGGGCTGTTGTGAGTGTTAAGAGCTGCCAATTTAAAAGCACGTGGAACTTGGAAGTCTCCGAGGAATGTGCATTATAATTTTTCTTTTCACCATCGATACGCTCGAAAACTTGTTTCTGTCTATTTATAGAACATCAAACAGATAAATATAAAAAAATAACGAAATGGTGAAAGGAAAAAGGTGAAAAACATACGATTCGATTCAGGTCAACAGACAAAGGCAAATAATCAGAATAATTTCTCTTCATTCTTTCTTTCCTTCCTTTTCACGCTTGTCGCTAGCTTTCGTATTTTGCTGACGTTCCATAAAGAAAAAGTTTTTTAAGGGTGGGAAATTTATTTATTTAAAATTAAATATTTTAATTTCTACATAAAAAAAATATTTTTTGAAATCCTGAGTGCTTTTCCCTTTGTGAAAGAGCTTTTTATGAAATTCTCCTTCAAAATAAAAATGGCTTTGAGTGATCGTTGTCAGGTGGTTGGATGAGATGTATAAAAATACATCGAGTAAAATATTTTATTCCACCTGAAAACGACATTAAATGCAACGACAGCATTTTAATGGATGAAAGGAAAGTCATTAAAATAACAAAAGCTTTTCGCTTTTTAAGTGAATTAAACTCGCTGCACTTTTATGCTGCTCATTTTACATAGAGTGGGAATTTTTTATGAAAATGACAAACTCTTGCAAGTTCAAAAGACGAGTGGTTTAATTAGTTCTTGTTGTAATTACCGCAATTAAATTTTCTGGGAAACAGTTGCATAATTTTTTAAAAAGCGGAGGGTTGCAATTTATTGTTAGCTTTGTACCAACATAAAAAATATTCTTCTATGTACGCACAAATTAATTTTAATATCAAAATATGAATTCCATTTAAAAAAAATTTTTCATGTTCTCAATTCCTTTTTCATATTTGACATTTCCCTTTGATTATTTGAGTGCAACTTTTCATAAGATTTTAATTACAAGACTCACGTTTTCCTCTTTCATTCACACTTCCGAGATCTTTTACATTGAAATAGAGAACTCGTTAAGTTTTTAATACTTTAAATTTTAATTCAAATTTCAACTGGAAAAACTCGTAAAAAAATATGTTGGTACGTGGATTTTTAAAATTAAATTGTGAATTTTCAAGAAATTTAATATCTCATGAGGATTTATGGAAATTTTTGAAACAATCAAATTTTTTTACCATGAAACACTCCCACTCAATATTTATTTTGCTGACCCTCATCACCCATCAATACGGTGTTCGATTACATTATGCATGAAACCCATCAATATTTGTCCTTTGTCTTCTTCGGTTATCATTTTGTTGTCAAATACACACAGAATTATTTTAATGAAATGATTTCTACCCTAAAAAATTCAATCAATCATTTATGGCGACCTATTGATCTGTTTATAAAAATTCAATGGATCAAAAAATTGGGCTTTTTACCTTATTTTTTTCTGTAAATAGAATCATCAAACCAATTTTTATTCGCGAACATAAAATTAAATCAATTTATCGATTCTTCTTTCACGTGAGGTTTTCATGCTTGCGTGAGATTCACAAAAAATGTTGACGTTCATTTGCGCGATATCCGAGTTAAATATCCTCAATGGACTGTTGATGATATTCAGCATATCATTATGACACCTGGGAACATAAATGAAGGAATTTAGATTTTTATGCTTAATTAATTCGAGATTTCATGAATTTTCAGTTAAAATTCAAATAATTTGATCGCAAATCAAAGAGAGATAAAATATCAATAAAACAAACCCCAAACCGACTTTTTTTCTTCCGAATCAAAATGAGCCTCAAATACTCAATTCACAATCTCCCCTAAGCTCATTTCAGAGGGTTCGTTTTCATTCAAATGTTACTAACGAAATGATCTCATAATCAACGGAAATCTCTTTACACAGAAGGAGAAAAAACTTTTCCATTCTCTCATTATCAATTCAATGTCGATCGAAAGACTTTAAAATTATTCTCTTACATAGATTGTGAAAAACTTTATTCTCCATTCGTCTTGACTTTGAATTAGATTTTTATAATCTCAAGTTGTCTATTTTTTCTGGGAAAAATTTATCATGCAAAAAAATTTAGTGAAGAAGAATGCGAAGAGAGAAAATATTTCATAAAAAGTTCGTGCTGCATAATTTCTATTGATTGAACAATATTGAAAATGAAAAGTGCATGAGATGGAAAATAAAAAATGATTTTCAATTGAAACCAAATAAATTCTTTGAATTCCATTCATCATCAACCTTACCTTATAAATTTACAAATCATACGCAAAAGAATTCCGCACTCAATGTCACGCTGAGCAATTGCGCGATAAGACCGAATTCCATTCATTAAAATTTCAAAAATAATCTTTCCGAAAAGTTTTACACACGTCTTTTGTAAATATGACGACATAAAATGTTTTCGTTGAATTTTTTATTGATGACTCAACAATGTTGCGAGAAATTAAATTATCGAAAGGTATTTGTCATGAATTTTTGTGCGTTATTATGAAAGTACATTTTTCTTTTACTATAAGAAAAGCTTTTTACGGCTAAGCAAATACAAATAAATTTATTAAATTACTGAAACGCAAAGTCAGGATCAATTTAGTGGATGGCGAAGCATAAATCTCGAACACTTGAATTATTTACGTAAAAATAAGCTTTTAAGGATTTCTATAAAAATGACGTTAAAATTTATTCTTTAAATATAATACATAACTTTCAAATTTCCTCCCATTTTCTCCATACCCAGCCGATAAAATTTCTTTTTCACAACCGATTTTTTTTGAATAAAAAATGGCAAAGACTTTTTTTCGTGTCTGTACCTCGCATATATCCACTCTTGTTGTTTTTCTCTGCCAATAGACATTACAATGATTAATTTCTATCCAGTAGATGCAAAGTCATCATGAGGGTAAATATTTTTACGTGCTCGCTCAACCCGAGGTAATGCTAACAGTGAAAGTTCTTTTTTTCCGTGGGAGGACGCGAAGTGTCGAGTTCGATTTTTGCGCACATTTATGTTTACACACTCGCTGAGAGTGAGTGAAAGAGTAAACTTTAATGATCCATAAATTTCGCATTCAAGAAATTTTTTAATTCAAAGGGTTTGCAACTTGGGTGGAAAATTTAAAAACATTTTTGATAAATTATATTTTAAAATTTGAGTTTGTTGAAATTTTTATTTCACTAATTCTCTCAGCCCCTGCAATTTTAATTTTATTACGTTTCCCCGAAAAGCATCATTAATGCTCGCACCGGCATCACTTTGCTTAATAGATTATGTTTCACGATATGGAACAAAAGTGAAGTACATAAAATTTGCGCAAAATGACTAAACACTCACTCGATCTAACGACGCGAAGGTTATGTTACGTTAAGTTGAGGATTGTTGAGCAGAGAAATTTTTTACTAACTCGCAATTTTTCATGGACATTTAGAAGTTGCGAAATGAAGAAAAAACCATTACCATTGCATGACGCCGACAATCACTTTCACTCAAGAGAGAATTTCCCTCAAATTATTCAACATTTCCGTTTTATTTAGCGAGGCATGGAATGGAATTGCGGTGGTGTAGATGAGAGAAGGATCGTAAAAATGTTGAAGGTAGAAAAGAATTAAGAATAAAATTTATAATGGTTATAAAAGAGGAAGAGAGTGGCAGTACCACGAAGATTTTGACATTTTTAATCTTTAATTGACGTCAATACAAATTTTATTTATCTCATATGTGCCTATTTTAAAAATTCTTAATTTAATCTCAATTAATTTTGAGTCACCAGTCTCAAAAGTGTACTTGAAAAAATAAATCACAACCTTTTTTTTAATCAAAAATCATGAGTAATCAATGATCAATCACTCAATTGATAAAATTCACGTGTTAGCTTTAAATTCAAGGTTAATTATCAACAAACGCGCTAAGTATATAAGATGCAACGCCAACGCACTCACAGCCCATCACTCACGAAATGGCTTTTATTATAATTTGTTGACAATTTTTTTCTTCTCTCTCTCACCCTCTAATTCTCATTTTATTTATGACGATGTAAAATTTTGTCGTTTACATTCATTTTATTTTTATACCAAGTCCGTCAGTGTTATTGCCATGCCTTAATAGCCAAATGTTGCATGTCACACTACAATATTTTCACGACATATTTCTCATTCACGAGTGTATAAATTTATGAGTGACCCCAGGAAGAAACAGAATTTTTGAAGATGCCGTAGAATTTTTACTTTTTGAGTTCAAAAACATTAAATTTATTTTTTAACTGGGACTCATCTGAAAAGCAAAACGAAAAACATTTCTAGACAATTTAAGTTATGGCTCATTAAAGAGCTTCCCAAATGACGAGTTGAAAGTGTTGTTACTAACGCATTGCGGTCGTTAAAAAAAGACATAAAGGCGAAAATTGATTGAGAGCGTTTTTGTAATTGGAGCTGCTAAAAGTTCACGAAAAATTTTCATTCCAGTTACAAGACGGAAAATTGCTATAAAGGCTGTGCCTTCATGTAATTAATACATTTAAATTACTTTCGACACTAATTTTCTCCTTGAAGAAAACGACTCAAAATTTCCGTAAATTGAAAAGCGCGTGGTGTGTTTAATGATCACGCGAGGAGTGGACACGACTTCTAAAAATAGAATTTTTGCGATTGTACACGCAAACTTTTAAATATTACATCACAAAAATTATACAACTCAACACTTCATTGATGATTGTTGAGTACAACAACTAAATGAGTCATTTGTGAATGAGCAACAAAAAAATACAAAACAATAAAGGCTTTCAAAAGGAATTTTATGTCATACAGCACGAACACAAAAGGCTTTACGGTAGCTAATGAGTGTAATCATCGATTAATTCGACACACAATATCTATGCACAAGTGAGAGTGTGTTGGTTAATGACTTGTTTTTGTACTCGATAGAAAATTAATTTTTCTTTTTTCTTCGGTTCTTTTAAACAATCAACTGAGCTGTGGAATACAGTGGGGACTTGCTCAAGTGACATTAAAATAGTAAAAATGTTATCAAATAATTTTCATGATCCCTCACTGTAGCCATAATCGACATATTCATAAGATTTTTTCATACACCAAGTGTTGAATTTCATTTTCGAATCAAATTTCCTTTAATTTCTTTTACATCAGCACATAATTAATGGCCGTAATTAAGGGCAGTGTCCCGCCCACGAAATTTCCTCATTTTATGTCGACAAAATATTCGAAGAGAGATAGCTGAGATAATTAAGAGGGCATGAAGCGGTCAGTTTTCGCGCGCAATTGTTTACATTACGGCCGAGAGTCTTGTGAGATTGAGAGAAAATGTAAAGCATCCCAACCGCTTTAAATATCACAAAATCTTGATTTTATTCGACAAAAAGAACGAAACGTTGTTTTCAAGATTTTTTCATCATGTCCACCTCTCGCAGTAAAATCTTTTGTTCTCGTCATCTTCAAACCAATGTTGGATAATGATGAAGATGTCAAGGCTCTTCTCATTGAAGTGTGTACGGCTCATTTAGCTTAAATCGACTGAAATTGAGCATAGGAATTTATTTGTTTGATCAAGTCATCAAATCTAGCACGCTTCACGCTTCTCATAGGAGATGAATCTCTTATTTTACAAATTGGTCGTTCAATCAAATTTATCTCGCTTATTATCGCCTCGTTTTTAAATCGACATGTTCGTTTCACAATTTTAGATGCGTTGGTGATGTTTCAAACCGAAAAGAAGGAAAGGAAGTGACAATTTTCTGTGAAATTGTCATACACGATAGACACAACTTTATGTTATTGACGTCTATTTTTAAAAAAGATTAAAAATTGTTTTTATGAAAGAAATTTTGTCTTCTTGAAATGTGCATAATGAAACGTTTTATGACGTGCGAATGTAAAGTTTATTTTTAAATGAAATAAAATTGCGACGGAAAATTGTTGCAAAAATAAAATTTAATAGCAAAATAAAATTAACCAACAATAAAGAAATTAAAAAGATTTTTGAAAAATTAATAAAATTTTACAGAGTTGGTCATTAACACCAATTAATGTCAGCCCTGTGAGTTATAAAATCTCGATCTTTCTCATGTCGCTCATAAATAACTCATTTTTCATAATTTACAAGGTTTACACACCTCTCATACACAACACAAATTTGCGACATCACAGACGTACTCGAACGTATTATTTATATCAAGATTTATAACGCAAAAAAAATTTCACTTACAGAGCCAAAGAAAAAAAAAATTATTGACCCACATAAGAAAATATTAGCAGACAATTTTTCTCGTTTAATGCATCATCGAGGATAATAATTTATGAGGCAAAACATGCTAAAAGGAGCAAGATGAAAATCTTAAGACCAAACAAGACGGTTTCATTGTTTATTGTACTCTCATAAATCAGACGTTCAGCTCTTGCCATATAATTGCAGAAAAAAATATAACAATTTGCTTTTTGGGGTGAAATTGCACATAAATTTTTAAGAGAATGTGTTATCGGAATTAAGAAATGTGTTCCTAGACATAAAACCATTTTTCGAGGTGATTCAAGAGTTTGTTGTGAGATAAAGCAAAAACGCTAGAAAAACTTAACTTTGTGTTTCATCTTCAAAAACATTTAAAAAATTTAAAAAATGCAAACTTAACCTGTGATTAAAAAATCCATTGAAAAATTCTTGATGAAATGCTTTTGACGTTCCGAGAGAATTTTATTGTGAAAATTTTATAAAAAATGCCAGTAAATCTTTTTCCTGAACTCATTTTCCATCACTATCCACTCCTTAAATATTCCAAAAATATTAATAATGCGATGAGAATTGAGAGCGAGATCTGATAATGGACTTGGAAGTATCATTTTTCAGCGAGAAAAAAGTTATTTGGGTCTAGAATGAAAGGATGATGGGTGCAAAAATAAAAAGCTTCACCCTCAATGAATTCCTAAGATTTTTCATTTTCACGAAGTTTGATATAATCTCCATCTGACCTAAATCACGGACTTTATCCTAAGTGGAATGAAAACATTAATTATATAACGAGGAAAAAGAGGAGGATAAAAAGTTCTTTCTATTTCCGATTGAATTTATCGCAAAGTTTTTCATCAAATTTTTCTTACTCTCTCGTGATTTAGACAGCAATGTGGGAATTTCTCCTTTTAGTATTTAATCTCTTTTAGGGAGGTAAAATATTACTGGTGAAATATTGAAGTTTTAAGCCTTTTTTAAGATTTAAATATATTTCAAACAAAACTTGGAAATTTTTCATTAAATTCTACAACTTTTAAAAAATTTCTAATGAAATTCTACAATTATTTTTAATAATTGGCTCAAAGTTTTTATCTGAAAGCTTCTTTTTTGTTTATTAAAAAACTTAGTCATAACCCCCCAGCACATCAACATGCATAAAAAGAATAATTTCTCATTCCGACTTGCCATAAAAGAACTTTATTTAAAGAATGAAAAAGTTTGATTTATGAAACTCTGAGAATATGATGAAAAGTTAAAGGTCAAACCGACAAAAGCTTTTTTTGCTCTGTAAACAGGCACTGATAAAACTTTTCTCGCTGTATTTACATATTCTCAAATTAATCTCATAAAACCCATTTTTTTGACGTCCCGTTTCAAGTTGAATTATTTATTCTCCACTGTGCACACCGCACTGCTTTATTCACACATCAGATGATCGCCGTCTCGCTTGTTGAAAAATCATAAATTCATATTTGCTGAATTATTTGAATGGAAATTTACTACATTTTTCATTTGCAAAAAAAATTACTCGCGAAAAAATTTATGTGACGCTTAAAATTTATGTAAAAATAAGAGTTTCCTCATAACGTTCGGTGAAATTAGAGACACAACTTTTTTTTTATTGTATGACGCATCAAATTTGTGGCGTTTTTTCGCGAGTGCGGCAACTTTTCAAGGCTGTCATTAATCATCGACACGCAGAATGAGAGAAAATATGCGATCCTTATAATTTAAAACTACAAACCGAAAGAGAAAAATTATTAAGTGTTTCATTCACACATGACATGGTTCTTATAATTAAAATTTAAGAAATCAATTAATCAGAAAATTTTGTCTTTAATTTTTTAAAATTCGATTGAAAATTTCAACCATCTTAAATTTCCCAATTCTTCAATCACGTTAACGATATTTTCATGAAGATCTCAAGCTCATCCAATATCACAAAGCTAAAACTTTCTCTACCAGATAATCTCTACCCTTGTGGCACAGAAAAGGAAAAATAAAGGAATTTTGATGGAACTTGCATGGAATCTTTCGGAACTTGCATGGAAAAAAATAACTTGACGGAAATTTGAAGGAATTTAATGGAACTTGACGGAATTTCAATGGAATTTCTGCGACCACTTTACCGGAAATTTGACGGAATTTGATGGAAAAAAAATCCTTCAAAATTCCATTGGATTTTTTAAGGAAAATTTTGGAATTCCATTGGAAAAGTATAGGAAATTTTTTCCATTTCTTTTCCACCAAATTTCTTATGGAAATCTTTAGGAATTTTATCGGAAAAAAATATTCCATCAAAATTCCGTCAAATTCCGCTTAAGGAAAGTTGTGGAATTTTGATGGAATTTATTTTCCATCAAAATTCCGTCATGTTCCGTTTAGGAAAAGTTGTGGAATTTTAACGGAATTTATTTCCATCAAAATTCCGTCAAGTTCCGTTAAGAAAAGTTGTGGAATTTTAACGGAATTTATTTTCCATCAAAATTCCGTTTAGGAAAAATGTGGAATTTTAACGGAATTTATTTCCATCAAAATTCCGTCATGTTCCGTTTCGGGAAAGTTGTGGAATTTTGATGGAATTTATTTTCCATCAAAATTCCGTCATGTTCCGTTTAGGAAAGTTGTGGAATTTTAACGGAATTTATTTCCATCAAAATTCCGTCATGTTCCGTTTAGGAAAGTTGTGGAATTTTAACGGAATTTATTTTCCATCAAAATTCCGTCATGTTCCGTTTAGGAAAAATGTGGAATTTTAACGGAATTTTTTTCCATCAAAATTCCGTCATGTTCCGTTTAGGAAAAGTTGTGGAATTTTGATGGAATTTATTTTCCATCAAAATTCCGTCATGTTCCGTTTAGGAAAAATGTGGAATTTTAACGGAATTTATTTTCCAACGGAATTCCTTTAGATTTTTAACGGAATTCCTTTGGAAAAATTTTGTTTAAATATTGCTTTTGCCAAAAATAATTTAATATATATTTTGGCTTCGTGACGGAATGGTAAAGCGGCGCAACGTGATAAGGAGTCCTCGGTTCGAATCTCGGTGGAGCAAAAAAGATGTAAGTAAAAAATAAATAATTTCCAATAATTTCCAACAGATTTCCAGAACTCAGAATCAGCTATGACAACGACTTCAAATGTTACCTCTTCAGGCCCAGGTAGGATCCAGAAGTGGGCCCGAGCTGCGAAGGATCCAAAAATTTATTTTTTTCTTATGGATTCCATTAGTTATTTTTCCCTTGGATTTCCATTGGATTTCCATCGGATTTCCATTGGATTTCCATCGGATTTCTATTGGATTTCCATTGGATTTCCATCGGATTTCTATTGGATTTCCATCGGAAATGTGATGGATTCCGTAAGATTTTTGACGGATTCCATCGGAAACTTGATAGATTCCATTGAATTTCCGACGGAATCTATCAAATTTCCGATGGATTCTATCGAATTTCCGATGGATTCCTTCGAATTTCCAATGGATTCCATCGAAATTCCGACGGAATCTATCAAATTTCCGATGGATTCCATCGGATTTTTTATGGAATCCATCGGATTTCCATCGGATTTCTTACGGAATCTATCAAATTTCCGATGGAATCCATCGGATTTCTTATGGAATCCATCGGATTTCCAATGGATTTCCAATGGATTCCATCGAATTTCGTTTTATTTCCATTAAAATTTCCATGTACGTAAATATTTACGTACGTTTTTTCATTTCCGATGGAAATTTTGATGGAAGAATTGTACCATTTTGCCCCTTTTTCCGACGGAATTTTTCCGTCAAGTTCCACCAAAATTCCAGTAAAGTTCCTACACTTTTCCTTTTCTGTGCTACAAGGGTAAAGAGCTCTTTAAATGTTTCTCTAATTGAGCTGCTTGAAGGAAAATTAAACTTCAATTACAGGATATTGACGGAAAGTAATTGAAGCTCAACTTTTTTTGCTGCTGAGGACTCAAAAGATCAAAGAAGAAGCTCTAAAGATTTCTTAAACTTATTACTTTATTTTATTTAATTAACTCTCGAAAGAGGGAAGTAATTTCATAAAAAAACAGCCGGCTTACAATCTTTGAACTCTCTTGTAAAATAAAATTTACTTCGAAATTATAAAGTAAATTTTTAATTAAATTTTAAGCATTTAATTATTTTTAAAATTAAAAGTTTCTTCCACTTGAATCTCAATATTTTCTTCTTATCACAATCTTCTTTTAATAGAAAAGAAAAATTTCTGCAAGTGACACTTGACCTACCCTTTTTTGCTCGCATGCACACAAAGTAAAAAATTATCGTTTATGAAATTTATTTTAATCTTTTTTATGTCAGCAACAATACACTTGTGAGACTAATGTCATTGTGAATCCTCTTTGTCTCTTTTCATCTCCCTTAATGATATGAGGTTAAAAAGATGAAAAATTTGTTACAAAATGTTCTATGTGAGGAAATTTTGAGAGTAATTCGTGCTCATATTTTATTAAAGATGTACTTGAAAAATATTTTCATTTTATTTTTATGAAATATTACCGAAAAATGGCATAATTTAAATTTTTCACCTCGGGGATTTTAGTGCCAATTTATTTGCGGTTTAATTTCTAATATATTTATTTTTAACCCCTTTTCATCTCAAATTTTATCCCAATTTACTACTTTTAATGTTTTATGATAAAATTTTGTAATAAATTGAATACAAAGAAATTCTTCAAGAAACATGCCACAAAACAAGATGGGTCTGCAAACGGCGTTGCCATTTCCAATAGCTCCGCTGTCTTAGATTAGTACCCCATAGTTCTGAAAAATGGACATTAGTGGCAGTCCTGGCCGTCCATGATGGACATTCCTCTAAATTCGTCAATGTCAATCAATTCCTGATGCAATAACGAGTTCAACGAGATACATGAAGTCATAGTTCTGAAAATGGACATTCGTGGCACTCCAGGCCGGCCATGATGGACACTCCTCAAAAATCATCAATGCCAATCGATTCCTGGTCCAATTACGAGTTCAACGATACCCATGAAGCCATATAAGAGAAAATTTGTATGAAAAAGGACATTTTTGCACTCAGGGACGGTCCTTGAAGGGTCATACCTCAAAACTAAATACTTCTTGCACCAAAACCCGATCTTTAGCCACAAACCCGAATCAAATCCAACCAGCAGTTCTTGAGATATGCCGCCCACTAAGATCGTAAGAAAGTGAGAAAGTGAGAAAGTAAGATGACTTAAATGGCTCTAACTCCTCGTAGGAGCAACCGATTTCAAATCTGTTTTCGCCAGTTTGTAGGGTTTGGCTAGGCCTATCATTTGAGTATATATTTTGATATTGCACAATGTAATGTCTTGGCACTAGGGGCCAAAAACTGGTTTTGGAGAAATCCAAAATTAATATATAGCGGAGCTATAATATATTTTCACAAAGTTTAATAAACTTTGTTATTAGGCTGAATAAATACATACATGCATAATCCTAAAATCAATGCTTAAGCTTATCTGAATCTCAAAATCTTGACATGTTTTAATTTCAAAAGCAACATATGCACTCCGATGTTTCAATATGTTGAAATTCATACAAAATTTTATTTATGAGAATAATGTAAATGAGCTTTAGTTCGAAAACTAATTTAAATCAACTTCAAAATAAAATTTAGAACTTTAAAACATGTTGGCAAAATTACTCACAAATTGTCTCATTATAAATTTAAATTGTTCACTGAAGTCAATTAATTTTCTTCCTCTTATCGTTGCAGATTAACAAGGACTCGAGTGCATCATCATCACTATCAAGATTTTCTCATTATCGAATGTGGATAAAATTAAATTTCTTCACGATACTTAACAATTTCCTTCAAGCTCAGCAAATGTGGAGAATCAATTGAAAATGGATAAATAAATTAAACTATTGTCCTCTCTCTTTCCATCACCCCATCAAAAAATAATAATAATTTAAAAATGAACCCATGAGGAAAGAAATGTAGAATGAGTGAGGTAAAGAGAGCGAATTTAAATAATCGACAAGAGGTAACAGCTCATCCCTTATCCGGCACTCACGACACGTAAAAATTTAAATTTATGGATGAGCTTATGGATCGACTGTCGATGTCATACATCTTTAATAACTTTTCGGACGCATCATCACGACAAGATTACATTTACAACTATCAAAACTATTCGGAAGCGACTTTCAGCAATTTAACGAGATTAAATTCAACCAATAGCAGCACAATTGCACCGTATCCGTCTCTCGCTGAAATCACATCGTCGTCGTTCTCATCGTCCATTGCCCTCACGACAGCCGTGACCTCATCGGTTACGACAATCGCGGGCGATGAGTACGGCGACGACGATGGTGGAGGCGTAGTTAAGCAAGTGAAAGTCCAAACTGTCTTAATCAGTATTATTTTGTTAGCGGTAATTTTAGGAACAATAATCGGTAATATTCTCGTGTGTGTAGCTGTGTGTCTAGTGCGTAAGCTAAGACGACCGTGTAATTATTTATTAGTGTCACTAGCCGTATCGGATTTATGTGTAGCGCTGCTAGTTATGCCGACCGCTCTCATGTACGAGGTCCTCGATGAGTGGCGATTCGGACGATTTTTCTGTGATGTTTGGGTTAGCTTCGATGTGCTCTCATGCACGGCGTCAATTCTTAATTTGTGTGCAATATCGGTTGATCGCTTTTGGGCGATAACGAAGCCATTAGAGTATGGTGTAAAGCGCACGCCGCGGCGTATGATGATGTGCGTGGCACTCGTGTGGCTCGGTGCCGCATGCATTTCCCTCCCACCTCTTCTCATCCTCGGAAATGAGCACTATGTAGAGCACGATGGTCAAAGAATTCCGGCCTGTATCGTATGCCAAAATGTTGGCTATCAAATTTACGCTACATTCGGCTCCTTTTACATCCCACTAGCGGTCATGCTCTTTGTCTACTATCAAATATTTAAAGCGGCGCGACGGATAGTAAGGGATGAAAAGCGTGCACAGACACGGCTTGAGGGCGCACATAATGGCTTGCAGCAGCAACAAACGCAAGAGAAGTCAATCAATGCAATTGGCTCGCCGCACCAGAAAAAATTGCGTTTTCAATTGGCCAAAGAGCGTAAAGCGTCAACAACTTTAGGCATAATTATGGGTCTCTTTACAATGTGCTGGCTGCCATTCTTCATTCTAGCACTGGTGCGGCCAATTACCGGCGAAGAATACAAAACTCTCTCGTCAATTTTCCTTTGGTTAGGTTATGCTAATAGTTTATTAAATCCAATAATTTATGCGACACTCAATCGCGATTTCCGTAAGCCATTTCAAGAGATTCTGTACTTCCGATGCTCATCGCTGAACTTAATGATGCGCGAAGACTTTTATCACAGCCAATATGGTGATCCTCATTCACAGCGTGTCGTGGTTAATACTGAAATAGCGCCGCACAACTCGAATCAAGCACGCGAGAGTTTTCTATGAAATTCAAGTTTGGCTACACAGCATTGCGAGATTGACTAGAGTTCTGTATTCTGTCCTTAATGTTAACCCATGATAATTTGCCGGAGATTGTTTGTCACTTGTGTCCTTAGTAACTTTATTAATGGATCAGTTTTAAAGTGTTTGCAACTCTAAAATAAAATTGAATTTGAAAAATAATTGCGAACGTGACATAATTTTCAAACAATCCCCCATACCTCAACCACACTTAATATAAATGAACTCTCGTTGTACTACAAGCCGCACCGTTGTGACAAGCTGTTATAACATAATAATCCAAATGATTAATTGCGACGATAATTACTTATAAAGGTTGAGGAACAATTTTCCTTATCGCACAATTTAACCACCAGACACACTCTGTATACCCCAAAAGCAGTTTCCGACTGAGTTTGAAACATTTTTAAAATTTGATATTCTAATTATTTTAAGGGGAGAAAAGTTTCAATACAAAGTTAAGAATTTATTAAAATGAACTAAGTTAATTGCCATATTTATGATACGAATTTAATTAAAATGACGATTTTATATTTTTTAAGATTTTGATGAATTTTTGATTCTATAATTTTTGTTGAAATGTGGCAAGAAAAGGATATGTGAAAGTCTTTGTGTGATCAAAAAAATAGCAAATCCATCGAACTGCCCTTTTCAAATTTCTTTCAACCCTTTAAAAAAAATTTGACATTTCTCAAAAGCTCGTTACCAAAATTAAGCTTATAACCAACGCAGCCTTTTCCTTCTAGAGCGAGCAAAAAATTTCAAGTGTTTGCGAAAACAAATCGAGTGAAAAGCTCTTCGAGAAATCTAATTTTAGCCTTTCCAAGCACGAATTTCACAGCCATTATCTTCGTTCTTCTCTCTTCAATTGTCAAAATGGTACTTGAGATTTTTCGAGAACAAAGTTTGTCTTACACTTGAAATTGTCCTTTAGCGCTGCCACCTCGGAACGAGCGACAACGACGCATGAAATTCAATATGAATAATCTAATCGAGCTGTCAAATTTGAAGCTTCTCACATGGTCGAGAGTTGCTATAGTGAATTGATCCTTAACATGACAATGAAAATTTACTTCCTCGAGAAATGAGAGACAAGGTGGAGAGCCATTTAATATACAGATGTAACATGATATTTTATTCTCTCTCTTTAATTCCGAATATTATCAATTTTCGATTTCTCTGCCTCATAGGCACTCCCGAATAATGATCTCAATGTTGGCATATGAAAGCTCATAAATGTCATTTATATATCAATGCTATGAGAATGAAATCGAATTGGTGATTTTCGAGTTCAATCAAAGGCAAATATATAGATTGAATTTCAAGTGCCATTTAGATGAAAATGTTATCAATATCTGACATTTATTTGAAGTGAAGGAGGGATTACGATGTGACTCAATTAATGGGCAAATGTAATCGATTAAGGTGGTTGATGAGAAAATACTTTAATGAGCGTTGAAGATTAGCGGAGGTAATTAATTAAATGGGACATGGAAAAAATAGGAAAAAACTTTTTGGTTTTTTCTAGTTTTTAATCTTGATAATTTTTCGTAAAAAATCCTTTTAAAAGTTAAAAATCAACAACCCTCTTAAAATGTCATCACTCATAAAAAATCATTTATTCACATCACTCGAGTGAACTTCAAAAAAATATAACAAGAGTACGAAAATATTTTTACACGCGTTGAAACCATAAAAAAATACGTTCGAGTATGAAATTTTTCTCCATGATGAATTTCTTCTTCATCCCTCGCCAAAAATGACAAGAAAGAAATTTTTACCTAAATTGTAAATATCACATTTGAAAGTAAAATTGACGGAAGAAAAACAAGGTATTATACTGCACACTGACATGTGATTTGTAAATTTAATTTGCCATGCTATCAAGACAAATATCTTCTCGTAAAAAAAGCTCACGGAATTTTATTCTCCTACTCTCATTTTATTGTGAGATTGCCATGTAATGAGAACAAGAAGCGCGTAGGAAAAATGAATAAAATTAAGAGATGCGAATAGGAAAAATGTAGAATTCAAATTGCGAACGTGAGGAGTGTGAGATGAGAAACGTAAGCGAGAATGTTGTGGCAGTGAATTTGATATTAGGTTTAAGGTTAATCAAATTGGCATTCTCAGTTAAGAAATATAGCAGCAATTAATTGGAAATTGAAATTATTGTAATTTGAGTTTTAAGTCAGACAAGAAATCGCGGGAAGTTTTAAACACAATTTTAAGGAATTGATTTTTTAGAAAAGAAAATTTCTAACAATTTTCCTTTCATCCGCGCAGCATGATTAATGAGAATCATTTTAAAACGCGACTTATCGTTTAATTGCCTCTGACTCGTTCTATTTATCATTCGGAAAACGTGAAACGATAATTTTCGTGAGCTGAAAAAACAGGAATTTTCCTCGCCGTAACAGAATGATGAGTAGTGACTTTAATGACTTTTATAGCGCCTCTTTTATTACCATCTTTTTAGCATGGACTTCAGTATGTCTAGTTGCATGAATTTATTATAACATTAATAAATTCAAAGATAAATACGCACGCGATGTCAGTTACTCAGTTGGTAATGTAAATTAAATGAAAATATTGACATACTTTTCAACGAAAATTTGCGGAAGCAAAATTCATCAGTGCAAAAATGTTCGCTTTCAAAACTTGAGGCTATTTTTGCGATGTTCCTTTTAGTCCTCCCACTCAGCGTTGAAAATTTTCTCCTCTTCTTTTTTAAAAATAAATCTGTTAAACCAAAAATAAATTTTATTATCGCAATTAAAAATTTTCTCCCTTTTTATTTGACTTTAAAATAACTTTCCATTTTAAACTCATTCTCGGGTGTTTATATTTATTTTATGGATGAAAAATATTTTTATTCGCGGTGCCTTCACCCTCCGCTTGCCATCATCACCACCGCCTGGGAGATCTCAATGTAATTATTTATTCAAGTGATTACGTTTAAATAAATTTCGAGGACTTATTTTCGCGGAAAAATTTTTTGAATGAAATTTTAAGTAATCGATTGTGTAGTGAAAAAAATTAATTTAATTGGGCGCTTTTTAGAGACTTATGATGATTTTGTTGTCATTAGGGAAATTCTTACTCCTTAATTTGACATTTTTTTTCGAAAGTTCAACAAAAATTAAGCTTTTTTAGACATTCTTTGAACATCCAAGTTTGTTAAATTCTTCCTGCCCAAAATATGTTTTCGAATCGCCAAACATATGCACAGTATTTGATTTTGTGACTAAGCACAATGTGACAACATCTATTTTTGTTCATTTCTCTCCTATTACCTTTAATATTCTTTCGTAGATCTTGTTAAGCCTCTTTGTCGTCTTTAAAGCACAATAGAAATACAGGAAAAAGGATTTTAAATTGAACAACCTGCACAAATTGTATACACACAGCTACATATAAAAGAAAATCTTTTTCTAGAGAAAAAAAAATATTTTAAAGCTCATGATTATGCTGAATGTACTGTACCGATTGAATGCATGATATTTAAATCCTTTAATTGTTTTATTTAAAACATAAAAGAGAATAATTTTGTTAAAGTTGTTGAGTTTATAGCAGAATGTTTTTATTTATTAACAAATTAATTAGTTTAATAAAAGAAGTGAAGGATCATATCAAGGGGTAAATTACTGTGTGAAGAAAAAATTTAAATCAGTTATTTACTTCTTGATTTTAAATTGTAACGAACGTATACAAAAATTATGAACACAAACATTATTTAAAACTAAATGAATCAAAAGCAAACCGAAGAAATCTTAAAAGTTATTTTTGTAAAACTTTTTCTCTTATTTACGAAAACTGCAATTTTAGACTGTGAAAAATAATTTATTAAACCTTTAAAAAAATCTATAGCAAAGAGAAAAGAATTTATTTAAAAAAAGTTGAACTTTTTGTTTCGTGCGTATCAGAGGAAAATTTTTTTTCATTTCCAATTTTCCCTTAAAAGAAAAAGGCAAAGAACAAAGGGCAAAACACTATAGCACACAAAATAAGTTTTAAATTTAAAATTTATTTTCTTCAAAAGAGTTTCCACCCCTTGGCAAACAGAAAAATAAGTTTTCAATATCTTTTTCAGAGATGGGCCCATATATGTGTAAAATTTACATTCAAATGTGTCTTTTTGATTTATTTTCCATTTTGTTAAAGGAAACGAAGAAGAAATACAGGAAAAGCACTTTGACATAGGCATTCAATTTATATTTCCCATGGAGATGAATGCTTGAAAACCATCTGTTGTGTTTGACTAAAAATGTGTTTTAAGATGCAACATAAATCCTTTAGAAACAAATTTTATGATGTTCTAAGCATTTTTGTCCCTTTTTCATTATCCACTTTCGGAATATCCCAAAACTCTCCTTTTATATAACTTTTCAATATTTTTCCTCCTCTGTATTTTATTGCACATCTGAAAGCGAACGAGAATATGAAAGGGATTTTTATTTATTATAACATTGAGAACAAGGTGCTGAAAGCAAAAGAGAGTATAAAAAGATATTTTTCTGTGAAGATATATATTGAAAAGTTTTAATGTCGTCCATTAATTTTGAATTTTTCTTTTTAAACAATTTTTTTCGGAAGGGTAAAAAAAGTCTTTTGAGGATTTTAAAAAATCTTAAATTAAATTTTCTAGCAGAAAAGAAAAATTCAAAATTAATGATGCAAACTATTTTAAAAACTAACTGTCAGCATTGAAAATTTCTGAGGCTTAAATCCATTAGGAATAAAGTAAAAAATTTAAAACTTTAACCACATCCCAGATTCACGTTAAAAATAGGATAAAAATACTTCTCTGACAATCTTGTACAAAAAAATGAATACTAAAAAATTATTAAAGATGAAAAATTATTGAAGATGAAAAATTATTATTGGATTGATATTTATTAAAATTATAAGAAAAAATTGTGAATTTTAGCGATAAATTTAAGAGAGAAAAAAGTGAAAATTATTCATGCAATTAGAGGTAATTAAAGAACTGCAATAATCTTAAAAGAAATTGACATAAATTTAGCAGAAATGTTTGAATTGAAAAAAATAAATCATCAAAAAATAGAGAAGAAGAAAATTGTTCATAATGAAAGATGAAAATTATAGATGAAGTGGAAAAATGAAGAAAGAATAAAAAGAATTAAAAATATTAAAGAAATTATTTTTCATTGCGCAAATATTTTTTTTCAGACAGATGTTTCGCTTTCTTCCTCAGGCATCGACGAACATAATTATTTCTGACACACGGGCGTTACTAATTAATTTATAGCGACAGTTGCTTGACGTGGGACATGCATGTTTAATTTATAAAATTCACTTTTGATTTTGTTTTATTTTTCAGTGATTTTCAGATTCGTGCGACGATTAATTGTGAAGAGTTTTAAGTGAAAATAAATTGACTGAAAATCAGAAAAGTTAAATAGAAAAATAGATAGATGACAAAGAGGTAGCACGCTGGAGTTACCAGGAGGACGCGCCCGTTTTAATTTCCTTTTCCATAGCTCGAAAGCTTAGGCTAAGGATAAAAACGTAATCATGCAGAATCTTAAGATTTATCTTAAGAATAGAGTATAAATACCCTTTTTTCCCTCAACTGCAGGCGTCCCCGCGGGAATCGACCACCTCGGGAGCTGCAAATCATATCTTGAGAAAGAGGAAGACAAACAACCCCTCGAAAAAAAAATTATGGACGTCCGGCAAAGAACAACGACGGACGTTTACCCAAACGAAAAAAGCTGTACACAGTCTTGTTGTCGCTCATTGAGTGTTTCCAACTAAGCACAGCCTCAACTGAATCTTACGATTGCAGTTGGAAAAATAAATAAATAAATCAAAGGTGGTTTCGACGGCATTGTATAAAAGTTACCGCCACTACAACCTTCCTCAGCCCTGACAAGCTGTTAGGAACTGGCCCACCCACATTACAAAACAAACAAACATAAAACATAAATTTATAAAGTATTAAGTCAAACCAATTGTATAAAAGTTTGGTTTATCATCTACCTTCCTCCATCTAATCTAGTTGATTAGCATGGGTAGTACCGGTCATTCAAGTTTCGTCCGTAAGTACTCACTACTTCCTTCCTCAACTGGTCACTAAGATTAACAGTTGGTTTTGTTGGATACCAACGAATACGAAATTAAGACAAAAAAAAATAAAAATAAAAATAAAAAAAAATAAAAAATTTGAGGTTATAAAATTTTCGATGAAAAATAAGATCCAGTTGAGATCCAGTGAGTCAAAATAAAAATTTATGAAACTAATTATTTAAATGTTTCAATGTGAAACAATATCAGAAAAGTGATTAACTAACCACTTCTAAGCAAGAATGAGTGTAGTTTTGACTATTTAAATGCATTAAAAGTAAAAAATTAAAGGAAAAATTTTCAAAAACTTTTTTTCACTCTTTCTTGCTTCTTACCTGATTTGAATTGACAAACTCGATGTTTTCTCGATGAACTGACGACTTAACAACACGATGATATTAAATTTATTACTAAAAACACACAAACACAAAAAAAATTTAAAAAATTTTTTTTTTACCCTCAGGGCGAGTGAAAATCAGAAAAGTTAAACACAAAATTATTTTAACTAAAAAGTATAATTTTTACCCTTAAGAAATTGTTAGAAATTTGTCAAAATTATTGTTAAATTTTCTGCTTCTCTCATGCATAACGTCAAGATGATGGCCATCTAAATTATGGACTTTGTAGCACAACATAAAGAAATTTCGTCTTTTAAAAAATTTATTTTAACAATGTCATAAATGCCCCGAAAAGCTTTGTGATGAGAAAAATGTTTCTCGAGCCTTTGTCCATTTAATTTCCGTTTTTAAATTGATGTCTTTCATTCTTTTGGATCTTAAAAAGGGAACAAATGACATATTTTCCACCCTCATTGTCATTCTGGCATGTGAAATGCTTTTCTTCTAACAAATATTTCACGAAGGCTTTCACTATGAAAAAAAATGAAGAAAAGAAGAGAAAGAAATCTTTTTATGTGGCGAACATCCATTAAATTTGATGAGCACTGAAAATCCATCAATTTGCTCCAGTTTGATTGTTGTTCGAGGTCAGCATCGAAAAAAGTCAATTTTAAATTTGAACTGTTTGAAAGGAAATTGAAGAAAATAAATGTGAAGAGTCATTGAAAAGATTTTGACGATTCATAGCGGAAAATTTAGGTTTTAAATGTTTCAGCAAACAAATCTTGGACGTAAAACTTTTCAACCCTGAAGCTTAATGTTCTTGAAACATTTTAGCATTTTGGTCAAGGTTGACAGTTGAACAGGATTCAGGCGCGAGAATTTTTTTTGTTTATTTAGCGACAAAAAATAATTTAAAATTTTTTTAACGGGTTTTAAATTTTAAAATCTTAAAGTTTACTTTTTAAAAAAAATCTTCGAATTCGACCTCCTCTCAAGTTTAGAAGAAGAAAAATGAAAGACGATTGAAACACAGGACACATTACGGAAGCTATGAGATGCTCAGCAAAATCCTTCATGGCAGTGATCAAATTGCAATTCCTTCACTCTCAACCTTGAATAAAGAACGATCAAAAATAAATTGCTGCTGAAATTGCATCGAGTGTCGACAGCGTCAAATTTAAGAGTGAAAGAAAAACTTTTGAGACTTTTGATTTTCCCAACAGATGTGCTTTTTCATCTAAAAATGTCTTCAAGAGTCGAGATTTGCATTAACGATGCACATCGATGCTTGATGCTGTCTGTCATGTGTAGCTGACATTAGTCATGAGAAAACTTGTGTGAACACGAGAGCGCTCAAATGAGTTTTTCCCATTAAACTATTGACGTTGAATTATGTATGGTGCAATCGTAAAATTTATTCTCGAGAGATTGTGTACGAGCAGTAATATTTTTTATTGCAATCGCATGCAGCTTTATAGAATGCAATAAAAATGTTCGCAATATGTGAATGGAAATTGAATGCGATAAAGAAAAAATTAAAATTTATTCAGGACTTGATGGTTTTGTCACGCATTTAAAAATTTGCTTTACTGACGTGAATTGAGTTTAATTTATGAGGAAATTTTGATGAATAAAAACGTGGAAATTGAAGAAAAATTATAAATAAACTTTTTTCCGCTTTTAAACCTCATGTGCATTCATTCTCAACCGCTTGACGCTTCAATTTAGAATATTGATCACCTTGGGTAAACGTGTCACAACTCTAACGATGGCAATACAAAAGTAAGAAAACATCAAAGAGAAAAACTGTCCTCAAGCGCATGTAAAGTGACACTAAAAACTTTATGAATGAAAAAAATAAGAAAAAGTACTCGAAAAAGATCTCATAGTAAGAAAATTCTAAATTTAGAAAACCTTAGAAAATTTTATAATTTTAATAAAAGATTTTTACAAGGGGCGGGTGAAAGTTCTAAAATTCAAACTTTATGGATATTATTTTCTGCTTTTAACATCTCGTTACTATGTCATCCTAATCTCTCATTACCTCGAGTACATTAGACATTTACCTCAATTGAATCAACTCAAGTTAAACACAATTTTCATTCCTTTTACGTACATTAGCAGTCTCCATTACATAGAATGAATTTTTAATAGTTCTCCTCACCAATGAAAGCATTTTGAAAAGTAAATTCGTTCAGTTAACATACAAAAATAGCACTTCCGATTCTCAAAATGTTCCATAAAAGTCCTTGAAAATATTTTTCCATTTCCTTCTCTAAAATTTTCTCTTTCATATCGTTTTAATCTTTTATGACGATGAGTTTTGCGAAGAAAAGCAATTTGATCTCCATTATGGGCCAGTTTTCAGCTGATTTAAACAAAGCAATTGGTGTTGAAAACAAATGGCATAATTTGGGATTTAAAAATATGTTAGTGTCCACACCTTGATTTAAACGAACAACTTTTACCTTTTACGTTCGTATTTCGTTCGTTTAGGATCATGAACGAAAGACAAATCATCATCACAAACGACAACTTTATCACTCTCTAGAGCACATACATCCAGTGTCATCGACGGATGGCTTTTAGAATGCAAAACAAAAAGAAAACTTTAAAACTTTACAGCACTCAAAATTTATGACTGAAATTTCTTCATGGTGTGCAAACAGCTTTTGCTAGAGACAAAAGCAAAAAGTCATGTTTGAGAACTTAACGTGATTTGAATTTTCAGTGCAAAATCCTTCTAAGAACGTAGTTCAATGATTTATTACTGTGAATGAGGGTTGAAGGACCTAAATTGAAGGCATTTATTGTCGGTTGATTTAAAATTTCTAGCAGTTAAAAAAATTTAAAAATTCATTTTGAAATTTTAAAATTTTTCGAGCACATTTTAAAATTTTCATATAAGTATAAGTATAAAATCAGCAATTTCTCCAAATTTTCTCATTAATTCCACCTTAACGGCACTCGTTAAAAATTTTCGCACTCATTCACACTTTTTGCGAACGTGAAAAGTTTACACAATTTTTGTGCCTCTTTTACCGGGTGACGAGTGTGCCATTGAGAAGAACGGAAGTGGGTGTGAGAAAATTTTTCACGTTCCAAAATCTCACAAAAAAGAACCATACGGTGTGTGATGTGTTCGATTTCGATCATGTACAACTTCATTTACGACGTGTTGCTTGAGTTTGCTGCTAGTTTTTCGTTTATAGCTTAAGTTGGTGGATCACGCCATAGAGCCATCAATAATGCATTTCTCGTTCTAGATTTAAAACGTAAAATTATACTTATTTACTTCTTTTTGTAATTAAGAGTGAAGGGGAGAAGAAAATAATCCAAAATAGGACTGGAAACAAGGGATGATTTTTTTTAAATTTTATTTGTTTTTATAAACCTAAAAATTTTTTCAAAAAATTCAAAAAGATCGATAAATTTACCAGAATTAGGTGAAATGCTGTTGAATTTAAAGATGACATTTTTAAAAACTTTTATTCCAGATTTTTCCAACCTTGACCGAAACTTTAAGTACCGCAGCGCTATCACGAACAAAACTAGCACGTTTGATTGACATTAATTAAGCACTTTCAGCACAAATTGGAGCCGGCATTTAATGTAGTTTGTGATTGAAATGCATGACATAGAAAATCGATTTATCGTAATTTTCGCTAATAAAAGTCAGCACAAGAGAAAAGCACAACAAGTCACTTAAAGCTCTCGATTTACGCTCGTGAAGAATTTTATTGTTATAAAAATCGTAAATTACGATTGGATTTCGTCTCATTTCACATCCCTCGAGCGCAATTTTACTGTCGAATGCTATTAAATCCGAAATGATGATTTACATTCAAAACGCAATCGCATAAAAAAGCTTTTCTATTCGAATGCAAGTGGAATGTATAAAAATTAGTTGTTTTCTTATAATGCCATTTCGTGACCACGATTTGAGGTTATGTGTGTGTGTAATTACCATTTTGTGAATGAAAAAATGCACGAGTATTTCTTTTGAGCAATCAAGATTGTGGCGCAATTTAAAATTCACACGTTGATGAATTTTTTCTTTATGTTCTAAAGAGCTTTTTCCAGCTCGCAATCAGAATTTGTGTAAGAAATGTAATGCAATAAATTTAACGTTGATCATGTAATGTTTATCAGAAATCCTCAGCCAAAGTTTTTGAATTTCATCAAACTTAATTTTATTTAAATGTAAAAACCTGATGGAAATTTTTTCTAATCCATTTAACTAAGCATAAAATATTCATTTATGATCGTTTTGGCACCTCCACTCTTTTCATCATTACATCAAATTGCGAATCATAACACTTCATTAACTCATTTGCCGAGCTCATTAAATATAACTAATTCATTCTTTTAAATATTTTACCTCGTTCGCTTTCTCAAATCTTCGAAGCCTTTGAAGAGGGAAAAATTTCATTTGAAAATTTAATTCGTGTACTGATGGGGTAAAAATTCGAGAGTCAAGTTGAAATGCCTTTAATCAGGCTTCTTTTTGTCTTGCCTCTCGCTTGAGAAGTTCAAAGAAATTTTTATCGTCAGCGAGTGGAAGAAAAAGTAATCATCTCTGCGATATCATCGAATTACATCATGAGAAATGTCTTGAGTGATTTTTGAATAGGGTGAAACACTTTGAAAGCATTAAAACCAAAATTTTAGTTGAGTATTTACTTTTTCCATCCCTTGATAAACGTGTCTTTAAATTTTTGTTCCCTTCAACTTTAATCTTTTGCTCAAACAAATTCAACAGCGTGAAAACCATTCCATCAAAATGGCAAACAATCGATTCAACGATGATTCTCGACTCGTATGGCAACTCCGTCCATAAGAAAGTGATGGAAAAATCTTTAACCATACATTTTGCTAAGTCAGCTTTCACTGAAGATTTTTTTTCATACGCAGAATGTTTTTACGCGTTCGTGAGTGTGTAGAGCCATGATGATCTGCCTGATTTAAACATTAAATTTCATGAATCGCAAGAAAAATTATCTCCAGTTGTCAGACATCGAAAAATATTTTTGGTGGGAGATTTTGGCGGTTGGATGAACTTTTTTATGTAAAGTTTAGTTAAAATTTTCAATTTATAAAAAACATAATTTTTAATATATTAAGTAAATGTGGACATTCCATCGCTAAATGCTAAAAATATTTGATGGCAAACAGCGAAATCCTTTTATTGTTTTTTAACTCAAACTGATTACTCTTTGATGACTTTATGAATACTAGAAAATCTAGCGAAATGATATAAGTAGAAAAATTAATGGTGAACATAAATTTTCTCTTTAGTGGATTCTTAATGTTGAGATTAAGTCATAAAAATTGGTGGAGCGAGAAAAAGTTTTTGGCTGTTCGATTTATTATGGCTTCCGGTGGTGAATTTATTTTAGGAAGATGAGATGGATTTTTAAGAATTAAATAAAGTTCCAATTATTTTTATGATCATAATTTTACATCATCAGTTTTTCATGTAACCCTCTTGTTTTCACCGTCACACCATAAACACTTCATCATCACTCAAATATCTTTTTTTGGCAACTTATCTCCTCTATTTTCATAATATATTTTATCGCACGCTCAGTGTGACTCTAGAACATAAAAAACACTTTTAATAATAATTTTATTAATATTTTTTACGAGCTTTTTGTTGTCACCTCTGCGAGTGTTGTAAAAGTTTAGCTGCGAGTGAAGATTTTGTGAATTTATTAAAATATTTTATGGTGTTAGAATTGCTAAAAATATCAAAATTAAGATACTCAGTGTCAGCCGATAAAATTTCCTTTAAAACGTTAATTTGCGACTTTATTTAATTAAATTTTCTTTCATTGAGAAAAATTAAAAGTCATGAAAAAATTTAAATTAATTGCGGCTCATTTTATAGAAATTATTTTTCATCACTCGATCTTCGATAGACATTGTAGATAGCTAATTAATTAGTCGGTTTTTGAGGGTGCGGAGAAAAACTCTCGAGACTCACGCCACGTTGTGCGAAAAAAAAATTCAACCGAAATCAATTAAATGAGTAAATTGAATTTTAGTGAGCTACGTGCTAAGATTTAATAATTTAATTTCATAATTTTCCAATCGAACAGAAAATTAATTGGATTTTCTGGTTGAAAAGAGTTTATTAATGGCTTCATTTAGATTGTTTTGGAGATTAAATGAAATTTTCTTTTAAAAAGTTTAATCTAAAAATTCTCAGTCACCGTTAAGATCCTCATCATCCCTTGAATAACAAGCATTGAAATTTATTTCCTAAAACCTCGGAAAAAGAACTTTTTTGACCGTTAACAATTCACGAAAATGAGGATGAGAAAAAGGATTTGGCGAAGCAGTAAAGATAAACAGCGAGAGTATGAATGAACAAAAAATATGAAAGGGATCCACACCTACATGCTTCATGCACAAAAAGGGCTTGCTTTTCATCGTGAACGAGAGCAAAACTTCCAGCAATCAATCAACTCTTCACTCGGCTTACGACAAGCATTACATGAAAGCTTAATGCATTCCGCACGATAAAGAGATAAAAGTTTTAAATAAAATGTGGTTGACACCACATTTAAACACAAAAAACCGTTGAGATTTTTAAGTTTAAGATTTAACTTCAAAAAATGTTTGAGCGGGAAAAATAAGTTAAAAATTTAAAAATTCTGTTTGTTAAAATGTTTTTTAATATTTTTTAAATGTGAAAAAAAAATTTATTTTTGTTCCATCACAAAAGTCTAAAGTGAACCTACATAAATTTAATTAAATTCAACAATTTTCAATAAATGTTCAGAGAGTTTGCAAAATCTTTTTCATTATATTTTGTAATACCTTCAACAATGCATTTTTCCTTTTATTTCATTTTCCTTCCGAGAAAACTTTCGTCATTAAGTTTTCCATCCATCTTACCTTTCACAAAACAGCAGATTCCATTATGCTTTTTAGATGAATTTGGGGTTGTCTGTGGTTTGTCGAAACAAAAAGCTATCTCGTAAAATATCGAGAAGCTTCACTATATTGATGTGTGTTCTAATGTAATTACTGTCATATTGTCATAGCAGAAAGTTATACTGATGAGTGATAGTGTAATGGATCATAGAAAGTATCGATTGAAAACTAACATTGACTTATGTTCTGTATTTAACGGAAAAAAAGTTTTTGAATGTCTTTAATTAAATTTCACTTGAGTCATGATGTCTTCAAAATTTCTTAATAACACTAAAAATAGCTAACTCCTTGAATTAATTTAGATTCTGCTCTCTCACCATGACATCGTGAAAAACTCGAAAATTTTCAACATATTACCGCTAATTATTTCCTAATTTCAATCACGAATTTTTCGTTGCTGCTGAGACACGCTTCAAAATCATCAACATACATGCTGATTTCGCTCTTTGATGTGTTTCTTATTTAATAAGCTTTCTCATTAAATTTATTCTCACTTATTTACTCGAGGTACCGGTTGTGTTTGCTTTTCAGCAGGATCTCGCGATTTATTACGCTTTCACAAATATCTCTTTCATGGGTTTGTGTTATACAACAGTGCGCGTGTTTGAGAGTTTTGAATTTTATTTAATTTTTTTTCGTGGGTGGCAGCATATGTGAAATGTTTTTAAACATTCTATGGAAAAGGGATTTTATTTTTAATTATCTCAAATGTGTTCTTGTGATGCTTTCGAAAAAAGAAAAAGTACATTAGCTGTTTTGTATGTGGGTTTGTAGAATGAGATGAAATTTTAAATGGGAAAAATTAAACGATGCGTTTTAACTCGACGGTCCGTAATTTTGAAGCTTATCATGAGTTAACCACATTTTAAATTAAAATGATGGGATAGAGGAAAGCTTATAAAAAAGCAAGCAAATAAAATTTAAAAATTTTGAATTTTTAATTAAATTTTTGTGTTGAAAAATATTGAAAAAAATATTTTTTGAAATTAATCATGAGATTGCATCCCTTATTCTATTTCTACGCTGAACGGAACTCAAAACCTTCGCAAAATTATTCACAAGATATTTTAATCCACTGCGATGAGATTAAAATTTGAAAGATACTGTCTCAGCTTTCTCCCCAAAAAAATGGATTAGCATACGGAGCTTGATATTTTATGGAAATAAAATGCAGGAAAAATATTCAAAGTTGATTTAAAAGCGTGTGTCGAGGGAAAAATTTGCAATTTTATTCATGTGTTGGAATTTAAATTTGATATGAGATTTTTTTGTTGGTATTTTCATGCGGGTGAATAAATAAAGAAATATTTAGAGAAAATATAATGGGAAATGAAATACAATGTATAACAAAATAATTTAAAGTTCAACAGAAATTTAGAAGTTGGTTGAAGTAAAATTTCTGAGAATTTTCTTGCAAATAATTTGTCGAATTTTTTTGTGCACATTTGTCAGTGTCATTACTTTTTGGAAAAGTATTAAAAATGCCCTTCCCACTAATTTCCTTCATTATTATAAAAAAATCGGAAAGTTTTATTTACTTTTCTTTTCATCTTTTAACGGCACTTTTATTGATCTCTTGCAAAAACACCATCACAAGTTTTTGCTTCCTGATTCACACGCAAAGAAGAAAAAATATTTTCTATTTGAAGTGAAAAAAATAATTGATTTTCCCTTTTTAATATTTTTCTCTCCAAGCTTTTCATGTTGATAGATTGCCAGCAGCCAGTCTTGATATTGTTGTTTGATGCGATGATAAAAATTCAATTTTTTCTCTTGTTTTCTCTAAACAAACTGTCAATAAATAAAATCAAATTAAATTGATACAAAATTGGATGTCTTGGCATTTGGCTGCTCGCTATTAAATTTAATTTTTTACGGTATTTTTCTCACTTTAGATTTCTTTGTTTGAAAAAGAGAAAAAATTACATAGTGAAAATATTTCTTCCTCGAAAGCGATGCTAAATCCAGTTATAATTAATTAATTTTTTGCCTAAACACATGTGAGCTTAAAATAATGCGCTTATCACGTCAATACTGGAATTAAAATTTCAGTTTTGTTTACGAAAAATTAAAATACCCAAAATATTGTAATTAGTTTCACTATGCTGTGATGGTAAATAATTAATGAACAAGGAAACTCATGAATTTATAAATATCCGCTTTTTAGAACGTCCATAGAGGAAAATAAATTTCATAAAATTTGATGATGAATAGAACAAAGCATCCGATAAAGGTGAAATTAATGAATTATTTTAAAAAAGTTTCAGCCAATTTTAGATTTTTTCGTGCCTTAAAAATTATTTTTATGAAAAAATTTTGAAAATTAAAAGTCCATCCTTGATGTTAACTCATTTAACTATTTGACGATTAAATTTTACATCGGAATATATTGCCATTAGGCATTGGTATCGTAAATTTGCATAAATAGCTGCAAATGGTATGACGAATGGACGGTGAAAAGCATTATTTTGTAAATTTCTATTGCTAATGTGAAATTGAGACAAAATTCGAATTCAAAAACTAAAATT
Organism: Tanytarsus gracilentus; assembly: GCA_038502055.1. Classification (NCBI taxonomy): domain Eukaryota; kingdom Metazoa; phylum Arthropoda; class Insecta; order Diptera; family Chironomidae; genus Tanytarsus; species Tanytarsus gracilentus. Next base: position 6,461,379 of record JAXRKN010000045.1, on the reverse strand, counting down.
TAAATTTATGCTGCCAAAATATTTGAACTTAAAGAGTTTCATTCGAAATCGTATTAAAAATTTGTGTCCACAATAACCACAAAAAGTTATTATCGAGAATTGTACTCTTGAAATGATTGAACTTGTCATGCTGTCAAATAAATTACTACCTTACGCATAAATTCACTCATCAACCAAATGTGGTTTTTCGTCTCCATGATCCGGAAATTAATGGTCACTAATTTATGTTGCTAATGAAACGCTTTTGTCTGCAATTTGCCGACCTCTCAGATTTGTCTCATGACAACGACACACAAAAAGAAAGAGCAAGAGAATAATCGCAGAAAATTAGAAAAATAATTAGAATGTAATTGAAATGGAGCAAAAGAAAGAAAGAGAAAACTTTTATGCTGAAACGATTTAAAAAAAGCTCGAGGTTCATTTACATTTTGCTCTTGGCTTTTTTCTGCCTTAAAGGGTCAAAGTGGCTTGCTACAACTCATTAATATTTTTTTAATTCAGGATGAATTTTAAATTCTACTTGTTGAGTCTAAAGCACTTGAAAGCGAGGCTTTAATGAAATAACTTTAGCTTATGGGTTTAATTTCTGCTACTCAATGCTCTCAGCTTGTTTGTTCTTTTTTGGGTAAGCTATTGGGAAAGTCTGTGTTGTTTTTATTCCTTGTGAAAAATTTCGAGATGAAAATTTAAAGTTTTTAATTTAAATTTCCGTTAAATATTTATTCGATATTTAAAACTTTTTCAAACTTCCCCCAAATTTTCACAACCTAATTTCATGCATAACGAGCTTCCTCTTCCGCAAAATTAAATTTTCTTTCGTTGAAGCTGCTGCAGTAATAAAGAAAAACTGTTGCATGCTTTAAACATCTCCTGCCGTGTGTAACATTTTGTGTTTACTTTAACCTTTCTCACAGTCATTTATTTACACCAAACTAATTTACGCTAGATGAGGAATATGAAGCTGAGGTGAGTGTAAGTGAGTAAATTATTTCATTATGGTGCATTGCATGAAGAAGAAAATGACCAGAAATGAGGCAATTTATTCATGGCTCGTAATTTAATTATTCTAGGTGAGCTGCACATGTTTGTTAATTTTCGTCTCTCATCCAAAGAAAATATTTGAGAGAAATAACAAATGCATTTTTAAAATTTACAGAAGGCTTAAATTAATTTTTAATAAGTTTAAAAAACTCCAAATTTTCACTTACAACAAAATTCAATCCGTTAAACAACCAGATGTCATTCTTGTCATTATTTTTAATGAGCTTTAAAAAAACTTTTTCATCCATCCTAAAATATCCTAGCAATTAGAATGAATCTAATCTTAACTTGAGCTAATTTTTCACAAACAAATCTCATCGCCATTCAACTTTTTAATTAGAACACATCGATGTCGCGTGTATGGAAAAAATTCTGCTGTGTGCAAACAGTTTTCATTAAAAACTAATGACAAAGTTTTTTTCCATCGAATTAAGCTTCTTATCTTTTGAGAATGAGAGAAAACATGAGTAAACAATGAGGATAACGACGAGGGGTGTGACACTCAATTTAAATAAATATTTCAATTTTAAGAAATTCAAAAAATTAAATTGTCAATGAGTTGAGATAACAAATTTTCTCGAGTTTCAACCCCTTAAAAAATAAACCGAAAGAAGTTTAAATGAAAGAAAAGTAATTAAAAATGTTTTGTAAAAATTCAATTTGCACTTTGAGACTTTAATTAGCTTCTCTTTTGTTTTAAAATTAATGGATACGAAAATGAAATTCACCGTGTCATCAGTTTGGTCATCCCCTTAATGAAATGTACGGAAGTCGCCTGTCTCTCTTCCTTCCACAAGACTTAATGAATGGATGAATGATTTATAACTTCGCCGCACACGTTCTTAAGCGCAAGCTCGCCTGTAGATCATAATTTCTCATTAAAACTTTCCGATGTGTCTCTCTGGTGCCGTCGTTCGTTGAAAAGGTACATTAAAAGGCACATCTACCATAATGTGCGCAACGACATATAAATTCACTACGTTGCAGGTGTTGAAGCCGATCAATTAATTACTTTATACTAGTTAGAAAAGACTTTTTTAGTCTGAAATTTTATTAATTACTAATTACTAATTAGTCAAACTGACGATTTTGTTCGACTTCAATCCCTGGAACGCTGTGTCATAATATGAATTTCTCATAAAACTTACTGAGAACATATTATTGTGAAAAAATAATGAATTTAAGTGAGAGGTTCTTAAGATAATGTCAAACAAATAGAGATGACAAAAAAAGCTGAGTAGGCTGACTTAATAGAGAGGATAAAAAAGATTCAAATCTAATAATTGCAAGACTTTTCATTTACGTTATCACACCTGTCTCATAAAACTTTTAATCCTCCCTCTCAAGTCTCAACAATAATCACACTCTCATAATTCTCTCGAGAGGTAAAAGTTTTTTGCAATTCTCAGCATTGCAGCAATTCACAAAAGAGTGCATTCGAGGAAATTTACGACGTCGCATTATGCATAGTGAATGAATTTGAAGACATAAAGGGAGTTGTCAACATTAAGAGATACGAAAACTTTTGTGATTAAAGTGAAAGGGATTTATTTGTGAACACGAGCTAAGCTTTAAGCGGTGAAAAATTACTCCCGTGAGCTGTTGAGCGAGGGGAAAACTTTTTTCATTTCGTGATGAGTTGGCACATGAGAAAATAAGATCTGGAATTTTAGGACTAAAAATCCAGGAGCTTTTTTAAATACAAAAAATAAAAATCCAGGATTTTTTTTTAAACGCAACGAAAAATAAAACAAAAGTTTAAAATTTCTGATCCACTTTTTCAATCTCGATATAAGACACAAATAAGACACAAAAAATAAATCAATATTAAGAACTCGAGCAATGTATTGAATAAGTCTTAAATAAAGTTTCCTTATGCTCGCAATTTTTATATGAATTGAAAAACATAAAAAAAAACTTTTATATTTCTAGCAATTCACTCTTTTTTACTGCAAACAATTTGAATGCAGAGAGAGCAAAGATAAATTACTTCGACTACGAAGTTTTTCTTTTGCTGATGCATTAAGCTCATTTTCATTTCACTTTTTTTTGAGATTTCTTAATGGATGTGGGTTGACATGAGAACGAAATGAAAAAGTGAAAAGAAAGTGAGCAATCTGCTCTCTCTTTGTTAATGAGTTCTTAAGAAGTTAAAGTACGACGCTGTTGCTGGCATAACGCGAAAATTATTTAAATTAAGGTTAAGATTTTTCCATTTTCTCGTTAATGCTTAACTCAATCAGCTTCTATAACTTTTAGCCGTCTTCTTGCTGAGAATGGAAGTAAAAAGTTTTCACCATCAAGACATTAGGATAAAGAGAGAGAAAATTACTGCAGTGATTGGAATAAAAAATCAAATTATCGAATTTAGTTTTGTTAATGGAAATCTTTGAGTGGAGTTGGACTTGAGAGTTTCAAAAAATTTCACAGTTTGAAAACAAAAATTTAATTTAATTTTTCTGAGAGTTTTCAAAAAAGCTCTCGTGAACTGTAGAAACCTTCAAATATATTTTTATAAAATTACCGATGAACTTTTCTCATTTCCCATGAACTAAAAGCCTTAACAATGACTTTTCAATACTTTTTCTCTGCCATTCCATAAATAATTCCATCATAAGAGTCAAAACTCCACACTTAAAGCCATTTTTCCTTTTTCCATTCAAAAAAATAGACAAAAGATGAAAAATTATGTAGAAATCATTCGAGAAAGCCGTTTACAATATCAGTCAACACATATCAATTTTCTTGAGAGATACGAGATACCCTTGAAAAGTATTCCGAATACATTTCGGTAAGCACTCTTGGGAAAATAAATCCCCTTCGCGATTGGATATGGATTTCAAACAGACAATAAATGAAAATGGAATTTTGACTGTCATAAAGTGGATGAAGAAGGAAAAAAGACTTTTCTTTTTGTTGAGTGGAGACAAAAGTCTCATTCGAATTTATTATGATGATGAAAGGAAAACAGTAAAGTCAATTGTCTATTGAGTTTGAGAATTTGTAATGTCATTTGGTGATTTTCGAGGGGTTTATTGAAAAGTTCAAGGATTTTCAGTCAATTTAATGTTTGAAAATTTAAAGGCGTTGAGATAAAAAATGTCGAAAGGTTTAAGAAACAATAAAGCCTTAACTAAGAATGAATCACATCTCAACATCCAATAACAAACCTTTTTCTTCTTCTTTTTGCTCTCATTTCAATAAAGCCTTATCATGTTTTTTACGATTGCTCCTCATGAATCTTTCATAACTTTTTTCTCCAGCCTTCCTCGTGCGATTAATGAGCGATGCCAATCAAAATGTTTTTTGTTTCTTATCGATTTCTTTAGGATAGAACTCGACGTTGTTTTTTAAATTTCTTCAATGTCGATGAATTTATTCAAATTTTTTATTGAATTATTTTATATTAAAAAGTTTTTCGGTAGAATTTTCCCTGAGTGGATGAAAAAATTGTGGATACTTTTAAAAATTATTGAAACTTTTTGTAAATTTTAAAAAAAAATTTATTTTTCTTGTAAAATTTTATTGTCTCAGCCTTGAAAAATTTGCTCTCATTTCATCGTACATTTGCATTCACTGTCAACTTCATCCCTTAAAGCATTTGCATCACTAACCAGCTCTCTTACTTTTGAAGTCACTGTAAAATACTCCCAGAATCTAAACTCAATTACAGAACTTGTGATGTTGACGGACTTTGCATGGAGCATAAAGCTCTCATAATCAGTATGCTGCAAATTTTCATTGATGCAATTTAAGCAAATTAAAATTGTCTCACAATTTTTTTTTGTTGCTTCGTAAAGTTTTTCTAGATTTTCGTCTTCGATAATTTTTAATGAATTTATTTCGAAGCAATGTTTGCTCGTGGAATTTTCATGAGAGTCTGAATCATTGATGATGACGGGAGATGAATGACACAAAGGCTTCTGAATCTCCTTACAAATAAATGCGGAGGCATTGTGGGTGGTATAATACTCCTCCGTGAAACTCTCTGCTATTTTTAACTGGTACTGATTAATGATCTCATCACAATCTGTAGCATTCTCAAGTTGAGATGCGTATGTGAAATATTCGTCAGTGATATTTTTTGTCTGAAGAAAATTGACGAGACATGAAAATTCAACTTTTCTGTTTTCGAGCACTGTTGAGCTTAAGTAAAATTCTGTGAAAAGTGAGCAGATGAAAACACCAAAGAGGGTGCCGATGACGAACTTTGAAAGATGATCGTAAGGGAGCCTAAAAATATTAAATTTATTAATTTTTTTAATTAAGTGATTGCGTCGCAACACCCACAAATGGGTTTTAATATTTTTTTCATTGAACTTTAAAAAACATTTCAAATTTTGTTTGAAAATGTGTCCGCATTGAAATTACGAAGAGGTTTTCCCCCTGTTTTCAACAAGAGTGATTGTGTCTCCCTAAATTTTATCATTTAAATCAGTTTTAGTGTGTTTTCAATCTTCAATTTCTTTTAAATATGTTTATAAGTGTTTATTCTTCAACAAATTCATCGAGTCACATCGTTAAATCACGTAAGGAAGTGAGAATGAGGAAAAAAATTCGAGGAAAAATTCGAGAAATTTACTCTCCATTCTTTCCCCCATCCACTTCGGGGAACCCTCCAAAATTTTCCATATGTTTTTTTTTATTTTATTATTTATTTATTTCCCCCTTTTGATTAGTTGGAAACTGTATTATCTGTTCAGAAACAAGACTGTTCTCACAGTTCAAAAAAAAATCAAAAAAAAAAAAATAAAAAAAAAAAAACAACATACCGTAAAGGATTTAAAAAGCCTCCCCCGGGGGGGTTGGCCCCCCCCCCTTCCCCCCAACCAATTTTTTATTTTTTTTTTTCCCAAAAGGGGTTTGTTCGTAACCTGTGGCTTGTATCGACTGTAGATACTTGCCTAAGTAGCCCGCTAGACCCTGCTTTTCCGAGGAATCGGGGGTCAATCATGTGTGGTTGCGTTGGACGTCTCTCCTACTTCGGTAGTGGCCACCTAATCGTCATCTAATCTAATCTAATCTAAAATGTGTCCGCATTGAAATTACGCTCATTTCTTATCATTTTTTTTAAACTCGTTGTCTCTTTTGTCTATGACATGAAATTATCTTTTAAACTTTTTTAGGGTTACATGCGGGAACTACAAAAATTTAGTTTTTAATTCTTTATTTAAAAAATTGTCATTTATAAAGAAGCACATTTAACTTCTTTTCACTCACTTTTTCATGTTTCTTTAATGTTGAAACAAAAACCGGTAAAACGTGGTTGAATTAATCAATTGATTTAAAATCAATTATGCAGGTTAAAAATTTAATTCCACTATTAATCTCTTTTTAAGATCCAAAAACTTTATAATTAATTTTTGCAAAAAATAATTGCTCTATTTTTCATTCAATATTTTTTAGTTCTATTTTAATCCTCTCGTGATCACAGTTTGTCGCGTTCTGAGAGAAAATTATGTTTGTCGTGCATGTATACGATCGATTGTACGCTACACAGACGTGATGTTTACTCAGTTGCTCTCTTTTTTAATGAATAAAACGTGAACATTGTTAAACTATTCTCTTTGAGTATGAGTGAAAAAAATTCTTGAGGTGTTATCAGCATTTGGCTTTTAACTCAATTTTTGATATTATGAGAAAAAAATATTGTGATTTTAAAAAAACTATTTGACATCAAATATGTTCAACCCCTTTGAAAATAAAACCAAAAAAGAATCTTAATGAACAACAATATGTATCAAAATAAATAAATCACATACGAGTGAATTGTTTGTGCTTGACTCATTTAGGTCTAAAAATGTAGTCTAAAATAGTAAAATGCTGAGGTGTTATCAAGCACATGCCACAAAAAAATGTCCTTATCATCAAATATTGCTGGGATTCTTCTGCTTCTATTTTACTTCCTCTGGAATTTGTGAAAAAATTATTCTTCCATGAGTTGAAAGGGACAACCACAAACTTTTTTTTTTCATGTGCACGAAGTAAATCAAAAAGATTTTTTATGGCTTGGGGAAATTTATTTTCTTTCTTTTTTTATGGAACAAAATAAAAACTAACAAAATTGTGAGTATTTTAATACTTTTGAGCTTTTTAATTGATGAATCAAAAAATTAAAAATTTAATTTTTTTTAAATTAAAAAATTTAATTTTTTCAAATTGCAATCGTTAAAAATTATTTTCGTCAGTTTGCGCATTCTCGCTGCTTTTGTGTCATATTGAACATGGCATCAATGAATTTTTGTCGTTCGAAAAGTTTGTCCTGTGCACTCAAACTTAATTTTGTAAGAAGCTCAGTTTTCAATAAATGATCATAATATCCCGAATCCTTGGCAACTTCCCACGTGCACGGTGTTTCATCTTTTTTCAAATTCTCGTAAGCCGGCTCAAGAATTTCCTTCATAATCACCTCACAATTATAATTTTCCATCGTAATATTTCTGGGATTTACTGAGAAACTGTAAGCAAAAGCATCGATCATTGATTTTTCAATTAAATATCTTCGAATGCAATATTCATTTTCGCCCTTCTGATACAGCGATGGATGCTTTTCCATTGTTGTGTCGAAGAATCTTCCGAAGTGGTCAATCGCCGCACATTTTTCAAGAACTTTCGTTCCATATACGTCGATTTCATTTTGAAGTTCAGTGTAGCGAATGTTTTTGGCTCCATTCTTCCAAAACTGCCACCCGACATTAATCATCCCTGGAAATTACATTTTAAAAAATTGATTTATAAAATAATTAATTAAACTCACCAACGCCTTGAAGTTTTAAAGTGAGAATTTCGTATTCATGCGATTGAATTTCGTGTCTAAAGCAATCAATCAAATTCTTCACGTTCGAATCTTCTTCCATTTTCTCGATAATTTTCCCATTAAAATCATCAATTTTGATCCTTATGAATGACTCACACTCCGCTTCAGTTCCTTCAAACTCTTCAACACTCGAAAATATTTCTTCGAATGAATTGTGAGACTTCAAATAAGCAACAATGCATTGAAGTGACAAATTTCCATGCGAGAATTTTATGATGGTAAGAAAAGCAAGAATTATTGAAAAGTTTCTAAAGAAAAATAAAATTAGAAAAATATTTTATTAAACTTTTTTTCTCCAACCTCATTTTTTTCAGATCTTCACTTAACAAAATCAAAACTATGACTAACTGACTCGACTCGTGTGTGCTCGACAAATTGAAAGCCCAAAAGTAATTCTCAAGTGACGTAAATCACAAAACTTGGACAGTAATTCAATTCAAACGAATGTGATATCGGTAGCAAATGAACCGAAACATGTTTTGTAAATTTTTCAGATAATTTAGAGATGACCATTTTGACCTGCCGAATTGTTCTGATTCTTTTTTCTGTGAGCTTGTAGCCGTTTGTAAAATGCGTTTTAGAGAATTTATTTCGTTATGAGTGTTTTTTTGAAAATTTTAACGTTTTATTTCAAATTTTTATTAAAAACCGTTAGAATTTTATATAACTTTTTAATTAGACCTTAATTTCACCACAGATTCCATCTTGCAATCTAAAAGTATCGGTTACAATTTTCCATTTGATTCCATCGGAAGTGCTGCAAGCTGTTATCAAGAACGATTGTTGAAATGCCTTACTGCTCTTCTGATTATCAAATCTAACCAGTCCCGAAGTCTGTATGAGAATGGTTTTGCCTGCATTGGAATCGATTATTGGCTGTGCATCGAGAGTAGTGATCTGATGTTCGGCTGGCGGCAATTTCTGAAGAAAGCTTGCAATCTCGGCATCGCCAGTGACTCCATTTCCATTAAACACCAACAACCCGTTGTTCATATACAGTCCTTTCATGGTCTTTCGCTTATCACGATGTTCATAGTAGAGCTTAGTGAAGTCATCGGCAGTGTTGGCAGCACCATTGATGTGCTCAATTAGTTGCTGGAAGTTTTTATAAAATTTAGTATTTCATAATATTAGAATTTAGTTAAATACTTACTGGATCTGATGGACCTGACATTTTCGATTATTTATATTGATAAAATATTTTATTTCTAGCTCGTGTGAGTGATTAATTCTTTTAATTTTATTTTTTTTAAGGTTGCCGCAAAAAGTGTTTTGTTTTGTTTACTTTTTTAGCCAAGACTCAAACTTTTAATTTGAAAAATATTCAAGACACAAGTTGGTAGAGCTTTTTTTTGTAGACATTTTTTGTAGATTTTAAATTTGTTTGTAAAATTTCAAAACAATTGAAATAATTTAATTTAATTTTGCCATTAGTATCTTAATTGTTCTAAAAACACCTGCAAGTGAACTAACGAATAAAAGCCATACTGAAAAATGTCGTCGACAGTGTGTTGCCTGTTTTGCGAAAACTCTAGCAATAATATTTATGAAATTAACGGAAATTCGATTTTGATTGAGAAGGCGTTAATTGACATCGACGAATTAATTTATGATTTATTCATGTCCAGGGTAAGTACGCATCTATACTTATTTAATTAATAACATCCAGTGACAAAAATTGACATCCAGTAATATTTCTCAAGATTTAAGAATATTAAAAAGGTGCTGGAAGCTGAATGTAAATGATTCCTTAATTATCAATAAAAATAAACATTATTTGATGATTTCAGACTGATTCCAACACCACCAGTTACATCTGTGAGGAATGCAAAGATCAACTTGTTAATTTCTACGTCTTTAAGTCAAACGCCAAAAAATTTCTTCCTCAAAATACAGTCAATGTGATTGTCCAGCAAATTTATGACTTTTGCGAAAAGCATCACAATAAAGATTTCGATGTAAAGTGCACTGAAAACGAAATTTCGATTAGTGTCGAGAGCCCGGTCGAAATTGAAGAGGACTACGATGAAATCATGTATATGGATCTTGACGATAATGAGGATGGAGATGTTGAGGAGTTTATTCAATTACCACCCGAGGATATAAAAGAAGAAGAAGAAGAGCTCAATCAAGTCAGTTCAGATGAGTTTCACGATGAAATCGAAATTATGGAGAGTCCTGTTGAAATTAAATCAGTCAAACGTGAGCTAGAAGAATCATTTCAAGAAAGCAAAAATCTTCAATCGAATGTGTCGATAGTAAACAAAAAGAGAGAGAAACAATTTAGTCCGTCTCGCCAAAATCATTCAACTTGCTGTGGGGTTCAGTTTAAGGAAGCGAGATACCTTAAAATGCACGAAAAAGCTCATGAAAGCTTCAACGCCGTGTTACCTTATCTTCCATGGTTTCAATGCAACGAATGTAAAATTCACTTTAGCAACGCGAAAGATCTCGAGACTCACAAAGAATTGCATGAAAATGGAAGCACTTTGGAGGAGATTCAGCTAATTTCTCGACCCTCAGCGTTTTTAGATCATTTTTTAAAACAAAAATTTGAAACAGTCGATGAAAATATTGATGGTCCAACTTGTGGGCATTGCGGTAAGAAGAAATCGGAACTTGATATGAAATTTCATTTGCTCTTCTTCCACACGACCATCATTGAATGTCCTCTTGAAAATCGAATTTTTGAGGGCAACAAGCAAATTCGACTCTTCGTCGAACATGTCAAGAACAAGCATCCGGAGATTTTCGATAAAGTCGTCGAGTACATTTGCACATATTGTAAAGCGAATTTTCCCTCAATGTTTGAACGTCTAGCGCACATGAAGAACTGCGATTCAAAGAAATTCATCTGCACTACTCACTGTGGCAAAAGATTTAAATCCGAGTGGCTCCTAAACAAGCACATACAGCAGGTTGAAGAGGGCGATGATCGATTTACATGCAATCTATGTGGAAAGAGTTGTCTCTCAAAATCTGATCTTCAAATTCACATGCGAAGTCATACCAATGAGCGACCTTATGTCTGTTCAATTTGCGATAAAGCATTTAAAACAAGTGCAAACAGAAGTAGCCACATGGACATTCATCGTGAGGACAAAATTCACAGTTGTAACATCTGCAATGAACTTTTTCAAACTCGCCCGATCTTAAGAAAACACAAAAAGAAGCATGATACGGTGTATCAGAATCAATGTGTAAGTTAAAATTATTTCATTAAAATATTTTAAATAATTTAATTTTCAAATAGACCTGCAAGATTTGCAAAAAATCGTACATCAATCGAACTCATCTCCTTCGACATCTCAGGTCAGCGCATTCCAAAATCGACCTCTCCATCGATCAAATTGATTCCTTCTTCGAGGATTATTTGATTGAGAAAATAAAAGAAAATCATTAAATAAATTTTGCTGAAAGAATTTAGAAAGTATTTTTGCATAATTTAATTACAGATTTGAATTTTAAAGTTGAGTGAATTTGAATAGCCAAAAATTTATTGTTCTATTTGACCATTGTTAAAATCTTGCGAAAACTATTACTTTGTCGGACTTTTTTAATTTTATGTAAAACTACGGAATGAATTAAATTTAATTGATCGTAAATTGAGTCAGGTCAATTATTAGTCTCATTTGATTTCTCATAAATCAGTTTTTAACTGCAATGTCTTAAGGGATATTGCAGTTCAACTTGCTTTCCAACATGTGCGGACATTAAAAAATTAATTTTTAAAATTTTATGGAAAAAATTATTTAAAATAAATTAAGCACAAAAACTATTCTAAACGCCCTACCTCGAACTTTCCAATATCTCACAATTTAAATCTCTTACCTCACTTCCAGTGCATAGAGCATAGAGCGGAATTTCTCGCTGTTTTACGTGCTCAAAATTGCATATAAAAAATTGCGAGCATAAAAGCGTCGGCATCTCTTACAACAATTCTCCCGGTAACGCTCAGTTTCATTTTCACATTTCACTCTTACTTTCAGTTGCTGAAGAAAAAAACATTAGACCGTTCAGTTGCTGCCGAGATTTGCGAAGAGTCAGATGGAAAGAAAGTTAAAGCTCACAGCTCCATCGCATTCGTTTACGAGAGAAATTTAGATAAGAAAAATTTGTTATGCAATCGTAAAAATTACAATTAATATCATTGAGAGTGTTTCGTTGATTTTATTGAAAGTTATAAATTTTGGATGATCAGTGCATGATTTAAAAAAAATATTGGATTGAAGTGACTAAAAAAATTGAGATGTTAAGTAAAAATTACGAGTTTAATCAATGACAATTTTATGGTAGTTTTTTATTAAAAAAACTCGATGAGCAGTAAAATTATCGAATTTTTTTGATTGACTAAAAAATTATAATCAAGTCCTAATGGAGCGAAGATTTGCAGTTGTAAAAAGTCTTCTTTTCTGTTGGATTATTTCAATTTATAATGGAAACACACATGGAGGTAAATCACAGTCACCATGGGATGGAAAACTTATCATTTTTAATTTAATATTTTTGAAAAATTCTACTTCTTAATTAATTAATTTAAAAAAATACTTTTGATGAATTTTTTTATGATCCTAAAAATCTATTTAACCATCTCTTGATATCAATATCGATTAAAAAGCTTCCGTAGCAATTAAATTGCTTTTAAAGCGAGGAAATCAACACATTTTTTTGATGGGTGAAATTTTTTCTTTACTCAATTTTTAAGCTCTCAAGTTCACATTCACATCGCCCGTTCACATTGTTAAAAATTTCAATCTTCCGCATGGTCAAAATACAAACAATTTTCATAGGACGATGAGCGACATGAAAAGTCACATCAAAAAAGTCCTCAACATGCACGCGATCAACTCGAGTTTGGATAAATACCTTGAAAATGTTTTCAATTTCCACAATTCAAATCCGACTTACATGTTTCGACTGCCGGACGGTAAAAATCGAACGATTTTGTTCAAAAAATCGGATTTTTCAGTGGCAGTTTTTCCAAACATCACAAACATTAATAAATTCAAGGATAAAATTCAAGCGTCCTCGTCGAATCGTCATCAAGTGAAAGCTGACGAAGCTCTCGATGAACTCAAACAAGAACGTTTGATTTTTGAAAAAAATCTCAACGGAAATTCAGATGACGACGATTATGACGACAACATGAAAAATATTTTAGACTCGAATGTCAAATCAGAAAAAGATTTTATGAAATTCATTCAAGAACTCAACGAGGATCTGGACGAGGATGAATTTAAACATAAAGATTTTGGTAAAGTAAAAAAGGAAAAAAATGAATGGGATGAACTTGGATTGGCGGGTTGGAGTGGAACAGTGTCGGCTAATAAAGATGAAATGATTAAGAAAGAAAGGTAAAAAATATTTTTGAAAATTTTAATTTTTTTCTTAAAATTAAATCTTTTACAAGAAATAAGCCAAAGAAAATCAACTCAGTGTCCGTGCAAGTGTATGAAGGTTTCGATCCGTTTTCATTCATGAAAACACCTTCGAAATCACCTAAAAATGAAGATTCTGAAATTAGCAGCGAAGACTATTCGGATCAACTCTCTTCGGTTCTCCTTGAAGATGAACAAATTTTGCTAAATAAAACTGGTCAAAAGTTTGTAAGATTTCCCATCACGACGACACGAGATAAGCACGGCGATAATGACATCTTCATTGCACGCGCAAATAATCCATTCGGGCATTCGACAAAGTGGAAATTTAGGTAATTACGAAGCTCATTAGGGGGTTTCCTTCCTAACAGCGCGTTTAAATCCAAAGATTATGTCATCGATGTCGCGAAATCTCTTCTTTCTCATCTTAAACCATAATTTCCTCATTAAACGCTCCACGATCGTTAAAAAAAATGAGAGTAAAAGCGGTTCAATTGTTAAAATGTCACCCATAATGCATCGCGATGTGTGCAACATTATAAAATGCAAATTTCCCACCTTCGTCGTGCGCGCATTTGACATGAGGCGGAGATTTCCTCATTGTGTATCTTTTTTTGCTTGATTTAATGGATTACAAAGTGGCTCATTGTGTAAAAAATTGAACGACAGAAGATTCTCATGCATTTATTGTCCATCTATGAGCATACGTAATAAGCTCAATGTGCAATGTCGTGGGTTCGGAGATTAGAATGTGAAAAAGTGAAATGGAAAAAGTTAATCAGGCAGGGGTGGGGACACACATGAAGGTAATATAAAGAAAAAATAATTTAAAAAAATTAGACCGTTAATTTTTGAAATTTAAAGTCGACAAAACTCTTTTATAAAGTGTTCAACCCCTTTTTCTTGAACTATAAATCCAATCATCACTCTCACGTGTCTTTTGTTTGCACTTTAATCCATAAATATTTTAGACGAAGTCTCACCATAAAATCATCCAATTAACCTTTCAATATTTCCTCCATTATGAATGTTAAGCTTCTCGTGTTATTGGAGCAATTTCTTTCTAGACAATTTGCAAAAGGTTAAACAAAGTGCAAATTATTGGAAGTGTGGAAAATTGCCAGAAAACTTTTTTATGGATGGATTTGAGAAGTTTGATTTATGTAGTTTTAAAGCGAAAACGTGAAAATGATTTCTGTTTCATTAGAAAGGTGTTGAGCAACTGAATTGAGATAAATTATATAATTTTTATTAATTTTCTAAACTTGTTCTACAAAGCACCAAAAATTGTTACTTAGAATTTTTAATTAGCATGCGACAAAAATTTATTAATTAAATTTATTTTTATCCCAAAATTTTCTCGTGATAATAATTATAAAATCATAACTTACCATTGAAACCGGTAATTTTATGATTCGTATAAAACTTTATGTCCATTAAATTCGAATTATGATTCAAGTTCAAAATCGAGCATTTACATTCGACTTCTTTCTTCTTTCATCATAATGGGCGTGACTCTTTTTTAAGTACTGCGTTTGCCATATGATCATTCCTTTTGCTGAGATTTTGCGATAGAGAAGAAATCACACAAAAAATTAGATGTTTAACTTGTTTGTTATGTAAGATCTTTATTACTTTTCCGGCTTTTCCCAGCAAGTACCATAAAATCGATATTGTGATTTTTGATTAATTGAACGAGTTTAATTTAATGAGAAAAATTACGGTTTATTTACACTTGAATGATGCGAACTTTTTCATTGCTTTTTGGCATTTTTAATTATATAAATTTTAAATTCAAAACAAATCAGGTCATTTAGTTTTTGATCATTATCATTCAACCCTTAATAAATTATTTTTGGTTTAAATTCCATAAAAATTTCACTTTCGTACGATGACTAAAAATACTTACAGACGCGTGAATTATTTTATGAAAACACATCGAGCATGGCCGTTTTAATAATAGCAATTTTATATTACATGCATATTTTATGGAGCAGCCAGCGCTAATTATTATTTCACTGCCATTGTCGTGCTATTATACACCGCGACTTAATCGATTTTGGAAATTAACTCGCGATTTTTAATGTTTCGTCGAATTTTGAAGTTGAAGAAATTATGACATTTTTTATTTATGTTTTTTAACAGAAATTCAACCGATAATCAAGATCATCGCGAAGGTCGTTCAAAACGAGGTGTCTTTCATCTTTATTCGATGATTAAATGCGCAACTGGATGTGATCCACTGCGTTACAAAAATTATGGATGTTACTGTGGTTTTCTCGGGTCTGGTAGAGCCCTCGACGGTATCGATCGATGTTGTAAAGCTCATGATTATTGTTACACTCATGCTAATTGCTTTTTCTACACAGGTGAGTAAATTTTGTGTAACAATTTTTTTGTTAAATGACGCAATAGTGAAATTTTTTAATTGTACGAAAATATTTTTACATTTTATAGAATATTTGGTGCCGTATCTTTGGAAGTGTTATAGAGGTAAACCTCTTTGTGCCATTGGTGAGTTTTATAAATTAAAGTTTCGTGTGATTTCAAGTTAAAAATGATTATAATCTAGATAATGGAGAATGGGGAGGACCGAACAGTTGCGCCACTAAATTGTGCGAATGTGATCGAGCGCTATCGAAGTGTCTTAGGTAAGAAACCTCCTCCTTGGAGTGACACGAACATAATTTATTAAATTTTATTTAAAGACATTACTACTGCCCTCGTAAACGCACAGTTTGTACATCGAATCCTTTTCGTATTCTACAGAATCTTGTGATGGTTTTCTAGAAAATCGTCGCTGAAAATTCAACGCCAAAAAGACTGCCACAAATTTTCGAATCGTTTTGATGAAATCAAAAATAGCATTTAAGATAAATTAAAACAAATTATTTTTATTTTTTCTCCAAAAATGAATAAAACTTTTATTCATTGCAATTTTTTTAATGTTTTTTCTTTTTTCATATTTTTTTCTGCTACAAAATGTACAAATTTATTTTCCAATCTTATTGCGATTTCAATGAAAAATTAATTTTAAAAAAAATTTGATTTGATTTTCGAACTTGCTAAAAGTTTAAAAATGTTGACACTTTTTTTGAGGGAAAGCGATGAGAAATTTTTTTATCTCATTTGAAGGCACATTATTATTCTTTAAAAATTTCCCTCCTCAATAATGCGTGATAGTACGTAAAATATTGAAATATTTTGCAAAAAAAATTTGACATTTTTTAATTTTCAAAATGTTGCAAAAAAAAACTTTCAGTTGAAAATCAAACAAAATTTTTGCAGTTGACTAAATTTTTCTTTCTCTCATTTGTATAAAAAATATTTTCTTCTTTTTATATAAACTGAAACAGTTTTATGGATACAGAGTACAGACTCGACTTTATTTACATGTTTTACAAAAATTTCTTTTCATCTTTTATAGAACATAAAAACAATTAAAAAGTAATGAAGTCACAATTTGACGTTCATTATCAATTTTTTCTTTCTTTTCAATAAATACAATTTTTAAAGAGATGGTTCATGGTTCATGCAGTACAAGTCAATCATAAGAGTACAATTATTTCTGGCTTTTTCCATTCAGTACAAAAAAAATAATAATTTAATAGCTTATCACCCCTCGCACTTGGCAAAAATAGAGCATCCACAACAACATAAAATATTTTAACACTCGGGCAATTGTTTTTTATAAATTTACAATTAAGATGCAAATTAAAATATTGCTCATTTGTCTATCAATTCGATTTTAATTAATGTACATGGCGATAATTCTTTCATTTTTTCTTCCTGAGTTGAGTTATCATCGACTTTCAGTGGCTTCTTTCGAATTTGAGAGAGAAAGAAATTTTAATTCAAGTTTTTTTAAAATATTTAGTACTCGTTAATTTTTTTAGTACGCTCTCAAAATAAAAAGTTTCTAGATCTGCCAATTCGAAGAAACACTTTTGACATCAACGCCAATTAATTTAAAAGCTCTTCATCATTATATATTTTTTCGAGAAGTCAAAAAAGATCATCTCATTTTAAAAGAAAATCATGTAATTAACACGCAGTTGTCATAACGGTGACGATGACATGTGTCAGGAATTAAAAATTTATTTTTTAATTATTATCAGCCTTAATCACTTATGAAGTGATCAGTAGCGAGACCTTTTCAAAGTGTTTTCTACTCTACATAACTTTTTTTTTCTTTTCATGGAAAAACAAAAAAATTCCGAATTAAATAAATGCTTTAGTCAGCATAAAGCTAAGTATTTAATCTAACAATTTCTCTTTCGTGATTTCACGCGAGGGGTGATGAAGTTACGTGTGTGTGTTGTGTGTTTTGATTTCAATTAAAAAATCCCTGCAGTTTCCACAACTGCCTCGTTTTCGTTTCCACTCGAATTGGACAAATTCCTCATTTTTGGAGCTTTTTTCTTCATTTTCTCGAGTTTTTTGCGTATTGCTGCCAGCATTTGTAAATGTGTCACCGGCATGGAAGGTGATAACCTGTGCGACTGAGGAGGACTTCAAGCCAGCATGGACACGAGGTGACATCTTGTCGCGAATAATTAAGTCCCCAGCCTTTGGCGAAGCTTACTCGAACACTATGCGTGTCGACGGGACCGAGTTGAATGCCACTTATCGTCGAAGGCCATACTATAGATTCGTTGACTCTAAAAAGAGCAGAAAAAAATTAATAAATTGTTGAAAATTATTATTTTAACGTTAAACTCACTTTAGAGGATCAAATGCACGAATGCAATGGCCTGGTGGCACCTTGCAAGGTATCGTCGCTCTTGAGTCCATGTCGCAGAGTGTCGGCGAATGTACAAATACTGGTGATGATGAACGGTTATAGAGCCACACACCGTCTGACTCACGACTTAATGTTACTCCTGTGAATAAATTTAAATCAATAAAATACGTTAAAAATTTAAATTTTTCTTAAACTCACCAAGTCCAATTTTTTCCCTCGTTTTCAATACTAATTCAGGCGTTCTCGTCGAACGTTGTTGAGCGATGGTTTTAATGCAAAGTCCAGCGCCCCTCGTCTGTTCGCCGAAAACATCAACAGCCGGGTCTTCCACAGGTACTTTTGAGCCAACACGTTCACTAAGCTCCCAATATGCCAATTGACACCAACCTGTTAGTTGCAGATCTGCAAAAATAATGCAAAAATAAAAATCAATTAAATATTTTTTCAACTTGAAAGACATTTCCGAGTGAGTATGTACGTGCGCGAAAATGCATTTCGCTGGTGATCAAAGGACTGTCACCGAAAATAGTGGACAATGAACTCGGTTTGGTTGTCGGTAAATATGATGATGATGATTTATGTGCATGTCTATCACACTTTCTGTGATGTGCCAAAAAAAAAATTCACTCGCATAGCAACAAATTTTGATCGTGACAATGCCCCGTACGAAACGTTTAAAAATTTCAATAATTTTTATCTTAATTAAATTATGTAAACCTTCCATCACACTCCAATTACCTTATCAGGATTAAAAAAAATAATCCCATTAAATTTCTTTCGTTAATCTCCAATAAAAATTAATCCACAAATTGTAATTTTTAATGCTTAATTTAATTAAATTTTTGGACGTAGCTTAAATTAGCGTGAATTTATTAATTAAGTCCATTTAATGTTCTTTCCAATTTATAATTGCCGCGATATTAAACTCGGCAACTTTGTTGCTTCCGTAGGCACCAGACGGCGCTTGTCGATCACTTTTTAATTTAATTAAGAAATTCTTATCGATTTGACCCATAAAAAGAGAGAATAAGAAAAAAGATAATTTGAATAATTTTCAATGGCGAAGTCGAGAGGCGCGGGTGTCTAAAAATGGATATAATTTGTTTTGGAAGAGCCTTGAGACGCACGAAAAAATTAATTTGGCGCCGCACGATTGATTTTAATTAGATTGCAATAAAAATTTGGAATGATGTGAATTTTTGAATACATCAAAATTGTGGTAAACTTTTTTAAATATATTTAATTTATAAAATGTGAGATGTTTAAATTTCATTCTACTTATGATGAAAATTAATTATTTGCTTGCGCTAGTTTTTTTAATTTTGCGACATCCTCTAAATACTGATAAATACTTCCTTTCAGTAATATCAACTTAACTACTAGAGACAACCGCCCATGTGACCTCAATATAAATTTTTCATTCTCTCTTTTTTGCGGCTGCTTCAATTTTACTTTTAAAGTGAGTTTAAAAGTGAGGAAGAAGAAGAATTGCCATACAAATGAATGAAGTAAAAAAGTTGAATGAAATTCCGCAGTACAATAGATTGGCGCCATGCGTGTCGATGTCATCGATGAAGGAACTAGAAAGAGGCCACTGCCCGCCCGTGTGTTACACTCACGCATATAAAAAATAGTTTTATAGCTAATGTTGGACATTGTGCATGAGATAGAAAATATTTTTTTAAAAAATTCTCAGAAAAAAAGAAGAGACTACTTAATGACCGTGTACACTTTTATGTATGGGTTTTTCTCTCACTTCTAATCCCCAATAATTTTTTCCCTCTTCTTCAGTTTCCTCTTTCATGCCTCCCGTCCGTCCGACATACATCAGAGAGAGAGAGAGAGAGAGAGAGAGAGAGAGAGAGAGAGAGAGAGAGAGAGAGAGAGAGAGAGAGAGAAAAGAAGAAAAAAGTAAGTCGTGAGTGTGGATGTCGGCGTCGTCGGTTTTTGTGAGAATGTGAATGTGCAACGACCGTAAAAAGAATGTTGTTGCCTGACTTGAACTACACCGATGAACGCATACACCTCTCACTATATATGTGTAAAAAAATAGGCGCCATCCAAACAGTCAAATGTCTAGTCACTGTTTCCACTCGGTGCGCACATATTTAAAATAATTATTTTATGTGGTTCGTAAATATTTTTAGGCTATTTCTTATTTCTGCAACAACAAACTTCGAAAGAATTTTTGATGTTGAATTAAATATTTTTTAAAAAACACAAAAAAAAATTTAACGACCAATAAAATTTCAAACTCAAAATATCCGTTAAAAATAATTTTTATTGAACTTTTACGATCATTCTCAATTGTGACAACTTTAATTGAGTCCGTCGATTGTCTCCCGATATAAATTATGTATAATTTGTGTCATCATAAAACCTCAAGAAAATCTCCCATGACACTCATCGTGGCAGTGAAATTTAACATCTTTTATATTATCAATAGCTGCAATTTTTAAAAAATTTACGAGAGATTTTTTTGTGCGTTCAAAACTCACAAATTTTCCTCGTTCTTAAAGACATCCAATTAAAATCAAATTACATGCACGAGAGAGGGGAAAGCAAAAAAAATATTTTAATAAACCAGCGGTAACCACAAAAAAAAGTTTCCATCGACATTGAAATGATACTTAAGTGGCTCTTAACTCAACATTCATGTGCATGATGCGAACGGAGAGGTTAAAAGGAAGAACGAAGGATTTTGAGAGCACAACGATCGATTCATGAAGATTCCTCGAAAAAAAATTCATGCTTGTCTCGGCAAAATGCCTCTTTTGTGTGTGCATTTTTCTTCTTCTCCTTTGCAGAGTTTTTATGTCGCTTCACTCGAGATGAATTAAAAGCGAGCACTTTTTATCAATTTATGTACTTTTCAGAAGTCTTCATCGTTGTTTCGAGACCACCCACGCGAGGCTTTAATCATTTAGCGATGATTTAGTTATTTTAAAAACTACAAGACACAAAAGTAATTACTTTTAAGTCTCTGTGACATTTTAACCACAGTTAAACATTTTTTTAAATTCTCCGTCAATCCGAAATTAGTCAAATATCTTTGCGACTTACGCAATCTCATAAAAACCCGCTTTAAATCAACCAAAAGGGCTTTTTGCATAAACGTTATTGTGACAAGTTTTATTGTCGCGTTGATTAACGTAAAAGCAAAAAAGTTTGTTTATTTTATTCTTCTTTTCAGATTTTTCGAAGGGCCATAAAAAATAATTTGCGGATTAATGTGAAGCTTACGCGTATGATGAGTGTGCAATATTTCATGGTAGGGACGAAACTCGTGGGAAGGGCAAAATTTAGAAATATTTTTAGTTTTATTTGAAATTAAGTAATTTTTATTCTCGGAAAGTTTTAATAGATTTTAAAAGATTTTTTTAAACATCTCGAAAATTCTCAGAAAATATTATTAAAAATTTTCCTCATCAAAGGCGAAGTGAGGAGAGAAAAACTTTTAATTTTTCCTTGTCGAAAATCATTAAAATGTCATCAGTGGACATGTCTTTGGCGAGACGATTTCACACATCTTTCTGGGAAATTTCTATTAATCACAAATGTTCATGCGGTTACCAACTGATAATCTTTCAGCAAATTGATTTTAATCCTTTCAGCTGAGAATTTTCACATTTGTTGATTTTTCTTCCTCGCAACTCGAGGAGAGTTTGAAAAAATGGCATTTGACTCTCTTTCTTTATTAATGAATATTTTCGCGGCTATTTACACAACTGTCGTGCACACTCATCTGATAAATTCCAATGTCGGTCTGTTATAAAGTCGTCACTGATGCTGTCATCAATTGCCACCTCCCCAATCTTAGGAATTCACAAATGTGTCACATTAAAAGCCGCCCGAATATCGAAAACTATCACAACTGCCGCGACCGTCTGCGGCGGCATCGCCTGTGATTTATCGTCACACGCGTGATTAATCAAAATAGACTAAGAGAGAAAGAATTTCGATTTTTTTTTTCAAAGTAACACAAAAACCTCCGCGTGTCAAACGTAGAAGAATCTAAAATGATCAACAGCGGCGCCTAACGCCTTAAATGCTGTTGACATTGATAATAAAAAAAAGTGATTCATTTTTGTGAAAAATATTTTGTTAAATTTTTAGAAATTTTAAATTTTTGCTTTTGTTTGAGGATTTTTGATATGTGAGCAAAATGTGAAATTTCCCCACATCAAACCGAAAATACCTCAGTTGATCTACAACGGCGCCTCATGTTGACACTGATAGTGAACAGAATTAATTCATTGTTGCAAAAAAAGTGCACTTCCACAGCGTATTTGAGAACAAGAAGAACAAACAGAGTGTCGAGGGAGGCAAATGAAGGGGCATCGAGTCGAGGCGCGATAAAAATTCTCTTTTATTCAAATTAAATAAATATTATTTCGACTTCACTATACGGCGGCGCCAGGCAGCGAGTTTTTGTGTACACATTTTTCTCTCTCTTTTTCTTAGACGCGTTAAGTTATTTTAGTGAATAAATTTCTTCTTTCTTCGCACATGCATGTTCGTAAATTTGTGAAGAGATTTGTGCAATTAATTTTTTTCTTTCTTTTTCAACTTCTCGAATTTACGTCGACTGCAACCTCACTCAATTTTCATTTTGGCACTCGCATGGTATTTTATGATGATATTTTAAAGATGGGAAAAAATTTGTGACGTCATGAATTAATTTCAGTATTTTAAATTATTTTATTCAACGCGTGTCGGTGCCGTTGCCACTTTTATATTTTTTTATCGCGGACGAGACAATAGCAAAATCACATAATCGTCTAGGCGCATATTTTGTTCACGCAACGCACTCACTGTGCCTTCGAGATAAGACACAAGGCAATGTCGTCCAGATAAGAGTGTCGGAGGGGAAAAATATATATATAAAGATAGACTGTCGCGCGGTTGTTTGTGTACGCATATGATCATGAGATACTTAGCGAGCCGAGTTGAAAGAGGACGTTGGATTCGAGTGAGGCTTTAGATAAAATGCTTAGAAGAGGATTTAAGTGAGGAGGGATTTGAAAATGAAGCGAGGTTAGATGATAAAAAAAGCTCAAAATAAAAATTTTATCTCTGCACCAAAACCAATGCACCTAGTCAATAAAACATTTTCACACATCTATTTGAAGTTTTTCTGTTTAAACAAATTTTCTCAGAACAAAATTGAAAATGCAGTGTTTGTTTATTAGAGAAAAAAAATTTAAAATCATCATAACATTAAAGTTCAGTGTAAGTGTTCGCCAGATATCTCCGTGTCTACTGATTTATATTTTCCTCTTTCAATAGAAATTTATAATTTGTGATATTAACAATTTAATTTTATTCTGGCCCTTTATAAGGTTTGGATTAGATATCATTAAGATTGCTGGTAGGTGGCTTTCAATACATCGTGAAACATCAAAAGAAATGAGAATGGAAATTAGGAAAAATTAATCATGTTGTGAATGTATTTATGGGCTCTTGATTATTGCTTTATTTTTTTAAATCTGCTCTTTTTTAGGGTTTACAAAAATATATTAGAAATTATTTCAAATTTCGCGCAATGACTTAAAACTCGAATGGACGATGATTCAATTCTTCAGGAATTCTCTAGCGCCATTATTTCTTGCCATTGACACAAAATTCTCTTTTTGGTAAAAATCAATTAAAAAAGAAGTCCGCACATTGATTAGCATCTCGCAGCGAGAAAGAGAGAAAGAAAAAACTTGAAATTTAAATTTTGTCCCTCCGTGTGTGCCTCCATGTCTCTACCTCATAAATATCCACATAATATTCTCCTCATAATTAAAATTCTCTGTTTTCTCAGAGATTCTTCGTGGATAGCATCATCCGATAGGTAGACTCGCTTATTAATTTGTTATAAAAAAACATTTCCAATCAGATTCTTGACCTCATACTCCCAACCGGATGAAAGAATTCGAAGAATTTAATCAATTTCACTTGTCATAATACAGCGCTTTGCACAATATGCACTTTGCATTGGAATGCATTCATTTTTTAATCAATGCAAAAAAAATTAACTTGTTAAAATGTAAATTACATGCCGCGGCAATGAATAAAAAGTTTTTTCTCGTGCGGGTGGGCAAAAAATGTTAAGTTTTCGCTCAAATTTGAAACAAAAAAATTTTCAACGTCTTCTAAAATTTTAAATAATTTTGTGTCTCAAAAATTGCTTTAGAGAAATTTCTCGCACGCTTTGAATGAAATTCTTTGAATTTGATATCATTCCGCCTCGTGGTTAAGCGGAGGGATAACACGAGCGACATAACTATGACTACAATGCTATGAATAGTATCTTAATCACCATCCGAGTTGTAAAATTGTCTCAAAACATTGCCTGCCGTGATGGCAATAAAACTCTTATTTATTGAGAACCGTCGTGCGATTTAATTTATAGTCTGAGTGAAATAATTGTCGGATTGTGTTTGTACTAAATATTTCGCCTTTAATCCATTCTCATTCTGTTAATGACAACTCGAGTGAAAGAAAAAATTCTTCTTAATTGTTTCGAGCTTCACGTTAGAGAAATGACAGAGAAAATTTTCCGAGAAAAAAAATTTAATGGCAAAATGAGTATAAAAAGTGCGCAATTTTAATCTCTGCGAGTGGACGTTGAAGTGTGTGGGATTCGAAAAATTAGAAAACGCGAACAATGGGCAATTTTTATGGGAGGTCTGAAAAGAGTTTAATCAACTCAGAAATTAGCCACGTGTGGACAGAAAAAAGCACACGTAAGAAATGGTTTAAATTAATTTAAATTTTACTCATCATACTTGGAACTAAATCACATCAATTTCACCACTAATTAACGCACGCCGCATCACTCATCAAAGACGCCTTAATTTGATTCTCTGCTGCAACTCTGTTGCTCTAAATTACCGAGAATTTTCTCTCTTCAGCCGACTCGATTAATTAATTCGCAGCGCTGACATCTTTAATATGAAAATTTTCCTTTAAACGATGTGCAGAAAGAAAATTGCCAGCGATTATGACAAAGTTGCACAGCTTTTGCAATTAGCATCGCTCGTTGTCAATAAAATGCGATTACGGTGTCTTCAATTACTTCTTTATTTTATCGTATACCAACGCCGCGCAAACCTGTCGTTACAACTTGTTCCATGCCATTCATTTTTGTCGAATGACTTTGTCTGGCGCCATCACAAATCTGTTCTTTGTGTCTCTGACTCTCTCACACGCGGAGTGGGATTATAAAGTCGTTGTAAAGTGCACGAGCGTCCAATCCCATTTCTCGCGTAGACACGCTAAATTTCATTACACAAAAGCACCTCATAATTAGCATGAACCTTTTCCAAATGACCTCTTTTGTCACGCTACAGTAAATCTTTTATGGCGTTACCTCACAACGTATTCACACTTTGTCATAATGCAATTTATGAGGATATAATTTTTTCCATAAAAGATTTTCTCACCGTCTGACGGCTGTCGCCAGTCTCGAGTCTAATCAGTAGACTTCCCTTCTCACACAAAACGAGTGCTAGCGACTCGCTATCCCGGATGAATAATATTTTGATTACATTTCACGATAATGTGAAAATTATTTGCTTGTTTTTCCACTTCCACAAACTTCTTCTCGCGATATCAAGATTCCGCGCGACAGATTAAAGAATCTTCTTTTCTTTTTAGTATGTGTGTGTGTCTTATCTTGATTTCTTACTGTCGCCACCAAGATGATGACCTCATATACACATCAACAATAATTGTAGGATAGATAGAAATGTGTTCATAAGAGTTTTTTCTGTCAGCCCACCTTCAGCTGATTAGATAATCAATTAATTACACTTTACACCTTAATATCTCTCTCCACCACCCAATTCACGGCGTGTAAACAATGTTCTTCACCCACGACGTAATCACACATTTTTTTTTTGCTATTGTCGTTTAGTGTCTTTTTTTCATTCATGAGAAATTTATTTTTGTAACATCATCGCTATAAATTTTAGATAAGAACGTTGAGGAGTTTACGCAAAGACAAAAGCAGTAAAATAAGTTCATATTTTAAACTAGATTTTATTTCACTATTTACTGACATGTTTTAATTTAGCTTTCAATGAACCTGACCACATTCGAAACGTCATTTTCGCTTATCATCGCCAAGTTGATAAATCGCAAATTTTACAACATGCTTGCGGCTAACCCAATTACTTAAACGATATTTCGGTTGCTTTGCGACTGATATCGAAAGCCATATAAAATGAATTCATGATAGATCGTGATTTTTTGCTTGCTTTGTGAAAAAACTCTTTTGGTTGCCATGCAAATGACAAAACAAGTCAATCCTCAAAATCACGAGAAGCTCATTAAAAAAGCTAAATTTTGAAACAAATTTCTTTGACAAATTTATTTTTCACGACAACGTGAGAATTTCATCAAAAAAATTAATTATATTTTTTGTACTTATCAGATTTTCTCGACCCCACCCGCTTATCGCTTCCAGCTTATGTTTTTGCTGTCAATTAAAATTCCTTAAATGATTTTTCGTCATCACCGCATACTTTCGAGTGTCACTGACGTCGCCAGAAAATTTCTCAATATTATTTATTTTGTACACATCTGACATTGACTTATCATCAAAGACTCGACTGTCACTGTGTGTTGTTTGCACGTCCATATGAGTGTGAATAAATGTAATTTTTATTTTGGAATAAACGAGTTTCCCCATAAGCTTCTCGACTCTCTTATCTCATCCCTCATTAATGAACGATGAAAGACACATCGAGCAGGAGGCTGGTTGTGTCGTTTGATGGTTGATTTTTATGACACAACCAGTCGTCAGTCTTTTGCGTGTGAGCGAATATTCATTAACAAAAAAAAACTAATTTTCATTCACAGAAAAAAAGTGGCTTCACGCGCGAGGAGCTCGAAGAGGCAACAAAAGATGCTATTATCAATAATCTTTCTGTTTTTATGGAAATGTCTTTGATATTTGATATATGTGAAATCTACATAATGTTATTAGTAAATTTATGATTTTTTTTTTCTCTCGGTTTATGACTTTTCAGTGGTTTTTACCGCGAGAAGGTATTAAAACTTCTTTTCGGAGGGGATTTAAATTTAAATTCTTAATGTATTAAATTCTATATTTTAAACTTTTCCTATAAATTCAACTTAAATTTTTTTAAAAATAATTTCGCAAAAAAACAACTTTTTACATTTAACCCTTATCTCTCTCTCTCTCTCTCTCTCTCTCTCTCTCTCATATCCATTATGGATTTTTTCATTCTGTAAAACCTGTTTCGTTTTGTTGCATGCTTGTTATCACGTATTCTCTCCTTAGTAGTTTTCTTTTAGTCATTGCTTTAATTTTGCAACCGCTTCACACACAACTGATTACCCACGACATCTATTAATAGCGACTTATTGATAGCAAATTATTCGAGTACAACTTCAGATCATCAGCTTTTTTTTCGAACGTTAATAATTCACTTAGTCATGTGGTACCGCGCGACATTTTGACATTTTCCAGAGGATTATGCGCTCGCTTGGAATTTCTCGAATGTCACAACTCAGAGAAGCGTCATGTGTGCATGCGGCGACGAGATTTATGGTGTGACAATTTTGGCAACTGCAAAAATTATTCAAATAAAATTTGTCTGTGCATGGGATTTCCTCTGTTCCCGCAAAATGAAAGCTAATAAATAAATATTAAGTGAAAAAAACATGACGAAACTAGTCATGACTCTACTGGATCTTCAACAATAAAAATTTAAAATTCAAATCTCATTTTCTCAATCATAAAAGAAAGAAAAAACTTTTTTTCAGTCAACAAAATAAAAACTATTTTCACAAGTCCGATTTTTAATCTCAGAAACGTGCACAAAAGTTCTGGCGCCTCGCTTTTTGTTTACGAGACTGTGCAAAAATTATTTTTTCTTCTTTTCATTTTGCCTAAATTTTTTTTATATTTTTGTTTGCTTTTAATTTATCTTAAAATTTCACCTTCGACCACATTTTAGTGTGAATTATGAGATCACCCACAAAATAAGCGCAAATGATTGTTTTAAATTATTTGCACAAACACCACGACGATTTGTAACAAGCGGCAATAAATTATCTCTCATTTACTTATAGCTAACAGCCGACAGTTATCGCATGTAATTGATTTTTTTATATTCGCTCCTCTCCTCTCCTACCTCAACTATACTTTGTGCAATTTTTATTTTATCGATCGCTAACATTTGAGGTTATCTTGATTATTTACGCTATACGCCGACGACGCTCAATTGAGAGACGCCTGTTTGGCGTGTGAGGGAGTCATATGGAGGAGACATGAATGGCTCATAAATTTCACTTTACTCGCTGCTCCCTGTCACGAAGACGATGTGATCGATAAAATTTCAGTTATTCGACAAATATTATGTCATTAATTAAAGACATGTCGTGATCGAACTTTCGATCGACAATTTAAATTTTTTATGACCGTTAGAATCAAATTTTGTGTGATTTAAATCGTCATTTTCGTCTCTCTGAGGTAATGCAGCTAATTTAATTTTTTTCGAGTGCCAAAAAAATCTTTTTTCGGTGGCTTATTAAATGTAAAATAGCGAAACAAACGTCAAGTGGTGGTGATGATGTGTGAGGTGAGGGAAAAAGTTTCCATCGGAAATTTTATAATCAGCCTCGATGCCAAAAAGAGAGCAAGAGGGAGAGAGAAAAATTAGACAAACAAATCATAAATTGCCTCACAGAGACGAAGTATCGCGGCAGCATGTTTATTTTCATCGCCGCGGCTTCTTCTTACTCTTGACGCACACACTCGCAATTTTCTAATTTGTGTGCGTTGGAAAACGCCAGGAAAAACTATTTTAAAACGCCACGCACGCGGTCAAAGTTTCATCATTGAAGCGTGTTATAATGTGAGGAAAGAAGAACGAGGAAGTCATTTTCAAAGAGAACTTTTTAACTCGTGCTCGAGTTGCTATTGAAAATAGATTAAGAGAACTTCTTAATGAGAATCGAGATATGGATTTTTAAATAATTTTTTCCAATGAAATTTAAAACTTTTAAATTCTATGAAAACTAAACACAAAACAATTTAAAAATAAACTAGAGTTCTATAAACAGCTTCGACTATCCTATTGAATTCCATTTTTGAACTTCTCAATATTTAATTAACACAAAAATGTGTTCAGTGTTGGAAGAAGAATTTTTTCTATGGAAAATTACTTTATGCCATTTTTGGACGATAGGTAATTAATAATGTCTTATAGTCGATCAATGAGATGTAAAGAATAATTAATAATAATACTCGCGCACCAATACATCGGCAAAGGGAAGATTGGCTCGTAAGTGCAGTCTATATATTTATTCCTCTCGTTGTGCGCTTGATATTTCAAGTGTTTGCGCGAAAAAAATACTACAGGCGCCAAACGCTGAAACGTCACCACCGTACTTAATCGTCGTACGGCCTTCATAATATCATTTTTATACCAGCCACACACCAGAGAGGCAGGCAATATAACAATTTTTTTCGCCTCGCATACGAGAGAGTAACTTAGAAGTGGGTTTCCACATTAATTTTTTTGCCGCCGCCGCCGACATATGATTTCTCTTCGGAGCGTCTCGAGAGAGTAGTTTTGACCCAAAGAGCAAAAAAATATTTTAACGATCTCGCGAGATTTGAATTTTTAAAATATTTATACGCTGGGAATTAAAATGTTGGTGAAATCAGCGCCAAGTGAATTTTTATTTGATGTCACATCATTATCATCGTCGGATACACTTCCTTATGAATATTTATTGAATTTTTTGAAACTCACCTTCGCCATCAGTTGATAATGATTCAATTCGTTGCTTACTAAATGCCCCATACATGTCTTGATCCATTGAAGTTTCTGCAAAAGAAAATAAATATTTTTTGAGATAAGAAAAATGTGAAGACTTATGAATGGAAATGTCGGATAATAAAAATTGGATTAGCGAATCAAAATGATGTGCCATTAGGTGGATTTTTGGAGGTTTTGTAAAATTTCTAGTGACAATCTAAAATTTTCTTCTGACAAAACTTTTACTTCCACCCCAAAGGAGTTTTTCGCGAAAAGATAACAAATGCGAGGCATGCAATTTCCATAAATATAAGCGATGGCGACGAGGAAACATTCGACGACGTGAGGATTATTTTTTATATATTTTTTTGACATCATTATGAAAGTTCATTAAGTTTGCAAATCCGGACGACACTTCCTCTCTATATTTCGCACTCGCACCCAATTATCATGTGAACATCACTCCAAAGATTGAATTTCATTCATGTGTAGGGAAGAGAAAAGATTTTTTTTGCCGAACAGTTGCCAACTAATTGCTATAGTCGTGTGTTTACTCAGCGATGTCGTGAACTGAATTTATTTTGTTTCAATTCTACGAATTTATTTAGCGGTAAATTAATTTGATAAAAGATTTTTTTCATTTCATTGAGAAATTTGTTTTTCTGTCATTGAAAAGTTTATTTTTCGTAGAATCTCAAAGACATAAATTTGACTTGATTAATTGTAATTTTTAGCGTAACCCACACAAGGTGTGGTAACGCTTATATGCTCGTGATTCCGTCTGTCTGTCTGTTCCAGTGAGATCTCGGCCCCTGGACCAGCTAGAGACTTCGGGTTTTCGCCAGATGATAGGTCTTGGGGTCTATATTAGCCCATTTTAGGAATTTTTTGGGTCATGACCACAGGTCGTGCCATGGACCGCCATAATGTCCATTTTTCATACAAATTTTATCTTATATGGCTTCATGGGTATCGTTGAACTCGGGATTGGACCAGAAATCGATTTGCATGGATCTGAAAATGGAACACTGTGGAAATGGAACATTGTGGAAAATGAAACACAGTGGAAAGTGGAACACAGTAGAAAATGGAACACAGGGGAAAATGAAAAATGGTGGAAAATGGAACACTGTGGAAAATGAAACACAGTGGAAAGTGGAATACAGTGGAAAATGGAACATAGTGGAAAATGGAACACTGTGGAAAATGAAACATGGTGGAAAATGGAACATGATGGAAAATGGAACACAATGGAAAATGGAACACAATGGAAAATGGAACATGGTGGAAAATGAAACAATGGGAAATGTAACAATTGAGCCAAATAGAAATAATGATACACATTGGAAAACAAAACATAATGGAAAACAGTGGAAAATGGAACATAGTGGCAAATAACTTTCCCAAAAAAAATATTTCCTTATGCTTCCCTTTCAGCTTTCCAAAAAATATTTTCCATTAGGCTTCTCTTTTGGCTTCTTAATAGGACTTAACCATGTTACATTTTCAATACTGATCTGTTACAAGTGGGTTACGCGGCAACACCCACGTGTGGGTTTTGAAACATTTTTTAATATAAATGTTTCATAGAAAATTGACTAAAGTCTATCTATTTTAAATAAAACATCATAAAATTTAATGCTCAACAAATCATTCTTAAAATTTCCCAAAATCACCATTTAAAATTCTTCAATACTAATTTATAAGATTAAGCAGGTGCTTAAGATTTACACCATTTCTGTCATGTCGGATATTTAAAAAATTGAAAAATTTACTTCGAAATTTTTTATCATTATTTTTTTTTCGAGGCACACAACAAGACAGAAAGATAACAGAGTAAGCTCATTTTATGGCATATGAGTTGCTTGCTATACGGTGGTGGAAAAAAGTAAACCTAATCGCTTTTGTGAGCTGTAGATATCTGTCGCCATATAGAATTAATGTTATTCAATCGACCGACTCTGCCTCGGCACTCTTTCGCTTCTTTTTTTTCGCGCGGCTGTTGATAATCATAAAGCCTTTATTTGCTCGCTGCGCTCTTAGTTACTTATTCAAATTAACATTTTCTGTCATCTCTCTCACCAGTAAATCCATTCACACACTTTTTGGAGGTTTTTTATGAATGATTGGAGTTGAGAGCATCTTAAGTGTGTTTGTGTAGAGACACTCAGCAGTCGCCGACGACAATATGAAGATGCAAGGCAACGTTAAGCCTTAATGCACTTGAGTGGCATCATAGAAATTTTTGTGAGAGCGATGAGGAACTTGGGCGTGATTTTAATTTTATTCACAATACTTTTCAATTGTTATTTACGATTTCTTCACTGAGTGTTCAACCCTCGAAATTTAAACAGATATAGAAAAAAATCCACTCCTCTAACCAAGCGAAAGACACCACTTGATCATGAAGCATAGCTCTCTCTTTAATAGGTCATGGAAATTGTCATCGGATGACATTCTTCTTTTACAGTTAGCAGCAACAATGCAATTGTGTCCCATGAGAGAGATATTCGAAGATTTCATATTAGAATTCAACTCATTCATTTTTCATCCATGAGAACTTGAAATAATTGTCAACCACGTTTTTTTTTTGCAACAAAGCAAAAACTCTCTCGACAAACTCGACTGTCTACGATCACACTTTACCGATAAAATTACATTTTCCATGAAAAAAAAATCGAGAGAGTGTAATTAGAGGCAATTGAAGGCACTACAATTGCACAGTGTTGCTTGTTGTCAAGTGATCGCTGGCAATTAAGAGAAACATGCATGTGAAAAGTGTTGTGCAACCCACGCGCTCTTTCGGGATGAAAAATTATTTAAAGCGCTTTTAAGTGGATCTGTGTGCAAGTGTAGATTTATTCAGTCTAAAGTGATGATATCACATGAATGCATTTTGAGGCTAAAGATTGATGAATGAAGTGCAGTCTTTTTTTAAAATTGTACGAATCAAGAATAACGGTGAAATTCCAACATCGCTTAATGTCACAAACCTCCGCATCCAAGAGTCACAATCTCCCCAAGGACAAAGCAAATCAATGATCATCACTCAGGAATCTCAAACTCGTCCGCAACAATTTATTAAAGATTCAACGCACATCCACTGCAGTGCTTCCATTTTCGTCACACTCCGCACATAAATTCAACTCAATTTATTCCCATCGATTTATATTTTATGACTGCAATTGAGCTCATAACATTTAGACTGCAATTTGAACGCTTCTTCCTGCGGTTTTTTTAACGTTTTATTGCCGTAAATTTGTCAAGTTTTACATTTGAAATCACTATATTTTGAAAGCTTCAATCCAATGGAGATTAAATGGCGCAAAAATTGAAAAATTAAGAAGAAACTTTTGTAATTTTTCAAAGTCGAAATTCTTCTTCTTCCTCGGATATTCTCAATTTTAATATATATTTTTTTCATGTGTAAAATCTCGAGCAGTAAGCAGTCAGATATTGCCCACTCACGCAAAAGTCAAGTCTTCTTCCACACTCAAAGAGAAACCGTGTGAATAAAAAACACAGAAAATTGAAATAAAAATATTGTCACGTATTCAAATCACTTAATATTTCACACCCTGAAAAGAAGAGAGAAGAAAAAAATCGTTTTTCTTTTATTATCGCTATTTTGTGAGCACATTTTGGATAAATTCATTCATAAAATAGGTAGTAGATATGGCTTTATGCGATCACTCGTCATGTTTTTAAATTAAATTTTAGACTTGAATGCAGAGTTGAAGACTCAAATTTTGTTAATATTATTAAAACGTCACTGACTCAAATAATCCCTCGATTTGAATCTGCCGCGACATCATTACAGCTTTAAATTATAGACCGATGAAAATTGTCGCTATTACTCATCCACCTTCAATTTCCTCCCCTGTCATCTTCGGTTGTCCTCGCACACTATTTTAATTATTTGTGTCACGATGAAATCACACGACGCGTCAACGAAAGAAAGTTAATCATAGTATGATATCATTCTACTAATACGCTCGGTGCGCAATAATGCGTGGGATGTGCTCGAGATAGAAGTCAATTTAAAATCTATAAAAAAAATTTAATCTCACAAAGTGTCTAGTTTGTGAAGTCATCAACATCATCTCGCGACTGCTATGACAACTGCTTGACACACAAAAAACAACACAAGGTGATTGTATTTGAACTTTCATTAACCACGGCCTAAGACAATCACACAAATGGATTTCATCTAGTCACCGAGAGAGAAGGGGAATTGACACTTTTTGGAAATCAGAATTAGAGAGCGAATTTTTAGATTTAAATTTTTAATTATTGAAGTTTTATTTTAATTATGCAATAATGTAAAATACACGGCCTAAGTGTCACACCCTTCTCATCTATAACCCATCATCGCCATCGATTGTCTTATTCAATAATTTGTGCTTTTGTCTCTCACTCGATTCAGGTGTTTGCCATCGACTTCGATTACATCATCGGTGTTTAATTTTGGATTTTTTTTTATTTATTTGTTAGTCTTTTGCTCATTTTTAAAATCTTGTATATTTCTCTCTCTCGCATGTATCAACCTATGTTGTCTCAAAAACTGGCGCTGTGTGGCTCTTCTTTTCGTAAATCTCCCTTTTGTACGAAAAAAATCTTCTTCTCTCTCTTTATAATAGCTATAGCGGCATAAATGAAGAGACGACATTAAATCGTTGGAACGTATTTACATTTTTGATTGAGTCAAAGCGGAATCTTTTATTGTGATTAGAAAATTATTTGAAGATCTTGCGAAAATTTAAAATATGACTAATTTTTTACATCCAGAGTTTGATAAAATGTAAACAAATATTTTTAGAAATATTTTAAGCATTCATAACCTCATAAACCTCAATCATGAGAACTAACAAATCTATTCTAAATTTTTTTAAACAATATTCAAACCGCAGCACATAACAATGCATCTCTGACAATTCCCATTCTCTTCTTCCATCGATGGCATCTCGTGTAACCTCAAAAATACATTCGCTCATGCATGAGCACACAAAAAGCCCAAAGAGCAACTATAAAATCAGGTTGATGTTTTATTTAAGAGTGCTCTCATGGCAAAAAAAGAAGGCAGGATAGGAAAAATGTAAAAATCTAAAATATTTCCTCCAACTTCACCGCTTTGCTTCGTCTGTCGATTCTCAATATACTTTTTTGCCGTTTCAGTTTCGTGGAATTTTATTTCTTTTGCCTTTCTCTCTCTCTTGTTTTGCTGTGTGTATATTGCCCTATGCTTTCAAGCATCTCGTACATTTTTCTTTCATCTCTTCATTCTCTTCACGGTGAACCAAAAATATTTTTTTGCTGTTCTTTTCATCATGTTCTCGTGGCTTTTTTTCTCTCAAAGTGCATGAAAGAAAAATGTCCATATTACATGCTTCATCGTTATTTCGCATTGTACCTCTCGTTGGGCACTTAAATTCCCTCTTCTTCTTCTCTCTCCGGTAAACAACTTCAATGCTCAAAACAAGAAGCTCAATCAATATATTTTATACCGGTCGCGTTTTGTCTCCTCTTCGGTTCCGCCGTTGCGGTGTGTGTAAAAATCGAATTTGAAATGAAAATAAAAAATTTTCGACACACGAAAAAAAGTCGATGACTCAGAATTGAGTGAAATTTATCCAAGGAATTTTACGAAAGCGGAGAAAGGTGCAAGTCACTCTCATTGATTTTCTAATTCCTTAATTTACTGCATGAGATTGACTTCTCCCCTAAGAAATTCAAGAACTCACTGTTCATGCCCTCAAAAGTGCACACGCGTGTATTTTATTCCACCTCAAAATTCACTGACTGACTCTCGAAAATGGCTTAATGGAATTTTTACGCTCCTAATTTGGAGGAATAAGAAATGAAAGAAGTAAGCGGCTTCATGGGGTGCCCGAAAAAGAGCGCTCTATTCCCATTTTCTCGGAATTCTTTTAGTTGAGCGATTAAAATATTTTCTCTCTAGATGGAATTTCTCGCAAGATGCTAATGATAACGATGTGCATACATCATGAAAATCAATTTAAGGGTGGAAAAAATTCTTGTTTCGACGACAAATGTAAAGCAAGAGCGAATGTGAATAAATCAAAAGACAAGAACGCAAATGAAGGAGGAAAAAATTAATTAAACAAGTTTTTCATTCGTTCATTCTTGTGTGTGTGTATTTAAGCTCCATGAATTCGGTTTGTGTGTCTTTTTATGATGGCAAAAATAAACCAGAAATTGCTGTAAGTGCGATATGTTGCAGTTCACGAGAATAATTTTGTGTACGTGAGAAATTTTTATATCAAGAAAAAATAAGAGATAGAAGCAGAAAATATTCAAAAAATCTCTTTCTTCTTTGTATGTAATGGAGTGCCGATAATCTGTGAAACCTGCTTCTGCTCTTTTTGTTCTTCTTTTTCTTCCCAAAACACCGAATGGTGCTTTTTTATGGCGTTTCGATGCTGTTGTGGCACCGCAAAAATATCTTTTTTCGTCTATACTTGATTTCAGATACGATGACTCATATCCAACAATGTCCATCTCTAGTAATAAATCACAATTATACCGCTAGGAAAAATTATTAAAATTTAATTTTTTATTAAAGAGAATAAAAATAAATCAAAAGAATTTCAAGGATTTTTTTCTTAAATTTATGTGCCAATTCTGAAAGGTCACATGGTCCGCAATAATTGTCATCCACTTGCACTTCACTTTGTTGATAAGAATTTTTAAGCCGCCGACATACAGAAAAATAATAATAAATCCTATTTTTTTCGTCTTTGAATCTTTCTCACACATGACCGCGCTCGTAGATGAGAAGAAGCGACATCAAAGCCGGCTTCAACTGATAACTCTCGAATTTTTTTTCGGTGTGTATTATAATTATTTTTATTTCTTATTCTCTCGCATACAATGTCGTGCGCTTATCATCATCATTCCGAAAATAATTCTTAAAGACACTTTTAATAGCATTTTTTGGATCCGAGATTAAGACGAATGGCGTCTGTGTAATCCAATTTTTACTTTTGCGTTCACGCTTAAGACTCTGTCGCGACTCGTGATGATGATTTTTATGAGGAGAGAATTATTATTGTTCGACTATGACCTGTGTGGATGTCGAAATGTGTTTTGTTGTCGAATGTAATTTGTAGTTGAGGAAAAAGATTATTTTTTTAGAACTTTATTCGAGGTGATTACGAAGAAATTTTTTTAATTAATCGATTATTAAAATGATAAAAATATAAAGTCAAAAAATAATTTTTGAAATTCTACGAAAAACCTTTTTGAGATTGACATTAAACCCTCATTCGGCTAGAAAGAGTGTCACATGCTTAATTAATCGCATACATAACCTCTAATGATCTGCCGAATGTTCACATGTACCGAGAAGACGTTTTTATTATTTGTCTCGAGTAAATATTAAAGGAGTTTCTACACCATTCCGATTATCGTCATTCATTATAGAGATTTGGTATATTAGTCTTTACTTTATGTCTTTTCAAATTTGAAAGAGGTTTTGACATGTGTACAAGATCTTTTTCCTCTCCTCTCTCTGCCCGTATGTCATTTTAATTCTTTTCTTCTGCCATTTCTTCTTCTTAACATTTTAGCTTTAAAGAAATCGTGATATTCCTTAATTTTGTGTGTTTATTTATCTTGTTCTCTTCGCTGTGCCTTTTAGCGAAAATTGCATGCATAATGAAGTGAAATCTCTCTCTCTCTTGAAATCAGATCTTTAATGCTTTAGCTTTTGCCATTGATATCCAATTGCACTCGTGAGCCATAAGGGAGATGAAATTATGCACATCCGAATGTCGTTACAATGCCAAATTGTAAATGATATTGGAATATATCTTTGATTTTTATTATCCCTCGTGTATGTCTCAATTTTCAAATGTTCGATAAAAAAAAGTACTTAAACTCACCTTCAATCTTCATTGCATACGGAGGCGGTGGAGTCTCTGTAAAAGGGGGAGGAGAGGTTAATTAGTTTTTATCCAACTGCAATTGCCACCATGGTGGATGCATTTAAAAGAAAGTCGTGATGATTTATTTTTACACAGCGATAAAATTGAATTAAAAATTATTTTAAACCCTAAATTGTTGTAAAATCCACGCGCAAAAAAAATACAAAAACTTCCGTAAAGATCAACACAAAAAGTTGTCAAAATAATGCAATCCAATAATAACCGCCATGCGTTACAATTTACATGTCACGCAATTCATTGCTTCCATTGAAAATAATTTCTACATCAAACACTTCAAACGAGACGATATAAAAATAAAGATTAATTTTAAACTTCAATCATCTTCCTCTCGCCGGTTTCTTCTTTCACTGTCGTCTCAATGGAGTTCGAAAGATAAACAACAATGTCTCGAAGGTTAATCATATTGCCGCGTGAAATTTCTCACAAACTCCGCGCTCAATATTTATTTTAACGTGATCATCGTCATCGCGACTTTTATGCGGATATTTTTCTTCCTTCGAACAAAAATATATTGACGATGATTTACATTTTTTTCGTACATTTTAAAATTTATGTTCCTTATTACTTTTTGCCATCGGTCAAATCAAGGTGAGGAAATTTATATTTTTTTAACAGCCAAGTGTGCAACCGTCGAATGTCGCCACTCGGAATGAAATAAAATAATTGCAAACGCTGCACTCACTCACAGTGTGAGACATAATCATCATTCGTTTAAACACACAGCACATGCCATGACGATTGCATTCTTTACGCTACTTTTCACAATGCATGTCAACTCATTCAAAATGCGTTAAATTTAATGAAGTTCTACGGAATAAAATTCAGTTGGCTCTTTTTTCGCGATTATTTCGTTTGGTTCTGGCCTCACCAACAAGTCGAAAAAGAGAAGAAGAAAGAGGAGAAGAAAATAATGATTGATGGCTCCAAATGATATGCGAAAATATACGAGTCTGTCAAAACATGCGGCTGACCATAGCATTTAGATGTGTATGTGGAGATTTTCTGCCGATGTGAAACTTTTTAATGTTCCACTAAAATAAACGCGGCTTTTTTACATGGGAGTCTTTGAACCTTTCTAAATTGGAATGAATTTATATCTAGTGGTTGAGATTGTTATTATTATTGCCCATATTCACGTTCTCATGTAGATCAAGATTTTTAGCTTTGATTGGAGAGGCCAAAATATTATTAAGATTAAGTGACGCCAAAAAAATTTAAAATGAAGTTTCTCATTTTTTTCAACGTTTATCTCACAACAAAATATCTAAATGAATGTTTTGCACGAGAAAAAGGAGTTTTCATCTCTCTATCGCACACCTATAACTCGACTTATATTAATTAAGAAAGATTAACATATTTTATAAGCTTCTAATTTAGAATTCCGTGTGGCTATACAAAATTAACGAACTGCCTTGCGTCCATCTCTCTCTCCCCGAATATGATCTCATTATGTAAATTTTAATACACACGCCATCGAAATAAAAGGAAGGTAGAAATGCAAGGAAAGAATTCGCTAATGTCTCATAAAACTTAATTCCACTGAATGTTCCATTATAATCTCCCAAGAGCGATCTTTGACGACTCTTCTTTAACATTCTTTCGGCTCAACATGGATAATTTTCAAAAATAACATTTTATGGAACTTCTTTTTTTTTAAATTTTTAAGAAATTTGAGGAAAAAATTCCAAATTTACTCAACGAAATTTTTGAAAGAAAAAAAACTAGATCTTGCACAGCAGCCACAGTAAGAAGAAAAAGATCTGAAAAGCGAATACATGGCTCGCACCGACACAAGTGCACAACACTGTGGCCTATAAATATACATCATTCGATATTTCTTTTCTTCTCTCTTCGCCTTCCCGCTTCACGCTCTTGGGGCTGCCATACATATGAGTCTTTCTCTCTGTGTGTTGGTTATATTCAGTGAGGCGCCATCATGTACACAGTTAAAATAGATTAAAAATAAATAATCTCTCAATAAATAACAGTGTAATTATTTCATGTTTTTCTCTCTCCTTTAAGAAGAGGTGAAAAGTATTAACCCGTTGCGATATGTGTACTTGTTTAAATCGAGACGACGGACGGACGTCGTCTTGCAATTATTAAGCTTGTATGA
This sequence comes from Tanytarsus gracilentus, assembly GCA_038502055.1. Lineage (NCBI taxonomy): Eukaryota > Metazoa > Arthropoda > Insecta > Diptera > Chironomidae > Tanytarsus > Tanytarsus gracilentus. The sequence continues at coordinate 6,421,530 of JAXRKN010000045.1, read as the reverse complement.
ATTAATTACGACGACTCGAAATTTAATTTTCGACAAACGCGGTCGTTTGAGGGTTCTTCAATTATTTTTATCTAAAGGACTTTTTAATGAGAATTTAAGATGGAAAAAATTCTAACGAGTCTGCATGGAATTTATTTTGTGTCTCGAAACCTTAATTGGTAAGTTTATAACATTTCAAAAAACCAGTTTAGTTATCAATCGCAGCAAGACTGTATATGCACTTAGCTAATGATAATTACCTATCTGGTATATGCGACTCCAATGAGCTGGATTACAACAAACGTAGATGGGGTCTTTTTCGTTGGGGCAACTTGGAATTCGCTTAATTGCATTGCAATCGTACAAATCGCTCCATCGCCAAAGACGACAGGCAATCACTTGAGGTTCTTCGCCTTCGATCGATCCACGCGGAACGAGGACACAATCCGTGGCTTGATATTGATGTGGAAGAACTTTGCTTCCATATTCTATTGCTTGGCACAAAGTCTCTAATTGATTTTCCTTCTTCAATTGATTCATGAGAAGACGAAAAGACTTTTGAGTCTGCTGCTCCGGGGAATTTGTCGAAAGATCGCTTGTACTTGAGGAATTTGAGTTTGAGCAGCAGTTTCTGAGGACTGCAGTCGTTGTCGATAAGAGAGAACTTCCTTCTTCTCTTGCGACTCCACAGTTTTGTCGCTGTTGCGAATAATAATAGCTCTCGGTACTTTCGTTGTTTAAAAATTGATATTGTTGGAAGCACGGCTCTTGGCGTTGCTGTTGTCGCGGTGAGTTGGATGTTGAGGTCACACGCGAACGCCATAGCCGTTTCTTTAGACTGTTCTTTTTGCTGAAAAACATCGGTCGGCAAATACATCGATAGTAGCATCGATCAATTATCTCATTATCACTATTCGTTATTATAAGGGAATGATCATCATCATATGTTGCACTTTCCAGTGATTTATCCACTTTTATAAAATGCCGAGAATTCAGCTTGGAATTTGAATTTTACAAAACTGTTAAAAAAATTTCAATTGCTCTCTTTCACTTAAAAACTTTTTGATTCAATTGCACTTCTTGTAAATTTTTTGCTATTATATTCCACACAGAATGTCGATTTTGAACACTAATTTAATATAAAATGAATGCAATTGCACATCAATATTTTTTTCTCTTCTACTATTTTTTTAGTTGTCTTAATAATTTTTTATAGGTTATGTCACTTCGCTGATATGATAATTAAAGGTTGATAATTCACTTTTTTTTATATAGAGAATATTGTTTGTTGATAACACTTCAAAATCTCGCTAATCTTTTTTTACAAGCAAGCAAATTTGAACCGGACTCGACTAGATTTTTCTCAATTTTTTTTTCAACACAATTTGGATATGGTAAAATTTCTTATGAACTTGAAATTTTTTATTTTAAGGCACAATTTAATTTTTTTCGATATTTTTTAATAAGCGATATGTGAATTTTATTAAATAATTAGTTTCAGTCGAATTAAAGTTGTCTCATCGTATATCTTAGTACTTTTATCGTCTCGCGATTTCACTCTCGACAACTTTCAGACCGATTTTTGCCCGAATTCTAGTAAAATTGTGAAAAATTAAATTCTTTTCCGCAACTTTAAAATGTCGATATGTTCACACGGAGAGTTATTTTTCTTCTGAGTATTAAGGAAAAATATATAACGTAGCGTTAATTTGTGAGCTGTGCGAGAGAGAGAGAAAAATGAGAGTAAACTCAAATGCAGAGAACGGAGCCGCTTAATACAATCAAAAATAACACACACAAATACAAAAAAATGTGTACAGATAGATTTGTGAAGTTAAATGCAAGTCTCTTTATTTCCTAAGTTTAAACGTTAAAAATACGTTACAAAAAATTAAGGTATCCAACCCTTGAAAATGAGTTATATTTTAAAAAAGTTAAACTTTGATGAAATAAATTTTAGAATATTTTTAAAAATCTCTTTTTCTCTCTTAAAAATTTTCTCACCAGTTTATCTCTCAAAATTCTCTTAAATAGCTCAGGTACTAATTATTTTTTTAGCTGTAAAATATCAATGAGAGTTTTAATAACCGCAATTTAATGTGACGCACATGGCAGACAATTCTGAGTATTTTTCAATCGGGTTTTCCCCCAAAAAATATTTAAACTTTTATTTTAATTCTTCTCGGATGTGCACAGTAAAAAGAAAAGTTCTCTTTCTCTCCTCATGAAGGCGCCGTCTAATATATAATTTTTTTTCTTCATAAGGTCACGACACGATGATGATGTATGTGCTCGTCTGCATTTAAGAACGATCATAAAAAATTATTTTTCAATAAATTTGTTATCATTCGCTGCTGCTCTTGTGGCGCGGTGGCATGAAAGTGGATAGATAACACTTTGTGCATGGCTTGAAATGTAGATTAATGTGAAAACTTTTATTATGAAGGAAAAGAAAAAAATATTATTTATGATTTAATGTTTATTAGTTTGTCAATCCGAAAACCGATTTAATCGAGGGTTTGATTTTTATGTTACGTCACGATAAGTTCCATTAAAATGCAATCTAGCTTAATCGCAAACCCTAATAATATTCCAGTAGCAGCTCCAATTTTACACTTCATAATTTGCATGCAAACATTCTCGTTTTCATTATGGAGGAGTGTGAATATGAGGCGCGCTAAAATTTATTTGATTATTGTGCAATGAATTCAGTCGTAATTCAAAACAAATGTGTAGCATTATTAATTAATGTCTCTCTCACTCGGCTACTCGATGATATTTTTTACTACTCATGTCGCCACTTGAATTGATAATGAAGAAAAAATGATTATTGAAAATGGGAAGTTCGAGCAGTTTTGTCTGGAAATTGAGAGTGTGAGTGAATGTCTCCGACCCTTGTTAGTGTCTAATGCGTCGTTATAACGCTTGATAATGAATCTTCTATTTTTAGAGTCAAAATTTATTTCTGTAAGTTATCAACTCTTGACCCTCAACTCAAAAAAAACCATATCACATATATTGACGCCATTAAAGGATTACTTTGAGTGGAGAACTTGTTCAAATTCACTTTTAACTTTAATGATATACATTTAAAGGTTCTTCTTCTTTTCATCTGCCTGCTCGACTCTTAATTTCCTTCTTTCAAGCCATCTATTTTAAATGCTTTGTTTGTTTTTTCATGTTATATATTCTCCTTCGCGATGCAACATGTTGTTTGTGTAATTATCTGACTTTTGTTTTTAACCCTTTCTCTCTCTCTTCGTTCTCATCCTCGAACAAAAAAATGTATTTAATGTAGTGCCTTAACTTCAGACATCATCAAGAGAGTTTAAATGCAAATTTTTAGAGAACTTCTAAGAAAATTATAGGCTTGAATGAGAATCGGCTCACTTTTGCCATACATCTTCCGGAAAATTGTGTTTTTCCCACAAATTTTTTTTTGGCTAATTGTGGCTAGGCATTAAAAGTTAAAAATTTAAATGTAATCACTCGAATTTGAGGTTTGGGTTGGCCAAAAAAAATTTGTGTGTTGGACATGTGTCCAGACATGAAACATCAAATAGATTAGTGTCGCCACAGAGCCGACGTTTAGGCTTCTTGCATTCAAAGGTTCTTTATACACATGTTGTACAACTATTACAAAATATATTTCGTACACATGCCAGCAATTTATTAATGAGCGAGACTATGGGAAATATTCCAAAAAGTAGTAAATGCCAAATGGATGAAATTATAATTATAAAATCATTTGCAACAATGTTACATGCAATGTATACAGTGTCATGCAATAATGAGAGAGAGAGACAAATTTACGACAGTGCGACACTTTGTGGAGGCGAAAAGGAACGCAAAAAATTTAAATTGCTTTTAAATCGCAATTGAAAATTAATTGCATTAGAAGTGGGGGTGGTCGGAGGGATTAGAGTGATTTGTAATCGCCATTGTCTTGGCGTCAACGATTGAAACAATAAATTTAATCGCTCGTCTTTCTCCTCGCTGCTGATAGAAGCCAAACAAGTCTTGAGTAGCGCCAACTGTCTTTCGACACTTTTGTTCACAGTGCACAATTACAAGTTCATGGTTTAGTGAGTGTTCAGGAGGTGAAAACTTGTATTTAAAATTTACAAATATTTTTAAACAATTAATTTAAAAATCTACAAAAAATTCATATTTAAAGATTTTTCTTCCCCTTGCGACTGAAAATCAATCGACATCGCTGGCTCATCTAATTTTTATTGCAACAACTTTATTTGAGTGGCGCCTAACAACGCGACTTATGTCTCTTTTTACTCGCTGCTCGTGTTTTTTTTTCATTTCTCGGCAGAAAAATTATGGCAAAAATGCAAATTTTTTCCTTTCCCAAAGAAACTCGACACACTCGACCGAGGGAGTGAGAGAATAATATTTAATTAGAATTCAATCGGCGAAGAGGAAAAAAAGAGTCTCATCGTTGCGGTGGCGGCAGTTGTTAGCTGTAAAAAGTAGATCGGCAGCCGCCAGCAGTATGAGCTGATAGGCTGACCATCTCGACAGTTTTTGTCTGCAAGAGTTCTGATTTTTTTTTTTCAAGAAAATGACTTAAAAATTTTATTTTCTAAAAATGATTTTTTAACGATAAACATCTAGTCACTCTTCAACTGAAAATATTCAGTGGAGCAAGTAAGAATGGTGAAAAATGAAACCATAGTAAAATTAAATAAATATCAACCTGTCTTGAAGGCGACTTCAGTTCTTTTTTTTGCAACTCACTGGTCGTCATTTAGAAAAACTACTTGGCGCCTCACTTTATCGATACTGATTTAGCACAATTTGACTTCTTCTATATTTAATCAATTTCATTTCCGATTGCACCGGAACACGAGAGATTTTTGCTGTAGTCGTCATCGATGATGTGATTTTTTTGTTGTTCACGATTTTTTTATTCGAAAAATAAAAAAATTTGCATTGTGTTCAAGCGATGAAGGAAGAGCAATAAATTTTTCTAGCTAACTGAATTTTCATTTTAAAGCTTTAATAAATTTTCTTTGAGGAAAATAACAACAGGTGATAAATTTTTCGGTGATTTTTAAATTGCTTTACACTTAATTTCGAATAAAAGTTTTGAAGAAAATAAATCAAGGAAAAATAATTAAATTTATTTAAAATCTCTCCTTGTGAAACCCTAAAAATATGAGTGATCTATTTTTAAGAAAATAAACTTGAGAAATTCATCAAGGCTCTTCGGGACGAATAAAATATTTTTTATGTGAACTCAATCAATCGAGAGAGACCACCCAAAAATCACCAAGATGAAATTCATCATCAGCACGTAAAAGTCGAATTGAGAATTTTAAATAATTTTTTTTCTGTTTTGTAATTGACGTCGTTGAGATTTATGCAAAGAAAATATTGAACAAAGGCAACGAGTGAGGCAGGTGCGCTTGAAAGACGTGAAAATGTGTGCCCTGGTTGTCAAATGTCAACAAAATTTTTTCGTCTCGTTAGTCAATCGAATTATTTTGTTTTTATTTTGAAATGTTTAAATTAAATAACAATAAACAAAACGCCTGTAAGCATTTCGTACATTTTGCATCATGATTCTGAGAGAATAAAAAAATTATAATTTTTTGCAGTTAAAACCAGTTTTTTAAATATTTTTTTCTTCATCGAACACAACACACATCGATACTTTTTTCAGCTTCGAAGATCGTCGCGAGTTTGAGAGAGTGAGTTTGTCGAAAAAAATAAATATGAATAAAAAAAGAAGAAAAGCCAGTCGCTATTATATCATCATACACATTATACCAATCAATTCTTCTAAGCAAGCAAGTCAAGTTTAATTTTACGACCGCAGCAAGTCTCTCGCTGAATCATGAATGAATGGCCGATTCTAATTCTCTGCTATATAAACGAATGTGGTAAAAAACTTTATTTGACATTCGACAACAAATTTTTGCTTTGCTGTCGCTCGCATATGATGCTACTGATGATCATCTCTGAGAGCATTATCATAATTTTTTTGATGATCGAAAATGAAAATAAAATTGATAAAAAAGAGAATTTTCGGTTCTCACCGTATGAGATCATGCAGAGATGTAAATAAATTAATATTTATTGATGAATATATTTAGATAACTAGAACATGTAGGGGTGATTTGAAATGCGGAAATTTTTAAAACAGATTTTAAAATATTTAATCGCCAAAATAAAATTTAATTCAATTTCTCAAAATTTTGATCAATTTTTTTTAGCTCAATCAGAATATTTATAAACTCGTCTCTCTCTTCCTTTCGCTAAAGATAAACACATGGTGCATGTAATAAAGTTAATGAGTTGAAACTTTTATATTTTTTTGTTGATCGGTTCCAACTCCTCAGGTCATCCTCTTTAATGTCTGTCGAAAATATATGAACGTACGTGTACATGTATCGAGAAGAGATTTCAGAGAGAAGAAAGCTAATAACATGTTAAAGAACTCATTTTAAGTTAAGAATGAATTTTTGTGGTTAGCGAGAGCGTCTTTTTGTTTGAAAAATTCTTTCATGCGGCAGTCAGACAAAAAATCAACTTTAAAAGATTTTTTTATTACCAAGAATTTAAACCCACATGAACCTCCAAATGGAGCATAAAATCGTATCTACTCGAGATAATCACGCGAGAGCAGCAGAGGAAAGAAAGCACAAAAAGAATCTCCAAAGATCAAATCCTCGAATGAATCACAAAAAAATTCTCCCGCGCGTTCCTCAACTCGATGATTTTATTTTCTCGGAATGAAGAAAGAGGCGCAAGAGAATGAGAAAGAAAATATAAAACAAATATTACAATAAGTAAATAACTAATAAAAGGGGAAGCTTCATGTTCAGACAAGAAGAAAAGCGAACGAGATTAAGAAAGAAGATGCGAGAGAAGGTAAAAAAGATGATCATGAAAATGAACTCGCGCATCGATCGATCGGGGAATATGTAAAGAAGAAGTTTATAAGAACGCACACCAACAGCGAAAATATATTAAAATTGAATAGGTAGAAGAGGATTTCGAATATGGTAAAGAGAAGTATGTAGGCATGTAAGCGCCACTCTTGCCGCATGTCCACTGCTTGAGTCATAACTTTTAAAAGATTCGAGATGCGATGATTAATCGCGTGGACTGAGGTAAACATCTTTTTTATTAGCGCATTTTTAAATTTATCAAAAATATTTCTGCTTATTTAAAAAAATAACTAAAAATTTCTACCTTTCTCAGTCGACCTCAAATTAGCTTCTCGATAGTCTGAATGTCGCCACTGGTGTTAATAACAAGAGTAACCACAATTGTCGTGGTGCACTTTATGAGAATTTCCCTTTTGCACATGTTTTCATTTTAACCATCCTCAAGTGATGATAAAGTTTTTATTGTTTTCCTCCTTTTTTGAGCAATGAAAATTAATCATAAAAATTTTCACAAAAAACCACACAATGACGATGTCATAAAAATAAATTGAAACTTTGCCATATTTCTCTTTAAATGAACTGGCGCTTTGTTTTATAATCGTGAGTGTCTTTTTTTGAGGAAATTGATTAAATGCAAAAAATAATTAAATCCTACAACACACTTTTAAAAATTCCTTAGAAATAATGACTCAAAAAAATGCTTGCGTGAATGCATAATGAAGTCTGACTTCCATCGAGTGCGAACTTCTCAAAGGAGTGGCCGACAAATAATCTGCTAAATGTATATATGCATGACATGTGATGAATTTAGAAGGCGCCTTGCCACACACAAAAAGGGATTCTAAAAATAAATGGCCAAAAAAATGTGTGAGGAATTCTTAATTGCGATAAAAGGGGAAATTATGTAAGGAACTTTATTATTTTTGTAAGTATTGAATTTTATTTTTAGATTAGTTTAAATTTTTTAATTTTCAATTAAGCTGCAAAATGTCACACGAAACATTAATTTGTTAAAAACCTCTTTTACTCGCAATTTGTGAGTCTCAAACAAAAATGATAATTGCATTTTTTTAATGACAGAGATTTATTACTCTGAGTTTTTATTGACATGCTGCACATTAAGGCAGAAAGTGCGGTTTTTTATCTGAATAAATCAAGCAATAAATTGGAATACTGATTTCCTGCACATGCACGACCACAAACTCCACCAACGTCAGCAGCAGCAGCTCCCGTCGAGTTGTCTCTTTTGGAAGAGTTCTTCTTCTCGCTAGCTGCATGCCGATATTTATTAAATTGCACATTTTAAATTGACAAGTCGAAGGAATGATTTAAGACAATGGCAGATTTTCCAGTATTAGTTCTCCTCTCGTCAGTCATTCATTTTTTTAGTCACTAGCCTCAAACTGGTTCCTCACTCCGAGTCATTACGAGTTTGTCAGGTTTTTTTGTCTTCCTTCTCTCCCCCTTTTTAGCGTAACCCACAAAGTGGTGTAACGCTTATATGCTCGTGATTCCGTCCGTCCGTCCGTCTGTCCGTCCGTCTGCACAAGCGAGATCTCGGTCCCTGGACCAGCTAGAGACTTCTAGTTTTCGCCAGATGGTAGCTCTTAGGGTCTATATGTGCAGGCACTGACTATTTTTATCATGACCTATGTCGTCCATGGACGGCCATAACGTCCATTTTTCATACAATTTTCTCATAGCTTCATGGGATCGTTGAACTCGTGTTCCAACATTGCATTATTCTAACTTACCAAATCATTGACATACATATTTTCAGTCGTGACCTATGTCTGCCACAACAGCCAAAATTCCATTTTCAAACTATGCTCATGGGTATCGTTAACTCTGATTGGACCAGGAACGATTATTTAGATATTTTTAGGAATTCCATCACGGACGGCCAGTATGCCACGGACACCAAAATGTCCATTTTTCAGAACTATGCTTCATGGTATCGTTGAACTCGAATTACCAGGAATCGAATGGCATTATTTTTTATATTCCATCATGGACGGCCAGTATCCACGGACAGCCATAATGTCCATTTTTCAGAACAGCTCATGGATCGTTGAACTCGTGATTGGACCAGGAATCTATTGACATAGATGATTTTTGAGGAATGGTCGAACAGGACTGCCACGGACAGCCAAAGTGTCCGGATTGACTTAAACTCATTTTTTATGCACTTAATTTTCAAACACTGATCTGTTACAAGTGGGTTACGCGGCAACACCCACGTGTGGGTTTTGAAACATTTTTTTATTTTGCCTCTTAACTCCATTCTGCACGTCATCAACTCAAATTGCAATTAATTCTTTCCTCTTTTTATCTACAAAACTGGCCCTCAAGTATTCTCACAAATGAACGCCGCTCACTTCTCCATGAGTGAGCCTTAAGCCACTCGAAATAAAAAGAAAAATTCTTGTTTGTTTTTCTCAGTATTTCAGTTTAATTTAAGGGTTTTTCAATTGTAGATGCATTGCCTGTGTGTGAGTTGTTGCCATTATTTGTTTTGTTATCTTGTTTCCCTTTAATCTTGTGTTCTCGTGAAATTTGAGCCTTCCGAAAAAAATACATAAATTTTGAGGAAGGAGATTAATGACATGATTGTGGGGTGTTGTAGCGCATTTTTTAAAATATCTCGAAATATTATTTTTTTGTTGTCATACATGCCCTCAAATAAACCATAAAAACTCTCTTAAAAGGTTAATGTTACAAGTGTGGAAGGATCAAAAAGGAAGACACGACAACACACACACACATATATTGACGCCCTGGCGCCTGCCTTCACATCATAATCATTGTTGATTCTCATGAGCAGCATGTGTGCACTGGCTAGCGTCCTTTTTATTCTCAGCTATTAACAATAGACAAAAAAACATGTTTGATGCTCGCAATCTGATCATTAAGTAATTTTCTCTTGGATGATTTCAAAGAATGCGCATCGCAAAAAAATCCTCAATATCGAACTTGATGGATCGACAGTAAAATCGTGAGACTTGAATTTTAATTAGCAAACATTTTTTTCTTCTATTTCTTGAAGGCGCCGCTAGTTTTTATGACTCACTTTCAATTGTGCAACGATTAAAATGCCGCAATGAGGTACAAAGAACAAAGAGAGGAGAAAAGCTGATGTAATTATCTAAAAGCTTTTTGTGTGTGTCGTTATATTATCATCGAGGAAAAGAAAGAGACTGTTGAACACATCATCATTACCGCCTTCGTTGTTGTCTCCGATAGACTTTCCGTTGAGTCATTTAAAGTGATCTCAATATGTCGTAAATGTGATCGTCTCTTTGTCATTTAATGTAATTAAGTTTAAGCAATGTCTAATTAAGAAATAGTAGGAATAAATGTGTGGAATTCAGCAATTTAGTGAATTATATAATTTTAATAAATTAAATACAAAAATTAAAATCGAAGAAAATTTGTAAAATTTTAAAATCTCTGAATAATTTCAACAACGAAAATTTCAATCAAATTTCACATCAATAAATTTTAATTAAAACGCTTTAAAAATAAACACGCTGCTTTAATATTTCAATAAACAGCAAAAACATGTCTCATGGCGCTTAATTCACCCACTTAACTCTTAAACATTGGCCACTCGAGACTCGTTCACTTGCGACTTGCGCAGAGGCATTGCATTTGCGAATAAAAAAGAATCAACATTCTTCTTTTTTTCGAACAACCAAGCTGACATGTGTGCGATGTCTCTTGATTGAATTTAAATTTTTTTTGTTTTTTTTTCTTCTCTTTCCCCCCTTCCCTCCCTTTCTCCTTTCCTTCTTTTCCTCCTCTCTTTTTTTTTTTTTCTTTTTTTTTTTTTTTTTTTTTTTTTTTTTTTTTTTTTTTGTTTTTTTTTTTTTTTCTTTTTTTTTTTTTTTCTGTCCCCCCGTCTTTAACCCCCCCCCCCGCCCCCCTTTTTTTTTTTTTTTTTTTTTTTTTTTTTTTTTTTTTTTTTTTTTTTTTTTTTTTTTTTTTTTTTTTTTTTTTTTTTTTTTTTTTTTATTTTTTTTTTACTTCCCCCCCCCCCCCCCCCCCCCCCCCCCCCCCCCCCCCCCCCCCCCCCCTTTTTTTTTTTTTTTTTTTTTTTGTTTTTTTTTTTTTTTTTTTTTTTTTTTTTTTTTTTTTTTTTTTTTTTTTTTTTTTTTTTTTTTTTTCCCCATCCCCCCCCCCGGTCCCCCAAAAAACCCCATTTTTTTCTTTTTTTTTTATTTTTTTTTTTTTTATTTTTTTTTTTTTTTTTTTTTTTTTTAAAAAAATTTTTATTTTTTTTTTTTTTTTTTTAAAAAAAAACAAAAAAAAAAAAAAAAAAAAAAAAAAAAAAAAAAAAAAAAAAAAAAAAAAAAAAAAAAAAAAAAAAAAAAAAAAAAAAAAAAAAAAAAAAAAAAAAAAAAAAAAAAAAAAAAAAAAAAAAAAGAAAAAAAAAAAAAAAAAAAAAAAAAAAAAAAAAAAAAAAAAAAAAAAAAAAAAAAAAAAAAAAAAAAAAAAAAAAAAAAAAAAAAAAATATAAAAAATTAAAAAAATTTAAAATTAAAAAAAATAAAAAAAAAAAAAAAAAAAAAAAAAAAAAAAAAAAAGAAATTTTTTGTTTGTTATTTTTTTTTTTAGAAAAAAAAAAGGAAAAAAAGGGAAAACAAAAAGGAAACCCAAAAAAAAACCCAAACTTTTTTTTTTTAAATGGGTTTCCCCCCAACCCCCCCCTTTGGGTTTTTAAATTTTTTTTGTTTGCCTTCTCATTTGAAGTCACTTCACTTCATGATCTTATTTGCAGATCGCATTTTAAGCAAATATTTTAATTTAAACATTTTTCGATGAAATGTGTTCATGGTATTTGCACTCTTGAAGAAAATCTTGAAGTGCGATAAGGCGACTGCTGTTTGACATATCAACAGTCGAGTACATTTTTAAATATTTGTCATTTGGCACATACGTGAAAATGCATTCCAGAAAGGCAAGAGGAATTTAAAGTGCATGAATAAATCAACGTTTTAATTACACAGCAGCAGCAACAGCAACGACGACAGGCGACTCTTTTTCGAAGCTTCCCAATTATGGGCACCATGATATCTTAATCATTTACTAACATTCTCGTGAGTGAGTTCAGGAGACAAATTGCTTGGCGTCACTGACTGCATCCAAAAAGAGGATAAATTAATGATCTCCGCTTTCATCAATTTATTTTTATTCTTCCTTAAAGATTTTAAATTATTTTTGGCGGCATGAATCTCAGAGATGTGCGTCCACAACAAATATTTTTTTTTTGCAAAAAATTATCGCAAATTATCGTGAACAAATTTTATATATAAATTTAACTCATTGCCAATGGTGAATTGATCAACAGAGTTCTCTCTTTTTGGGACTCTCTCAACATAATGCATACATGTATGTATAATCATTGCCTAATAATTCTTGCATGGATGGTTATGCGATTATTTTTTTATGCACTGTGTGTGTAAGAAATTATTTAGCTCTCGCTAGTTGCTGATCAAATACAACGCACCGAAAATATTTTTCATCCCATCGTGAATACCTCACTCACTCTTGCCCCGAAGGAAAAGGCTATTATCTTAATAACAGAGCACTTTATGCCGAACAACATACAAGTTACAACACAACGATGAAAATCGAGAGAGCTGCGTATATTTCGAGCATGAACATTATCATTATTTTCATATTTGACTGGTTATTGCATTTTTCTTGTGGTACGGTGGAAGTTTTAGTATGAAAACAAATTGATAAAATTTTTGGAAGGTGATGAGATCACAACTAATTGTTTAAATTATTTTAGCAAAATATTCTAAATTTAATTAAATTGTTTCATATTAAAAACAACAAAATTTGCAATATTTCAAAAGTTTACGATTCGAATCCATACAGATAAAATTTTTATTGTTTAAAAATTTATTTTTTTATTTTACACTCGTTTTTTTTTGTTTTAATTTTAAAACCTAAACCAATTTGTAACATTTTTTAATTGTAATCTATTAAATTTCATAATAATTGCAGATCCATAAAACAAACACAGGAAATTTGGAGGAACGAAAGATAATGAATTCAACTTTATGGCAAAAAGCGTCATAAAAAACCTTTTCTGTTGTCAAATTTTTGCATTTTTATCTTGATCGCCTGCAAATTAAAGATGTGTACATTAAAGGTAGAGGATGAATGAATGGAGAAGCAGGTTGTGAACGGAAAACAAAAAATACATGGGCCACAATTTTTTATAACAAAATTGCACTTTGCGGCTTGTCATTAAACTTATGCATGCCAATTTAGCAAGTTATCATCCATCCACCACTCACTCCACATAATTATGTTAAATTACATTCGATGCACAATTTTCACATAAATTTTTCGATAAACTGACAAATAATAAAACTCAAAAAATAAATTAAAAATTTGAAATTTTTAAATTCATTAAGCTTAAGAATATTCCAATTTTTTGCAAGTCCTCCCCTTGGTCTCTGACATGTTTTTATTATTATTTATTGCACTCATCAAATGGAGTCAATTTTCAATCGCATTCGGGACCGTAAACACAAAAGGCAGCAAAGTCATAAAACGGACGATAATTTTCATTATTTGCAGTCGCAGACACAAAACGAGTGAAGAGAGCTTTTGTGATTTTTTAGCGCCAATCTGGCCTTGTTTCCGTGCTGAGCCTCAAACAAAACGGAGACTCGGTCGTGTCGTCTATAAAAATTGCTTTTTATTACAATCATTAACTATTAACTGACATCATTTTTATATACAGTGTGTTTCGCGTTCTTTTTTCTTGTGCACGAGGGATATAATCATGGCTCGCATTTGACACGTTAAGCCGACAGAGAAATTAAAAGTTTAAATTAATTTAATTAAATAAAATGTTCATAAAAATATTTTTAATTTTTAATTCTTGACTCAAAGTATTAAAATTATTAAAATAGAGCAATTCAATATAAAATATTTTATGACAGGTCAAACAACTTTGTGAGTTCAGATAAGATTTTAGCTCGTCAATAATTGTCTCACATTATCAGTTTAAAATTATAACAATGAATCTATCTCAATATTATATAACAATTTAAATTCTCATTCACATAACTTTGAAACGGTGCAAAATTATAGCAAGAAAAACTTAATAGACGCCAGGTTGAAGTTTTTTTTCATTGCGGCCAGACATTGTTTTTTTCTTTGCTCATATATGAGTCATCAATTAAAGCAATTTTCTTCCAACTCTAAGGCAAATACAACGACCTATCATCGCCATCACGCCATTCTTGAATGTCAGCCACAGATCACCATCGTAACGCAATTTAAAAGTTTTAATTGCTCGTGAGATGCAATTTGAGAATAATCGCCGCAACTTCTTTAACTGTTTCGTGTGCCTTTGCGTGCTTGTGTCAAATAATAAAAAAAACTAGACGCGACTTTTTGATTGTAGCAGCAAGGGGCAACAACAGGAAAGCGAATGTCTGATGAAAATTACTCAAACAAGTTAATTAATGCCGATGATGGAACTAAAATGCACTAAGTGGAAATGTCGGCAGCTCTTTTTCGCTCATAAATCTGATAAATTTATGACGTGAAACGGGAGAATCATTTGAGGATGTGCACAAGCACAATTACAGTAGAATAAAATGACGGTTGAGGAGACGAAACTTAATTAAGATGTTGAATAATTCAAATTGCCGGCAAGTGTTGAGTTTGACATTTAAAATTACTTTTGAGCTTTTATGGAAGAGTTTTATTTAAAAAAATTTTTACTACAAAAATCTAATGAGAATTCTAAAAATAAATAAATCACAAGCAACTCTTACAACAATGTGGCTGACACTATCAAATGCAACACTTTCAATCTGTACACCGATCGTTGTGTTGTTGATAAAATTCACTTGTCGCCTCATAAATTTCGTTCAAGGGGTCCCCAACTCCCATATAAATCCATATAAATTTATATGGAATTTATATGGATATAAAATTATTAAAAAAAAAATAAAAATTTATACCATATAAAAAAAAAAAAATAAATATAAATTTAATAAATTTTATATATTTATATGATCTTTAATATAAACAAAATTTTTTTTTTTTTTTTTTTTTTAATTCTTCAAGTCAATTCATTCTTTGCGGATTTTATCTTATTTGATTTATTTTTTCTAAAATCAGTGAGTAGATCCAGTAATCTAAGTTTCAGTGCTGGAAGTGAACATCAATCTAAGTTTCAGTGCTGAAGTGAGATCCAGTCAATCTAAATTTCAGTGCTGGAAGTGAGTCTAGTCAACGTACGATGAGCGTGCAAGTGAGACCAGCAACGTGAGATCCAGTGCTGAAGTGAGATCCAGCAATCAATTTCAGGCGAAAGGAGATCCAGCAAATTAGGATCAAGTGCTGGATGACATTCTTGGAACCAAACTTAAGTTCCAGGCGCAACAATTGTCCACAAGAACTTCATCCAGCACTCATCTAAACTGACTGATTTACTTCCAGCACAAAATTAAATTGATGGATTAGTTATAGTATCCAGCAAGACGTTGATGACACTTCAGACTGAAATTTATATGACTATCTCATTAAAATGAGTATATTACTGATGTATTAGCAAATACTACGGATTACTTACAAAATTTTAAAGATCCATATAAATCCATATAAAAATTTATATGGCATATAAATTTATATGGATTTATATGGGAGTTAGGGACCCCTTGATTTCGTTGCAACGTTTCTCATGTTTATTTTTTGTGTTGCAAAAATGTAATTTTTATAAAAAAGAGCAGAAGTCGAGTCGTTGAAGCATGAGCATGGAAGTCATAAATTTACAAATTTTATTACTCACTAAATACTTCATTAATACGGGCTATTTTTGTACGGTCGCGATTTCAATTAGATTCATAGATTTTTTTTGCACATTAATTATTATTCATAGCGCTTATTTTTATCCATACTGACTGAGCAATTTGCACTCGATGCATGAGGTCGTTAGCGAGAGTGAGAAAAAAAGTTCTCTGCGGTTTAGATTTTTCTACTTTTTTGCATGTTTAATATGCGATGGGAAGATATTATGAAGGAAAGGAATTAATGCAGGCGCCACTGAATAGCACAGCTAGCTAGCGTGTTAATTTATAGCACTTAGTTATGAGAGAGAAAAAAAACTTGATGGAAGTGCAAATAAAATAAATTACGATTGTATCTATCGTCGATGATCAAATCATTCTTGAATATTGATTGAAAGTGAGAAATGTAAAGTAGTGAGAATTAATAAAAAAAATTATTTTTAGACAGTTATTAATGTCGTGCCGTTTTTATTGCTTGAAATATGGAAAATTTACATTTTTCAAAAAAGATTCAATTAGCTTTTGAAATAAATTATAAAATTGTGATGGAAGGTTGGATGTCATTTTATAATCGTAGATAAATTATTTATTTAAGATGAAACATTTAACGAGTTTTAAAAAGTAAATTTTCTTCTTTTACGCTTAATTTAATCTTACAATTTTTTTACATCACTACAGTGTCGAAAATTCATTAAGTAAGTCAATTTAAAAATTAACGAATTTGAATAAATTTTTAGAGAATTTAATTTTTGTAGAAATTGCTCTTAATTCATTAATATAAAAAGCAAAATAGACCCTTAATAAATCTCGTCTTTACGTAACAATCATTGTGATTGATCACCAACAAAAAAAAACAGCAATTCATTTTTCTTTTCACGTTTGCATTTTGTAATCGCGAGTGTAAATTGGCGTCAAATAATGTGACGATTGTCGAGTGGAGACATAAATTTTTCACATGCTTCAGCTAGAGTGTGCAATAAAGCTTATTTAACTTGATTTAAATTCGCAATTTTTAAATGTGCTCACAATTCGCACACTAGAGAGAGAAAGAGATATAGTCGATGTGAATTAAGAAGTTACAAAGTTTTATTGAGAATGAAGTCGTTAATTAATGTCAAACAAGCGCCGGAATTTATTATTAGCGCCTCGGCAATTTCTCTCACTTACAATTTTCAATTGAATGTAATTAATCATTACAAGACGCAAGGCGACTCTGGGATGAGGATTATTCTATGATAAAGGGCTGGTAATTTATTTTGAATAAAATTTTTAACCATTAAAATAAATTTTTCACCCCACTCTCAAAATTTTCTCGTTTGAGCTCTAAATAAATTTTCATAAGTATCAACAGCACACGAAAATAGACTCACAAAATAAACACACATAAATGTGATATTTTCACCCCTCCCCATACGAAACAAATTTGACTTTAATTAACAAAATATATTTCTTGGCGCCATCGTCTCAATATTAGATTGCACACAAGCGCGCCTTTCTGAGGGGAGTGAGCTAAGCACTTTTCACTTTTATTTTTATAATCTCAATGTGTGAAAAAATTTCCCGATGAATTTTCAATTTTTACGACGCGGAAAAGACTTTCTAATGTGCGATTTTTGTTTTCTTTCCTTGTAGCCGGCGACGACGAGCGTGATGAGTTTGTGTGTTTATTCTACTACTCGGTTATAGTTTACTCTCGCGAGACGTGCCTATAATAAATTTCAGCACTTTATGATTGCCAATTTTTCTATGCTTATATTTAATAAATTTTCATGAGGCGGCGCTGAAATTTTTTTCAAAACATTCCGGAAATATTTTTGCAAGGTTTGGACATTCATAAATTAAATTATAATTTTATTTCGTTGAATTTCTTTGTTAAAAAAATATTCTAATGACTTTTAATTCCGCTTGTAAATTTTCATCTGTCGCGACTTCCTCGTGACACTCTTTTTACTTAATTAAAATATTTTGAATATTTTTCTACTCACCACAAGCGACACAGACGCAATTCGATTGTAATTTTTTGAATTTTTTCATCAATTTCAAGAAAAATTTCTTCACATGAATTTTAAAATTAGTTTTTTCCATTCACTTTTACTTTTGTTTTTTATTTTTCGTTCAAAATATTTTCACCAAGTGCGATCAACATACGTGAAGACATTCGAAAAAACTAAACTTCAGTAGAAGATTTGATGCGGTTTATATAGTCCATGAGAGTGTCGCCATGTGCTCTGCCTTGGGGGTGATGCTAGCAAAAAGCGGCGACAGCATGCTCTCGCTTAGTACTGAGAGAGGGTGGAAATGGTTTGTTTACATTCCGAAGAGAGAAATCGGGAAAATTTTCGTTTTTATTCGTGAGCATTATCATCAACATCCGAGCATAAGAATTTTCGGTTTTCCCGCGTGAAAGCAGCACAAGAATTTTATCAATCGGATTCTCTTTACGTTTTACTATCGTGACCCACTGCGAGATGTTTTTCATTCACTTTTTTCTCTCGTAAAATCTCCGAGATTCATTGAAAAAAAATCTTTTCGCTCTCTCGTGAGCATTTTAAAAAATATATGTTGCACAACCTGACCATGAGCAATGTTAATGACATTGAACTCATTTTCACTTCTATCACACACCTGGATGATCGCGATGTGACAAAAATTTGAATTTTTATCACTCATTTTGGTGAAAAACTTATTACTTAATTTTTCATGGTTGTTAAGATTGTAAAAAATTTAAATTAATTTATTTGAAATTAAAATAGTGAACAAAAAGTTAAAAATAAATTTAGCAATCATCGACTCAATTTGATATTTTCTCAAAATTTTATTTTTGTAAATTTTCCAGGAAGTAAATAAACGATTATGTTTATGATTTTTTTAATATCTGCGAAAAACATACTTTGGCTCCATGGTCTCTCTCATTTTGGCCTTTTGTTGCTTGGTTATTGAAGAAGAAAAGTGGTAGATGGGGTGAATTGGAAAAGGAAAAGAAAGAGAGGAAAAACTTACCAAACGTCGCCAAGCAAAGCGTCGAGACGTATGGTATAAGGCTGACGACACATTTCTGATGTTTTTCAAACACTGCGAGGAGCGTCTTTATGCGAGCCACGCTGATTTGTCTATTTTTTAATGCTCGACTCTCCCCCATCACCGATGTGTCTTCGAGTCTTCGAGAAGAAAGGCTTTTGGCTCCGCATCTCTTTTTACGATTGTTTGTTGAAAAGCATTTCAATTAATCTCGGGGATAACTGTGAGGATAAATGGTTAGATATGAAGAAGAAATCTAATCTGATGATATGTAAAATTCAATGGAATTGACTTATTTTCGAGAAGGCATGTCTTTCGAGTAAGTTTTAAAGGTCTCGAGTCGAATATGAAAAATTAAAAACCTAAATAATTTGTTAATTTTTTTTAAAACCAACAACAAAATTATCCAACCCTTAATCCGAGTATCGAATGCAGACATTAACAGTCACTGCAAAGATTATGATATATCAAGAATTGTGACGGCACTAACAGCGACATTAAGATTTTTCCGTCAAATTTCGGGGCGCCAACTTCTTCCTTCCCCTCTTACATATTCACTTTACACCCCTCAACGATATGACATGAGATAGATAGACGGCGGCAGTACAGCAACAAAAAAATTTTGTGTGGAAATGCGGCAACGGAAGTTTATCAATTTTGTGTAGAACTGAAAATTTCATGCACAAATTTCATAAATCATTAAGCACATAAATACGCTATTTATGCGTCATTCTGTCCGCCGCCAGTGTTTCACCCACACCCTCGTTTAACAGCAAGACGTCAGTCGTCAAAAGTGAATTTTTTTTTCGCTCACGTTATGTGGAATAAAAAAATGTTTATCGGGGTTAAAAGGATAATTTTTGTGTGCGATGATGGATGACGAGAAATAGTCGGGTTGTTAATCATGAAATCCTTTCGTAGTAAATTTTTTTGTGATCACTTTGGATATTTTAATCTCACAAATTCATGAGATGGACCATTGATGAATTTGAAACCCTTTCAAAAAGTTTTCAACTGCAATCTAATTCGATGATGACAATGCATTGCAATGTGAAAATACTTAAAATTTGAGTTTGTAAAATTCACCTGAATTCTACCCTCACATCAATAGCAACCCCAACCCATTCCTTATAATTCATCATTGACCTGCTGCCACTCAAATCACCCCATTGCCACGAGCCATGAAAAATATAATGCTTTTCAAAGCTAATAAAGAAAAACATTTCCCGCCAAAATGTGTCACCAGTCGTCGCCACTCGATTTTCTCTCGATTCAGCCTTCGCATAATAAAAAGCATGAAACATGAGAGCGTTCGTTTATGAGTTTTGTGTGTGGAGTGAATATCGTTGCCACTGATTCACTGCTTTTTGGAAGAAGACTGGCGCTTTCACTGTGATCGCACCGAGACGTCGACAACGAAGCGATTTTTCTCACTCTCTTGGAGCTTCACAAATTTTTCCGCCATAAAACTTCGGAAAAAGTCTTTTTTCTTCTGCTCTCTCGCGCCAATTTCTTTTTGACTCTCTGGTCGGTAATTTTTGCATGAGCTTGCATTTTACTTTTGCTGTGTTTGAATGAAAATTGCATAAAATCAAATGCTGTGGAAAATCATTTGATAAATTGCTTCACTTTTTCTTTAAACACTTTTTATTATGTTCAACGGAGATTTCTTTCTTTCTTTTTTTAGATTCGATTGAGTCGATTTGCATAATTGTCAATTTTAAAAAATTCCAAACTATCTTATGACTCAGGCGATTCAGATGTTTGCTGCTCCTGATAAATATTTCATTTAAAATAACTTTCCCAGCACTCAGCATCATCATCATAATATTTTATGACATACCTTCATAGCTCTCAGATGAATCAACAGGTTGTTTATAGTTTTTTGCTCTTTCTCTCAATGATAAACACACATTCAAGATATTTATTTATTCGTGATGACGCCAAAATAATTTTTTTAAAATTGTCTGCTGAAAAGTACTTAAAAGTGTCATAAAATCTCTAAAAGTGGTGAATCTAAAACTTTTTTTCTTCATCAAATCAACAAAAACAGCATCTCGAAGTGCACTTCACAACATCTCTCATAATGATACTTTTATTCGCTTTTGATTGGCACGATATGCGAAGTTGTGAGCTGACGACACGATGGCATCGCCAACCATCATCAGCAGCATCGCTTAACTAAAAAGGAGGACGGGGGTACAGACAACAAACAAAATTATCATTATTGAAAGCGAGACACAAAGACTGTATAAATAAGGCTATAAACTATAATCGAGGTTGCAGGGTGTACGATAGTGAGGGAGTCAAAAATGTCCAATTTTTGTTAGAGGTTCTCATGGACACAGAAATTACGACCAACTTTTATGTGTCACCAAATTAATGAGCATGAGTTCCTGACCCCACAAAAATCACTGCTCGACAAAAACTCAGGAGACAGGAAGTGGCTAATAATTATCAGAAATGATGATTGCATGCTGAACTTTAGCCAACTCCGGACGTTCAATTCAATTTTTCAATATATCAGTTAACTGAGTCGAGTCATGCCAACCGCCATCATCACCCGAAAAAAAAATCCGTTGAAGGCGACGAAGGGTCGAAAAATGAGCGCAAAAGAAAATTGTTGGAAAACAATAAGCCAAAAAAGAAATAAAATAAAAATTTCTCCTCGACGGGAATGGAATTGATGGAGACATGATGTATAGAAAATTTGTCGTCGGTTCCAATGCTGCTGTTTATGTGGTGCCTTGAAAAAGGAGTCTACAAAAAATATTCGCACTATAGTGATCATCTTTAGCTGGCATCAATAGAGAAGAAGAATAAAAGAGAGACATTTTATGATCATTTCTAATTGACACTTAATGGAGAAAATTTAGCAAAATGATCGTAAAAATTATTTTTTTTTGAAACTTAAAAATTCAGCATTCGATATTTTATTTTATCTTGCATATTTTTATATGAACCCCAAATAAAGTTGCAGTCATCAGTGAAAAAGATAAATGGAAATTATGTGGCATGGCAATTATGCAAATTGACTCTACCCTAAAAGAAGAAAGAAATCTCCGTTGAACATAATAAAAAGTGTTTAAAGAAAAAGTGAAGCAATTTATCAAATGATTTTCCACAGCATTTGATTTTATGCAATTTTCATTCAAACACAGCAAAAGTAAAATGCAAGCTCATGCAAAAATTACCGACCAGAGAGTCAAAAAGAAATTGGCGCGAGAGAGCAGAAGAAAAAAGACTTTTTCCGAAGTTTTATGGCGGAAAAATTTGTGAAGCTCCAAGAGAGTGAGAAAAATCGCTTCGTTGTCGACGTCTCGGTGCGATCACAGTGAAAGCGCCAGTCTTCTTCCAAAAAGCAGTGAATCAGTGGCAACGATATTCACTCCACACACAAAACTTAATCGAGATGTTTTTATTATGCGAAGCATCAAATGGCGACGAAAAATTGGCGGGAAATATTTTCGATCTAATTTTTTTCCGTCTTGATATGAGAATGAGAAAAAAATTATGTGTCAACTCCATGCAATCTGATTGTTAATCCAATTTTTTTCACCCTTCATTCATCAACGCAAGAGAAAAAAATTTCATTCAAGTCATCGAAATTTTTTTTGGCCGACATTGTTTTCTTTTTCGTTCCTCAAACGCCCTCAATAAGTTTATGCATAGCTGTCGACATAATAACCTGCAAATTGGGAGTAGGGGATGAAAAGTTACACTCGAAGGTTCCAAATGATGATAAAACAATCAAAAGTTCCTTGGCACGAGATAATTTCTTTAGCTGAAATTTTGGCTTGTAAATGAAAACAAAAATTCTTGGAAAGACCACAAATGATTTAAATGAAAACTCCTGAAAATATAAAAAGATTGTTTTGCTCTCGATTATTTCAACAGTCAATTTCAAAAATTTAGAATAAGAAGTTTTATTTCAGAGAGTAAAAATTTTAGTTACTCAATTCTTTCCGACTTCAACCTTAAAGCTGAAAGGACATTCTTCGCAGATCCACATCACTTTTCCAATTTTAAATTAAAATTTTCATAAATTAATAGAAATAACGTGTCTAAAATTATTGAAACCATCAAATAAATTAATTAAACCAGTGAATTAAGATAAAATACTAAAAAATCACGTGTTCGTCAAAAAAATTATTTTTGAAAATTAAAATCTGCGATAAATACAGGTAAAATCACATTTAAATGACATTTTTCATCCACCGTCGAAGCACATTTTAATTAAAACCGCGTGTGATCCAAAAAAAATTAAATATCATTGAAATCTGCTTTAACATCAATTCAACGTTCCTACAAAAAACAAATCGTCATTGATCGGACTACAAAGCTCATTCTCGTGATCGTCTCGTATGAAAAAATTTTCTCTCTTTCCCCTCATTCCACCTCTGTCGCGCGCACTAAAGTTCTCTCACATCATCAACTTTATTTCTATATGTCTATACTCCATCGTGAATAGTAGTGAGAGAACTTTTTTACTTACCTGTTTGTTTGTTTTCTTCCATTCATTAGTTATTTTTGAATCGAATAACAATTAGTCTATTGCTGTGATCGGTGTCGAATAGTTCTTTAACTCGAGTGCTTTTAAAAATTAAACTTAATTTACCATAAAAAAAAATCTTTCGCAGAAAAAAATTAGTGGAAATAATGATGGCGAATGAAAATGACACTCAATCAAGGCCGCGGAAGGAAATGGCAATGCCTGCCAAAGTCACGAATATTGTTGTGCTGTTGGTGCTTCTAGGTGTGTCAGCATATATCATTTTGCGAGTGGTTGGCGATGGACCTATTATGCTCTTCACATATCATCCAACGTTTATGGTTTTGGGTGTAAGAAAAATCGTGATTGATTTTCGTGATGTCATATTTTAATTAATATTACCTTTTCAGTACTTAATTCTTATGTCAAACGCGATTCTGATCATGGCTGACAATAATTTTTTGACGTCGAATCTCACACATCAGAATCGAGTCACCGCACATTGGGTTGTTCAGGTAAGCTCTACAATTATGATATTTGTCTTTGAGTAATTTACTGGGGCATGTTTTAAAATTGAAAGCTAATGTCGTTTAGAAGTGTGACGCGACATGCTTTAATTAGAGAAGTCTGAAATTTATGAAAATATATAAATTTTTAAATCATGACCACATTCACGTGCAATTATTAGTTTGCAACAATGAACCAGCAAGAGACAACATAATAACCAATTGTATGCAACCCTTAAAAGTATGTCATAGTAATTTTTGTCTCAATCTCACATAGGTCTGCGCATTGGTTCTTATTTTCATCGCAGAAATAGCCATTTTTGCCAACAAGGTTAAGCAAGAAAAAGTAAGCAGAAGGAAATAACAATTAAACGCATTTAAACTAACTTTTTATTATTTCTTTCGCAGCCTCATTTCCAAACTACACATTCAATTTTCGGCGTGATCACCTTCGTTCTCACATTACTCACATGCCTTGGCGGTGTTTGGACGAAATATAGCTTTCAGCTTAGAAACATTATTAAGCCGACATTAATGAAAATCTTTCATGCATTCTTTGCAATTGTAGCATATGTGCTTGCAATCATCACAATTATTCTTGGATTTCGTCAAATGTGGTTTGAGGACTCTGACGAATATATGAAGCCAATAATTACGATTCTGCTTATCTTGACTGCAATTTATGTCCTTATCAAAAGCTTCATTTTAATGGCATCACGCGCTAAAGACTACTTAAATCGTTAAAGATATTAAATATAATTAGGATGGGGTTTGTTTGTAAATTAGGTAACCATAAAAAGAACTTTTAAGAATGACGAAAATTTAACTCGAATAAGAGAATATTAAGAAAAATTACTTAAAAAATTTTGTGACCTAATTTACGACTTACTCATACAGCTCACGCAGCTCAGATTCAATTTTAAGAATCACAACACGGTTGTAATCGAATTTTTGAGATCTAACATTTTTTCATACGCATTAACACATTCCACTATTTTTTTTCATTTTGATCGTTACTGTGTGTACCTTAAATGGATCAATCAGATTTTTAAATTAATTGATTGACTTGTAGACTTAGAGCAGCTTTAAAGCATAGCGAGAACCATAATTATTTTACATTTTTATATGAAATGGCTTATGTACTTATGTACAACATTCCATCATGATCTTATGTCAATATGTATCGGTTTTTTATACACAGACACACACACGCGACATTTCGTGCAAGTGTTTTATGTTGTTTTTATTATTTTATAAATAAAGTAATTTTTTTGAGCGAAAATATTTTTTTAAGTTTATTTTATTTAGTTATCTTTCATTTTTCAGGAAAATGTCTATAAAAAATGTTTAGTTGTGTCATAGTAACATTTTTGAAAATTAATTTTTTGAATGATCAAAAAGATTTGATTTTTAATTCAATTCGTTTATTTACGCATCAAAAAATTTTAAGCATAAATAATTTACAGTTGAATAATTTTTCAAAATTTTTTTCGCGTAGTTTTTCCCTTCAACGTACAGCGAAACCTGAATACCTCAAAATATTGCATTTTGTCACGATAAAAAAATCATAAATTCATAAATTAAAAATATTTAGATAAATAAGAAACATGGCACAGCGTGGTGTTGAAAAACTATTAGCGAAGATAAAGGAGAGTATGAGCGAGAGGAAATATTATGAAGGTACGAGCTTCAAAGTGACTAAATGGCAAAAAATAATAAAATTTCCTTTTTCAGCTCATCAACTTTATCGAACAATTGTTTTTAGACTGTCAAATCAGAAAAGATTTCGTGAGTTAGCAGATATTCTTTTCGAAGGTGCAGTTCAACTAATAAGCCAAAAGCAATATCAGAGCGGAAGGTAATTAGATGATAAATTTTTTTTTATTATTGCAATAAAAAATTTAAATAATTTCCAGCGACCTCACCTTGATCCTAATTGAAATACTTCAAAAATGTGAAATAGAAAATAACCGAACGGAGTTTGATAAGTGGATAGTAGTTCTGGCCGGTCTAATAGAGAAAATTGAACCAAACGTAATTGAACGGGAAGCGATAATTGTGAAGGCAGTGAAGTGGAGTAGTGTCAATGATACGCAAAAGAATCCACTAATGCATAAGCTACTCGCTCGGATTATGGCAAAGGAGCAAAATTACGATCAAGCTCGTCATCACTATCTTTTTTCAAAAGACGGCATTGGATGTGCTAAAATCCTCATACAACTTAGTTCAAAAGCCTTCAGTAGCGAAGTTGACATGATCATTGTTCAAGTGGTGCTCAATCTATTAGTTCTTAAAGAGAAGGGTACAGCAATCGAGACATTTGATTATTACACGAAATGTCATCCCAAAATTCGAACGCATCAACCGCCATTTCACTTGCCGCTGCTTAATTTTGCATATTTTCTCCTCAACATAATCGACGATAAGAAACTTCAAGCATTTACGACGCTATGTGAGCTCTATAAAGCCGCAATTGAACGTGATCCGGGTTATAAACAACAGATTGAGAAAATTGGAATTTCCTATTTCAATGCACCAGTCAAGCGACAGCAGCAAGCAGGTGGAGGACTTTTTGGCAATTTCTTTAATCAGCTTTTCCAAGAGCTCGAGCAGGACGATAGCGATGACAGTGATATTGAAAATGGACAATCGACGGCTACGTACCACCAAGCGAATGTTGATTTGGACTAGTATAAACTTATTTTTGGATAACTGTTATCATACTAAAAATTGAGCATTAAATTAAAGTTTTTGATTAATAATTTTTTGAGCATTTTTTTAATTCTATTTGTAACGGGTTAAGAAAATTCAAAAAAGTCGTGTGCGCACTTTTCGGGTGAAAATTTTCTCGATTTTATAACGGCTTTTCAGAATTCAAATTTCGTTTCACTCTCGGAAAAAATTATAGCTACGCCATATACTGATTTCGATCTTGCGAGAAAACTCTCTTTGTCACCTGCTGCTCTAAAAAAGCCTTATTTCGATAAAGAACTTTTGCCACATTCAAGTTCATCAAATTTCCAATCTAAAAAGTATACACACTTGTGTGATGCACTGCCCAGGATCGTCAAAAGACTTAATAAATAAGTTTGATATTCAGCACAGAGCATTTGGATGGATTTTCATGAAAATTATTTTTTGATTTGCTTTGAATAGAGGAAATGTAAATTCATTCAGAGAAAAATGTTTATGCATTAAATTAAAATTAAAATCGAAGCTATTCGGGAAAAGGCGGAGTTATGCGGAACTGCGAACGCGGCGCACCGGTAATACCTCCCTTGTTTTGATTTTCGTCGAGACGCTTTAAGAGAAAAATAATTTAAAAAAATTATAAATTTTGTGTAATATGTCGTCAATATTCGCTTTCTAATCATCGGACATTTTAATTAACGCAACTAAGAAAGAAATAAAAGTGAAAAATGTAAGTTATCACTCATCAAAGTCACTTAAAATGGGATTTTATGCAATTTTTTTAAAACGAGCGCAAAACAAAATTTTTATTATTGGTTTATGGCAATAGTTTTGAATATTAGTCATCTTCAATAGCTTGTTGTTGCATAAAATCATCTCTTATTGATATAAGAGAAGTTAAAATTTTAATTTAATATCATTTCGTTAAATAAAAATTTCTAACTGGATGTTGTCGAATTTTCAGATCCAGCAAAATGTTTTACGCGCATATTGTACTCGCGAAGAAAGGTCCGTTGAGTCGGATTTGGCTCGCGGCTCATTGGGATAAAAAATTAACGAAGGCGCATGTGTTTGAGACCAACATTGAGCAGTCCGTTGACGGAATTTTACAGCCGAAAGTGAAGCTGGCTCTTCGTACGTCCGGACACTTGCTGCTTGGTGTTGCCCGCATTCATTCGAGGAAGGCAAAGTATCTGTTGGCTGATTGTAATGAGGCATTCGTGAAAATTAAAATGGCATTCAGACCCGGTATGGTCGATTTGCCGGAGGAACATCGTGAGGCGGCTGTTAATGCCATTACCTTACCTGAAGTTTTTCACGACTTCGATACCGCTCTTCCCGAATTAAACGATGTCGATATTGAAGCTCAATTTTCGATCAATCAATCGCGAGCTGATGAGATTACGATGAGGGAGGATTATGGCTCGTTGCCGATGAACATGCATGACGATGGATTTGGCGAAATTGGCTTTGATACTCCCGATCTCGTTAGAGATGGATTGAATCAATCTATTGATGTAAATATAATTTTAACTTTTTATAGTATTATTTAACTATAAAATTAATTTTAGGACGATTTATTTTCGGATACAATCAATCAGGGACCCGACATTGATCAACCGAAAGGAACTACTCGAATGCTTAGCGGAATTGATGCTCATCCACTTGACGATGACTTTGGCGATGATTTTGGTGAGGGTGGAGGTGGCCTGTTTGAAGGTGACATTTTTGCCGATCCTCCAATGGAATCGACAACGCAAGAGGCAAATGCAGACAATATGGCATCGAGATCGGACGACGAATCGGATGATGGAGGACATTTTGATGGCGGTGCATCACCGGCACTATCGAGTACAAGTTCAAGACCTCCATCGACCATTCCACCGCAAGCACTAAATCAATTTAATTCAGACGGACCAAGCAAGTTTTTAGATGATTTGAGTCAACAACCAGGCACGAGTAAGGACTTGATGGGAGATCATAATGATGTAGATAAGACAACACTCGTTCACAATGAAGAAGAATCGTTTGCGTTGGCTCCAATCGATGCGACAGCACTAAAGGGCGTCACAAAGGCAAAAAGGAAACGAAAATTGATTATTGATGAGGTGAAAAATATATCGGGTGAGGAAATGAAAGCACAGCTGGCAAATACATCGGATATAATTACAACGCTGGATCTTGCACCGCCCACAAAGCGATTAATGAACTGGAAAGAGACGGGAGGAGTTGAAAAACTCTTCGCTCTTCCATCGAGATTACTACCCGCACGTGCACTATCGAAAATTTATCAGATGAATCTTGTCTACACACCTGGCATTATGGAAGAAGATTTCTCGACCTTAGGACCTGCTGAAGTTCTCGCACTAGATGCCAGTGCTCTCGAACCACTAACGGAATCACCTTCGAAGCGAGGACGAAAGAGAAAGAATCAGGAGAATGAAGGCGATGTGACAGATTTGAGTCTACCAGAACCTCTTAGAGATGTCAATGATCTTCCGCCACAAACACCCGCTCCAATTGAACTGAAAGGCGATCTCGGTCTCGATACAAATCAAACATTCAATGAAGCTTTGATGCCGCCACCAAATCGTATCCTAAGTCCGCGACAATCAACGATCGGAATGATGAGTCCGCCCTCAATTCATCACATTCCAATGACACCCGGTAACTTACAGCATGGAAATATGACACCTGGATTCCATCATGGACTCGACGAGAACAATCCAATGCTCAGTGATCCAGCACTCAATAATTTGGACTCAATTCCAAATCTAAACGCTGAAACAGTGAGCTCAATACTCGACGGTACAAATGGAATGGATCAACATTTCGCAAATATGGGTTACGATGCTCAGGCTTCACCCAGTGGAGGAATTTCAGAGCGTATCGCTAATGATTGGACCGATTATGACTATCCGGCATCGGTTGGTGCAAATGGAGAAGAACAAATGGTTGATGAGTCCATAGAACAGTTTGAGGAACGTGTGCTAAACAAGCGAGCAGCTCAACTCTTTGTCAATATGCGAGTGAAATTACAAAAACAAGAGAAAATCTTTTTATCAGAAATGACCTATAGGAACACCAAGAAACAGGTGAGTTTTAACTTAATTAATTTTACTTTGATTTAATAAAAATTAAATTTTCGCAGGCCGCACAAAAATTCTACTCACTTCTCGTGCTAAAAAAGTTCCAAATGTTGGATATTGATCAAGAGCGGCCGTTTGCTGAAATTGTGTGTTCGCGTGGCGACGCATTCGATGACAACAAATCGCTCTAAAGAGAAGTTCAAACATTGCGACATCGCTGTACAAATTTTGTATCTCTTTTAACAAGCCACCAACATTTCATCTTCACCTATTTATTGATCTGATTCGGAACGGAGCGTTAGTCATTAATGCTCTAAATATGAATTTAAATTCTATTTAAAAATCAAATCGATTCATATTGAGATCATTTTGCAATTTAATGTTCCTTCTGTGATTTTTTTCGTCGTCTTTTGTCTCTCAAATCTTTTTTTTTCGCGGTATTTTTCCACAACTTTAATTTTAACAAATTTTTTCAAATCATTGTAGAAAATTAAAATATTTTAAAAATGAAGTAATTAAAGATTGAAATTGAAAAAAAAAATTATGCTAAATTATAATTTCATTGTGTAAGTGTTGTATAAAAAAAAGTATCAATTATTTAATAGAGAATTCACTCACACAAGAAAGAAAGAAAAAAGTTTAATAAAATTATGTATCTTAATGTAAAAGGAAATTGTTTAATTTTTTATTAAAATATTTTCACAGCTAAAAAATACTACGCAGCAACAATACTACGGTTATGAACCTTAATCAAGAAACTGATTTTGCTCTCAAATTATTTCTCTAAAAATAGTTTCGAAACATAATTAATTAGAGCATAAAAAATTCTTATCAAAAATATGAAATTTCACCAATTTTTAAATGTTTATGTGAACTCTCGGGGTCATCATCGTTTTTTGTTGTTTAGACAAGCACATGCAGCATAAAGCTCTCACATAATTTTAAATTTTTCTCTCAATGTCTCATTTTCTCTCGTGATCCTCGATCAATGTTTTTTTATATCACATGCAGTTGAGCTTACAAAAAATTTGTTAGTTGTGATTTAGACTCGCTGTAATTTGGTCGTGAAATATTTTAGTCTGTAACAAAACAAAAAAAAAATAATATTTTTTGTGGATTTTCAATCGGTCAGTGGAAAGTCACGAGTATCAATAAATTTTATAGAGCTTGAATTTAAATTCAGCGCTGTTAAAAAATTAAAAAAATTCAATGCAGCAAAAAGTTTTTTACAAAATGTATTAAATACTGATGTTTGGGTATTTATAGAATTTAAAGCCATCAAGAGACATGCAAAAAAAATTACAAGATGCAAAGTTCAGAACATCTGAAAAAAAATATTAAGCAACCTTTAAAACTTTGTAAGAAGTGCAAAATTAAAATTTTTAAAGTTTATATTTTTAAAATAAAATTCTCAAAACAAAAAAATATTTTCCAAAAATTCCAAGAACAACAAACTTTAAAATTATTTTTTAAAAAATCAACGTATGCTATGCGTTCAATTTGAAAGTAAAAACCCTTAAAGTAAATTTATCTTTAATGTGATAAAACTTTCACTATTATAAGAAGAAGCGGGACGATAATGCGGCTTATGATCACACCGAGAGTGTCAGTCTCAATAAAAAATTTAAAGCGAATATTTTAATGTGCGCCACTTCAGTCGCGGACAAACATTCGCTGGATATGAATCGCTGAAATTTTTCACAGTCATTTAAAGTTTTTAAATTTGGAAGAAAAGTACTAAAATTTTTAAAAGGTAATTTCCTTAATTAATAATTATTCGAGAGATGTGCAGTAAATTAAAAAATCACAAAAGGAAAAACTTGCATTAAAAATTAAGATTTATGTGCGGTGATGAAAATGCGAAAAATTCAGTGAAGTGATAAATTGATAAAGGACGTTAAAGAAGGTCAAGGTTTAATGTTTAGTTTATCATTGAGTGTCATTAAGCGCATCATAATTTGAATAGAACTGATCTCAATTGAAACAAAAGCGCGTAATGTAATTTTTTAAGTGAAGTGATGTGTGCGGACTTGTATCACTCGACGTGTGAATTAATTTAATACGTTTAAAGCTTCTTTTTTTCGAGGGGGTTAGAAAAAATTAATTTGACAATCAAATTGAAAGCGAAAATTAGAGTTGAATTATTGCGTGTAGTCGAGTGCTTATGATTTATCGTTTGAGTGTCCAGAATTTTTTTATACTTTTTTAAATTGTTAAAGAGCTTTTAAAGTTTTTTACTTTGTTGTAATTTGAAAAAGTTAGTAAAAATTTTCAATTAAAATTGGAAAATTTTATCAAATCTATTTCATAATTTTCGAATCTAAAAATAGCCTTTAACAATAACCCGGAAGATCACAATCTGTCTCCTCTCGAAAAAAAGCTCTTTAAATCGAGACCTTCAAATATCTTCATTATTTCCATTTTTTTCGCACATCAACAATTCATTTTTTGCTAGTGCTGCAGCAAAAACAATTTTTTTAAATTACTGTGCAAGCATTGTCAAAGGCATTCACGAAAATCGCGTCAATCGTCAGTAATAGTAATGAGAATTTACTATTTTGTGCACAATATAGAGAGCAGCAGCTGATGACAATGATCGTGATGATACCGCGAAATGAGAATGTACTCTTAAAAATATTAAAAACACGACAATCACTGGAATGAATTCCCACAGCAATCACGTATTGTCAGTGAGGCGGTGCTTGATTAAAGTTAAGCGTGAAGTATCGCAAGTTTATGATCTTCGTGCATGAAAATATCTTAGGGGTTAATTCGTAAATTAAATCACACGAAGTTTTTAAAATATTTTAAATTTTTGTCGGTAATTTTTTAAATTTTTTCTTAAGAAGTTTTTAAATTTTTTTAAAGTGACAAAGCCCCCAAAGCACCCCCAATAAAATTATGTTCAAGACTCAACAAAAACGTCAATTGAAGAAAACGGAAACAGAAGCTATTAAGAATGCAAAAAATGTCGACGATGATGACGATTGTGGCATGCGACTATTGTTCTAATAGCACACAAAAAAGAGCTTTTTAATTCACATTTCTAGTTGTGAGCTCATTATTATTATCAGATGCTTTCGGTTGGAACATGATAAGTTAAATTTTTTACTCTTTTGATCGTTTTTGTTGTGATTGACAAGCATTTTTGTTGATTGTTATGTTTTGCAAGTTGTTTGCTCAACAACTTTCGGGTTTGTGCGAAAATTACGTCAAGTTTTAAAGATAAATTTTATAAATTGCAACAATTTTTAAAAACTGCTTCTATTTTTTAATTAAAAAATTTAATTTAAAAAATTATTAACCGTTAGATTTCTATTAACAGCCTTCAATTTTTTTAAACAAAACTAACCTCCTCAATTTACCAGCAAAAAAAATTTAATAAAACTCGCAAGACCCAGTCATAGTTTGTTGTCGTGAACTCTTTAACTCTCGTTCGCTTTCATGATTCGATCCGCTGAATTAAACATTTTTCGAGCGGTGCAATTGTCATTCTTCTCAGTCACTTTTTCGGTACGGCATTGACACATATTTCTTGAGATTTTTTTCTGCTTGACATTTGAAGGTAGATTTTGCATTTTTTTTATTGAGTGATAAACTCATAAAAGTTAAATAATTTCGAACATCTTAAAATTGTCAAGAGATGAACAGTTTAAAATAATAATTTAATTTTTTGCAAGCTCTAAATATTTAAGCTTTAGTATTTTATTTCATCATTTTAACTTTTTTGATCAAATCTAATTTTATAGCGTAACTAACGAATTTTAAACGATGGATAAAAAAGAGCCAAAGAAACAATGGAAAGAAATGAATTTCAAAGAGAGATGGAAGCACATCAAAGACAATGTGACGATCGAGCCGATGCTCGCTTGTTACATAATGCCAAGCGTGCTCGCTGGTTTAGCAACACAGAATCTCAATCTAGAAAAGGCATGTCGAGTAAATTTAGCATATGGTGAGGAGATTTGCGATGCACTGTCAGCGAGAAATACAGCAAATTACACAGAGCAAGAGAAACAGGTACAAAGTTTGGTTGCGTCCATGCAAGGATGGAAGACAGTGCTGCAAAGTTTAATGCCGTGCTTGTTAATTTTATTTTGGGGATCTTGGTCTGATCGTCATGGAAGGAGAAAGTGAGTTAAATTAAAAAAAAAATAAATTGAATTAAATTAATTTATAAAAAAATTTAGACCTTGCATGTTGATTCCAATCGTAGGAGAATTAATTGCATCCCTTGGTTTGATATTAAACACATATTACGCTCACTGGCCGATGGAAGTTGCTGGCATAACAGAAGCACTTTTTCCAGGACTTGCAGGTGGCTGGTTTACGATGTTAATGGTATAATAATTTCAGCGTGACACGTTTTACTTCCGATCTTCAAAATCTATTTCTATTTCAAGGGTGTTTTCAGCTACATCGCCGACATAACAACGGAAGAGGAAAGAACTCTCCGAATTGGAATTGTCAACCTTTGCTTTAGTCTCGGCGTGCCAATCGGAATGGCTTTTAGCGGTATTTTATTAAAGTAAGTGACGCTAATCAATTATTCGAAGCGTAAACCGCAAAAGTGTCAATGAATTATTCAAAGATTTTTATTGTTTTTTTTATTTGGTTGCTAAATTGGAAGTTAAAAGCAAGAGATGAGAATTTTTAGAATTTTTTATTTCGCAGACAAATTGGATTTTACGGAATCTTCTCAATATCTTCCTCGCTCTACGTTCTTGCCCTCATCTATGGATTTTTCTTCGTTCAAGAGCCTCCAATTACAATCAATGAGAAAGATCGCCTTAAGGCAAAAGAAAAGAGCATTTTAGCGGATTTCTTTGACCGAGAGCATGTCGTTAACACATTTAAAGTCGCATTTAAGAAAGGTGAAAATCAGCGGAGGTTGCGTGTGTCAATGCTCTTGATCGTCGTCATGGTTGTCATAGGTCCAATGCACGGAGAAATGAGTGTAATTTATCTCTTTACTCGCTACAAATTTAACTGGTCTGAAGTCGAGTTCAGTTTCTTTTCAACGTATGCAATGTTAACCTCCCTTGTCGGAACTCTCTTTTCGGTTGGTGTTTTTTCGCATCTTCTTCAAATTGATGACGCGATTATTGGCGTTTTATCATCGATGTCTAAAATTATTTCCAGTTTTGTTTATGTAAGTTGAAAATAAGTTTTTGTGACGCAAATTGTCAAAAATTAACACGTTAATTTTATCTTAGGCCTTTGCTTCAACAACTTGGCAGCTTTATTTAGGACCAATTGCCGAAATTCTCAATGGAACTTCTTTCATTGCAATGCGATCAATTGCATCAAAGTTAGTGCAAAGTGATGAACTTGTGAGTAAATTTTTAAATTAAAAAAAATGTTAACTTTTTAATTTCTCAAATAGGGAAAAGTAAATTCTCTTTTTGGCGTTGGTGAAGCTTTGATGCCACTCGTTTATGCTCCAATGTATACTCAAGTCTATCGAGCAACTCTTGATGTTCTTCCGGGAGCTTTTTTCCTTCTCGGTGGTGCACTCACTTTTCCAGCTGTCATCATTTTCTTGTAAGCAAAGAAGTTAAATTCATTCATCGATTTGACCTCAATTAACATTAATTTCCTTAATAGATGGATGTACAAAATTCACAAGCAGGACGATAAACGCAGAGAGCTTTTGAATCGTCCAGAGAACTTCAATAAGATTGATGATCCTGAGGCAATTACGCAACAAAATGGCAAAGACCTTGACAATTCGCTCGTTTCAAATCGCTTTGGATCAACACGAAGAAATTCAAGTTTCGGCAAACGAAATAGCGTGCATGGCGGCATAATTAACAATGGCTTCATAACAGATGAAGATAAAGTTATACAGGAAGCGGTTGACATTCTAGGGGATTTACCTGCACTCCATTTGGAGCATTGTAAGTTGTAATTTATTTATTCTGTGATATTGTAAAAAGAATTTTAGGAATTTCATTCATATTAAAATGATTTGTAATGACGATATAAAAAGTGAATAAAACTGTGTAATAACAGTGAATAAAACAAACTCAATGAATAATTTTATTTTCACCGGCATTTTCTCTCATAAAATTTATTACGAGTCACCAGAGAGATAAAACAAGTTTTTATTCTCTTTCTCTCTCAAACTCGAAAGAGCTTTAAGCTTTTTTTCGGAAGCTTAATTCGAGAATAAAAAAAATTAAAATGAAATTTTAATTACTAATTGTATCCAAAATCCATGGAAGATAATACCGAATGTCAGCGTAGACACCAGGGAGAGTTACTCCGTTGTAATCGCAACTAACTCCACCAACCACAACCCCATAAACCATCATCCTTGCTTTGCTACCTACATTTGTTATGGGACCACCTTTACAAGAAATAAATTTAATTAAAATTTTTTGGAAAAGTTAATTTCGAAAATTACCAGAATCACCACGACATGTATCTGTGATATTTTGACCGCCAGCACAAAATAACTTTTGATCAATCTCCAATTCATGTTCACTATATTTCTTTTTGCATTCATCTTGCTTGACAAATGGTACAACAGCTTTCTGAAGAATATCAGCTGCAAGTTGATTGTTGCCATTTCCAAGTTTTCCAAATCCACTAATTGTCATTGGTTGTGGGTTTTTTTTGAGGAGTACTTCAATGTCATCTCCAGCATCAAGGGGGACGCAAATAGTTTTAATATTATTTTGCGATGTTAAAGCAAGTGTCATCAATTTTATCAGGGCAATGTCATTTTTCATTTTAAATTTATCAAATTGAGGATGTTTTATTGTTTTTTCAATATCCACGTCTTGTATTGGATCAGCACCTTTTGATGAACAGAAAATTAAAATTCAGAAACAAAAAATTAAAATCAAATAATTTCCTACAAGACTCAAATTGGTCGCAATCTTTTTCTGTTGATAAGGTGTGCTCGCCAAGACGAATCTTTTTCCTTAAAAATAAATTTTAAATTTTATAGCTTATAGCAGGGAGTGAAAACTTGCAAATATTTAAAAATATGAAAAATTGCAAGTTCCATATCTTGTATTATCTGATTAGACTCACAATCCTCGATTGATGCAATGGGATGCTGAAAGCACAAAGCGAGGTGAAATTAAAGCACCGCCACAACCCCAGGATATAACAAAATCTTGCCTATGGAGGAACCCAAGTAAAGCCAACCATGGTATTTCTCTAATTTTTGCTAAGTAATTAAACAATTGTTAATCAAAGCAATTTTAGCTCTTTAAGTTAGAAACTCACCATCCCAACCACCAACAATGCGATCACTATTTGCTTGTCCACAGGACTTATCATTGAGTAAATTAAAGTTTGGATGGGATCGTAACGCATTGTAATCAACAATGGATTCTGTATTGGGTTGTTGAATTTTTAAAGGTGGTGCTACTTGTGAATTGTCTGGACAACAAATACTCTGCAAAGAAATGATATTAACAATGGGGTAGCTCTCAGGAATCTTTCGTTCCATATCGTGGTTTGCAAAAATTTATGAGGGTGTCATCTATAGAAGAATAATGGAACATTGCAATGCGAACAAATTTTTTCATCCAAATCAATTCGGTTACATGGAGAAATCATGTACTGAAACAGCAATGTTACACTCGATGAATGATATTTATAATTCATTAGATCAAAAGTTTCTCACTATATTACTCACAATTGACTTGTCAAGCGCTTTTGACTGCATCAATCACGAAGTGCTTTTAATAAAATTATCAAAAATGAATTTTCCCCCTTTTTTCTTTGACATTTTAAAATCATATTTATATAAAAGATCCCAAGTAGTAAAAGTAGATGATACTTTGAGCGACCTATTAACAGTAATTTGCGGTTCTCCACAAGGAGGAGTTCTATCTGGATTGTTATTTAATATTTATGTGAATTCAATATTCGAACTCCCTCTCGCAAACCAATTAAGGCTTTATTGCGATGACATGTCACTAATTGCATCTGGACATGATGATAACGATTTAAAATTTAATATAGAGAGTGATCTTTCACTCATAAGTCAATGGTTAAGTTTTCATTATCTTTGCGCCAATGCATCAAAAACAAAATATGTCCTATTTAAAGGGAGGAAAAGATATGAAAATTTTACTGATCGTGCTTTGAACATTAATTTTAACGGCGATACAATACAGCGCACTGATAATTTAAATATCATAGGATTGTTCGTTGACGAACAACTGAATTTTTCTGTACAGATTGATCACATCAAACGTAAAATAAATCCATTTGTTGCAAAATTATTAAAAATTAGGAGGTTCATTTCTGATAAAACGGCACTAAAACTATATTACGCGAATGTTTATTCACATTTAATTTATATGAATGTCATTTGGAGTGTAGCACCCAATTATTTAACCGAGTCACTTGCGGTAGTTCAGCGTCAGCTCTAAGAATTGTTTTTCGAAAAGACAGGAGATGTCACAATAATGAATTATTTAGCGAAAAAATTCTTCCATTTCAGGCCGTATGTGATTTTCAATTAAATATTGTAATGTTCAAGATTAGACATAACATGATCAAAAATCATATAAATTTACAGTTTTTAAGTGATAGGCATGGTCACTTCACAAGAAACAGAAATGATTATATCGAATTCTCTGTATCGCGAAATATAGCTGAGAACGATTTTTATTTTAGAGCTACTAGAGCATTTAATGAATTACCTCAGGAAGTTAAGAAATTTCACAATTTAACGTCTTTTAAAATTAGATTAAAAGAGCACCTGTATAGCAATTACATAGATGATGAGTGATATTAAGAAACAAATCTGAAAAATAACGTTCACATTGAATCAATTTATAAACATACATATGTATTATTTTTTATAAAATAAATAAATATTACTAAAACAAAAAAAAAAAAAATTAAGTAATTAAAAAATATTACTCACGTTTCGTTGCGTACAAAGATGATTTCTGACGTCACTGACTACATCATCTGGAAGTCGTCTATTATATTTCTCATAAATTTTAGCGAAGTAATCACAAAGATGCAATGGAACGCAGGTCGATTTTTGACCACTCGGAAGATTGCAATCCTCTAAAAATGTATTATAAAGAAAATGTGTAATACAAATTTTATGGTGAAATTCAAAGAAAAAAACTAACGCGAAATTGCCATGGAAATGAAGCATGAAATGACCAGAAATAAAATTTTATTGTAGAATTGTTTTGACATGACTTCAATTAGATTAGATTTTAATTATTTCTTCAAAATTTTTAAACTACTTCTTCACTCCTTAACACTCAAACTACGATTAAAGAGGAAAATCTTCTTTCTCAGAGATCTTAATTTTTGCAACTATGAAGTAGTCAAGCCGGTTTTTGTAATACATTTTTTTAATTGAGACAACGGTTCAAATGTCTGATTTGGGGATTCCTGTGCGCAAAGTCAAAAACATCATTTTATCAACCTGTTTAAAAATCAACACAGCTGGTTGGCACGTGCTTTATTTTTATGAGAATTGTTTCGACCGGCTTTTAAAGTAAAAATATTTTTCTCACTCGTAGGATTTTGTGAGTCACAGAAAAAAAAATAAATAATTCACGTTTTCAAATTTATTTTGTCCTTAATTTTTATTAAAAAAATTTATTTTTGGCTTTTTAATAAAACAAATAAAAATTGGCAATTAAAAATGTGCAAAAATCAAATATTTTTAAAATTTATGAACTTTTTAAGCTTCGATAATTTAATTTAATTAAATAATTTTCTATGATTTTTCGGTATGCAAGCAGAAATTCAAGCAGTAATAGTGTCTAAAATCCAAGGTAGATAATATCTAATGTCTGTGTACACTCCAGGAATGGGAGTTTTGTTAGGATTCTCACAATCGACACCTCCAACCACGACACCATAAAGCATCATCCTTCCTTTCGAGCCAACGTTGGTTATTGGACCTCCTTTAAAAATATTTCAATTTTAAAAATTAAAAAAATTATAAAAGTAAAACTCACCAGAATCGCCACGACATGAATCCGTTTTATTTTGTCCACCCGCACAAAATTGTCCAACTAAATTTACGTTCGATTGTTGCTGTCTGTATAAATTTTGACACTCATCAATACGAACGAATGGGACAAAAGCTTTCTGAAGAATGTCCGAAGGCTCTCGAACGCCATTTCCAAGTCGACCGAACCCGCTAATTGTCATGGGCAGTTTAGTTTTGGCATTTCTTAAAACAGTTTCAATGTCATCTTTCGCATCGAAGGGAAGACAAACAGTCTTAATATTATTTCGATTTAAATCAGCCGACGAAGAAAGTCTTATCAAAGCGATGTCATTTATTTTTTCGAAACGATTGAAATTTGGATTTCGAATTGTCTTTTCAATCATGATATCTTGAATTGGATCATTGCCTTTTGATAAAATAAATTAAAATTTAATTTAAATCAGTGAGTTTGATTAAAAGTCTTACATTCATCAAATTGATCGCAATCTTTAACTTTTGACAACGTGTGCTCTCCAAGACGAACAACTTTCCTAAAAAAATATTTAATTTTGAATTAATTTATTTTTTCAAAGAGAAACTCACAAATCTCGATTGATGCAATGACTCGCAGTAATAACATATCGAGGTGAAATTAAAGCACCACCACAACCCCAAGAAGTTGAAAAGTCGTTTCGAATTGTGTAGCCGAGAATTGCTTGCCACGGAATTTCCTGAATATTTGCTGCAATAAATTTTGTCTTTAAAAAATTAGCATAATTATTTTCGCTCTCACCATCCCATCCATCGACAATTTTATCCATCGTTGTTTGTCCGCATTCTTGATTGTTCAACAATTTTAAGTTTCGATGCGATCGAAGTGAATTATAATCGACGATATTTGGAACAACTGTTTTTTGAGTCGTCGCTGTTGGCGGTGTTGTGGTTGAGGTTCCTCGGATATTTGAAGGCGTCACTACTTCAGCATTGTCTGGACAACAAACAGTCTAAAAATTAATGAATTAATTAAAATTTCTAAATCTTATAAACGAAGGAAATTTGCAAAAATTCTCGGATATATTCCAATATAATATTGCAAATTTTTTTTGATACTAAATTTTTTAAAATTTTCCATGAATCAACATTGACGTCTTTTATTTGATGACTCACGTTTTGTTGCGTACAAAGATGATTTCTGATGTCAGTGAGAACATTTTGTGGGGGTCTCCCATTATATTTCTGATAAATTTTAGCGAAGTGATCACAACGATGCAATCGAACGCACATTGACTTTTCACCACTCGGAAGATTGCAATTCTCTAAGAACAAAAAATAGAAATCAATTAATTTTTGTGCTAGAAATAAACTTATTTAAAATATCATACTTACGCGCACTAATCGACGAAATAATCAACAAAAGGATAAAAGTGACAGTTTTATAAGTTTGAGTCATTGCTGATAAAAAAAGATTTGTAATTTTTCAAAAAATTATACTGAAAATGTTCAGAGAGCTTCTCGACTTGATGACTATCCAAACACGACTGGCAACTTTCTGTAGTTTTGCTCGCTCTTATGTATGTTTTAAGTGCTTTGATCCTAACAGTGAGATAAAAGTTGTCGAGTGAGTTTTTAATTCTTAAGACGACCGATGCTACTTGGGTATTCCAGAGCTGAAATTAGCTCAGATTCTCTCTGGTGACATCAAAAATTTAAAAGATTCCTGAAACAAATCTTGTAAATTTTAATTTTAGGGTGTGGACACCGTCTGAGATTGCTTTTGTTGGTTTTTCGGTATTTTGAATAAGTCATTTGGTTTTAGCTCACGAGAAAAATGCAAAAATCACAATAAAAATTTCTTTATAACTTCGTGGGATTTTTTACTAAAGTCTGCTATAAATTTTCAAGGGTTCGTTCATAAATCATGTTGCGCATTTTTAAACTCAAATATATCTTTAGTATTTTTTTTGTGGAATTCTTTTACGAATTTTAAAATTTTCTGTTTTGACTCTCTCAACGTGACGTTATTTACAAACATATCCCTAAAGGTGTGAAAATATTTAAAAACATCCATAAATTTTCTCTATTCACGTGAATTAAAAAATAATAATTTTTGCCATAATAAAGTTAAAATTCAAGAGTTTAATTGAAAAATTATTTTATTAAATTTTTCTTTTATTCACATTCCTAAAATTAAAAAATATTTTTAATACTTCTTCTCTTTACTCTTTTTAATTTGAGACTTGCTAGAACTAAAAATAAATTTAAATAATTTTCCCAAAATTAAAGAAGGAACTAATATGAAAATTACTAAAACAACAACAATAAAAATTAGCACATCGATGTTATTTAGCTCAATAAAATTAAGTTGCGTCGCTGATGACTGCATGAATGAAGCTCCTTTGTGCCTGATGACATATTCAATATAAAATTTTGCAAGATCAACGGGATGAATTGGTTTGTCTTTAAATCGCTTTGAAAGCTCTTTAACTTTATATGAATATTTTTGATTGTTGAGAACTTCATCCAGTGCCCAAGTCAAAGACTCTTCAGTTAAATTATTATAGTCAACTCGAACGCCAAAACCATTCAGAACTGATCGAGCTGCGTTTAATTTTTGATCACCATAAATTGGAATCGTGATGAGAGGTTTTCCATTGTAAATCGCTTCAGTTCCACCTAAAAGTCCACCATGAGTTATGAAAACTTTCACTTTTGGATGTGCTAGAATGTCATCTTGAGGAAACCATTTTTTGATCAAAAATTTCTTCTTATCAACTTTTACACTTTCGTCGTCCCATTTCCATAGAATTTTTTCCTTTTTAACTTTTGAGAGTGAATTAATTATCGCTTGTTGCTTCTCGGTAGGCATTTGAGATGGTTTTATGTTTCCTCCGAGTGAAAAGTAAACAACTCCATCAGAACTGTCGATGAATTCTTGAATATCTTTTGGAAGTGGGTTTGTCGTTTTCTTTATGTGCATTCCCGCAACTTCAATGGTGTTCGGCACAAAAGGTCTTGGATAATTTATTGTAAAATGAGAATTCATGAGTGTCAAAGAACTTCCTCGCTTTACTCTATCCCAAAATGGACGGAAATTTTTGGAGTTCTCAAATGAGTTTTCATAGATTTTTCTTTGTAGCGGGTAATGATAAAAATGGAACATAATTTTTTCAGCAACATTGAAAATTGTGTTTTGGACTCTTTCCAGGAAATTCATGTTGTCCGTTAAATCTAGAAAAACGTGCGGAATATAACTTGAGGGTGCTGGGCTTCCGGTCATAGTTTCAATCCACGATGTTGCTGGGGCGGTTGAAATGAGGACGTGTGGACATCCGTAATGCTCTGAGAAGCCTTTTTTAAAAAAATATTTAATTAAAATGTCAAAAATTATTTAAATATTTGACCTCACCGAATAAAGCATCATTAAGTGATATTTCCGATATCACAAGATCAAATTTAATTTCCGAGTTTAAAAGTGCTTTTGTTTTTGGATGTGTCACAATAAAATCGGTGGATGATGCAGCGAGCTGAAGAAGCTCAGTCAATGTTGTAATTGGATTTAAATCGACTTGATCGAAAACTTTGTCCATGTGGTCTGTGCAAATTGATAGTAAAATAATTAATTAATTACTCTTTCGAGTTTTCCAAAAATTACCTGTCATAAAAAGTTCAATGAGCTTTCCACCAATCACAATATTTGTATAATTTGCCGGTGGATTTTTTAACTCATTTCCCTCCGGCTGAATCACAACAACCTGAAACACACAAACAAACAAAAAATTCTCAAGGTCAATCAAATTTATTCTTTTACATCAATTTACCTCATGACCGGACTTTGCGAGCTCTTTGAACAGTTCATAAGCGAGGATTGTGTGAGATTTTGATGGAATTGTGAAAATTCCGAGAATCTTTGCACTTTCTATGCTGTTCAAAATTGTAAACGCGATTAAAAGTATAAATTTAAGCACGAACATATTTTCAGAGTGGATTTACGTCGACACGCAACGAAGATGAGATCGAAACTAATTTTGTTTTCTTTACTATATGACTATATGCTCGATGTTTAAATGTGTGTGTGGACTTGTTTTACCAAATTTTTTTTATGATATCGACATTCTTATCTTTCGTCAGATTCCATAAGATTAAAGATTAATGTTTTTAAATAATTAAAATGACAAAAAATAAATAAAAAAGCTCTGAAAGTCTTGAAAGTAAATATTTTATCAAACTTAAAAATCGCAACAAAAAGTTAATTTTTTTTTTAAAAATTCATGTTCCAAAAATTTTGACGACACATTTTCATGAAAAGCTTTGAAAAGCTAAAAGCTTGAAACTTTTTCGTTTGAAATCTGAACGAGCGTTGAAGATAAAAGTTTTCCATAAAAGCAAAAGTATAATAAAAGATTTATCGAAGTATTTTGCAGTTTTTAAATAAAATAAATCATATTCGAATATATTCTGAAGAAAATAATTTTTTTCTCTTTCAAGAAAATCAACGATGACGCATGAAAATTGTTTTTTCTCAGAAATTTTAATTAATATTCTTCGTATTCTTCAACTAATTAATTAAGTTTAAAAACCTTTCACTAAAAATTAATTAATTATCATCGAATTACTGATTTAATTCTTAATTACAGTAAAAAGTTATTTGAAATTTTTTTAAACTCTGCTATAGTGAATCTAAATATTTTGAAGAATTATTTTTTTTTTTGCAAATTAACAAAAAGTTTTTTTTTGCAGTTTTATTAAATTTTTGACTGTCAATGACAATCATTTTCATTCATTGAGACAAAAAATTTAGTTTATATTTTTGGAGGTGATATTGGTGCTGGAGCTGATTTCGGCACAACACTTGATCGAGGTGTCACCATCTTGGATTTGATGGCTAACAAGCTGCCCCAGACCACAGAAAAAACATAAAGTCCAAAAACGGCATTGCTGGCCTCCCAAAAAATGATGAGAGTGATTGCGGGCTTCTCATA
Organism: Tanytarsus gracilentus; assembly: GCA_038502055.1. Lineage (NCBI taxonomy): Eukaryota > Metazoa > Arthropoda > Insecta > Diptera > Chironomidae > Tanytarsus > Tanytarsus gracilentus. The sequence continues at coordinate 6,377,106 of JAXRKN010000045.1, read as the reverse complement.
TGGATCGTTCATCATGTAAGCGAAGAGAATTCCGAAATTTCCGGGGAAGGGTAAGAAAGCAGGTGCAACAATATCAGCAGCTGACATGAGGAACATTGGAATGATCAAAACCCATTTGCTCTGTAAAGTTGTATTTTTTAGTGAGATTTAATTTTAATTCACGCATTTCTTACCATTTTAAGTCCGATAAGGTACACAAACGTGATGAGGAAGTAAACTGAATAGTATGCGACCCAGCAGATTGCCAAAGTTGTAAGCACTGAAATGATAAAATTGTTTGAAATCAAAATGCTTTCATATGTCGATAAAATTTACTTTCAGACATCGTTTCCATTTGATACTTTGTGAGTTTTCTTTCAGAGTCATAAGTTGCACCAAAACCTGCGGGTTTTGCTGTGCTTGCAGGTGCTGATCCAGATGCTGATCCAGATGCGGGCTCAGTAACAGCTCCACCACCAGCAGCTCCAGCAGCAGCAGCCACCGTTGTCGTCTCAACTCCTTCAACAATTCCACCCCACAATAAAATGATTGCGATCATCACTCTCGCCAAGTGAAGCACAAGTCGAGTCAAGCCGATAAGAAATCCTCCGAACTCGATATCGAAGCAACAGCAAATCTTCGAGAGAGTGTCTTGAAGTCCCGACATGACGATCAAACTTTCAATTCAATTTTTACAGTTGAAAAATATCCAAGAAAAATTTGCAAAATGCGTTGAGGTGAGTAAAAAATGAAAATGAATTTCGCGAAGGTTACTGCGATGGAGAATTTCTTTAGTTGAAAGAAAACAAAGTTGATGTGACAAAAATTAATAATTTTTTATGACTGCTTCAATTTTTCTTTAAAACAAAACAAAATCTACAATTTATTTTCTGTTTGTAACTGAATATTCGTGCTGGTACCCACATCATCACTATATGAATGTGCAATATGGCTCGTTTGCAACACATGTCAAAGTCATTAACATTTCATGTATTTTTATGCTCTGTTGGTCACCCAAGATTGATTGATTTAAATTATTTTGGTACAAAAGGATAAAAATTTGACATTTTACGACCAAAAAATCGATTTTTTAAAAACTAAAACTTTTGTTTCAAAACTAAAAACTTGAATTTTTTTCTTAGGTAAGCTTCACAGAAATTTAAGGTAGTTTTAAAAGCTGTCACAACCAGAGCTTATTTCAATAAGCTCCATTATGCACTCCCACATAATCCTCACACATGTTGAAAGGCACAAAATCTAAAAATAAAGAGTGAAATCTTTAATTTCCAGAACAAGCCATGCTAGATGAGGTTTTCAACAACTTGTTACACGAGAAAATGTGTCCACAAATTTTTGCTTCTCAAAGGAGAGGAAAATTGTTGATTCGATGAGAAATTTTCAAGGTTTCGCACACTATGGAAATATAAATTGTTTAGGATAATCAGAAATTGCATCAACATAATATTCCCAGGATGATTTTATATGCACACAGGTGCTTCATGTGCACGATGCAACAATCAATCAACCACGCATGCGTCGAAATTAAGTTCGAAAATATTCAAAGAGAGCGAGAGAAAAGCTCGATTATAAAATCCACATTTTCAGTTCATATCAGACTTTCACCGCGTTTGGATGATTTTTTCGCAAGCTCTCCAAAAAGCTGTGAATGACATTCACATATCACTGAAGAAATTTCTTTTTAGATAAAATATTTATTTTTGGTAAAATCGTGTGACAAAAATGTTTTGGTTCCTGCGGAGAACAGAAGCCTTTTTAAACTCATTCAATAATAATTCCAGCACGTCAAAGACAATTATGAAGCACTCAGGTAGGGAAAAAATAAAAGTGATGAATTTAGTTCGTGAATTAATGAGGATTTAAAATTCGAAACTTGTTAAAAATTTAAAGCTTAAAAGAGCTTTTGCAAAACATTTCCTTGAAAAATTTTGTGCATAAAATAAAAACAGAAGTTCTCAAATTTTTATTTTCAATCATTTTAAGAGTTTCGTTTGAACCAAAAATTTATGATAGCTTAAAGCTAAAATAAGTAAAACTTTTTAACACTTTCTCGCATCCCCAAAAAGCATCTTCAGTAGCTCATCGTGCCGATTTTATTCAAATTTTTCCATTAAATATTCATTGAATTTTCGTGAGAGAATAAAAAAATCAATTTTGAATAATATTAAAAGTGAGAAGATCAATAGACGTCAGGCGAGACGGTTTAATATCTAACAATACGAGTCGAGAATAAAAATTAGTTAATTTATGCAGGAATTATAATCAGTTTATCTCGTTACAAAAACATATTGAGGAAATTTAATATGAAAGTATTAAAGCACCACAAAAATCCACTTCGGGAGGACGTGATTTGAATTCACTTAAGTCGTCCACCGTCGAGTGCTTTATTTCGCAGTTAAATCCATTAAGCTAATAAAAAAACGTCAAGTTGAGTTTCCTTTCAACCTGCAAAAACCTTTTCAACATCATTCATGTTAGGGATCCTCACGGTGAATACCGGTACGGTGATCACCGGTGATCACCGAAACTTTTCGTCACCGGTGATCACCGATTTTTTGTCCGGTGACACCGGGACGAAATTAATATATTTTTCTATACTTTTTAGTTTTTTAAACTAAAATTTTTTTAAACACTAAATTTTAATTAAAATTATAGAAACATTTAAAAACTTTTTAAACAAAATAAACAAAAAATCGAAAATATCCAACTTATAAAAAGTTTTTCAATCACTTAAACTTTTAAATTTTTTATAAAAATCAAAAAATACAACCAAAAAAACAAAAATTAAAGAGTGAAAAAATTTTTATAAGTGCACTAAGTGCATATTTTAAAGATTTTTCAAAAGACAAAAATTTACTAACTTGAATATCAAAAACAAAATTAAAAAAAAAATAATGAGAAAGAAAAATCTACAAAAAAAGAAAAAAAATTAGTAAATTAAATTAAAAACAAAAAAAATCAAAAATGAAAAAAAATGAAAAAGTAGTTTTTTCCTTCAGAAATGTTTGTCAAAAGTCGTCACCGGTGTACCGGTGATCACCGGTGACGGCATTTTATTCACCGGTGATCACCGAAATCGCATTCACCGGTGAATTAAGGATCCCTAATTCATGTTCCATCATCATAATTACATTTTTTAAGGATTAAATATTCTTTTGGAGTCTAAAAGTGCTCGGAAGATGAGAGAAAGCGGAAAAAGATAACAAACAAATGATTCCGCTTTAATCTCTCAAAGCTTTTCACAGTTTGCTTCTGTAGGATTTTAAAATGATTTGATTTAAATTCTTGATGATTTTTCACTTTTTATGTTTTAACAAATTGAACATAAATTAAGTGTCATTAAGGTAAATCATCTGAAATGTTTATTTAAGCTTTTACGAAAGCTCACTTAAAAGCTTTCAAATTAATTGTCATTGTCAACCTCAAAATTTTACATTCCAAAATCCAACATTAAACATCAAACCATAAAAATATTAACGACCGCAATCTGCCATTTGTTATAATCATTAAATATTCTCACGTTCTATCAACAGATCGCAATAACTCGTGGCTTCGCTTTCGCTACGGTCGATTGAGTGTAGAATCAGATGATCAGAATTTTACAAGTAATCGAAGTAAAATAAAATGCGACATCGAAAACAACATAATTGATGACTATAAAGCGGATCTCGAGGATGTTGACCAATGTGTCGATGCTGTGGACGGAAACGGTAATCGATTGGATGGCAAAAACTTTGAATGTAGCTGCATGAGTGATAATCAGCTGGATGAAAAAATTATTCGAAAATTACATGCAATGTCAATGTCTGAGGACGATTACGGTGAGTGGGTTTTAATCCGTCACGAGTTTAAAACCTTAAAAATTTTCTCTCATTTCTTATTTAAATTGAATTCACCCGCACATTTTCAAGTTCAAATTTTCCTACATTAATTTTTCACACAAGCTCCGCACGTAAGTTTTCGGCAATTTTGCAAAGTTTATGATCTCAGCTCCTTTTTTTCTTCAACCCAAGTACGCCGACCTTACAAATATGCGAATGAGATTAGACTTTAGGACACAATTGAGATTTTGTTAGATATGAAAATTGAAAAAAGATTCTCTTGTGGGAATGCTGAGGGTATCACACGCACAATATCAAAATGGCAACGCAATATCCTCCATGGTAAGCTGTAAGCTGCTGGGTATGACATGGCAATTTGGTCTTTTGAATTTCGATATGGCTGTAGAAGAAAAATCAACAATTGGATGATTTGAAAAAAGCATTTTTTGAATGTTTGTTTGTCGAGATTGCTTTTGGATATAGACGTGATTTATATGCTGAGGGTTCATTGAATCGTGTGGTGCGATATGAATAGATTTTTATGAACTAATTTCAGCTCTAATCATTTCTACAACCGCAGGACTTAAATGTCAGCCCTTTACCCTGTTGTAAAGTTATCAAATTTCCATTTGAATTCACGCATTCTCAAATTTTCTTTTCGTAAGCAGACCACAAAATCTTTTTCCACATGTGGACATAAAAATTTTTGGAGTTCATAAAATCGCTTGATTAGATTTAAAAACAAGAAAATATTTTCAAGCTTCAACGGATTTTTTTCTTTTGTTTTGATTGCAGTCATTTAAATTTCCATAAAGCCTTTCCATGTAATTAGCTTTTTTTAAGGTTGCTCAGACCATGTCGAATATAAAAGGATGAAAAACTTTTTCCTCTCCTCTTTTTTTACACAAAAGAGACTAAAAAGTTTCTTAATTGACATGAAAGACTCGAAAGGGGAGGAAATTTTATGTGTGTGCGGTTGAGTGGGTATGTAGAAGGTTAAGAGAAGTTGGGAAGTTAAGTGAGCGATGGGAGAAACTTTTTAACCAACACTTGCGTTTCGCTTCGTACAAGTCGACAGCACTCAAACACTTACAAAACGTCGAGTTTAATAATTTTCGTCTTAATAAAGCTTTTAATGAGTCTCAGAAAAGATATAAATTGAGTTGAGTCTGTCTGGGTGCTTTTGCAACTTGAAAATGTGTGAAAATTAAATTTCTGAAATTTTAAGGAATTTTTATAATATAACAAAATCATAAAAAATTGTAATTCACTTCACAAGGCACTTGAAACATTCACGTGCCTTGTTTTTCGTATCAATATCACGCTGCGTGACTTTTTCAATTGTTTTTCACTTTCACGTTTTATACCTCTCGAATTCCATTTTTCATTTTCAGACGAAAGTTTAACGTGTAATGTCTGCGATCGAGCATTCAAATGCCATCGACAGTTAGCTTCGCATCAGCAGAAAAAGAGACATTTTGGGTGAGTGACAGTGATTTTCGCAGCGAAATTGAAAAATTATAAAGTGCGACTTGCTCTCGAGTCATAAATCATTGCGATGCGCATCATTTATTTTGTTCGTTCACTTGAAGTGCGTAAAATTTTTTGGTGTGAAATAAATAAAATCGGAAAAGTGTCTCCGAGGAGCTTTTGAACTTTCAAAAGATTCAAATTGAATTGTCGAGGAAAGGAAATTTAAGAAATATTTTTTTAAGGAATTAAAATTGAAATTTCAGATATTTTTTGGAAAATACTCAATTTTTTGTTAATGAAATTTTTCCTTTAAAAAAGCTTTTTAGAGCTTTTTATAAAATCAAGTTCAAAGTTGTTCATTTCTTGAAATTGTCATGAATCTTTCATTTCTCATTTCTCAAAAATGTTCTACAAAGCCAGAAGAGTTTTGTAAATAAATTCATAAGCAGAAATGTCACACAAACAAGTCTCTCAACTCTTTTAACTCCACGAGCGACAATAAAAAAAATTCGACTTGTCAAATCATGCCAAGATTTAACTTTTGACTTTGACGAGTTTATTTCAAGGCTTTTTTGCAATAAATTTAAGATAAATTTTTTCTCATAATCAACAGATGCAGTGCATGTGACACCCTCTTTCCGTCGCTAATGCTTCTCGAGCATCATAAAGAGGAATATGAGCATTGGGATGAGAACGAAGACTTTCATGGACCATGTTGTCGACACAATCGACGCGACGATTTAGATTTTTCCGATTCTGATACTTGTACGAGCGACGCTGAAAGTGAGGATTTGGAGAGATTGTTGTAATATTGTCTTTTGCTAAAAGATTTATCAAGAAGTGATGGACACTTCGACTTTTACTTTTGAAACTATTTTCCAAAACTTTATAAAAAAATGCCTTCATCTGTATTCGAACTAAAATCTCAATTTATTTAAAAAAAATAAAAATCCAAGTGTCCATCCCTTCCTTCACAAACACACATTCCGCTTTAATGGATAATGTGAAAATATATCATGACGATGTAACCAAAATAAAGAAAAACTGTACTAGATTATTTTCATGAAAGTGTCAATAAATGAGCTGTGTTAGGTACAGAATTTGTGTTATTAATTATCGAGACGCGTCATGTAATATTAACGGCGGTCTAGCAAAGAAGGTTGCTCAATATGTCAACTTGACCTTTTTTCACTTGAAACTCAACCACATTTGGCCTTCATGAGACCTTTTTTTGGTGGGGTGAAAATGTTCGATATTCATTCGAATGAAAAGTTCATGGGAGATCTATTTTTGGTCAAAGCAGACTGACATGCTAAATTCACGCTCTTTAAAAATTTATATTTAATACAGTGAAATTTATATTTTTAGGATTATTAAATTAGTATGATGAAATTTTTCAAATCATTTATGGGGGTAAAGCCTTCAACAACCTTAAAAGTGCTTCCTAATTTTTTTTGTTCATTTTAAGCTTCACCCCAAAAATCCTTTTTATTTCCTAAAATTTTCTATTCATATTTTTTCCCTTCCTAATTTATTCACAAAGAACTTTTGCAATGCTGACCATTTTTTTGAATGAATCTTGATTTATTACTCGAGAGACATCTGGCATTCTTTTTAGATTTTTTTCTTCCTTGACGCCTCTAAAATTAGATTAATGTACTGCGTAAAGGACGAAGAAGAAAATTTTCACATTGAAAGTTGACAAAAGAGCTTTTTAAGTCATTACTGAAGATGATTTTTTTATGTGTGAATGTGATGTAGGATGCTTTCGATAGCGATTTCGAGTGTTGACATTAAAATTGACTTTGAACTAATTGAGATGGAATATTTAATGTTTTTTTCTTTCAATCTCATTTTTTTAAATCGACATCATTTAGAGAATTTTCAACAAACAGCAAAACTTTTTCTTCTAATACCATCCCATGGGTGATATTTCATCGAAGGTTGTTGAAAGCATTTGAAACAATTTTGTGATCCTAAAGCAAAATGTGTCAGAGAAGGTATTGAGAGAAATCTTCGTCACCATCGAGGAAAAGCAAACGAAGGTCAAATTCCCTTATGGGCCATAATCGTGCACATACGCATGGATGATAGGATCATTGAATGATAATGTGCTTGATGTTTTATTTATGTGGAGAGTCAAACGCAACGCTATTGATGATTTTTTCTGTTTATTTTTTCTTTTTACGCCTCTTCAACTTACAACCGCCTTCAGCTAAAGATTTCTCTCATAACAGTGCGCAATAAACTGGCAATGATAATCCCTATCTATAAACGTGTTTTATAGATTTTTTAAACGAATGAAAACTTAATTGAAAATTTAAAAAAAAAAAAAGATTTCAGATTTTTAAAAAATAAACAAAATTTTTTTCCTGGTTTTTGTGACATGACTGTAGCTGCCATGTCCTATGGTGTCATTGCGTGTGCACATTATTACAATATACGAACATAAAAGGAGGAAGATGAAACGATGAAACACAAAAAGTTTACCAAACATAAACAAGCGCTTTTTTTGCGCTGTGAGTAAAGTTATAAAAATGATTTATGATTCCATAAATGATGGAGAACGAGGGAGTGAGAAAAGCGAATTTCTTCATCCAATAATTTTCGACTGAGCCAAAGCAATGAATCAAAATGAACTCATCGTTACTTTTTATCAGCGTTCTCTTGCTTGTTGAGAGTGAGAGAAAATAAATTTGTGAGATGAGTGGGAAAAATTATTGGCATGAGCATGAAAAAAAGAGCGGAGGAATATTCAATTAAAAATAATTGGCTTTTGCGGGGAAGAAAACCCCCTGGAGAAATCGGTCGATAAACGAAAGTAAATCAATCTATAAATGGATAATTTTAAATTTTTGCTAGAGAGTTTTTAAAGCGAAATTTTTTTTCCCAAGGCCTTAAAAAATTCACGATGTAATTCATATAATACGCGACTCTTCATCCATTAAATCGTGGTTATGACAAGACAAAAATCCTTTCAACTTAAATACCTTAATACCCAAGACATAATTCTGCAACCGCAATATTGAAATATTTCTGACATGTAGAACATGATAAAAAGAGCTTTTACTCCCACTTTGAGAGGAAGAAAAATTCCATTAAAATGCTTTTACACAACTGAAGAGGAAGAAGCGGAAAAATCTAAGACACGTGTAGTACACATTCATTGCTTTAAGGAGAGCGAGATGACTTTCAATCTCAAGGGGTGGGCATCAAAATGTAAAATATTTTTTTTAAATTTTTGATTCTTTCATTGAATAAAATTTATTCAAAATCAGAAAAATAACTTTCAAAATTTAACTGAGTTCCTCATTTCTTAAATATTTTTCTTTCTTTTACTAATTCCACGAAAAAAGTCGCACACAATTTCTAGCGTAGAGAAAAGAAGGAATTTCTTGTTATAAGGCAGCATTAAAGCTTCTTTCATTATGTTCGCAATTTTTCTCATAACATACATTCCGAAGCATTGCGTACAGTGCTTATAAATCTGTTGCTCTGTACATTCATACATAACAAGGAGGATGTAAGAAAGTAACATTTATTGTTGTAAATCCTTTGAACGACAAAACATAAATCATTTAATTCCATTCACTCTCTCTTGCTCCTTCACACTTTTTCACTCTCGCATTCTTCTTCAGCATTGATTCGTGACATGTCTGAATGAACTTCATGCATCACACGATTTTTCCCCTCTTTTATGCTTATTGAATTTTGATTTAAAATTCTAATACAAATTTGATTTCACTCGCTCTTTCTGCGAAATCTTTACGATGGAAAATTGATTTGATTTTCCGAGAAAAAACTTCAAAAGGCAATTTGAGAGGATTGAAATCAATTTTAAACTTGTTAAAGATGAGTTTTATGAAAGGGTTTAGCTAAACTTTTAAAATCATATTGAGAGTTTATTCTTTTTGAATTTTAAACATTATAAAAGATTTTAAAAGCTTTTTTGAAAGCTTTCAACTGAAAAATTTTACTGTCAAGCTTACCAAAACTTTCAATTTTTTTTATAGTTTTTTGTAAGTTGAAAGTTTAAAAATTTACAATTTAAATAAAATATTTATAAAAATATTCCAGCTGGGAATTGACTAAGAAAATACTTTTAAAAAAACACGTTCACAGCTTAAAGATGAAAAGTTGGGAGCTTTATTTCATTACAAAAGGATTTAGGACGTCAACTGAGAACGCATTGCTTACAAGAAAGTTTTTTCCTTGCTTTCCTTGCCCTAAAGCTTTTTCCATCAACTTGAGTGAATCTAAACTACCTTCAAAGTGAATTTTAAGTCCATTAAATAAGCTTTTCTTCTCTCTCTAAACAACAAAAAACTTTGTCTTGTTCATTTTTCGCTTCGATGTCTGCAGGGAAGCAAAAAATCCCTGGATTGATTATTTTTTTCACATCCCGATTGTTTTACTTTGGAATTTAATCAATTTTATTGCAAATTTTGTCAATTTATTTTCTAAATTAATTTTCTTATTTCTTAATCTTAAATCAAGTTTAAACTTTAACATTTCGCATTAGTAAACAGCTCAAATACTTAGTAGCAATTATTTTAACAACCATTAATGCCTTGTTGAATTTCTGTGGATGTGATTTACATATCCAATGCATTCACACTTTGTATGCGGACGTAAATTGTTCCATTAATGCATTGTACCACTTTGTTTCATTGTTTCGCTGAAAGCTTTTGAATAGAGTTCAATCAATCGTAAGGGGGAAATTTTTTCATTCTTTGGATTTGCGACATTAAAGTTTATTGTTTTGAGTGAACAGCAATTGATTTTCTAGCTTCAACTGTTAAATAACAATTTAGAAAAATAAAAATTTCACCTAATTTCTTCATCATCAATCGAGTAATTGATTTCTAATTCATCTCAATAAAAATAATCCTCAATAATCATTCGAATAAACTGAGTACCATTACTCACGTCAATAACTCGATTTTCACTATTTTATTCATTTGGCGCTTTCCATCAATCAACTGTGATGGGAAAATTTATTCTTCATTAGAAGCTAGAAATATATTTTAGCACCATAGAAAGTTTATGATGAATTTTTCTCCTCTTACTTATAACTTGCCATAATCCTCCCTACGATGTGGTAACTTTTCCAATTAACGAAGAAGAGAAAAAAGTTTATTTATGATGCCTTCATGATCATTTATTGCTAGTTCACACGAACGTGTGTTGTAGACAACTTTGTGCTCATTTACAACATTAGCTCGATTAATGGCGTGAGTTGAAGCTTTTAAGTTCATCGGTGGTATTGATGCAGCACATGAAACTCCTCATAATTGGTGGCGGATGTTTAAAATGATGATGGATTAGTTGTGTTTATTCCTGGAAAATTGTGATACTTTTTTTTATCCAATTTAAAGAGATGTTTAGAGAAGATTTATCTTCGGTTGAATTTTGTCCGGACAACATACATATGTGAGTGAATTTTCATGTTTCACAATGACCACAATTGAGAGAGATTTTCCAAACTCTCAACGACACAAATGGTGCTACAAATTCCATAGAAAAGGGACATCATACCCTGAAACTGATGTTGACAAACATTTTAGTCGTTGAATATATTCATGTAAAAGAAGTGAATTTCCATGTCGGTCTGGGTCCGATGGACATCAAGCAGATGAAATAAATTTAAAGAATTTAAAATTTCAACAAAAAAATTAAAAATTTGTAAAATGTTAAATTTTTAAAACTTTGTCTTTGAAATTTTAACAATGGCACAATTTTTTTTGGAAAATGCATTTTCAGAATTATTTTGTGATGAGCAAATGTAAACAGTCTGCATGTGATCTTGTCCTCTCACACCCATAACTTCACATCTTGTCCCTGCACTCAGACACGTCGATAAATTCCCATGCTAACAAATGCCAATTTTATTTTATTACAATCTCTTGATGCTTTTCATACACGAACTTGAGCAATCAAGAGGAAGGACGAGGGAGATGAAAATGTTCACTTCGAGACGTTAACCCATTATTTGACCGTTAAAAAGCACATGTCGTTTTATTTTCATGAGTTATAGGTCTTGATTTCAAAGTTTTTAATTTTTAAAAAGCTCTCAAAGAACAGAAGAATTTTAATATTTTTTCAAAAATTCAAATTAAATTTATTAAATTATTTGAAAGTAAGTTGAAGGTCAAATCGAAAACCCCCTTAATTAATTCAATTGCTCTTCTCCTTTTTAATCTAATCATTGCACGAACTTCTCATGAATCAATCAACCTTCGAGTGCTCTCAAGTTTCACGTGAACTTCTCATACATTCGGAGAAAGCAAAATAATTGATATTTCAAACGAAAATTTCCACTCAAATGATCGCTTTATGAAAGTGAACTGAACATGATACCATCAATCGATTCCTCAATTTCAGTGATGATGGATTTAGGGAAATTTTTTTTCTTTAATTAAAATTGACACGCTGCAATGATGGAAGTGCGATGTGCATAAATATTTACACGATTCAATGGTTCTCTATCGTCGTCAGTCGCTCACACTTCACTTGTTAAAGAGCTTAAAGCTTTTATTATTGGATCGATATATACAGAGAGCTCATGTGATTAAAGAAAAATTTCACTTTTATCTTCTGTCTGCGTGTAACTTTTTGCTGGAGTCACTGTGGAACTTTTATGTGACGCAGTCATGTGTGGGTGTTGCGGAACTTTTATAGAATATGTCACTTTTTCTCTTGATTTCCAAATGATATCATTTATCACGCACATCATGACATCAACTATTTTCTAAGAGTTCTTGATTTCAGTCACGAATGGTTAACTTTTTTTGCACGCAAATAAGTCGTTGAAGATTTTTTTAGGGGTCAGATTTTTTTATTAAATCAAGGGAAGAAAATTTTTGTATCATTTACCTTTTTGTTTTCCAAATTAATTTTAAAAACCCTCACCTAGGAATTTGTAATTCAATTAATGCGAGAAATAATGTACTCAGTATGAAAAAATTACGTGCCGAGAAATTATTTATCTTTTGCTCAAGGTTAGAAGGATTTTCTTTTTGACGGTCACAAAAATTTCATAAATTTCAGCTGGCACGTTTGAGTTCTTATGTTTCCGCGCTTACATTTACATAATCAATAACGATGAGAGAGCAAAATTCATAACGAGGAAGCATAAGGTGGCGTCGTTGGCGTTAAAGGATTCCGTACGGAGATTGATTGAGCAATCAAAGAGCGTATAAGAATTTTAGCGGTGAATTAAAGGAAATTGCGATTTTTAATGTAAAATTATGGTAAAAGGATCGTGGTTTTTATACTTTAACCTGCAATTTAGAATCAAACGAATAAAATTCCGAATGTAACAAAAAATAAAGAGATTTTTTAAGACATGCATAAAGTTAACTTTATTTAGCTTATCCTAAAGAGCAAAAAGAGCCTCAAAGCTTTTTATATGCTTACAAAATTTATAGAAAACGCGATAAAACATTTTACAACTCTAATAATAAATTTTCTTCCTTTTTGCTGGAGCCCTTAAAAAAATTATGTGTTCATCGTTATTACACCGCGTGAATAGTAAACAACCAAAGTCATCAGCGATGAGAGAAAATCGATAAATTGTAAGGATGCCATGCTGTGTGGATAAGAAATGTTTACGATCTGTTTGATTCAAAATTTTGTGATAAATTTGACACGTGAATTGATTAATTTCTACTCGGATCGTCGAGTCTCAGTTGCAACGTGCAGTTATTGGTATTTCTAGGATAAAATAAATTTTTGATCCTTAAGCTGTAAAATCCATGGAATAATCTCGTACCATGCTGCGTCCATAATTAACAAAAATCTCCCACGTGGATTATTTTCCGATGCAAAACTTTGTTGCTCAACAAATTTTCATTTCCTTTTTCCTACATAAATATCAAAAACACCACGAGCTTTAAATGATTTATTTTCAAGGGAGAGCATTTGATAACTTTTTAAAAAAATAATTTCAATGTTAATTATCAAAAATGCAATCAATTGCAGGGAAAAATTTAATTTTTAAAATTTGGATTGAATTTAATTTTTTCAAGTGACTGAACTTGGGTTTATTTTTATATTCGTTTACATAGAACCAAAAAATTTATTGATTTGCTCATTTTCATTTTCTTTTTTTATATTTTATTGAGCTTCTTCTCATATTCTCTCTTTTCAGGTTAATCGTATTTCTGCCAACATGTTGCAACATTACAAAAGCTTAAATATATTGTGTGTATTCACATGTTTCTGTTTTTCATTGTCGATTTCAGAATATAAGCTTTTGTTCTATTTTTGATATAAAGAGCAAGTTTGTGTAATTTTTGAATACATGTGTGATGATATTAAGAGTGAATTCAAGGGTTATGAAAGCTGGCATGCACAATAAAATTTTAATCTGATAAAACTGAAGTAAAGTAGTAAATTATTAACAGTAAATACACGATGATGAAGCTTATCTGTAATGAAATAATAAATCATCATTTCTCTTAATTATCATGGTCTTGAAACTTTTTTTACATAATGCGACATTTAACGACAAAAAACTGAAGGCATATACACATAATTCATGAAGAGATATCAAAAAGGGACACGGAACAACAAGAAGCAACTTTTATTGCCGCCACGACGATGTAGAGTGAAATAATAAATTGCGTAAGGTCAGAGCGAGAACCGAGCACGTTGAAAGAGCAAACATTTCTTGTATTTGCACGCAACCAAAAAGTAAATGAGAGAACGACTAGGATTTTATGAATGAGAAATTGAAAGTTCGAAAAAGTTTTGCTCATGCGCAGATGAAAATTCGAAACCGCATGCGAGTCAAATTGTTTAAAAGCAATGTCTTCAGTACATTACCATAGCACAATCTTATCAGACGTTTGACTGACTTTTATGTTGTCTATATCACGGAAGGATTTTGAAAAATATCAGTGAAAAATTTTAACATATCAAAAAAATTAATTACATAAAGAATCAACAATTTTATTTTTTTTTCAATTCCAAAATTCTGACAAGTTACAAAAAAATTCATTCATCACAAAATAAAAAGTGAAATTTAAGAAAATATTCAACAACCTCCAAGCTATATTCACATTCATCACAAAATGAATTTTCTCTCATAAAAAAGTGAAACCGTGAAACAAGAAAAAGAAATGTAAATAAATTTAGACTTGAGCTCATATCGATTTTTTGACTTAATTTGTGAAAATTGAGAGTCGTACAAAAAAATTAACGAAAATGTTTTGGATACTCCGACGGACCGGTGCAGTCAATTTTTTCAATTCAATAAATAACAATTATTCGGCAAAAGGAAATGCCTTCAATAATATTTATAATGATCAAGGTATGTTTAATTTAAGAAGACACGTATTGATAAAATTTAGAAAATTTTATACAAAAATGCGATGAATAATTTAAAATTATTAAATTCTCGTCAACTGCATTTCAATTTTGGTATCGTTAATTAAAAATAAATTCACTCACCCAACTATTAAAATATTTTTTCATTCGTTTTTATTAAATTCCACTTGATCCCCTCTTTTGTTATTTCCTGTTGCTTTACCAATGGAAACTGCAGATTTTTTCCATCAAAGTGCTATTGAGTGATAAAAATATAAATATTTATGAGTTTCTGAACATCATCAGTAAATTGCGTCACGTACTAATGCAATTTGTTAACATTCCTCCTTCTCCTCGTGGTAATAAATTTTAATTTGAGGAGCTTTTGTCTTTAAATGTGAGGACTAAGAATTCTCGGAAGGTCAAGTTAATGTATTTAAGAAATTGTTTACTTTCAAAACAGGAAAATTTAAAATGACACAATTAATGTGTTGGCCATTGAACTTTGAGCGTTCGATCATAGAATGAATAAATTTTAAGCTTTAATATTTTCTTTGAAATTTTTTGCTGAATGATTTTCTTTTCAGACTTTATTCAAAAAAAAACATTTTATCGAAACTTCCGAGAAGTTAAAGACTCCATTTTTAACATGAATTTTAAAGCTTTAGTGATTTTTAATGCGAGTGTATCGTCTTACTTTTTTGCTCATTCTTTGACACAATTGGCACTTTTTCTTAGAAAAATTTTCTTACACTCGAAGCTTATTTTTTGTTAAATCAATTTGTCATGGTAGAGTGAATTTATGCAAATACCTTCCGGGTAATTTCTTGATTAAAAGCTTTTCTCATTTTTTTTATTCAAAACCTCAAAACTCAAATTATTCATGAGATTTAACTTACGCATGATGTCTATCATCGTAAATCCTTCTCAGAAATTTTTATTTTTTGTCTCGTACTTAAAATCAATTTAACTCAAATTCAAGTGAATTTAAAAAAATTACAAATCTCTTCATCTTTATGTGCTCCATTTTCATGAAACTTTTTGTTATTTCACATCCCCTTATCACAGTTAAGTTAAGTGTGCGACACATAGAGAAATTCAATTTACCTGATGCACATCATCATTTTAAATTGCAAGAGATTACGAAGAGTGATAAAAAATTGCTGGAAATTTACTCAATGACATTCGAGATTTCTTTTTGTTTTTCAAATAGATTATTTACATTCAAGAAAATCATTAAAAAGTTTTCTTCTTGAGTCATCTCTAAAAAAAGACATCGATGAATGTAGACTTAAATAAAAAAGAAATGAACTTTTTTTATTTATTCACAGTTTGATTCTCTCACGTAAATAAAAAAGAAATTTTTCCTTCTCAGCGGCTCCATTTAAATCAATTATTTCGCTCTGTGTTCTTCTCATAGAAAGCTCAGAAAATTAAGTCTTAGAAAATTCTGTATTCAGATGAACGAACTGTGTAAATTTTAATTCTGTCATTCATTCAACTTTTTTATTCATTTTCTCGCGCCAGATGACATTTGAACATTGATAGCAGAAGAACAAAAAAATTAATTTAATTTTAAATTTTTTCATGCTCGATAAAATATTTCACACACTGATTTAAATCTTCAAGCCACATAATTTAAAACATTTTAAACACAACAGAAAGTCACGAACAGCTTATTAAAACGTGCTTCTATTTTCTATTGTACTAAAAATAGGTAAAAGCAATTCACGACAGCGCTTTCGCTATGGTAGACTGAGTGTAGAGTCAGACGATCAAATCCTTAACAACTCAAAGCAACGTGATGACGTTAATGGAAGTCTACTAGTCAACACCAAGTATCAATGCGATGAATCGTCGCACATTGACAAGAATGGCAACGTGTGCAGCAATCATAATGAAATAGATGAAAACAATTGTAATCACAGTGACATTGGAAAGGATGAAAAGACAAAAATAGCGGAGCAAAAAGCAGTCACTCGATTGCAAGCCTTAGCGATGTCGGAAGATGAAGATTATGGTGAGTATTTTGAGTGGTTAAATGATTCGAGCATATTTTTTGTAAGAGTAAAGAAAATATTTTTCTATCTGAAATGGAAATCTACAAATCAAATTTAAATTTGCCCTCGCTGCATGTTTTCCGTTGCAATTTCACTTTTGTCAACTCTCGAACTGAAATTAAATTTACGTATCGTCCATATGCTAATAAATTTCCCATCGGAATATTAAATCCATGCACTCTATTCCGTTTCCAACTAAACCACATGCAGATCGCTGATGAATCTGTCATTTTCATTTTTGTAACTTCGAGTAAACTACTGTGCTTGTTTATCAAACTTTTACCGACTCTGTTTGCACTGTTTGAATAAACGGAACGTTTTGTACGCCATTGAAAAAGCAAACATGAGCTTGAGAGAGCATACATTGCGCAATGCCATCCAGACACTCCACAAAAGACTAAAATCAATTTATCGTCACTAATCTTTGATTGCAAAGTTAAAAACTTGGTGAGAACTTTTTAAAAAGTTTTCCTTTCAAAATCCAGTTTAAAATTGAGTGCATCCAGATTCCAAAATTCAAATTCTCAGCGCTTGTAAAATCTAAAACCCCTGAAAGCATAACCAGAAATCAAAATCGAAAATTTTTCTGATGAAATTTGTCAAATATATGCCTCGGCTATTTGTTCGGAAATAAAATCGAGAATTATCCCTATAGCATTATCATGCGGTTGACATTTGAAACCTCTCAAATATTGGCACTCGAGTGAAAAATGAGAGAAAAAACTGTTTGAGCGGAAGAGCAAAAAAATCGTAGGGAAAATTTATTCAGGGACCTTTTTTCTTTTTAAGTTATGATAAGATGCGAATTTAGGCATGCGAATATAAAAAGGATTGAATTATGTTTGCATTGAAACGTATCACGAGTCGACTTTTTTAAGATGTTGATGCTAAAAATGTGTTTTTTGTCATTTTAAGAAAGAAGCTTTTTATTTTAAACTGTTAAATATTTTACTATGCATACGAATTTAAAATTAATCCTTGATTTCAAAATAATTATAAGTTAGCATTTAAATTAATTTAATTTAGTCATATTTGACGACAACATGAATACAAAATTATTCATTGGAATTTAATTAAATTGCATTAAATATTTTATCGCATGCACGTTTTCAATAAATCTTAATTACATGCATCTTCTTACTAATTTTATTTAAATAATTTAATATCAAAATCGTAAACAATTCTCACGCAGACACTTTTCATAAAAAACTTTTCAGCGCATTTTGCACGTGCGTTATTTAAAAACCTTTCGAATAGATAACAAAGTTTCATAACTTTTTAATTGCATTTGTACCTTCGAAAAAAGGAAAATAGATCATTTGCTTTTCATAAAAGCGACCACATTTTGTTGACAATGACTGCCGAGAGCAGGCCGATATTAATTGAGTGTCAATTTCCCTGACAAAGAGTATTTGGAATTCGCTGCGCACAGCGTGCTTAGGACAAAGGTACTCGAAAATCATCACAACAATGCAGCACTTAAAGAGCTCCTTATCAAAAAAAGCGGAAATTACTTTCTATATTTCTCATTTTACAAATTTCAATTTCCTTTACAGCTCTTGTATGCAAAATAAATTTAATAAAGATTTTTTCATTCTTTTCTAGATGAGTCATTGTGCTGTAATGTCTGCGATAGAGCTTTTCACTGTTCTCGTCAGTTGGCTTCGCATCAACAAAAGAAACGACATTTTGGGTAAGTCTTACTCGTAATGTTCTTAAAGTTGTAAATTACAGGATTTTAAAATATTTAAATTTTTGAATTCGTCTGCAGATTTCTTATTATTTTTATAAACTACAAAAATGTTTCGAAAATATTTCCAAGTCAGCAGAATTCCCAACATAATTTCCTTTCACTACTTTTATTATTTCACCCGCATTCACTGGGAAAATTTCCTCGATTTTGTGCTACCGTGTCGCATTACAATAAAATTAAATTAATCGGGGGTTGGAAGTTCACGAAGGCGTAATGATTCTTTCAAACAAAAATTATTTCATGCGAATGATCTTAAATAACACAGCTTTTAATGTAAAATGCGGAAATTTGCGTGAATGTAATCAACTTTGATATAGTATTCGGGTTGATATTGCAAGATGGGAAGTTTGTATTTAATTTAATTGAGTGAAGGAATTTTATTTGAACTGTGTATGCTTCGTTTGTTAATGAAATTAAAAGTATATAAATTTGAGTCTTTACTCAGTTCGTTAGAAAAGTCTTCAATTATTTTTAATTACTGTTTTTGGCGTCAAGATATAATTTAATTTGTTGTCTTGACAAATAAATTGTATAAACGGATAATAATGACATTTTAGCTGTTGCGTAATTTTTGTAGCAAAATTTTCTTATTTCTTTTAATTAAAGGAATCTCATATTTAGTCGACGTATTGATAAAAAAAATTATTTATCATCTAACGACATTTCTATTTCTGAACTTTATTTCTTCATTTTCAAATAAGAAACATTGAAGTGTTCCTCTTTAATTTCTCCTTTAAAAATTAAATCCGACATTTCTACTTTGGTAAATTTCAAGATGTTTATTTACTCAACACATACTGAAGTAATCAAGGTCTTTGAGTATTTTTCTCTTGGATTTTTAGCGTAACCCACAAAGTGGTGTAACGCTTATATGCTCGTGATTCCGTCTGTCTGTCTGTCTGTTCCAGTGAGATCTCGGCCCCTGGACCAGCTAGAGACTTCGGGTTTTCGCCAAATGGTAGGTCTATGAATTTAGATTCGGCCATTTTAGGAATTTTTTATCATGCCTATGGTCGTGCCATGGACCCCATAATGTCCATTTTTCATACAAATTTTCTCTTATATGGCTTCATGGTATCGTTGAACTCGGGATTGAACAGAATCGATTGGCATGGATCTGAAAATGAACACTGTGGAAATGGAACATAGTGGAAAATGAAACACAATGGAAAATGGAACATGGTGGAAAATGGAACACGGTGGAAAAGAAACATGCTGGAAAATGGAACACAGTGGAAAATGAAACACGGTGGAAAATGGAACATGGTGGAAAATGAAACACAGTGGAAAATGGAACATGGTGGAAAATGGAACATGCTGGAAAATGAAACACAATGAAAATGGTGATAATGGAAAATGGAACACAATGAAAATGGAACATTTTGAAAATAAACACAATGGAAATGAACAATTGAGCCAAATAGAAAAAATGAACACATTGGAAAACAAAACAAATGAAAACAGTGGAAAATGGAACATAGTGGCAAATAACTTTCCAAAAAAATATTTCCTTATCTTCCCTTTCAGCTTCCAAAAATATTTTCCATTAGCTCTCTTTGCTTCTTAGTAGGACTTCCCCATGTTACTTTTCTGTTACAAGTGGGTTACGCGGCAACACCCACGTGTGGGTTTTGAAACATTTTTTTTTCTTTTATGCTCGAGGCTTTTCTGAACATTTTTTTTTTCGTGACGACAAAACATTTTTTTGCATTTTCACAAGAATTTTAGCTTTAAGCTGTTTCTTATTTTGTTATTGAATTTTCGTCCATTGCCATTCCTTCTTTGACTCTTTTCATATGTTTCTTTGAAATTTGCATCGTATAGCAGAGGAAAATAACCATAATTTATTGACAATGCCATCGGCATTAAAATGAATTCGAATAAAATTTTCACATGAAACTCGAAAAGTTGTGCGACAAAATTTGTCTCGTGAGATTAGAATGAAATGAACTCGTGAAGCCAATAAAAAAACTGAGTTGAAGAGTTATCGTACGATTCGCATTGATATCAAGGGAAAACGCCACTTAATCACGTTTATTCAATCATCAAAAGACAAGAGGGATCTTGATTTATGTCAGCATCGATGAAAAAATTTTATATGTATTGAATAATGCATTGCCGGACCATAAACGATGTCCGGATTTTATTACCAATTTCAAGTTGAATTTATGCATGATAAAAAATTTAATGTGTGTTGAGATTTATTGAATATGATGGATGTGGGACAGACTGTGGTTTTATCGAATTTTAATCTCCCTAAAAGATTCGAATGGACATTATCGGGTTCTAAAGACTGGAGTTTAAACCAATTTATGATACAATTTATTTTGATGAATTTCCACGCCTGATTAAATTCAATCAAAGCTGATTCAATTAAATTGACTTCTCAATTTATTGGTCCAAATACTTTGAAAAATTTTCACTCTAAACCCACGAAATAATTTGAGCAAAAAGTTCGTGTTAATGAAGTTTTCGAATTTTGTCACGCTTAATGAGGGTTTGATAGTAAAATTTTATTAGAATTGTCAATATAATAAAATGGAATGGGTGTTGAGGAAAATTCTTTCGAGGAATTTTTAGGAAATTGTTTTTATTGGCTTTTTGCTCTCGATTGAATTCAAATTAAAGATTGTGGCTAAGTTACGAATTCAAAGCTCTGAATATAATTTGTTGATAGAAAATATGAAATATTCGAGACAACGCTTAAAAACAAACCCGTAATAAAAAAGCTGTCAAAATATACAAAAGCGATCCGTCAAACGTCAAAAATCTTTTAAATTTTTTAGTTGATAAATGAGCTTTTGAAAAGGAGATTTGTGTCTGAAAAATGTGAAGAGATAAACACTTTCACTCGATAAAAATCCTTGAAAATCCTAAAAGTAACTTTCGAGAATGCAAAGATTGATTGACAAGATCTCTTATTATGAACAAATTTCTTCTTTTGAAGCTCGAGTTAGCGTTAATTCGAAGTGAGAGATAAGAATATTTTTCACGATAAATTTCGAAAAAAAAAGCTATTGATTTGATTTTGAAAAAAAAACTTTCTGAGTTTGTTAGAGTTTCAAAATCAAGTTGAATTTAATAAATTTCAACGAGAATTGAATCGGACACTGAGGAAGTGCTTTCAGAAAACTTATACTTTCGTTAATGCAGAGAAAAAGCTTTTAACATTAAAACTTTAACATCCTCAATGATCGACTTATAAGAAGACCTTTATAAAGCTTTTATGTCATGGACTTCCGGTCATAAGTGTTTTACTAGAGTAATACGATGCTACGTGTATGTCAGTCTTATTTACTCTCTATCTCATTTCTTCTGATAACACTTGAAAGGATTTTAAAGCTCTACAATAAAATTAGAGTTTCGCAGTGCATCAATTGCTGTTTCATTTTTGAAACATGCATAATTACATATTTATACGAGTAATTAGCTTAAAATGAGCAATTTTACATAACAAGCAAACTAAATTAGTTTTCAAGCATAAATGAGCTTTCGAGGATAATTTCGCATGCATAATTGGCTTCATTGTGCATCATAGAAATTATTTTCTCATATTCAGTGAAATAATACTTTTCACATTAAATTTTTTTCTGATAAATGAGCATGAAATTGGAATGACTTGCCAACCAGTTACATCATTTAGAATTCTAGGTAAACTGGAGAAAATGTTTCGAGATCAAAAGACAAAGTTTTTACCTCTCCAATTTGAAATAAGACACTAAGAGGATTATGGTTCAAAACTTAATGTCCATTAAAAATATTTAAAGTAGCTTCACTGCAAAAAAAATCCTTAAAACTTTGCATAAACTTTTTCATACTACCCACACTGCACATTTAAAGTTAGAAATTTAACAACTACAACCATGGAAAATAAATCACGAACTCTATTGCCTGCTCTATAACCAACAACTGATGTTAAGTAACTGGAAGAGAAACTTTTTCCCACAAATACAATTTCTCATGAATTTGAGGTTTTTTGTAGATGGACAACAAGCAGAAAATTTCCTTTCATGATTACATTTAAACTTTTTCTTTACTCACATGAAATGTCTCTGCAGTCCATAAATTAAGAGGAAATTTCTTCTTGTCATTCCAAATAGCTGATTGTGGCAAAATGCTCATTTCCTTTCTTAGTAAATTCGCTTGAGAGGAAAAGTCATTAGAAGTTATAGTTAATGGCTATTCGTGAGAATTATCGAGAGATAATGAGAGGTTAAACTCAAAGATATTCAAGATTTATTGATCAATTATATTGAAGTTAACTGAGCTGATTAATCTCTCATTAAGTTTCAGGAGGTGTCAAAATTATATCAATTAATTTTCAATATAAGCTTAATTAATTCAAAGACTCGATAATTTACACAAACTTTTAATTGTTCAAAAAACGTTTGCTGTGATTATCAAAATTAACTTCTTTACTCTTCCACGTGTCACTCAAATTTCAAATTAAATTGCGCTGCAATTGATTTTTAAAATTGGTAATTTAAAACCTGCCAAATATTCATTTCATCATGAAATGTAATTTAAAAATTTGTTCTGTAATTGAAAATAAATTTTTGCGAGAACTCGATCGAATTTCAATTTGTAATTTAATTTTTTGTTTCATTCAAATCTATGTTTTATTCATGAGCTTACTTCTTCGATTACTCGACAAACAATTTTGAATCAACAGAAAATTTTCAATGTTGAATTAATTTGGGAACTTTTGAAATGAATTCTTTCCAAGTCTTCAAAAAATATTTTTTAAGCATCAAAATTCTAGAAAGAATCTGAAGAAATTTTTAATAAAATTTCTGGCAATAGAAAAAAATTAATTAAAATACCACAAAAATGAAAAAATCTTTCTTTGATCTTTTTTAATAAATTATTTTTATTCTTCTTTCTCATTTTCAGCTGTGGCGGCTGCGATACACTGTTTCCATCGCTAATGCTTCTAGAGCATCACAAGGAAGAGTACGAACATTGGAGCGACACGGAAGAGGAATATCAGCGACCTTGTTGTCATCGTAACCGTCGCGATGACTTTGATTATACAGATAGTGACACTTGTACGAGCGATGCGGAAAGCGAAGATCTCGAGAGACTTTTATAAATGTAAATTTATCCTTTTTTAGCTTGATGATAAAAAATTAATTTAAAAAAATGAAAAGAAAAAGAGAAAATTGATAAAAAGAGTTTTATATTAATTTTAATTGCTCATAATTAGAGTCATTTTCAAGGGTAAATTGCAGAGCATTTTTATATCCATTAAAGTGAGGTAATTTGAGGGTAGTGTTGTCATTATCTCTCGTTCGTTATTCTTTTGTCACTTTGCAGAACTTTTTAAGTTTTCAATCTTGATAAAAAAGAGTTGAAAGAAAAAAGGGTTTGGACATGATGACATTAAGAATTTATTAGAATTTACTTTTGTCCATCTGATAAATTTTTAATCTGAAAGTTTAATTCATTAAAGCTCGCCATCTAATTTAAAAAAATCTTTTTCATTGTTAAATTCGCTTTTCATTCTTTAATTTTCACTAACAATGATTTACGTTCAGCAACAAACGAATTTTTCTTAATTTTCTCTTCTTCTTTCACCTTTTCACATCAAGAATAATTACCAAGAACTTAATGAGGCAATTATAGAATTTGAGGAAGACATTAAAGTCATTTTCATTATGAAAGCACACAAAAGAAATTTTTATATCACAATTATTTCCACTCTCTTCTAACCTTTCCGGGTTTTAATGTTCTTTTAAGAACAGAGGTTCAATAAAAAAAAGCATTTTCCCCATTTTAACCTTCAATTTACTTTTCACAAGTCACTATACGAACCCACATAGAAAAACACTAAACTTCATTAAGGAAAATTATCATGATAGGAATTTTTTCATGCGGCAGCACATCACTGAATAACTTCATTAAAAAAGCTTTCGTAATATTCGATAAATGATGATGTGGATTTTATGAGGGTTATTTTAAAAATGAACCGAATGATTACAAAGAAAAGAGGTTTTTAATTTATTTATTGAGGTTTTAATTTTATGATTGAAATATTTATTTATTTAAACAAAATTTGTTCAATACACTTTAAATATTGATGAAACAACGGTTTGATTAAATTTACCAAAATTCAATTTTATGATTAAAAATTGACAGACCAGAAATTGATCAATACAAAACTGAGTGATTTTAATTAGTCAAAATTACAAATTAATTTAAACACAAATTGGAGCAATCACTCAATTTTATAATTTCGGAAATCAATCAATATTAATGAAGCATTGAACTTAAATTTAGTAAAATAATTTTATTCAATCAATATAATTTTCATATCAAAAACTAATTAGATGCAACTCAATGGCTCCAAGCTATAAAAATGAGCAGAAAACTTGTCTGTAAAAAAACAAAAATTTTAAAATTTGTTAAATGTTTCTAATATTTTTACCTTTGTTCATGTACTCGTAAACTTTAACGAACGGTTTTTTAGTTTTAGCGACAACATGAGAACGTTGAGTTTTAATTTCAACGCATGTTGTTTCCTTAGTGATGCCTTCCAGATGAAGTTGAACGACTGTTTTTTGCTTTTTCAACTCAACATTCTGAAATTTGAGGTTTAAAAATAGTTTTAAATAAATAAAAAAAAATTACTTTAACAATTTCACTTCCACTAAAATCGTTTAGATGAGGATCATACACATATCCACTTGCAAGAGCAAATTCCATGATGATTGCTTCATTTAAATTCACTTGATCTTTATAGTTGACGCATGCAATAATTGTTGCATCATAATCATTTTTCACTGGCTGCACACTCAAGTCAAAAGTGTCGCTGAGAACGTTGTCAGATTTTGTAAACTCATAAAATGCTCCCACAACCGCTTTTCCTGTTCCGCTTGCAATGATTTTATATTCACTAAAATGTTTCGGTATTTCATAGTAGAACGGATCGAGCGAATTTTCTTTTGTGATATTATAATTGACAACTTTTTCTCCAATTGCATTTTCAACTTGCACGTTCATACTCGCCTGGCTTGGATATTTTGCCATCTCAACAATCGCTTCAGTTCCAATTGCTGTATCGAAATTTTCAGAAAAATCTCCTTGCGAATTTCTTTGAGTTATCAACCAATCAATAAAAGGTCTGGCCTTAGATGTTTCGCCGATTTTCAGGTATGCTAGTGCAGTGTAAGATGTGATGATAATTTTAAATCTAAGCTCAATCTTTTTATTTCTGCTCCAGTTAACAAATTTTCCATTTTCATCGTTACTTACGAATTGATTCAATTGACTAAGAAGATTTAAAGCTTTTTGCTGTTGGCCGTTGAGAGCAAAGCAGTAACTAGCCATTCCTAAGGCAAAAGAATCTGCAAAGTTTTTCTTGTTGTCAAGATAACGAAAACCTTTTTCAATCGTACTTTTGTAGCGTTGAGAAAATTGTGGATTTTTCAAAAACGAAATTAGAATGAAAGCCGTGTGACGAACTTTGAAAGAAGCTTCAGTCTCAATTCCTTTTACGTACTTAATGTCTGAGTGAAATCGAGAAACCTCAAAGAACCCATTTTGGTCTTGTTTCTTTGCGCAATGATCCAAAGCATCGGTAATCAATTTATCACTCTTGACAATGTTATCGAAAAAATTAATGGCATCGCCAAAAACTTGAGCTGATAGTGCAGTGATCCACGTTGAAGTTGGATTTTTCTGGAATAATTTAAATTAAATAATTTGAAGTTAGTTTTAAAAATTTGTAAAAAACCTTATAAAGTCCATAAGTTCCGTCTACTTTAGCATAGTTTTTCATACTCTGCAATCCTTTAATAAGGAGATTTTGTGCCTTTTTAAGACTCTCTTTATTGGGGTTTGGAGAAGATTTTAAAAATCGATAGAGATGAGTCGTTTTATGAAATTTAGCTAAAAGTTGAGCTGCACAGCCATCGGGAAGAGCTCTGAAAAATTATCAAGTTGTTTACTAGATAAAATTAAAACTTTTTAACTTACAAAAACTCTTCATAAACTGACAATGAAGGCCCTACAATATTTCCAGTAATTGATCCATGTATTAAAACTGAATTTTCTACGACATTTTCAAATTCAAGTTTTCCAGTAATTGTGTTTGTTGTTTTAGTGGAGAATTCAAAAGTTTTCATTTCACCTTTATAGTGAGTTGCACCTTCATGAATTACATTTAAAATCTTTTCGATTTTGTCGGTGTATTTTTTTCTCTGATTTTTAGTTTCGGTCGCAATCGCTACCACTTTAATGCGAAGATTTTTTTCTGGTCCAGTTGGTTTAATGTAAAAAGATTTTGTAACACCCGAATTTATTTGTACTTCAATGAAATTTTCCACAAATTTGTCTTGACTAAAAGTGATTGGAAACATATCACATTGATCGGGATCAATTAGTTCTAGAACTTGAAAATCGCCTTTAAAAAGTTTCAATTTGACTTTCAAGTCGCTTCCAGTCTTTACATAATTGAATGTCACGATGTCAAGTTTAAGAATTTCTCCAAATTTTAAAGAGTAGGGAAGAGATATTTTCATGAAAAATTCTTGTGTCGTAACAAGTTCTTGAGGTTCAGCAAGAGCGAAACCAAAATCTGCATTTAATGCGAATCCAGAAATGAGCCAAGTTGTGATAGAATCTGGAAGTTTGAATTCCTTTATTACACTTTCTTCACCAATGGGAATTTCAAAAGTCTCAAAAATCCAAGTTTCTGGAAATTTCTTCCTCACTTCTCCAGCTCTAAATGGAGATTCAGCTTCATCAAGTTCGAAATCACTTTCATATTCTTCATCATTTTCTTCATTTGAATTTTCTCCTTCGCTGTCTCCAAATCCAAACCTCAAACCAATCGAAGTTGATCTTGCCATTTCAACAATTTCTTTCTCTTCTTTTGTACAAATTTTAAAGTCACTAAAATCATTTTTTAAGATAGTCATTGGATTTTCGGAATTTTCATCAAAAGTTGCTAGAACTTCTTTCTTGTCAATGTCATTGCCTTTTCGTAAGAAAGTTAACGATTTATCGAAGGCTAAAATTCCAACGGTTGATTTTGGTTTTGAGTTGATTTCAAATGTTACTTCTTTTCCTGGTTCCAATCTCGAGCTTTTTAGAGTTGTTCTTAGCTAAATAAAATATTTTTCCAACAAATTACTTAAATTTGTTTTAAAAAAAATTTTCTACCCACATAATTTTGTGACAATCCCTCAAACTCAACTTTAAACGAATTTTGTGCAACATTTCCATCTTTCTTAAAATTGTAAGCATAAATATTTGACACTGGAAGTAATTCTTCAGTTATTTTGAATTCAACCAAACATTCTCTTTGATTGTGACATTCCTTCAACTTTATTTCTTCCATTCCACTTTTGCCGGCTATAACGAAAAGGACTGTATTCATTTCTCGATCGCTTTTAGCAATGACTAAAAAAGTTTCTCCCAGCTTGCGCCTAAAATAATTTTTTTGAAAAATTTGTTAAATTTTAATCAACTTTCTCACCTTTCATCTGGTAAAATAATGTTAAAGAATCCATTTGACTCATCAAGAATTTTATCAGCTAAAATGTCTTTGATTGCTGTATAATGAAGATATTTTGCGGTGATTTTTGCTTTAGCAACATTTTCGGGTATTTGAAGGTCAAACGATGCCATGCCATGCTTCAAAATTTTATTGTTAATCAAATGATTTTCATGCTTTGAAGAAGTTAAACAATTGACATCTAAAGTGACAACATCATTTCCATCAACTAACTCTCCACCAGAATACTTGAGAAGGACATCAACATGAAATGGTTTTCCAGCTTCAAATTTGTCTCTTGCATGAACCTCAAGATTTATTTTTTTCTCAGGAAAAAGTTGAATTTGTTCCGTTTTTATTCTCGTTGTTTCACTGTACTCGTCAAAAAATTCAACGGAAATATTTAGTTTGAAATTGCATTGAGATTTTTCTAAATTGAGATGTGACACAAAATCAATTTCTTTTGAAACAATATTTTTAACGTCCTCAATTTCATCGGTGTACAAAACTTTTTGACTCTCAGCGTTAATAAATTTTAAATTTGTTTTTCCTTTTGCAAATTTATCAAAAGAATATTTTGCATAAACTTTAAGGTGAAATTTTGCCTCAGTAAAATAAGCCGTTGGATTTGTGTCAATGGTGATGTCAAAAAGTGGCAGGACATACTTTTGAACTGAAATATATTTTGATGCACTCAAATCAGTTCGATTGTCAACTTTCGCAGTAATTTTCCAATCTCCCAAAATTGCATTGTCCGTTAATGGAAATTTAAATAAATAAAGTCCGTTATATTCTTCATTTGTTTGAATCGCCTGAAATTTATTTTCTTCCGAGTCTATTATTTCCACCACAATCTTCTCCGCTTTGTGAGGTCGAAGATTTTTGTCGAGAACGACTAAGCGAATTTTCACCTCATCTTCTGGCTTATAAATAGGTTTATCAGTTTGAATGAATGAATAGCCGCGAGCAAATCGTTTTGAAAGTTCAACGTTCAAAGTTGAACATTGATTGTTGTTTACAGCGACAATCGAAAGTGGAATTGTCTTGTTTGTTCGATATCCATGACCAGCATCTTTAAAAATTAATTCTTCCGGAAAGTTTTTTAAATTTTCTCTGAGTTTATACGAGTTTCCGAATTTAAAAGCCAATATTACATCACTCGAGACTGAAGCTTCATAAAATAGCTTAAATGGTTGTCCATGATAAAATTCCTTTGGTGTGATGACAGTTAAAAATCTGTAAAAAGTTATCAAAATTTAAAAGAATTGTATTAAAAAAGTTATTTACTCACTCATTTGCTCCTTGACCCTCAGTGAGTTGATAAGTGATTAAAAATAACGCGGAGAGAATTTTTAAATTCATCCTCTTACTTCGGCAGCCGTTGAGATAATGAGGTATTTTTTAATAAACGAGTGGAATTAATTAAATTTTTATAAATTCCCAAAATAAAATTGAAAAAAATAATAAATCTCAAATATTTTCCCCTCTCTAATCTCACCAATAATCATTAAGAAAAATACAAAAACTTTGCAGACAAATCAATAACAGATTTGAGAGCAACAATCCACTTAATCATTCACCCTGAGTTGAGACCGATAAATCCTCCAGATGATGTCCATTTTTCTCAAAATAATCAAATCATAATTTTTCATGAATGAAATGCCACAAAAGCAACCCAAACCACCAGCAAAACTCATTCATTTCAATGTGAAAAAGATTGCTGAATAAAATACACTCAATTTATGTTGTCGCAAGCATGAAAATAATCATCAAAGTTATGAGGGAGGAAGTTTCCACTCGCATATAAAAAGCAGAAAATTCTCTTTATGAGCTTCACTGACTTCAATAATCATCAGCACATTGGCACAAATAATAAAAAAGTTTTTTATGAGGAAATTTCTTTATTTTCCGACAGTTGAATGAACAAACAATTTTCTTCGTCCTAGCTCTATGAATCTCTATGAGTGTCGAAATGAGGAATTGACAATTGCTTTCCATTGTATGATGGATATCGTTTAGCTTGTTAAATGTGTCGAGATAAAAGGACAAAATCAGAGCTTCAGAAATGTGGAACTAACAATTTAATTTTGCAATGAAAATTTATTTTTTTTTCTTGAAAAATTTAACTAGAAAATTCTAAATTTACAAATTTTTCTCTTGCATGAAAATTTTTAATTAAAATAGTTTTTAGGTGAATTATGAGATATTCAGAATTTAAAAATTTTTTTCTTTCTATTAACTTATTATCCATTTTTATCGACCTCATTCTATCTAAATCTAGAAAAAATTCTTCTAATTACAATTTCTTTGTTCAAAATCAATAGCCATTAAAGATTTTTTTAAAAGCATGAAAAATCAAGGTTAAAAAAATTAGGAAGGGAATTGCTGAGTCGGAACAAAAACAGACTTTCGAACCCTCATCAATCATTAAAGCGCCTCTTATGAAAATTATTGAAAGCTCCCGAGTGTCGACTTAAGAAAGTTATTGAGTAAATATATATGTAAATTATATTGCAATATATATTGTTTTATTCACTTGTAAACAAGGCAAGAAAACTTTTTAGCAGCAGTTAAATCCAAAAAAATGATAAATCACTCCTTGGAAAAATCTACATTCATTAAATGGAAAAAATGGAGTGAAACAAATTAAATTGAATGCAACCACTAAAGTTTCCATTTAGTAATATGTACAAAGTTATCAAATAAGATTGATCACATCCACTTTCGACCATCTTCGTAAGAATGTCTGTGCAAAACCAATCTTTAAAAAATTGAAAGTGTTTTAAAGCACATAGCAAAAAAAATGTACGAAAGTGCTATGATGCAATGTCGTTCATACAACCTTCAATAATCACAAATAATCATATAGACAATGTACGAGATAAAAGTGATAGAAATAATGAGAGAGACAATTCTTTAATGATGTTGTTTGGAAAAAAGAGAGAGCGCAAAAAGGATGATTGTATTCAATGTAATGGAAGACTTCATCATCGAGTGAATCATAAATTCGGTTGAATGGTTAGAAAAAAGCTCGCTCTGTTGATATGAATGTGTGTACAGGATAAAGGAGAGGAAAAATAATAAAGACATTGATGATATTAAAGTGAATGTTTGGATGTACACATTTATGATAGAAAATAAAAAGAGAAAAAAATCATTTAGAGAAAAGAAAATTGTTTTGTGTTTCAAATTTTTTGGACGATGTTTGAGTCTTTGAGGTTTGCTTTAACTATAAAAAAATCTTTCTAGCATTACAAAAAATCAAACACAAAATACGGAAAAAGTAAGTTTTTAAAAATTAAAAACATTCGCATTTTATTTTCTTTAAATTATTCTCGAATGTTTGGAATAATTAAGCTTCGAATTGCGATAGGACTCATCATATTACCGTGAAATTTATTTTCATTTTGCAAAGTTTCATATTTCCATAGCGAAAAGTTCCACGTGCGAATTTTATTATTTGTTGAGCTTTACAAAATTATTTTAATTCCATGGCAATTTTTTCATTTCAGATGAAAACTCTTAACTTCAGAATTAATAAACATCATTTCGTGATTTCCAAAGAAATTTAATTAAACTCCATGAGTAAAATTTTTGATGAAAAGTTTTTCTTTTAAACCTTCAAAAATTTTAATTAAATTTTTCCTATGCGAATAAAACTTTCATCTGGATAACTTTAAAAATTGCAAACGAACATTAAGCAGTAATTCAGATCTCTTCTTACTCAACATTGATATCAAACCATTATGCAAGCTCTAACTGCACGTCATGTACCCATTGTAATCGTCCCCTAAGCTACCACTTAGTACATAAAACGCAGGTAACGCTGCTCATGCTAAATCCTTTAATCGGATGTGAATATCAAGCGCTCGTTCTGAAAATCTTTCTTCTTTTCCAGAGGTTTAAACATAAAAAATGAATCATTCATGAAAACCAGTTGAGAATGTGAACAATTCGTCAAGAAAGGATTTTATTCCGCGGTGTGGCTTTTTCATATAAATGTCTGACTGTAAATCATGCCTTAAGCACTTTCACTAAACGAGAAAATTGTGAAACGTTAAGAAATTTGCAAGCTTAAAAATTCATGAAAGCTTTTAATTTTTTAGTGAGTCATCAAATTTTAACAAAAATGGAAAGCTCTAGAACGTGACCGCCAAAATCTCATTTCAACTGGAATAATCAAAAATCTAACGTCTCTTTTCAAAAAAATTAAAATATTTAAAAATAAATTTTTATGAAAATTAAAAAATTTACTAAATTAATTTTTAAAAATATTATTTAAAATTCCGCTCGAGACATTAAACCGTTAAATATTCGTTTCTCAGCTCCATTGAAGTGTTAATTATGCTTAATATTCTATTTAAGATACGAAAAATTTCAGCTTACCGAGAAGAGTGTAAAATAAATTCTACATTACTCAGCCTATGCCGCGCGTCACACATTAATATTCAACGAAATATGGAAAATATTGTCTTAACATCTCATTTGGGTGTTCATAAAAAAATATGTTAAATATATAAGTCTCGAATTTAAATATTTTACGAGCGAATTTCCGGTGCATTAGCATCAATCTCGAAGCTTTACGGCGACGGTAAAAATGTGTGAGTGACACTGCGGTGTTACTTTAAATCCGCAAAGGATATTTGTGAATGTAAATTGTTCAAACAAAGGAGAAATTCTTGTAAAAATAGCGAAAACTCTTCAAGTGTTGAGATCTCACTTTGTCAGCATTAAAGCACAGTTGTAGAATTTCCCACACCAGCCGCAACTCAGAATTTGTCTCACTCGGCAACATTTAATCCTTGAAATTAAATTAATTCCGCATTTTGCACAACAAATGGTGAAATGAAATGAAATTGAGCACATATCAGCATGCCAAATGCCACAAACGCACATGGAGACATCAACCAGAAACATTTCTAGTGCCATTTCAAGTGTAAGAAATCCTTCACAAATGCTTATCATGCGTATCCGATGGAAAAACAGAAGCTGTGAAGGATTGAAGACGGCAAAATGCAAACATCATATCATATTTCACAGAATTGAGCCGAACTCACATTTTTGTGAGGTTTTTATTAAAATAAAAATTTCTCAAGTTTTTGCGCAGTTAAAATTTTCATGGAAAAAAATAATTAATTAGGATTCAATTAAATTTTTCCACCTTTCCAGCATTTACAGCATTTATTACAACGCAATTACCTCAAAATATTTTTACATAAAATTTATATAAAAAAATTTTCGATCCTGCATGAGTTTGTGGAACTCCACACTTGTTGAATTATTTCACTTTAATCTGCTCTATACTTTTTCACTGATGTTCATGTCACTCACAGCAAAATTTACGCCATATACAAACCACATTGCGTAAAATCCACGAGAGGCAGCATTTTAAATTTAATAATCGAAACAAAAAAGTTTAATCGAATTTTGCACCAAAAATTAATTGAATTTTAATCCGTTTTGTGAATTAATAATGAATTTAAAGTTCGCAGAGGTGTTGAATTATGTTTCAATTTATTTTGTGAACTTAATTAATTCATAAAGCTCTAAATTGAATTTAAAATATTCATCAGCAGCATGAGATCATTTTAATAGCTCTATTAAAAGGATATTAAATAGTAATTGTTATGAAAGGTATCCTGAAATTAATTTTTTACAAGAAATAAATTTAATAAAAATTATTTTTATTCAATTAATTAATGAGCAAATAAACAATTTTAAATGCGTGAACTTGTTAAAAATGTTTCTAACAATATGTATAAATCACACCATGACTAGACCTAAAGGAGACGATGACACATGAGTTTATAAGGATGTCTTGTTTACGATGCGATGCAAGGTGTGAATTGTGAGTAAGTATCAAAGAGACTTATTGGCTTTTGTGAGAGACTAAAAAGGATGTTAGTCTTTTCTACGTTTTTCTCATACTTTGACCTGAGCTATGGCTCATAAAATAACCCTCAGAATTCCTATGAGAGATTATTTTCTTGTTGGATAAAGAAATATTCTTTAAGGTCAACATCAATTTATGTTAATTTAGATTTAGATTTTTTATGAAAATTAAATCAACAAATAACTCAAAATCGGGTATCTGTTTCTAATAATTTCCGCAATCATGACCCAAAAATTTTATAATCCCAAACGAAATTAACCCCTATGAATTTCTGACAACCACTTAATCTCACATTTCTATCGGTATGTCAAAAATGATCCTCTGAAACGCCGCCGACACACACATTTATGATGTTTGCACAGAGCAATACGATATTTTTTATTCACACGTGTGTAAGAAATTTAAATACATTTTTTTTCGTATTCTCTCTCTCTTCCGACCGCCTCTCTCCCCTCAATTCCTCCATCCACATTCGTCAATGCTTCATCTCGGACCTACGAATCAGAAGACGAGATATGAGTGTGTTTATTTAAAAAGTGTGAAGAAGAAGAAAGAAAAAGAGGCTTTAGTAGCTTTAAGATCTCCAAACTGTGTCACTTGAAAATAGTTTTAATTGAGACGTTGATGTGTTCATTGCGCTCTCGATCTTTGGGTGGAGAAAAAAAAATAAAACTTTTTATAGCGCACTAAGCGGCTAAGAGCGAGAACGTAAAAGTACTTTCCTTGTCATTCCATCTACCCGAACTGAAAACTTAGTTAGTGAAGTCTTGATAGCTACTAAAATAAAAGTTTAATGTCAGCAAAAAAGAGCGGAAGAAGAAAATTGTTGATGCGCTTTCAAGTTGAAACTTAATTGACATCAAACGCAATTAATTGCATTTTAAAAATTTAATTAGAGAAGGATAAATTTATGCAAAATTACTTTAAAAAAATGGAGAAAAATTCCAAAATAATTGAGAAACTTGTGATAAGTCAAACTCGACCGAAAGTGAAAAATAGTGAAAATAAACCGGAAAATGAGCAAATAAATACGGCAGTTCAGAAAGTCCTGCAAGGATACGATTGGACATTGGTGCCCGCTCAAATTAAGTAAGTTGTAAGAGTTCTAAGAACTCAAATAAAATTATCTAATATGATACTCGAGATGAAATTCCATCAGAATATCACTGTTATAAAACAAACATCGCTGGAGGTATGAAGAGATTCTCTCCCACCCAAACGTATATAACTTCATCGACAGAGAGCATCGTCAAGCACTTCAATTAAATGCTCAGTCAAGAGTGGCCACTTGTTGGTGTAATTTTCCACTTCACTTGTGATTGTTTCGTTTTGTGCCATTGAAAACATTCTTCCTTGATTTGAACTTGTAGGTTATTGTTAAATGACATGACACACAGTGTGCCTCCTTAAGTGCTACTAATTTCTTTTCTCTTCTCCTCTTAATCCTCTCGTGTGTGCAGTGAAGAATGATGTTCATCAATTTTACCATATAGACACACGGCTGACGTACACTTGTGTCTGTTTATTACTTAACACGTGCTCATCTCTTTGGATATATATAAAAAAAATATTTTATGAGACATCTCCAAGAATGAGAAATTATAAAGTCATTTAAATATTATTGATGCTTTAAAATGTTTAACAAACAAGTGTTAATAGATCAAGAAAGCAGTTGTGCCTTTCGCCGTCGCATGTATATTTATTCCTAGCACCGACAAAATAAAAATTTTTGGGAAGGAGAATTTTTATAATTTGTTTATTTTTCGAAAGAGCAATATTTAGAGAGATATTAAACAGGCTTCGTGGCGATGAGGAGTGTTTATAATGTGTACTTTTGAGGTACTTTAATTACTCAATGAAAATTTATACTTTGAGTTGATTTTGTTGAAATTCGCGGGAAAAATATTTGTTAAGGGATTTTCTTACTGTTCCCAAAATATCTTGATAAAAAATTAATTTGTCGAGGAAAGTTTTTCATCACTCACTTAAATCAAATTAAATATTAAGTTGAAAGCCATCACAAGGAAATTCAGTGGCTTATTTTCTCTTCTAGACTCTGTAAAAAAAAGTTCATTAAAACTTTCTAAATCTCCCAATAAGCCCGAGCTCTTTTCATAATACACGAATTTTTTCAGCACTCTTCGAGAAGCTTTAAAAAAATTTTGAGGGTCGCATTAAATAAAGCGAAATTTTATCAGTCGAGGAGAGTTTTTTATGCACAAGATGAGAAATGGAAATTTGATATTTTTTCTTTTTCTCGAACATTTTTTGATGTCTATAATTGGAATCGCAAATTTAATAAAATTTTGGAGACATTTCAGAATATTTTTAAACTCAAAATCTTTTGGATTTTTAGTTTAAATTTTTAAGAAAAATAATTGTCTGACTTTCAATTAAGTCGTTCACATTATAATTTATACTTTAATATAAACACATTGAACCATCAACATGCTGTGCAATAGCAATAAATTTGCAAATTTGTGTCGAAAATTAAGAGAGAAAATATTTTTCATCATTTACTGCACAAAATATACAACAAATGATCATGCTTAGCTCCTTTCTCATAGAACAACGGGAAAATTCTGAATGCGAGCGACATGGCATAATATCAACAAAGCTGTTCACATAATAATTAAAAACATCTGTGTTGTCGGCGATGGATATATAGAGAAATGTTAAAGGGAGTGCAAGCAAGGTCGCATGCGAGTAAACACATTAACAAGTAGCTGCAAAAAAATGTGCAAAAGCTCTCTAATTTCTCTAGCAAATAATTACCGTCAAGTGCTTAGCAGTCTCCTTTAAGTGAGGTCAATGACGGTGAGAAATCACAATAAAAAATTCATCTCTAAAGTGCCGGAAGATTATTGTTGCACGGCAAAGACACATAAGTTAAAATTAAATACGTGAGTGTGCTGTGTGAACATGTGTCAACCGTAAAAAAAATGTTCTTATAAGCCAGAAAAAAACTCATTAAATAAAAACTTTTTTTCTTTACTGTAGTGTGCAAACAAAATATGAATGATAAGTAGGTAAATTTTGTGGGAACGACATATGTGCATGAAGTTTTTACTAGCGGAGGTGTAGCTGCCATTTGTTACGGTTTTTGAATAAAATTTTTACTTTTTTGCGAAAGGTCTTCATTCAAATTTTTAAGAAAAAATTAAATCATTTTTAAAATTTCTTGCAATTGTTTTAAAATTTTGATGGATCCGAAAAAAGATTATTTAAATTTTTAACATTCGAACTTTTAATCAATTTGCTTGTCGAGAACCGCCGTGTAATTTTTTCCTCTTCGTATTTTCATCCTCAACTTCTCTCGCTTCGTCACTTTTGTTTGCATTACCAAATAACTCGCCGCAACAATAAAAATTTGAAAACGATGTTTGCCCAACATTTCAATATGAAAAGCGTTAATTAGCTTAAAATTCAGTTTACACACCAAAGCGACTCCGCTACCGATGTTGACGGTGGTTTTTTATTTTCGAGAAACTTTTGTCGCTTTTATGAGTCGGAAGATGCTTCTTACTCTTTGGTTTTATAATTTTTTTTATGAATGAAAAATTAAGGTGGGGAAATTTTTTTCTTCATAGAAGTTCCACGATTGATTCACAAAGACAAATAATTTCTGGGTTACGTACTGATGAATGAAATGAAGTGGAAGAAAGGTCAAAGTTTTATGAATGAAATAAAATCTTTAAAGAAAAATCTTAAAAATAAATTGTAAATTTCTTGTCAAACTTTTAAACTGTCATTAAAAATATTCGAAGAATTTAGACTCACCAGCTTCCCGTGTTTATGTCTCCAATTCCAATATATCACATTTCGTTCTGTGATTTTTATGACATCCCAATCTGAGTGTCGCTACACAAGTCGCGTAACTCGGTAGAACCATAAAAATATGAGACATCAAAAGCTAAACCGAAATTCGTCATCCAGTGAAGGAGAAAAAAGAGTCACATGAATGATGAGGAAACTTTTTGATGAATTCATAAGTAGCCCACCAAAAGACCATAGCAGCAATTTGCATATTTTATTTTTCCATCTCTCTTTAAACTTTGTCATCGTTGCTGGTCTGAATTGGCCCTCGTTTCCGGAGGAATCAAAAGAGAAGAGAAAGATGAAAAAAGTTTGCTTAACAAGTGGCCGAGAAAAAAAGTTTGAGAAGATTTTTTATTCTTTGCCTTTTAACGGTGGCACTCTATGATGTGATTTTTAAATATGAAATTAATGTTAAAAAACCGAAAAATATAAAAATATTTATATTTTAAAAAAAAATTTTAACAAATTTCCATTTATTTTTTCAAAGTTAGAGCTCTCGAGAGTGAACTCATGGAATTTTTAATGACATAAATTTTTCAAGCTCCTTAAGATTTTTCGAAAATTTTATCATTGCTAAGTTCATCGTTATTTCTTTTTAAGGACATCGTTAAAAAACGATTTTTTATTTGATGTAAATGTTCAGTCACTGAATTCAGATAAATATCTTTATAAAACATATTTTCATATCAATTAAAATTATTTTTATCTTTTGATTTTTGTATCAGTTTTATGTACAATTCCTTCATATTCTAAAAATAATATTTATGTACGTCATGCATCCTCAAAAATGTTTTCTACGATTTGAGAAGCACATTCAATGAAAACTTTTGAATTAGGTTTTATTAAGAATCATTTTGATAAAAAAAAATAAATTATATGTAATTGTGAAATTTTTTGTGCTATTTATAAAATTAAACTGATATGAAAAAATTTCGAGGAAAAATTTTTATGATATCGATGGTTTTTAATGTAGTAATTTTTTACATTGAAATAATGATAAAAAGCATCAAAATAAAATCATACACATTGACATTTATGTTCTCAGAATGATGCAAAATTTAATTTCCTTAAATGTCATTCTTATATGAAAAGAATACTAAAATTTTTAGATCTGTCGGGAATGGGTCACCCAGCCGACAGAAATTCTGCAGAAATTCTACAGAAATTCTGCAGAAAATCTACAGAAATTCTGCAGAAAATAAAGAAATTCTGCAGAAATTCTGATAAATTTTTTTGTAAATTTATTTCTACAGAAATTCTGCAGAATAAAATCTGCAGAAATTCTGCAGAATAAAATCTGCAGAAATTCTGCAGAATAAATAATCTGCAGAATTTCTGCAGAAAAAATAATATGATATAATTTTATTTTTATTTTTCATAGCCATCAAAAATTCTTAAGATTAAAACTTTTTTAAAAAAATTTGATATCATTCGAAAGCTTATTAAAAAAGCAATTTTTGATACCCAGGTTGAAGAGGTGACCAAAGTTGTTCACCCACTTTTAATGGGTTAAAGATGATTTAATGAAAAAAATATATTAAAATTAGCAACTGTCCTCCTCGAATATCAAGAAATAATAAATTAAAATAAATGGTTAATACATCGTTGGATTGCATTCTTAATTACGAGTTCAATTATATATCATTTATCAAAATTGGATTGATATTTTTTATTTTAGCGACCTGAGAGAGCTGAAATTTTTGAATATTTTGAGAACATTAGTAATTGTCCTACTCGAATATCAAGAACTACTTAACCGATCTCAATTATTAATATATCGTTGAATTCCAATTTTAATTACGAGTTCAATGACATATCATTTATCAACATTGAACTCTTATTTCTCATTCTAGCGACCTTTTTTTAAAAAAGTTTTAATCTTAAGAATTTTTGATGGCTATGAAAAATAAAAATAAAATTATATCATATTATTTTATTCTGCAGAAATTCTGCAGATTATTCATTCTTCAGAATTTCTGCAGATTTTATTCTGCAGAATTTCTGCAGATTATTTTTTCTGCAGAAATTCTGCAGATTTTATTCTGCAGAATTTCTGCAGATTATTTTTTCTGCAGAATTTCTGCAGATTTTATTCTGTAGAAATTCTGCAGAAATAAATTTACAAAAAAATTTTTCAGAATTTCTGCAGAATTTCTATATTTTCTGCAGAATTTCTGCACAATTTCTGTAGATTTTCTGCAGAATTTCTGTCGGCTGGGTGACCTACACTAAATCTGTCAATGGACTGGGTTTTTTGATATGACATGTGTCATGAAAATAATGAACTAGAAAAACGTTTGTTGAATAACTTTCAGATAATTGTGAAAGTTACAACAAAGAATGAAAACGCGTTTTATTTAATTAAGTAATTTCGAACCTTATCATCCCTCAAGTACTAATAATTATAATTATGCTTGCACGCAATTTTATTATGATGTAATTTCATTAATCTCAAGCATTAAGCCAACAAAAAAAGTAATTAATTTCTTATCTCATTATCATCATCCCCTAAATTCATCTTAAGATGAATGTCAATATTGTGATAACATGAAATTCAACGAAGAAACGTGGAGGATGTTTGCGTATTTACAATCACGCGATTAGTGCACGCACAGCCGGATGTGGAGTGAATTTTTTAATTTCATCCGCTTTATTTTCCGTCCCCTCATATTTAATTTATATTACCACGTTTCCCTTATCTCTTTCGGATACTCTCTTTTACGATATAAAAATTCACGCGCGTCGGCTGTTATCAAAAATTTTATTTTCCTTTCTTTCAAGGGCAATGTCGGGGGTGAGATAAAATGTTATATGTTGTTCGAATGTGAGAATTTCCTGGCCTCATTCTCAAATTGATTAATTTTTTTAAATTTCTTAGATTTTTCAAGACAAAAACCTATTGACACATG
This sequence comes from Tanytarsus gracilentus, assembly GCA_038502055.1. NCBI lineage: Eukaryota > Metazoa > Arthropoda > Insecta > Diptera > Chironomidae > Tanytarsus > Tanytarsus gracilentus. Next base: position 6,336,570 of record JAXRKN010000045.1, on the reverse strand, counting down.
TGGAAGTTGTTGATGCTCATGCGGCACACAAAATAAACAGATGCGACATTGAAATAGATTTCACAACATAATTTTTGTGTCAAGAGAGCTCATAAGAATATGCAAATGATGCACTTGTGTAACTATAACCCTTTCAGAACTGCCTGTTGCCTCTTTTACAGCCAATTATATCTCAATGCATTCATGAATTCCCACAAATATTTACATTTTATAATTTTCATCGTCATCACACCCGGCTCGACCGGAATGACGATGTAGAAATTTTAATTATGATTCTAAATAGCCAAATAATTAGCTGATCAATCAATCATCATCGGAGAAATCATTCGAAAATCTCTTTACATCTGACTTTATTACCGAAAAAAAAGTTTCAAGAATTATGAAAGAAAAAAATGATGTCAGCATAAAATTGAATCTTTTCGAAGGTATTTCGTGCCATGTGAATATAATTGTATCAATATTTTGAATGGAGACGAAGAAAAGAGTTCAAAACTCTTTCGATGACTTAACAAAATTATTATTATTTTGGAGATGATACTTTTTGAAGAATTTTTATTCTTTTGTTGAAATTTTTATCCTTTAGATAAATATTGAGTTGAAAAATGCGCTAAGAGAATATTTTAATTTGTAAGTGTTAAGCACTCAGGTTCAACGTTTTTAATAATTCAGTCTTTAATGATTTACTTAGAAAATGCCACTGCGATGAAAAACCCTTTCATCACCCCATGGCATCAAATTCATCTTTTATGATCATCCGTCACTCGATAAAATATTGAGGTTAATATTCTCGACACGTTTAATAATTATTTTATGCTGAGATTTTTGCCTTTGATTAATCATAATCTTATCAGGATGCGAATTTAATGATAAATTTTCTTTATCACATTTATCTCACTCAGACTTAAGAAAATAAATTATGATCTTGAACTATCAACAAATCTTCTCGGATTAAAATTTTGGTTCGGTGAATTTTGAGGCATTCATTTTAATCTTTAAAAATCTTTTAGAATTAATTTTATAGTACGGAAACTAAATTATTTCCAAGCAATTAAAAATAAATGAAAAATTAGCATTTAAAATTTAACGTTGATAATCTCAAAATTCCATAATTAAAACTAAATTCCACCCACTCGAAAGACGCGCTCAAAGAATTCCTTAATCATTTAAATCTTCTCAAGTCAACACACTGTCATGAATTATGAAATATTAAGAAAATATTTGAGGCTTCCAAACACACAAATGACGATGATTTCGTAAAAATTTCATTCCCAAAGAGGAGAAAAAAAATATTTTCATCGAGATTGTAATTGATACACAAAAAAATACGCCCAAAACACATTCTGATGTATCAATCATTAATTAATGGTTTTAATGTTGTTATCGACAGACACAAATAAAGTCATTAGAAATCCAATCCAAAATTAATGATCAAAATTGAAATCAATGCTGAGGGATGTAGTTGAGAGCTTTTTTAAATACGGATGTGTCTTAATTTAATTGTGTTTTTGTGTTGCTACATTCAAATTAATTATCCAAATTGATTTAAAGGGAAATCAGTTAAGACAAGGGTAATTTATATGATGATAAAATACTTCTAGGAAGGTTTCGCTTGACCTTAAGAAAGGATGATATTTGTTTAATTTAGGGAGTGTTCCAATAGGGAAATAAAAGTGATTGATATTAAAATAATTAAATGTTAAAGGTTGAAAATTTCGAGATTTTTAAAGATGATTTTTAATTTATAAAATTATCACAAGCAATGCTGGAATTTAAATTAGTTATAAACTTTTTGATAGCATAATAAAATTAAACACGTGCAGCTCGATGTGCCAAAATTCCTCAAAAAAATTTCATTTCACTGCAAAAGTCATGTATTTTGCATAAAATAAAAAATCACTGGTTAAAATATTTTTTATTGTCTCTATTTTTCCATCTCACCATAAAAACTAATTTTCTCCTCAATTAAGATTAAATTTGGAATCCACTTCAAACTTAACCGCCTCGCCAATTCTACTTGTCACCGACTCTCATGTGATTTATGTAAAATATCTTCCAGATTTTCAACTCCAAACTCAAAACACATAAACAAAATCTCAGACTTTGATGAAAGCCGTCTGCGCACATATAATGTAGAATGCTATCAATGGAAAATCTTTGTTCTAATCCACCAGTCAAAGATCCACCGATTTCACAGCTGACTTTCTATTGATAAATTTATTAGGCTTTAAATTTCCGGGGCTCGCACGAGTTCGACGAAATATTAATGAATGGAAATGACGCATAAAATCTGCAGCTGAAAGATCATTGAGGATAAAGTTAGTTGCTAAAATTCGCATTTAGTTGAAACAATAAAAACTCGAATCTCATTATTCACACATCCTTGCTCCTCTCAACACCCGTACTCGACTCATATTATATTTAGGCTCATAGCTATTGTGCTCAACAGAAAAAAACACCAAACAAATTGTTCTCATTCTCACATGACATAAACAAATTAGAGGCAAAAAATAGCGTGAAGGCACGAGTTAATTACAAAACATGGAGATGAGTCAACAACAGAATAATTTTTTTCTCTCCTCGTTGTGCTACGAGAGTGAAATGAAAACAGCAAAAACTATGTGGCTGCTCATTTGGTGCAGTATCATTATAATATCCACATGTGTCCCATTAAGTGATGATGAAATTTTCATGTAGCATAGAAAGATGCGCATTGCCATATAGTTCGGTCTAGTCGGGTGGAGAGTTTGTGTGTGAGAGATGGATGAATATCTGCCATGTGGCATCAATCTCGCGTGTGAGCGAGAGAGGAATTTTTGCATTATAATTGTTAATGAGTCGCATGCATATGTTATTAATTTCTTGCTGGCGTTTGCCAAGAGATTTTACAGCATCACAATTGTGTTATGACGCAATAAAAATGTTGATGATTTTTTTCTAAATGAAATTCAAATTGACTTTTATGCAATTAAAATTCTTATTGCGATTTTTTATTCTAATAAAAATATCAAGCTATTATAGATTTTAAATGGTTTCTCTCACGAGCAAACTGAACCCGACGGTATTTAACGCAAACCCTCAAAAACCACCGAAAAGGATCTCTCAAACTAAATTAATTAAGTTTTTTTACTCGCAAAGAGAGCACTGATTTAATCATTTAATAAAATCTAAATTAAATCATGGTTTTTCTCTCTCTCTTACAGAGTGCCGACAGAAAGCAAGAAACCACGAATCAAGCGGCCAATGAATGGTAAGAAGGAAATTTTTTTATGCATCATGGTTTAATTTAAATTCTGCATTTATAGCGTTCATGGTGTGGGCACAGGCAGCAAGACGAGTCATGTCCAAACAATATCCAAATTTACAAAACTCCGAGCTCAGCAAATCGCTGGGAAAACTTTGGAAGTAAGTAATCAACTTGCAATTGTGCTGAGTTTGTTGAAAAAATAAAATTGTTTGTGTAACAACAAATTAAAAAATTAATTGAATCGAGATAAATTCAATGAAAGCTGATTTTGAGAAGAACTCACAAAATGAAACATCCGCAATATCCTCAAAACTCAATGGCCATTGAATTTATCCATATGAAAATCAACTTTGATACATTTCATTACAAATTTGTTTCCACATATTCAGAATTCGAGAACACGTGTTTCGAGTTCATGAAAAATATTTCCACTGCAGTGAGCAAATTCTCATCTGAATAGAGTGCAAAAACATTCGATGGAACCATGGTGAAAAAGCATCAAATTAAATTTTATGGAAATTCATATTTAATCCCTTAACAAAAAGAAACCCTAAAAATTACCAAAAATAAATTTAAGTTCTTCGAAAAAAATCTTTTAACCCCTAAAGCTTCTTTGCAACCCTTAATTTAACTTTCTCGGATTTTATAACAAAAGATTTAAAAATAAATTCTAAAAAATCATACGATCCTTTTTTGGGTTTGTCGATTACTGGATTGTTAAACTCTGAAATTTACATTGCACCTTTTCTCTCTGCAATGAACTCGGATATAGTGAGCTAAAAATTGCTCTAAGCTTTGAAATTAGAAACGAGAGAACCAGAAAAGTTTTCAATCCTAAACTCTCTCTCTCTCACTCACATCCATCGACCTTTTTTCATTTGATTTAAAAACTCAGTAAAAGCTTATGAATTTCAAATTTAATTCTCATCGGATTACTGTGCACATAGAGTGAGCATGAGATGAAATTAAACGAAGGCCAAAATTCCGCCTTCGTGAATCATTAATTATATTTTCAATTCTCTTTTTTACCATATTTAAATTGCCTCGACGCGGCACAACAACAATCGCCTTTAACGAATCTCAAATTTCAATTTTCTCCCTCTTGCTCTTGTAACGCACGCGGTTATCAAAAATTTCACATCAAATCGAGAAAAACTTCTCTCAAAATATTTTCATATCGCTTGATGATATTTGCATGAGATATTAATTAAAATGTACACAGAGATTTTTTTTTTCGTTCGACTGAAATTCATTCAAGAGCTGTTTTAATTTTCTGTTTGAGTGATTAAATTTGCTCGAATTCTAAGCGAGAAATTTTCTAATGAAAGTTTTTTTAGAAATGAAAAGTCTTTTGAATAGTAGAAATTTTATTTTTTTTAAAAGTTTTAATGAATGGTTTTTTAATTAACCTAAAAATATAAGTTTAACTCTTCAAAATGCATTGGAAGTTCTTAAACTTATTTTTATAATTTGAACGAAATTTAAAGAAAATCATAGTATTTGATCAAAATCTTAAAACTCAAATAAAAAGATTTAACTTTAAGTGCCTCTGGAAATTTTTGTACCTTTTCTTGTGAAATTTATCAGTTAACACTTTACCGAGTAAATTTTCTAGCTTGAGGCAAAAAACGATAAATTAATGAACAATTTAAATTTTCTGATGCGTGAAACAGCCTTTTTATCAGATACGCAGGTTGTAAGGATTTTCACAAGATTAAAACGTTTTTATGTCACGTGTTTGTAATAACTTCAAGGTAATCATTGTGAAAGAGGATTTTTAAAGGTAAATATTCTTCTTCGGTGAAGAAGTTCACTCTCATCGATCAATAATTATTTTGCAATTTTAAATTAAAGTTTAAATCTCTTCTCATCGAAGCATCTGCTCTAACTTACCATCACATTGTTCAACTAGCGAAAAATTTATGTTCTCTATGGAGAAAAAGTTTCACTATTCTCAGCTCGTTTCTAGGTACTTTGTGCATTGCAGAACTGCAGCAGATTTACGATTCTCGATGCAATAAAAAATTTACTCTTTCCATTCATTTTCAACTAGGAATTGTTAAGAAGTCAAGATCAAAAAGAATTTCCTTCCTTTTCGAACTCAATGGTGAACATTTCCTCACGTTTTTTATGAGCATTTAACTCAGAAAGGAGGAAAAGAAATAAAACTGTTAGTCTCAGTTTAATAAATTTATTACATTGCAATTTTTATGAGATGCATAATTTAAATTGAAAATTTCTGCTTTGAAGAAGTTTGAATTTTAAAGTTTGTTGAATTTACGTAGTTGTTTATTAATGAATTAATTAAATGTTCTCAAGAGTTTGCTGTTCCACGTAAGTGGTAACATGCACTAAAAAAATTTCAAGACATGAATTTTAAATTATTAATTTTTGCATAAACTCAAAAAAATTTCTTAGCCTTTAAAAAGGATTTCCCGCTGATTTATTATTGGTGCTTCATAAAACTTTTTTCATCGAGATTCATCCTAACTTCCTCAACATGATGAAAGAAACTATGATTTAATGAAACTTTTTCCTTCCCATAAAATTTTCATATTTTTTTTTCATCGCGATTTTGCAGAAATTCCGATGTGATTTAAATGTGTTTGATTAAGAAAATGCATATTCAAGGTCGTAATCGCACTTAAAGTAAATTTCAGCTTTTTTTATCTCGTCCAGACACTCGAATGACGCTTTAAAGCAAGATGTTCTAAACAGTGAAAAATTGTTGAATAAATCAATGAGGAAAAATGTTAAATTTGTCATACGAACACCATGAGGCGAAATGAGTGAATGAAGCTCTTTCAGCTCCTTCTTTCGATTGTCTATTCCGTTGATATAATAAAACTTTATCGTACACACATGAGTAAAATTAGAGCAGAGACGGAAAAGGAAAATTTTATTAAATATTAATTTTTCTGTTATCACGGCGCTGACGTTGAATTATTACATACTTATTGCATGGAATAATGAAGAATTCCAATTTTCTCTGTGTATGCTCACGTGTTAAGTTTCTTATTTGCCAAGACTTTGTATGGGGTTTGTCGAAGTTTTCTTATCGGAATTATAGTTGAGATTTTTAACTTTACTTATGCTTAATTATCTTTGAATTTTTCATACAAAAATTACTCAAATGGAAACCATTAGTTTTCACTCTACAGAAATCAAAGAAAATATTTACTCAAGCACTAATTAGAAGAGTTAACAGTTGCAATTGTAATTATGTTGATTTTACGTTTCGCTTCCTCGAAGCAATTTGTCTTCGTCGTCGATTCCACTTTGTATTCTATCTTTCGTTTAAAAATAACTCAAGAAAACAGCATAAGCTTATCTTGTGCTTGATGGTAAAAAAGTTTCTTTACTTTACTTTGTGGGACACGTGCGAGAATTTATTGCTGTCGGAAATTTTATTGGCGATAAAATCGAACCAAATTGATGATCCTATGTATGTTGCTTATGTTGCTTAGCTTCAACATGTGAGTTTCCTAGTAATCGCAAATAATCGAATAATAAATTTCCACAAGACTGACTTGAGTGGATAAATTCAATGTAATTATAATCGTGATGAGCAACCGGAAAGATGATTATGCAATTTATCTTCTGGTGTTTTAGATATTTTAAAGTGGCTGAGGGTTGTTGGAAAATTACGTCATGCTATGTGAGCAAAAAAAGCTTTGCGAAACTTTACTTTAATATGAATAAATTATTTATTTAAATAAATAAAGTGTGACATTTAGAAATTTTGGGTGACGTAATTTACGAATATATCTTTCCTCATAAAAGTGAACGTTTTAAATTTTAACGATTTATTTCACAATTAAATTTTAATTATTAAAGTCAACCCTTAAGATCAAGATCACCTTTTTACTGCTGAGTCTCATTTTTAAGTCACTCGAACCCTTTTTCCTCGTGCTCTCCTTTAAGTCTCAACAAAACCCAAAAAGAATGAAAATTTAATCATCACAAAGGAAATAAAGGTAACGAAAATTCGATCCAGTGAAACTTTCTTTTTTATTTTTATAGCTCTTCGCAAATTGCAGCTCGAGAAAGGAGAAAATTTGCAGAAAGCGTCATAAAATAAATTAAAAGTCGTTAAAAATTACCATGTGGACCGAAGTTCGATTTTCCATTTCAATTTGTGACGCTTTTAAATCTAAATTACATAAAATGTGTTTGCGAGACGGAAAGAAAGTTTTCAATGAAGTGCTGTGCAATCAAATTCAATGCGGTGACGTGATTTTCATTTATCGATCAGCTCATTTCTCGTTTAATTCTACCGATACCTTTACTTCCTTCCTTTACTCTTTTCCATCGCATCTTTAGTCAATAAAATGTACTCGCAATGTAAAATGGTTGAAACTCAGCAGCATTATAAATTTCCATGCAAATTTCTTCCATCTTATGTCATGTCGAAGAAGAAATAAATTCCCGAATGAATTACAATTTTTCAATGGGAATGTTTGAAAATATTTTAAGATCAGCTTCATGCAAAGAATTTTCGAAGTTTCAATTTTTGAAAATTTAAATAAAAGCTTTTAAGAAAGCTCTCAATTATTTTCTCCACACACAAAAAATCGCATCAGATATTTTTTCGCCTTCTCGCTTTCATTTTTCCTTTTCTACTTTCTCTCTATTTACTCTTCTTATCTCGTTCATCGCTAAACACACATTTTCTTGCTCTTTATATACTTGAGGCGCTGAAAAATAAATGTACAAAGCATGAGGGGAAAGAAAATTCATTCAGGTGTTGCTCTGATATAAATTCCAAATGCGTCTTCACTCAACGTTGACTTGATTCAATAAAGTCAACCCTCCTACGATGTCTTTTCACGTTTTGTTCTCATTATATTGCAGCACAGCGAAGGGGAGTTCGTATATATTGTGTTTCCCATATGGGATCATTGCACATTATACCTGAGAGTAATATGCGTACAGACATGACTGAGTGAATTAAATTCAACCTTTCTTATGTCGTTATCAATTTCAAGTGTCGATCGACGTGCTTTAATCTTCAAATCACACATCCTTTTCCCCATGTGTGACACCAATCATTCACCATAAATGCATGAGAGCTCGTCATCATATGTTGTGTATCGTGTTTGTGATATGATGAGGTTTCATCAAGTCATTTTCACTTTATATATTGTCGCATATGCTCGCATTGATATTCCTGAAATGTGCTGTTGATGAATATAATTTTCACATGCTTATAAATAAGGAGCCGCATTTGAGGAAGGTTTAACACACATGATGACGATCATAATCTCCTTTTCATCTGTCATGTCACATTTTCCACACTTTCCGTTGCAAGAAAATCTCATTACATTCGTTCTTGACCTTTTTGTGGACATTACTTTAATTTTGTAGCATTTTTTAAGCTGAATAAAATTAGCAAAAGTACTTTTGAGATGTAATTTACATTAAAATGACGCTTTCATCCGATCAAATACTTCAAAATGGCCAACATTGACACACAATCCAAGTCTCTTTTCCGCTCGACTCCACATCCAATTTATGCCATTTATTTTTCTTCGATTTCACGTATACACACTCCGTCATCATATATACCGGTGGCCGCAAATATTTGTACGGATGTCATAGATATGTTTGAGATGGAGTGAAACATAAGTTTTCATAGCTTTATATATTTCAACATTGTTCAAATAATTGTCATGCTTTCGTAAAGGAAATTGGATCGATATAAGCTATTTGTGCAAATACTTTCTGAGTTCATCTATGTCGGAGATGAGTAATTAAGGCATTTAATATAGAAATGTGTTAATTAATAAAATAAATAAAATAATTTTATTTCTAAAAGCATATTTTTTAAATTTATGATCTTTCCCACGTTTTATGTTGTAATTTATACTTATGCAATTCAAGTCTAGTCGAATGTTTACATATCAATTTCCCCCTTTTACATAAATTTATTTTCTTATCATTTACACTCATTTATATCCAGCCATATGGATATATAACCCCTTTTTGTCAAATTTTTCAACATGTCAAATTCAGCATAATTCCATCATCATTTCGTACATTTCATAATTCACTTTCATTTCCTTTTCTTCTCCACAGAGACTTGAGCGACAATGACAAAAAACCTTTCATAGAGTTTGCAGAAAATCTCCGTCTCAATCATAAAATGGATTATCCAGACTATAAATACCAGCCACGACGGAAGAAAATGAAGTCAATGAGCGGTGGCGGGTTGATGGATGAGAAGCAAGATATGCCCTCGCCTCCGCCGCCATTCCAGCAACAATCGAGTAGCGGTAGAAAGTCTGGCCGTCGTTCGAAGAAACAGCAGCACCAACAGCAAAATCACCAACAAGCGGAGAATGGAGAAATGGATGATAATAGCTCGGAGAAGGGTTTCATTGGTGAATGCAACATGACTTATGGCGTCGCTAATTACGATAATCGTACTTCACTCATCTCAAATTATGCTGCCTACGGCTCATACATGCCACCAACGGCACCCTCAAGTGGCGATCTATCACAAGAGACATTCTCATCGCCGCACAATCAGAATAATAATTACAATGACTTTTACATTCATCGCAAGTACCATCATGCGACGGAGGAGATGCATCACTTGGGTGGCGGTAATAAAATTTCCATCAGCTCACCCGCATCATCATCGACGGAAGAGCACTCAATGACATCTCCAGAAACATCAATTTCCTCGACAGTAATTCGCACGCTAACACCACCGAATGGAAATTTCCGGGAGCTATCGCCATCGCTTATTGCATCGCATGCGATTATGAAAGACGATTATGCGACGACAGCATCCGGAACGGATGAGTGCAATAATAAGGATTACAATAGTTCAGTAACGAAATACAACTCGGAGCCATATCGCATTTATTCACATCAACTACACCATCATCATCATTATCACTATGCGCTTCAAGCGGCGGCGGCAGCAGCAGCACAAAATTCAGCATCAAGCTCATCAACATCGTCAACTGCCAGTCCACTTGGATATGCATATCAGGGCTTCTCTGCGACTGCGACAGCAGGAATTGTCGATACGGATGTCGATCCGAAGGAGATGGAGCAATATCTTGATAGTGGAAAATATAGAAAATTACCATACCTCAAGCCTGAACATAGTTCACCGTCGCTCACTGAATTGACGCCAATAACGTCGAGCAGTAACGAAAGCTATCATCAAGCACATAAAATTGATAATGAGAATTTGATGCAATTGCCAACACTAGAACCCATCATCGCTAATCAACCGACAGCAACGTACTTGAATGGATATCAGGATCCTTCATCAACCGCTTATTCTACATACACGAGCGGTGGTGGCAACTGGGTTAATTACACTCTCTAAATGTGCCTTCTTTTTTTAACGACACGCCTTCATCGCATGCTAATGTTTTTGTGGGCTAAATGTGCAAAAAATTATTTTTATCGTCATGATGGGTGGGCGTTTGAGGATTTAAAATTACCGCAAAAAAAAATTAAAAATTCAAATTTTATTGTGCAAAAGATTTAAAAGTTGAATTTAAAAATCTCTTTTTATTTTTTAATTGTACACATTTTTTTATAAATCAATTTAGAAGGCGAATCGAGCAAATGCATGTACATGGAAGCAAAAATGACTTAGTAATTAATAATTAATGGTTAAAAGTATTTTTATAACCTAAATTTAATTTTGTAATAAATTTTTGTAATATTAAAATTTAATAAAAAAATTGAGAATTTATTTCTAAAATGTCCTTAATTATATTCTACATAATTAACGGCCCATCATCCTTTCCCACCTTTCAGCTTAAATCTTACCCTTTTAGATTATTTAATTTAATTGCAAGCTCTGAAAGAAATCTCGCCCTACAGATAAATTTTATTATGCCCTTATCCTTTTTTTAGAAAAAAAAACAATTTAAAATTACTCGCTGCGTAATTAAAAATTCTTTGATAAAAGCTCAAATACGAACTTTGACGTTATTTGAATTTCATTTCATAATTTTTTTCCCCCAACTATGTAAAAGCTTTTTAATTAATTAATGTGCTCTGCAAACAACTCTGGAAGAGCGAGAGAAAATGTAAAATTTGCACAATTTAAAAGCTGAATTGATGAAAGCGGAAAAGGGATATAAAGCCAGCCGCAGTACTTTATTTAATGGAATGTGATTGTCGGAAAATAGAGATCTCTTTCTTTTCATGTTGTTTTCCACGGAATGAGCTTTATGTTAAACGCGGAAAATAAAGTTACGCTAATTGGAAAAATTGTGTATGAAAGCACTCAATTATAAATATGATTTTTTAAATAAAGTGAAGTGTATGCTTTTTCGCTGTTCATTTTTGTGAATCTATGAAATATTTTAAAAGCTTTAAAGCTCTTGAAAAAAGTTTAAAAATAAATGAATTTAAAGAACATTTAATTTTTTTGCTGTGAGTTTTTATATATTTTTTAGACCATAAATTGGAGAACTTTTAATGAATTCATCTAATTTAGACTTAAAAAGCGAACTTTGAATTGGTGTTCCAGGTGTCCATAGAGGATTTCTTACTGCATATTCCACAAATATTTTAGCGTAGAGCTGTTGAAGCAGTTCCTTAACACCAGTTGAGGATGTATCTGTGTTCAGCACAAATTTTAGACCTGTAACAAGAGATAGATATTGAAAAGATTTAATCGAATACCAACAAAGCTTTTTATAGATTTTTAAAAGCTTTTCTCAAAGCTTAAAAAATTAACTCAAACTCACCGGAAGCAGTCTCAAAGAAGTGCAGAGTATATTTGTCGGTTTTATAGAAGAGAAATCCCTCGCGTGGATCAATCGGGGAAATTTTACTAACAAATGACTTGATTGAGTAGAGTGAGCCGTACATTAATTTTGCTTCCTAAAATGATTTTTAAAAATATTTTTACACAATTTTTGATTTGTTACATTCAAACCTCTTCTCTCGTAATTCCCGACTGCTTAATTCGATTCCATTCACCATAATACAGCAATAAACCGGATCTATCGAAGATATATAGATTGTAAATCGTCATTTTGTTGAGTTTTTAAATTTAAGAATTTATTTGGAATGCTAAATTTTTAAAATCGACAAGTTTTGTTCGAAAATGACTGAATGACAACTTTTTTAAATTTCAAAAAACCGTTACTTTTATTTTGACATTAAGCTTTTTTAAGAAATTTACTTTTTCTTCTTTTCGACGCGACCCTTTTTAATGGGAGTCTCTTTCTTGGCTGTCTTCGAACTTCCACTCGTGCTTGCTTTCTTTTTCTTAGCTAGTTTCTTTCCAGCCTCTTCATAGAGTTCATCTTCCTCATCAGCATCACCATTTCCATACTTTTCAGCCAATTTATCAAGGAACGAATCGAATGTCTTGCCTCTGTCCTGATTACGCTTCATAATCTGTTTTGCAAGATCATTTTCATCGTTTTGTTCTTGTGCGGTTTTAGTCTTGATTTCGTCAGCTTCTTTTGACTCTCTCGCATACTTTTTGTGACGTCGATTGCGCTTCGATCTCGGCTCGTTTGTGAATGCTGCAAACTCTGGAACTTCTTCGTCTTTAATCAACTGATTGATAATCTCATGGAAGCGCGGCTCATCTTCGACTGTCATGAAAGGAACGTGTTCCATTATATAGTTGATACATCCCTTGCCATTAACATAAGCTTTCTTGAGATCGGCTTTCTCCAATTCAGAGCCAACATATTCCTTGTGATAATTATTGATGTCAGACTCGCTGATGGGTTTAAAGAGATGCTTGAAAGCTTCCAGCCATGTTGAAATCTTCTTATCATCATCGTCGTCATCGACTGTCCCCTGCTCGTCATAAAGTTTCCGTTTATCGTCATTCGAAAGAACTTCATGGATTTTAGCGAGAACCTTAAACTTTTCCGTCGCTTCTTCCTTTTCATCTTCGGTGACACGATCGGGATGTACCTTGAGAGCTTGTTTGTAGTAAGCTTTTTTGACTGCAAGATTAAAATTTGAGTTATTGTTCGGGATCTTTAATTTACATTATAATAAATCAGCTGGATGTTTAAATTAACCAACATAATTTGATAATTTATTAATTAAAAGACATTTCATGCGGTTATTAATTTAAACTCACCTTCAGCAACAGATGCACTTTTGTCTATTTCAAAAATACCATACAATTCTCTCGAGCCGAAGTAATTTTCACATGCTTCCAGTGTTGAGGGCATGACTACAATTATTATCGAGTACTTTTTAATTGAATAAATAGAGTAAATTAATATAAATTGTGAAATTTTCTATTTGTGTTGACAGTTTTCTTCTTTGTTTTATTTTTCCCGCCGTTAAATAAAATCGTTTGAACTAGAGAGGTTGCAAGTTTAGTTTCGAAGAGGTTCCATTTAATTTTAGTTGTTTACAAAACATTTTTTTAATTTTATCGCCATTTTCATCGCCTTTTGTGCTTTGTGCAGTGCTCATTCTAGTTCCTTAAGTCACCATGTAAGCCATAAACCTAAATTCAATTCACCAATTGTGCTTTATGTGTGCATAAAATGAGTCAAATGAGTCATGTGAAAAAAGTAAGGGAAATTTTCGAAAATAATCAACATCACGAACTCGAGTCCTTAGACATTTCTCCGCTTCTCCGTTTACGCAATAATAAGGATCAGCCATTACACACATTTAAGCGTGCGCAGACATTAATAGACTTCCGTAGATTCAATAAGAGTGAAAATAATGATAGAGATGGCGAAAAGCACGAAGAAAAAAACATAAAAAACTCGCTCGACCGTGAAAATGAATCACAGCCGCGTAGACAATTCGAGAGGCAGAACAGTAACAATAGTGACTCGTCGTCGACATACAGAAGCGTTAGACGATCGCCCGCTTTTAGACGTGCCGAAGATTTAAAAAAACCCGTAACTCCGCCAAAAGCTATAAAACTCACGAGACAGAGTCCGATTGCTAAGCCTGCTGTAAAGAAGGAGCTCTTGAATGAGCTACAATATTTAGCAACGTCTGAGACAATCAAGAAAGCGCTTAGGTCACCACTTCCATGTGGACCGGCACCTCCTAAACCACCGCGAACATTCGGTGCGTCACCGCAAAACTCGCCAAGTAGAGAAGTTAATATCGCAGACGAATTTGAAAAGAGGGAAGACCTAAAAGAACCGCAAGTACAAGTACAAAGTCCAATTGCCGCAATTCAACTTGAACTCGAGAAGAAACTACAAGTAAAGCCGAAAACACTTCCAAAGAAGAAGGAGACGACACTCGGAAATATTTTTCAGTGCATAATTCCGACTTGCTCGATAGATCCGATCTATAAGGAGCACATAAGGCGTGAACAAGCTCAAAAGCGATTGCCCGAGGACGACGAAAAAATCTACATGGAACCTTTTGCTCACCTCGACAAGGAATTTAATTCAAATGACAATAGTTTTAGTTGTAGCTTAAGCAATCCGGTGACGCCAGTGAAGACTGAAGAGCTTCATTACATGTGCACTAATCTTAATATATTCGATCAGACTAACAATAATATTAATAATCAACGTAGCGATAGCAGACGAAGCTCTCTCGACGAGGACAACAACTATTATTCCACAAACTCATCTGAGGTCGAAACAAACGAGAGCTACGATAAGGTACAAAAAAGTTTCTTTCTTCTCTTTTTGTATGGCTAACACATTAACATATATATTTTATTGTGTTTGTGGTGATTTTTTTTATCGCGCGATGTGATAAGCATAGATAAAAATGTTGGTGTCGAGTTTCTTTTTTGTGTTACTTAAAAATTTACAAAATTTAAAGCAATTGTGATTCGAGGTAGTCTTTAAAAAAATTGAATTTCGCCATAAAGTAACATATATATTTATAAGAAGTTAGCCTTGAGAAACCTCTTAGCAAAAAAAATGATAATTGCTATATTTTTTCCCAGGAAATTTCAATCGCGATGAGTCAACATTTTGAACTTTTCTCTCGCACAAATCACACTCGAAAATTTTCTTTACTAAATAAATATTATTTCTCCTTTTTAATTGTAGATTAACGCATTAATGGACGTGATGTATGATGAAAAGCACCGTGATAGTATTATGATGGATGAATCCGGTTCGTCGGAAATGGCAAAAAATCCAGCGTACAGAGTTTCCCGATCGCTTACGGAAAAACGAAAAAATTATGTGCGACGAATGACACAAACCATCACCGCGAAGGAGATAAATGCCGCTAGTTTCGGCAGTCTTCACAAATTGCCATCAGCCGCTTCGATAATCAACCAATTTCAGAAGATAATTGACTCGAATACAGAAAATTCACCGCAAAGAAGCTACAAGAGAGACGAAGCGAACTTATTTAAAATGGCACTTCTCGTTGGCTACGATGTCATCAACAAGAAGGGCTATATCAAAGCGATCTTTCCAAAAAGCGAAAAAGCATTGCCAATGCTTGAACAATTCATTTATCCCACCTCAAAAAATCCATGTAAGTTGCAACCAAAAAAAATGTGAGATTAAAATAATTTTAATTAATTTTGATTTTAAGGTGAACTCATGACGCGTGAAAATCAAAATTTCACACTAATTTTAACGGACGAATATGGAAATCATCTGTTTGGCTATTGTCGCCAAATAATCCCCGAAGGATTTGAAAATTGCTTGCCCCTAACCTACTGCATAATCAGTAGCGTTCATGCGACTGGATTTTATTTTAACGTTTTGAGGGAGATCGAAGGTAGACATGGACACGCAGAAGCTCAATTCAACTACATGCTGAGAAATTTACAGCGACAAGAGGTTCCTTCGAACGGGAAAACTCTTTATGTGAAGCTCCTCGAAACACCGAGCCCTAAGAAAGTGCCCGATCTCGCGAAGAAACCTGATCGCGAAACAGTTCAAAAGTCCCAGCAGCGATTAAATAAACGATTAAGTTTAGAATCGCCCGAATGGCTAAAAGCGGAAGCATCAAAGTCCTTTGATCTCACGCCCGTTAGTAGAAGCTTTACCGAGTGTACAAAGAAACTCGACGAGATTATGATACGACGACCGAATGATATTCGATTGGAAAATTGCGAATTAAATGTTCTCTATGACTCAACGACCAGTGAATTGTTGGTGATGATTTTTGGGACTCTTTTGATCGAGAGGAAAGTCATACTGCTGGGCAGTAATGTTTCTCAAATTTCCTCTTGTATGACGGCTCTCTACTCAATAATCTATCCGTTTCAATGGCATCACACAATCATCTCGATAGTGCCCGAACAACTTGTTGAACTTTTGCAAGCGCCATTTCCATTTTTTGCCGGCGTCATTAAGAGCACTATAAATGGGCAGCTTATGGATATTGAGGATGGAATCGTTTTTGATTTAGACTCAAAGTGTTTGCTCAAAAAGTGCGGCGATGAGGCAACGCTCATACCTGAAACACTCAAGAAAAGTTTAATGTGCTCGCTTAGAATTGTCGAGGCAATGGAAAAGGGCAAAAAGTTAATTAATGTGCTCATTGCCGAGGCTTTTCTTCAGTTTTTCGTTAAACTCTTTGCAAATCTTAATTGCAATACTTTTGACAAGAACAAATTCATTGAGGCTCACAGCGATCAAGCCACAAAATACTTTCTCGAGTGGTTCTGCGAGACGGTCATGTTTAAAGATTTTTTGGTGCGAAGAAAGGAATATGAGAAGCAACGTGAAAGCGGTTCCAATGCATCAAGCTATTTTGATCTCTTCAATGCTAAAATCCTCGAAAAGTCAGCGACGCTAACGAATCAACAGCAGAGGAAAAATGTTGAGATGCTAATCAAGTCGACAAAACATAAAACAAAGAAGAACTTTAAGGATAAGATTAAAGACTTTCTGAACAGCAAACATTGATATTAAAAAATTTGATTAAACATTTCCATTAAGAACAACAACAACATAACTTCTACATCCGTCCTTAAAGTGAAGTTAAAGTGCCTGTCTTTTAAACTATATTCATATTTGTAAGATTAGAGAGATCTGTTCCAGTTAATAAAATCTAGTTAAAAAATTATAACAATCTATTTTATTAATTTTCCAGCAAGCTGTCTAAAGACATAATTATTAATGAAAACCCAGAACGGAAGCGAAATCGAGTTATCGATGCTCGATGGATACGAGATTATATTTGAGAATGGCGCAAAATTGAATCTATCGCTAAACACAATCACTGGTTGGCTTCGATTGAAGATTATTACGATGAAGAGAGTAAATCCAAGCAGAATCTTTGCAGCATAGTTGATTCCAACATTAGCGAATTGCTTGATGGATTCGTTTTTCTTCTCGAGTTCAATCTTGACCTCAATGTCATTTAATTTTCTCTCTAATTTCACATATTCAACGTAATTGTCCTTCATCGAAGTCTTTAGTATTTGCTGCTTGATGTTATTTCTTCCTTCTTTGAGATCCCGCATAGATTTTGAATCCGATGCAAAAAATTTTGCTATCTAAAATTTCAATTTAATCATGTTAAAGCTTAATTTAATAATTAACAACTTACAGGAACGGTAATGAGCTTACTAAAAGCTATTAGGAATGATAAAGCGCTGATCAAAAATATTAAATACATTTTTTTTATTTTGATAATTTTTTTATTTCACTTCCCACGAAAATAAAGCGCACAGCGAAGGGTTAGTGATTTTAAAATAAAAACAAAAAATGCTCAAAATTGCACGAAAGTTTTCAAATTATTCCAATGGATTCTTTATCACGACACCTATCTATTATGCTAATGCTTGTGAGTAAAAATCATCATCTATTCAATTAATTAATTTAAATATAATTAAGGTCCACATCTCGGTCATTTGTATTCGTCCTTAATTGCCGATGCAATTAATCGATTTGAGAAGTTGACATCTTTTCATCAGGAGAATATATTTAGCACGGGAACCGATGAGCATGGAATGAAGGTTCTTCAGGCGGCCGGCAAGAACAATGCAGCCGTGTCAAGCTACTGTGATGATATTTCGAGTCAATATAAAAATCTCTTTCGTGCCAGTGACATTGAATTCACAGATTTTGTGAGAACTACGGAAGATCGCCACAAGAAAGCGCTCACTAAATTCTGGAATGTTCTCAAGACACAAAAAGCAATCTACAAGGACAAATATTCGGGATGGTATTGCGTGCAGGATGAGACATTCCTGACCGAGTCACAGCTCCACACCGATAGTGATGGCAAAAAATTCTCGCTCGAGTCAGGACATCCTTGCGAATGGACGGAAGAAGAAAACTACATGTTTAAGCTCAATGAGTATCAAGAGGATGTCATTTATTGGGCGAAACAGAGCAATCGCGTGGTGCCATCGAAGTTCAATAAAATTCTTCTCGACATGCTCTATCAGGAGAATCTTCCGAATATTTCAATATCGAGACCGAGCGCTCGAATGACATGGGGCATTCCGGTGCCCGAAGATAGCTCACAAAACATTTACGTGTGGCTTGATGCACTCACAAATTATCTCACTGTCGCCGGCTATCCTGATAAACTAAAAATTTGGCCACCAAATGTTCAAGTAATTGGCAAGGACATTCTTAAATTTCATGGAATCTATTGGCCGGCATTTTTAATTGCTGCAGACATTGAGCCACCTCATCAGTTACTCGTTCACTCGCATTGGACTGTCGATGGTCAGAAAATGTCAAAAAGCAAGCAAAATGTCATTGATCCAATGGAGAGAGCTTCTATTTACACGATGGAAGGCATTCGATATTTTTTACTTCGCGAAGGTGTTCAGCATAGCGATGGAAGTGAGTCATGACAAACTTTTTTTCTCAACTTTCTATTTTTAACACAAAACTTTTTTATTAGATTACAGCGATACAAAAATAGTCCGAATGCTGAATGCGGAACTCGCTGACACGATGGGAAATTTACTATCGCGAGCATGTGCTAAAACATTAAATCCTCGACAGCAATTTCCACAGGTCGATTTGGAGCAGTTAAACGAATTGATTAAAAGCGACACGTGTAAAATTCTATTTGAAAGGCTAACGGAATTGCATGAAAAGTGTCGGCTTCATTATAGCGATTATAATTTTCATCTTGTCGTGGATAATGTCATAAGTACTCTCCATGCTTCGAATGCTTTCTTTGAATTCACAAAGCCGTGGGAGCTGAAGAAAAGCGAGGAAGAGTGGAAAGTAAAGAGACTCGAATCAATTCTAAGCATTGCGTTAGAAAGTTTGAGGATTGCAGGTGTAATTCTTCAGCCAATCATCCCTAACTATAGCAGTAGACTTTTGGATCGATTAAATGTGCCAGCAGATTCGAGATTTTGGAAGGATGCTAAAATTAGTTTGAAAAAGATTCCAGTTGATTTAGTTGATCTAAACTCAAATATTCTCTTTAAAAAAATCATTTTAGAAAGCGAAAATCAAACGAACAATAAAAAGATAAAGAATTAGAGAATTTAATTTTATTCTAAACCTTGAGCTTTTCTAATTGCAGTTCCTTCTTCCATTTGAGATAGGAATGAGTATCCATGTGGCTGCATTGCCATGCTCGCAGTACCTGAACTGATTGTTCTAACGATACTCGAATATCCACTCAACTCCGAAAGCGGCGCAATAATTTCTAAAACTTTGTTCTGCTCTCCTCTCATAGCAACATCTAAAATTTGAGCACGCCTCCTACCCAAGTCCGATAAGATTGGTGAAACTTTTTCGTTAGGCACGACAATTTGAATTGCCATCATCGGTTCCATGAGTCTACAATCTGCTTCGAGGAGAATTTTTTGAACACATTGAGATGTTGCGGCTGCTATAAAAGAATCAACCGTTCCCCTTCCGATTACAAGTTTGTGCAGTTTTATTTTTACACCAATAACTTGACCGCCAATTTTGGGACCTCTTTCGAGCGCAGCAATCGCTGATTTCTTTACGAGATAAATAAATTTCGGTCGAATAGGCTTTAAATTTTCCGAAGCCTCTTGCGAATTGTCTAATCTGAAAATTTCCTCTCCTTGCTCCATTGTATCGAGCGTCAGTTCGATTTCAACCGATTGCTTAGCGCCAGCAATTTCTTTTTCACTCTTAAAGGTACTTCGATGAGCATCACATAATGTCTCTTTGTATGCTATTTGAAGAGCACCGAGATCAGCGTCAATTTTATATTCAGTTAAAAGTCTTGATTTTATGATTTCTAAGTGAAGTTCACCCATTCCACCGAGCACCGTTTGCATGGTTGTTTCATCGTATTTCACCCTTAAACTCGGATCTTCCCGCTGAATTTGAGCAAGCGCATTGTCTAGGGCATTTTGATAGCTAATACTTGGCGGCTCGATAGAACAAAAATAAACGGCATCAGGAATTTTGGGCTCGAGTGAAAAGTGTTCCTCATTTTCTTCATCGCCCTCGAGCTTTTTAATTTTCTTTTGTGCACTTCTTAGTGAGCTCATGTTTGAAACCAATAAATCTCCTGTTTTAGTTGATTTTAAACCAGTACAAACGCACACATTTCCAGCTGCCATCGAATCAATTTCACGATACTCATCAGCAAGTGGTTCATATAGTTTCTGAATATTTTCAGCCGTTCCCATTGATGTCATGACTTTTGATGATTTCTTAATTTCTCCACGGTATATTCTCACTAAGCTCAATGGACCTCGCTGACTGTCGTGCGTTACTTTAAAGACCTTTCCCACAAAATCATCACCGAAGCAATTGTACGTTTGATTTCGTTCGTATGGTGCTGGAAGATAGTTAATGATCGAGTCCATTAGCAGTTGAACACCTTTATTTTTATAAGCCGAGCCCATCAGCATTGGTACTATTTTTCTGTCAATAGTTAATCTCCTTAGAGTTTGTAAAATTAATTCAGTGCTCACATTTTCGAGACTCTCGTTTTGAATAATTGCATCAGCAAGCATGTCATCGTGACCTGATAAAGTGTCAATCATCTCAAGTCTCTTATCGATGGCGATGTTAAGTAATTTATCATCTCTGATTTCTTCAACAATGTAGCTCATGCCCGAATGTTTTTGCTCCCAAATAATCTTTTTCATGCTTATTAAATCAATGATGCCTGTAAATGATCCATTCTTGTCTCTTATCGGTATCTGAAGTGGTACTGGCAACGTATTTAATTTAATCCTAACATCCTCAACGCATCCATCGAAGTCGGCATCGATACGATCCATTTTATTGGCAAAGATGATTTTTGGTAAATCGTAGCGATCAGATTGAGACCAAACGGTAATTGTTTGAGCCTCGACACCAGCGGAACTGTCAAGAATCACCACACAGCCATCAACAGCGCCTAACGACTGCTCAACTTCCATCGTAAAGTCAATGTGGCCTTTAAGTAGTTAAGAATTAGTTGTTTATAATCAATAATGTTAATTGTCCGTACCCGGCGTATCTAATAAATTAATCTTATAGTCTTTCCATTTAAAAGCAACGGCAGAACTGCAAATCGTGATGCCTCTTTCCCTTTCCTGCGCCAAAAAATCTGTGACAGTCGTTCCATGATGAACTTCACCCAGTGTCTTTGTCTTGCCAGCATAAAAGAGCATTCGTTCTGTGGTTGTTGTCTTACCTTAAAAATATAAATCAATTTTATTCAATATTATTTAAAAATTAAATCTTACCTGCATCAATATGCGCTAATATTCCAATATTTCTAATTGATTCCTGTGAATTTAACTTCCTCGACGACGAGTAGAGTCTTCTTAATGTATAATTCACATTAAAAACCTTTAGTCGATTGAAAATCATCCTCTAAATAAATAAAATATTTAAAATTGAATAATTCTCAATAATAAACAAGATCCCGTGCAATCTGTTCGAATTCAGTTGTGCAAGCCGGTAAAAATTTATTTTAATTAACCAATCAGCAGCATGATAATGTTTTAATTAAAAGCGATGTAAAATTCATTTTAAAACATTAAATTAAAACACATTAAAAAATATAAAAATTAATTATAGTTTAACTTCAACGAGTTTAATTTAAAGAGGTTGCAATGCGAGCAGATTTTACTTTTCCGGGGTGCACAACTAAACTTGCAGTCACATTTTCAATCGTCGGGAAAAAAGTCTCGAACACATTTTAATTAAATTTTGTGAGTTAAACTGAAAAATTATCGCCGAACTCATCAGCAATACCAACTAAAGCGTTAAAGGATATAAATTTCATTCAAAAACCACCATGTGAGTAAAGTTTAATTGAATTAAATTAGGAAAGTGTAAAATTTTCAATCTATCGCAATTCGAACGTGAGGACGTGAGCACGAAAAAAAAGTTTAAAATGCTTCTAAATAGTCATGAAGTCGCAGCAAACGCATTTTGCGGTGTGCTATAAATAGCGTGCCATAGCTCGAAGAGCGAAAAACTTTCAATGATTAAGAACAAAGCCGACCAAATTTAGATTTCGAGACATTTCTTACGCGTTTTTCCTTTCACACAATTCTAACCTGCAAAATAGAGGGTTTTATTTTTCTCTTTCACTTCTTCTTCCACTCTCTATCCATTCCTCTTCTTCTTCGCTGTGTACGTTCGGAATTTTCCACACAATAAATTCTACTCGTTTCGATTCATGATAAAATTTCATTAATAAACGACGAAATGATGAAATTCTATCCGAGCAATTACTTTTATATTTTTTGTTTACGAAATAATTATTGCAACAAAATAGGAGAAAAAAAGTTATTGATAAGAAGAAGAGATTGTGCAACTTTTTAACAAGTCGCACAACATGACGAAAATAGAGTTGTGTTTTTAAGCTTAGGAACAAGAAGAAATGCTACCGCTGTTTTTAAATTGATTGCCATCATTTCGGTGGTTTTGAGCATTAGTATGTTTTTCTGATGCGGAAATAATTTTTTCGAAAAATTTCCATTAACTTGAATGCTAATTTTTTTATTGAGTTCTTTGTTCCTTCTCGAATGATTAGATTGTAAAGTTCGAACATGTCAAATGAAAACTTGAAATATACATAAAAAATATGTCGATTCATGACATTGAAAGCTCTTTCATCAAATTCTCGAGCCATAGCTCACATAATAACAAAATATCTCCACAAATGCGCAATGGTAAAAGAATAAGATAATTAGCCGGAATTTCTCGCACATAAACAAATTCTCTCACATTCATTTTACGACTCGCCTTCTCTCGTATTTCGCCATGTACATTTTTATCGTGCAATACTTTATTATGTTTCTAAGAAATCTTCCCATTCATAAATAAGACTGTCCTTGAATGGATAAATCCGAAGAGTTTTCTTTTTTTTTATCATAATCGTACTGCGTCGTTTCCTTTGATTATGCGAGACTTGAACTTAAAAATTATCAACAGTAATTACGTGTCGCTTTTTTAAAAAAAACATTTCTCAACATCCCGTTGAAGAGACCTATTCGATCCGAGAGAGAAAAATATATAAATGTAGCTTTGAACTGTTCGATATGTACGAATTGAAATGTTAAAGAAATGAAGAAAAAATTCGAATCATTTACGCAATTAAAAAGAAATTGCGGACGGTCGAAGGAAAAAAAAGAGAGATAGAAAAGATTTTGGCAAAGAGCTCGAGTTGAGTGAAGGAGATATGGTGCGAGGTGGAGAGAAAGAAGAAAGGCATGAAGAGAAAAAAAAGTCAATTTATTAAGGTTTACATTTTTTGTCTTGTTGCGTACTCGCGTACATGAACCTCACATACTCGCATATGCCTTTTTTTATAACTCGTTTGTACTCGATCTCTTTTTTTTTACGCTGAGATAAAAAAAAACTTATTTTGTCATTAGCATATCTCGTTTATGTTGGCTGCTGCTGCTCTTGAGAAATGAAATATATCATGTGTCTCGTACATTGTGCGGCGGTGTGAAGAATGAGGCGAGTGAGAGACCTTTAAAACGACGAGATGAAATCGCTCGTCATTATTCACAATTTTTTCAATACGCGGAATTGAATGGCTTTATATTTTAGCACTGCACTGACGTGGTTAAAAATTTTCGGTGTATTGATAAGGTCACGATGGTCAATTAGAATATTTTCTCGAAACTATTTAGCAAATATTTGATAATGAAAAATAACTATAAAGATTGGTATTTCCCACACGTTTGTCAAAAAGCTATCAGAGTGATTTTAAAATATTTGCATTACACAAACAAGTCCTCTAGTACCCTCTAATTACATACAACAACCTATAATTGACTATTTAAAAGCTTCCAACGATAGATGTCGAAAAGATCAATTCGTGCGCAGCCTATCATAAATGCCTTTCTATTTTTTTGTAATTTTTTTTTTCGCCAAACGGTATTTGAGTTTTGCACCGAGCAAAAAATAAATCTTCAAATCTTTCATACTTCACTATTAAATTAAAATAGAAGTGATGGCGAAGAAAAATCACCATCATCATCAGCTTCATCGTGATTCATCAAGAAAGCTTAGAAGAAATTTTAAAATTTCAGTAATAAAACACTTCATTCTCGCATATTCACACACTCGCTTGATTTTTATTATTTCTTCCCGTCTCGACTTTTCGCAATTACATTTATTAATGCTCACGAATGCCATAAAAAAAAGTTCTAGAAAAATTCGAGTGTTAGAGCGCAATTCCTATTTTCTATGGAGGCATGCAGACAGATTTCAGTTCGCATAGCACTTCTATGGCTCTCATACGCCTCAGCACACACATAATTTTTAATATTGCTTTGAGTTGATCTTTTCGAGTAAGAGAATTTTTCTCGATGAGCGCAAAAAACTTATATTTGCCGGTAACTTTATGGTTGTAGAATAATAACAACAACAAAACAAGACAGACATTTGCAGTTATATGTACTTTGCTGTGGAAAAAGAAAGAGAGAGAAAGAGAGTTCGAAGCGAGTGAAAAAAAAACATGAATGAGAAGCTCGAGAGAGAGAACTTGCGCGCTTACGAAATTCTCTCAAGCTTTTGCTTAAAAAATATTATATACACCGCGAGAATACATATAAAAGAGAGAGAGAGAGAAAGAAGCCGGCCGTCGATCTCATTTATTCATTACGGATTGAAAATTTGTCGACGTCGGTTCGGTCGTTTATGAAGTGCTGCTAATTTTTTATAGAGAAGAAAAAATATTATCTAGTGTGTGTGTGTGCACATTTATTACTTTTAATAATCACTTAATCACCTAAGCTCGGGTTTTTTTGTGATTGTTGAAAAATTATCTTGAAACAGGAGTTTTTTTTCACTGTGTCAAGATTGAGTGTTTAAGTTATCAAAAAAAAAGTTTATCGTTTTCTGGGGAATTTTTCGAACAAATTGAACACACATTACGAAAAGAACACATAAAGAAAAAAAGCGCCGACTGACGGAGTTATTAAAAAAAAATTCCCGAGCTCTCTTGCCATGTGCTCGCAGCGGAAATGTAAGTAAAAAATTCTTCTCGCCATTTCGTTAGAGAAAAAAAAAGTTTGTTCGAACAAAAAAGTGTAGAGTAATACAAAATTTGGCGAAAAAAAGGCAGTTCAATGTCTGGATAAAGTGAGAGATCACTTTGAAAGATTCGGAATGGTCAGAGAAGAGAAGAGGAACAAGAGTAAAAAATCATTTCATTAATTTCATTTTTGGCTCTCCGAATTGTGCTGTGTTTCGAGATGTGAAGAAGAAAATGTAAAATAACCCAAAACGCACAAGCTAGAGCAAAAGAAAGAGATTGAGTGAGTGGAGCCGAGATGAGAACAGGTTCATATCGTTGCTTCATACACAGAATTTATAACATCTACATTTAATACTATTAATTCTTTTGCGCTCACATGTGATGAGTAAAGAAATTATCTTGAGAAAATATTGTAGGGGAGATCTAAAAAAATCTTGTTTGAGTTAATCACATTTTAGTTTAATTTTAACAGCCCTTTGGCCAGTCCCTTCCAGGAACTCAACCAATATAAATTTTATGATTTTAAAGAATACCTGTCCGCTGTTCTATGCTTTCTCTTGCTTGTTTCTGTGCCAATTGAATTCTTCTGTCCTCTCTCGCTCTGCCTCCTTTCATGAATAGTTCTTTCGAGAGCACAAAACAAGAAGAAAATAATTTCGAACACATACCGGTTTGCAATTATATTTTTATCTCTTCCTCCTGCATCAGAATGTTAGCGATGA
Organism: Tanytarsus gracilentus; assembly: GCA_038502055.1. Lineage (NCBI taxonomy): Eukaryota > Metazoa > Arthropoda > Insecta > Diptera > Chironomidae > Tanytarsus > Tanytarsus gracilentus. The sequence goes on along the minus strand of JAXRKN010000045.1, from coordinate 6,310,281 downwards.
TTTCGCTCTGTATAAGGGTGAAAAACGTTTTTAATTTATTTTAATTGCAGAAACATTTTTTGCTGTGAAAAATAATGTGCCGATAACCCATATATTATTTGAGCTGTGTTCAAGGAAAAAAAGCAATCGCTTATCAATAAATCGCTAATTTAGTGTGACGAGCGATTAATAAATTGAGTCGAATTTTTCGAGCCAAGTTTCTCAATACAAAAAAAAATCGCTTGATAAGACACGTGAACAGTTTTTTTCCTCCTTAGCAGCAGCGACAATATGTTGTGTAAATTTTTAACGCTCCGATTATGTGCAACATTGTTAGTCATGTGAAGTGCTGATAAATGTTTAAAACCACAACACTTCAAGAAGGTTCTAAAATAACAAAAATAATAATTTATGATACCTCTGAATGTGACACTTGAAATTTTTTAAAAATATGTTGACGGTAAAATTGACACTTTTTCGTTCTAATAAAAAAAAATTATAGCTAACATGTGTTTGAGCTAATTATTGTTTGTCATGCGAATGAAGCGATGAATAAAAAATGAAATTCAGACGGAAACGTGGCGTAAAAAAATTTGTGATGAATTTGCTGTAAAATGCGGTGACAAAAAAAACGTGGTAGCTTAAGATCGAACGCATTCGAACATTGATGGTTTAAGAATGAATAAATTCTGTCATAATTGTATAATGAGTTATGTATATCTTCATATAAGAGCAAGTCTCAAGAGACATCGACGACGGTGTAGTTGAGAGCGTATATAACACGTCTACAGAAAAGTTATTTTCGTTTCGCTTTCAACTGTGAGTTTGAGTGTGCGTTCGAAGAGGTACATAAAGCTTCGGTTCTCTCTCGCTCTCTTTTCAACATTAAACTCCAACAACTCCATGTGCGGGTTTCTTCTTATCGTCCGGCTTGACTACCGAGCGGCATCCATATTGAATGAATTCCTTTTTTCCGCATACACGCGGTTTATCGTTTTTATAAAAAAATGTGCTGAACACGTTTTTGAATTTGAACTATCTCATGATATAGGTAAATTGATAGGTTTAAAGATTCAATTTCCATTTTTCCTGTCTCCTAACTGTAACTCAATGAAATGCACTCAAACATGAATTATTTACTTTTCCCTCTCATAAATAAGCGACTTTATAATGACATTATATTATCGATTCTCTTTAAAATGATAATTTTTACCTCATTCTGATGTGTGTTGATTCAGTTGTTGCCTTTATAATGAAGATTGCGCTCAAAAGGAAGCGATAAATTTGACGTATTTTCTTAGAAATTGTTACGACAATGAGAATGTGTTTTAAAACACACAAAACTTAGATCTTAATTATTTTACGTCTAATTTTAAAATTAGAAAAAAAACATTAAAATTCCCAAAATGGCTTCGATTTGACGAGAAGATTTTTTTCTCCGAAGGTACACGTCTCAATGACCTGAATTTCAATTAATCATGGTCAAGAAATAGTTTTTTTTCGCGTATAAGAATTAAGAGCGATTGATGTGATCATCATGTGGAAGAAATTAACCATGACCCGTGGCGATTTCTTTAAGCCTCTCTCTCTCTCAGTTCCGTTAAATTTAATTATTTTCATTAGTTAATAGAAATGAAACTAAACGAATTTCTTCTTCTCTTCTAGAATTACCAACAATCTGGCTCTGCGTAATGATTGCAAAGCGTCCCATATACTACACAATTTTGCCCAGTTTAGTAATAATCATTGGCTACGTTTGGTACCGACGCAAAAGAAACGGTCGCGTCGATTGTGACACGGGAGGAGATAAAATAAAAGGAGGAGAAGAGCAGCAACAAAAGTCTTGTAAATTATTAGGTGATAATCAAGAGTTAAGAAGCAGTGATCAGCACGCATACTCAAGTGCATTCAGTAGTCAACCAAGTGAATCTTTGCCAATTGGAACACCGCAACAACAACAGCAGCAGCAGTTGAAGCTTAATCTTAATAATCTTAGTAATTCAAAGGAAGGAATTCATCATAATCGAAGCCAAAGTCCAGGCAGTGCCGGTTCATCGTCGTCGTCGTCATCCTTGTGTAAGTCGGCTCCAATTGATATTGCACCAAATCCTCGTTCGCCACCGAAACGCGTGACTGAGCAAGAAATCGACTGTGAAATCTTGAAACTGAAACCCGAAGAGTCTGATATTAAGAATTTGCGCTTCATTGAGGAGCCCGATATCGATTCGGACATCGACGAGACACCGACACCGGCAGATTCGCCGCCATATCGTGCACGTGTCTTCAATAAGGTCAACTCGTCGCAAGGAGGAGCATCGACATCGACGGAACCAGTCATAGTTAAGGGTACGATGGAAGCTAAAATATCGCCCGAGAACTCATTCCGTGAGCGTAAATATACGCACACCGAATCAGATGAGTCAGATGAACATCCACACCAACACCACCATCATCATCATCAGCCATCATCGGCAATTAATAATAATGTTAATATTCATACTAATGATAATAGCAATGATAATGGTTGTGTATTGATGCAAGACGATGACGTCGAAGTGACGGAGGCGATTAAGAGCAGCGAGGAACAGGAGAAGGCGGTCGAGAAAGTAGCAAATGTGCAGCAACAAATTGCCAGTCCATCCCTTTCGATGTGTAGCATGCACTCGGGAGACTCAGGTCAGGGGTCATCACCGCCGCAGTCAGTTGGCGCCGCTATTATTACTTACGATTTCATCGTTCCACAGTGGTGCATCGGGGTCATTATTGGAGGTCGAGGACGTTCTATTATGAGAATTAAGGAAAAGACTGGTGCTAATGTGATTATTCGTCGCGGAACACATTCACAGAAACGACAACGTGTTTGCAGTGTTGAAGGAACACAATCGGAGATTGATGCCGCACTAAAGATGATTCGTCAATTGGTGCCGGAACCGAAGCGCAATCAAGCACCCTGTACAATGGAAAGAGTTTTCCTCACAGCCGATAACAGTCAGGTTGCTCCGCCCTTCAACATGGCCTCACTTCAACTTAAGCTCATCGAGGGAATTAATAACGATGTATCGGTTTCACTGATCAATGGAAATCGTCTCTTTCTTCTCCAACCACTTCATCCTTCCTATTCAAAGCAAATTTTCCTACAGCAACAAATGAACACATGGTACTCGATGGCCACGGCTCCAGAATTGCCGGAAATCATTGATAATGCTGTGTGCGCTTATTGCATTCAAAATAATTGGTATCGAGTTCAAATTGTATCGCATAATCAGCGTGATCGTATGTGCTTAGTTAAGTACTTGGACTTTGGAGGATATTCAAATGTTCACGCAAATGAGCTACGTCAAATTCATGCAGACTTTATGGCGACACCTTTCCAAGCGATCGAGTGCGTTCTCAGCAATGTTCGTCCGGCTAGTGCCACAGACGAATGGTCACCGGAGGCGATTGAAACAATTCATACTTTCTCAAGAAATGTTGTGTTGCAAGCACAAGTTGCCGGCTATACTGATGATGACGTACCAGAAATTTTATTATATGTGGTGATTGGCAAGGATGTAAGTATACAATTCACTTCAGGACAATTAAGTTACAATGTAGACTGCTATATTTAAGAGTGAATCTTTGAGTCTTTGCTTAAAAGTTGAGCGGAAAAAATGTCCTTTAGATGCTCGCACTCTCTAAAGTCTACATTGTACAATGTGATCGATACGGAATCAGTATAGCATGATCATGTGTATATGATCCTAGCACCACCAAAAGAAAACTTTCTTTTTGGTGAGGTCACATGAGATTGTGTAAGAGGTTAGGTTTTAATGCCTATGAGTCCTCGTAAGAAATCTCACTCATTTAAATGTGGCTCGAAGTCAAACAAAAAAGGCGACTAAATAATTTGCTTGCACTTCAAATCGTCTGCTCAAATTAAAAATAAAATAAAATTTGTAGTCGAGTGGTAAAGTATTGAAGTGACTTCAATTCATTTTGATTTTGCATCTTCTGAATAATTCATAAAACTATTTCTCTATCTCTCTCACTTTAGAATATATTGTCGATCAATCAAGAATTGTGCGCTAGAAAACTAGCCGAATGGGTTCCGACAGTCGTCGAGGAGTCAATTGAGCAGCAGGTATAACTCTGTAGATGTAGGACAACTATACGCTTAGCTCTCATATATAAACGCAGACACACCACCATCCCCATTAAACATAAATAAATATCTTTGAAATAGCAGCACTCTTGCATATTTTATACAGTGAATCAACATCAAAATGTGAAAAAAACATCGAAGAAAAATGTAATATTGAAGGAATTCTAAGAAACATGATAAATTAATTTTTAGTTAGTAAGTTCGTTTTTCATCCTAGTTATTTTTTAAAATCATAAACAAATATTTAAAGTAGATGAGAACTCATGAGACAAAAAAAATATTATTGTGAACTGCTTTGACTTGATTTTGTAGAAAAACTTCCTCAAAAACTTATAATTAACTGATGTGGATTTTTTTAAATGGATTTTTTACAACTAATAGTTTTTGATTTTTTAATTGGTTAATAATCGATGCGTGATTCGTGAGTGACGTTGTGAGACAAAAATAAAAGTTGTAGGAATTATTTAAAAATGACTTTTTCGTATGCTCACATTCTCCATTCATTTGCACACGCAATGCTAGTAGCTAGTAAGTGTAAAATTTGATAATACAATTAATTATGATGATGATCCCTTAGACAGGAAAAAAAATCTTTTTCTCTCGCTTAAAAAAATGCAAAAAAAGAAGTAAAAATTTAAAAGAGACGAAGAGAAATTTGTTGAACGGATAATATTAGAAGTTTTTATATATCTTAGAATTTTCAAGATAGCACGAGAAAATCATGTTGAATTATATACATATACTGAATACTATTATTATTACCTTATATAATTTGATAATTATATATTTCAAACAATTTTTCATTTATGCTTATGTTTAATTTTTAAGTGTTTTTATTTTGAAAATCAATAAAGACTAAAAATGAATTTAATTAATTTACACAAAAAAAAATTGTTTGAGGAAAATTTTTTTCTTAACGTTTTTAAAAGCTATCATAAACCTACCATACACAACAAAAAGAAAATGTATCGAAATTTCTGTAAAATATTGGCGAGATTTTCTTTTTGAATTCTTATTTTGTGCTCTTAAAAATAGAAGATTTTAGAGAATTTAGAAATCATAAAAAATTAAACAATATTTTTTTACGAATGAGAAAATTTATTGGAGAAAAAAAACTAGAAAGAATATAAATAAAAAAATTTGCATCTAATTTTTAGCTGTTGAAAATAAATTTCTTATTTAAACTTTTGAATTTTGAAATAAAAAAAAACCTTAAAATTAATTTAAAAATCAAGTTATAATAAAAATACAAAAATATGTGAAAAACTTAAAGGAAAACTTTTAATTTAATTTTATTAATTTCAGATTTTTAAAATTTTACTGAGTGGCTCCCAAAATGTTTCAAAACCAATGAAACCGCTCATAACAAACCGAGATGACAAAACTTTAATTTTCACGTGGGAAAAAATGGAAGTTTATAAAAAATTTCTCGTTTTTCCAATTGATTACAAGTCAAAAATAGCTTTTCTATCGCTCGAAGACTCGACTAAAAGCTGGACATTCGATGTGGACTGGAGTTTTGCACAAGCAAGCGTGAAACCACGAATGTTTTTGGATTCAAATAAAGGCGATGAAGAAATTAAAGGTAAATAAACAAAAATTTCTATTGAAATCTTAAATGTTATTTTAAATAAATTTTAGCTAAGTCTGAAGAGAAATCAGTGCATTTAATAGCAATCCATGATGCTAGTGACTTAATCGCCATCACAACAAATGAGAAATCAGTTTTTATCTGTAAGATTGAAGAGAATCGAGTTACAACACTCAGCCGCAGACTGTTCTCGAGAACTACATCGTCGATTAAGTTCTCAAGTTGTGGTAAAATCCTTTTTGTTGCCGATAAAACTGGAGACGTATTCGAGTATTCAATTGAAGATCAAAAAACTCCCGGAAAATTTCTTCTCGGACACATTTCACAGATTCTGGATCTTCAAGTGTCTCACGATACAAAGTACGTCATAACTTCTGATCGCGATGAGAAGATAAGAATATCAAATTATCCAGCGACACATGAAATTGAAGCCTTCTGTCTTGGTCATTTGGAATTCGTGTCTTCAGTGGATTTCATTGACAATTCACGACTCGTTTCGGTTAGTGGCGATAAGAGCCTTAAAATTTGGAGCTTTCCCGATGGAAAATTGCAGCACTCAACTGAATTAGATTTCGTGCCGATAATCGTTAAAGCATTCGTAAAATCTCCAACGGAAGGCTCGATCTTTGTATCGTCAGACGACAAGCACCTTTACATCTACGAGTATAATTTTGGTAGTTCTGTAAATCTGCAAGAGAAGAGCAAGAAAGAATATCCAAGTGATTTCGATATGGCCACATGCAATGGTCAATTTTATGTAAAGTTTATTGAAAACTCAAAAGTCTTTATTGAACATGTGGTTGTTAGAGAAAAGTTGACCGTTTATAAAAATCTCTATGAAGACATTTCAACTGTTTTGAATGTCAGTGAACTATCAGCAACAGCCTTCAAGCCATTCGACGTGAAATATCTTTTTAAAAGCAATAAGTTCGCTGGCAAAGACGAATATATGGAGAGGAAGAAGGCGAGAATTGAAGAGATCAAAGCAACCACAAAACGACAGCGAAAGAATCATCGACAAAATGTCATAAATCGTAGAAAAGAAAGCGAATAAAAAAGCTTAATTATTTTCCACAATCTTAAATTAATTTTTAAACTTTTTTCTAAATTTAAAACATTATATTGAAATTATTTAAACAATGCTCGATGCACCTCTGAGATTTTTGTATCCTTTGCTGATATCTGATGGCATTTTTTTCACAATTTTATACTCGGCCGAGTTGTGATAGTAAATTTTAGATACAGGACACGTATAGCTGAAAAAAGTTAAGTTTTTTAATTTTAATTGAAAGTAAATCGATCAAGTATCAATTACCTCGAGATTAATCCAGTCATGTCTGAGTATTTCTTTGCCGGTTTAAACGATGGTGGCGCATTGATTGAGGTGTCTTTAATAGGAAATTTGTTTCATTTAAAAAAAGGATTTTAAAATAAAAATTAACTTACAAATAATCGCTTCCGAGTTAATTCCGAATGTATTTTTTTCTGTCGTTTGAATTTGCTTCAAGGACTTCCAGATACGTTTCTTCACTCCTGGCTCTTGCATTGTTTTACTCTTAAATACAACTTCTTCCTGCATCATTAAATTAATTTTTCAATCTTTTTTGTTTATAAACAATCAAATTTTAGTAAATATTAAATAGATAAAAACTCACATTTTTACAAGATTTAATTTTTTAACGGTTGAAAAAAATTCAAAAATTTAACTCGACTTTCCCCTCGGCATGTAAATATTGAGCGAAGAAATTGTAAAATTATTAAAATTAAAGCAGAAAAACACATCAAAATGTCAAATGACGATTCCGAGCGAGCTGAACGAGATGACAGAACGATTTTTATCTCGGGAATTACAGAGAAAGTCACAGACAAGCTGCTTTATGAGCTCTTCTTTCAAGCAGGTAATTTTTTTAATTGTTTTATGGAGTCAGTAAGTCAAGTGACATAAATTTGCAAATTTTAGGGCCTGTTGAGCGTGTAAGCATACCAAAGGAGAAGGATGGCAAAAATAAAACTTTCGCTTTTGTGGAATATAAGCACGAAAATACTGTTGCCTATGCATTGGCTATTTATACTGGAACCAAGCTGTTTGGAAGGGAACTTTTACTCAAATACCGAAGTTCTAACAAGAATAGCGCAAGACCCAGCCTCGAAAGTCCATCACCGCTAGTAAATCCGCTCTTTCAAGCAAGCCTCATGGGCTTTAATATGATGCCGCAGCAACTTCCAATGCAAGCACCAATATTCACACAAGACATGCTTCAACAACAGCTTCTTCAAATGGCAACAGCTCCCGATTTTGGATCACACCGTGATAGATCGACACGCGACGAACGAAATGATTTTGTCGATAGACATAGAAACAGACGTGATGAAGGCAGAAATCATCGAAGTCGACCGTACGACAGATCAAGATCACCACCACAGCATCGAAATCATCGAGACAAGTCACCAGACTACAGAAACCGTGATAGTGATAGAGAACGACGACGAGACAATCGAGGTTCGAATTACAGTCGATGGAATTACTAACTTTTGCTGCACCCAATAAAATGAACTTATTTTGCAAATTAAAATTATTTTTCACAATCTTCCATTACTTTTTTTATTTTTTAAACTTTTTCAAGCATGTTTTACAGGAAATCATTTAATCATCGTAAAAATGCTTTTATCGCTCATGCATCGACTTTTAGAGAGTTCAATCGGAAGAGCTTTCAGTGTTAAAGTTTCTCATGAAAAAAAAGGAGAGTAATTATAAAAATTATGTTTGTGATTCAAAAAGGATCGAAGGGAGTGAACAAAATAATATTAAAGAATGAACAGTTTATTTGAAGATCTTTCCTTGATTGAATTTGCGTCCATCCTTGTCGGTTCCGACCCATGAGAAGTATTGTGTCACCAATTTCTTCGTTTCCTCGCTCTTGGCATCCAATTTTTTCCACGAATAGGTTTCGTAATCGATTTGCCAGTCGGGTGAAAGTGGGAATACCAATTCTTGTCCACGCCACACCCAAATACCGCTGATTGTGCTGTTGTTGTCCTCGCCGAAGAGACAGCACGAGGCGAATGCTTGCTTGCGCATCTTGTCGAGACGTTGGAACATGCCGGTGATTAAATTGCAGCTCATAAACACCTTGGCGAGTTCTTCCGGATACTTGTATTCACCATACCAGATTGAGTAGTTCTCTGGATCGAATTTTTCGAAGAAATATGGGATTGACTTGGCTTCCTCTTCGTTACTGTAGACGCGCTTGAAATCATCAATGTTAAAGGTGCCCTTGGGAAGTGAGTCGAATGGACACTTTGATTTTGGCTCTTCCAAGAGAGCCTGCTCGGCCGCATCAAGTTCCTCAACTGGTTCAGCCTCTTTCTTGGGCTTCTCGGCGGGCGCTGCCTTTTCCTTTTTCTCCTTCTTGGGCTGAGCAGCAGGTGCGCCTATTTTAGCTTGGAATTCTTGATATTTCTTGGCATCAAATTGTCCTTCCTTCTCGCAGAACGAAAAGTCCTTGACAATTGCCTTCACTTGCGGCTGATTCAAGAGAGTATTGAACCAACGGCTGACGGCGAAAAATGGCCTACGGAAAGCGGGATCGGCTGCTTCCTTAAAGATTTGTGCAAGTCCACAGAACACAACGATATCGGCAAGAGTGATACGTTCACCCACCAAGAATGTGTTGTTAACTAGACGCGCTTGCAATGCACCGAGTGTCTTGGCAACGTCTTGCTTAGCACGCTCATGTGTATTCTTGTTGTATTGCATGATTCCGATAATGGGAAAGAGCCATGCAGCGGCGGCTGGCCACAATTCGTTATCGGCAAAGTTGAGCCACTGGAGGACTTCGGCCTTCTCAAAGTCACTATTGCCTCGCAATTGAGCATTCGAGACGTAATAGGCAATGGCATTTGACTCGAACAAGTACTTGCCGTCGTCAGTTTCGAGAGCTGGAACCTACAATGAGATAATATAGCTTAATATGTGACTACAAAGTTGAAGATCACGACTTTATTTTGTGGATCTTAAAAATACAACTTGTAAACGTCATCTCTAGACGGCAAATGAAAATTTTCACTCTAACCTCACAATTTTGCAAGTCTTTCTCGAATATTTTAAATGAAATAATGAAACTTATGCTCTATGGCATGCTTACCTTGCCGAGTGGGAACTTTTTAAGGAACTCAGGGCTCTGGTTGGTCTTGCCAAACTCGAAATTCGGAGAGACTTGAATATTTGCACCAGAAAATTGAGCTGCAATTAAGGCCTTGAAGGCACGGAAATTCTCTGGATAGGTGTATAGCAACATGATGTCCTCCTATAATTGAACGAATTAGACACGAAATTAGTGAATGCAATTGCGAAATTAACGCGTAATTTTATTTTATTTTTTCTAAAATATTTTATGCAATTTTTGCTGATTTTTAAGGTGTTTTTGAACTTTCTCGATGGATATCCTGTTAGATATCATCGATATGAGTAAAATTTACTTTAATTATCCTCAAAAAAGAACTTATTTAAGCGAAAATTAATTAAACTCACCAAATAATTCAACTAACGTGTGAACGAAGACTTTCGTAAGAGAGAGAGAGAACAGGGTGAGCGAAAATATTCTAGAATGATTTATTTTTATTATTTAAAAGATTTAATTCCATTACTTATAAACTTCGAATTAATTTTAACGAGATTTTTTACTATAATTAACAATTTTCAAACCTTTAAAGTGATTACAGGAGTGATTAATTTTTCAATTTTTTTCAACAAATTTTTTAACGGCTTTTTTTAAAAAATCAAAAGAGTCACTCAACTTGATTTCGTGGTGAAACAGTAAATTTGCGTCGAATTTTGTTATTGTCTGTGAAAATTTTTAAAAAACGAATTAAACTAAATAAATAACTTTAACTAATTGAAAACAATCATGTGCGGAGGTTTTACGTGCTCGAGAAATACGTTGATTCTCTTGAATCTCGTCTACATTGTAAGTTTATATTTTTTTCGTAGCTTCCAGAAATCGATAATGCACAGAAAAATGTCTCCTTAGATCGTTGGAAGTTTGCTGATTGGATGCTCAGTTTACGGGAACAGATATACGGACCTACCGATTCTTCCATCAGCCATCGCATGTGGTGTCGTTCTCATTTTCTTATCACTAATAGGACTCTATGGAGCTAAAAAACACCATCAGGTCTCGCTCTTCTTCTACATGATTATTCTCTTCTGCCTCTTCATCGTTCAATTTGCTATCGCATGCTCGTGTCTCGCGGTCAATAAGCACCAGCAGGAGGTATTTGCGAGACAGGGCTGGGATGAGATTGATGATGATTTAAAGAACGAAGTGCAGAGACAATTTCATTGTTGCGGATTTAATGACACAAAAATAGCTGACCATCCAAGCTGTGATTTAGTCAATAAAATTTGTTGTGCAAATGCCAAGGCCGCTGATTGTATTGAAGGTGCATGTCCACCATGTCTTTCGCAGTTGGAGAACACAATTGATTCAGCATTTCGAGTCACCGGAACGATCGGACTCCTATTTAGCTTTACGGAGGTAAAATAAGTGATATTACTATGAAATTAACATCCTAATATTCCTAACAATTAAAAGCTGCTCGGAGTAATTTTAACAGTTCGATATCGGAACCAAAAGAATTTGCATGCATCTGCATTCTTATAAGTCTCTCTGGTCAAATTTTCCAAAGATCTCTATTATAGGTTTGTTCATGAGCTACTAACAATATTATATTGACACAACTCAATCACGCTTTCACCATAATTTTTTGCTTCTTTTATCACACATCAAATTAATTTACGTCACATTTATGTATCGATAAAGCTTTCATTCGTTTACATAAAATTGATTTGGCACTCACGTCATGTACAACATTACACAGCTAATAATAAACTTGCATGTGATTACTTTGTTAATTATTTGACCTAATTGATGTTATCTCTTTATTAATTTAGATCATCGCCGTTGTAATTGCAAAACGTTACAGGAATCAACGCGATCCCTTAGATCTTCCCGTTCGTGCAGTCTTTCCATCGGAGGATTATTATTATTAAGTTCAAACTTATTCATCATCGGCAGCTATAATTTTCTTCGCTTTTTTAGCATTTTAATTTTGTGATATAAAAATGATGGTGATGATCTCAAGAAAAAAAATGTGCACACTCGCAATCGGTTAAACCTTCACTGGCTTAAATATACGTAATTATGCTACTCATGCCGTATAAGAGATTAGTTTTGCCAAAATTAAAATATATTTTGTTTTAAAATTTTAATTCTAGTCTAATTTGAATCGAATCTTTTTAAAATTTTAAGTTCATAAAGAATATTCAGTAGCAGTTAATGCATTTATCCACCCCTTAAACAAAAGCTCTATATGACTATATAATTATTAAAAACCCAAACGACTGGAATAATCAAAAAATAATTAATTAATTAATGTGTGCTAGAGGTCGAGACCAATTGCATGTTTCATAATATATATAAAAGTATAATAATTAATTTAATCAATGCAAGAAAGAAATTTGAGAGATTGAAAAATAATCAATTGGCAAAAAGCTACAATGATAACAATGATAATAATTAAAATTTCTTGTGAAAGCCCTAAAGTCGCTGTTTAGTCGTCAGTAAATTGTAGTTATGATTTTCTTTATATGCCCACTGTAAACTCCTTTCACGACAAAATGAACAAAATTTTCGATCAATTATTTCCCGATTAATTTTATCTCTTCTAATTGGTCGACACATAAAAGTCTGTAATTAATATTCTTTAATGTGGCTATTAGGACTGAAGGTCAGGCAAATAAATCCCTTAAGAAAATTCTCTGTGAGTTTACATTTAACACATAACATATTTTTATCATAACATACATAATGAAAACGCGCATTTAAGATTGTCATAAATGTTTTTTCTTCTTTTTTAGATGTAATAAAAATTGAGCTCGAATGAGAAAAATATTTTTCTTTATTTTCCACAGGAGATGATAAAGTTTTTGTTGACACATGTTGTTTATGTTGTATGTTGGTGAAATAATAGCAAAATTAAAGTTGTTCAATAAAGAAGGGATAAAAAGCTCTAATTTAGATGAACAACATTAAAGTTTGAAAGCTAAAAGCTTTTTCATAATTTAACTAAAAATAGTTCATTCAACTTTTAAAATCTTTAAAAATTCTCGACATAATCCCTTTTCAAAGAAATTCAATTAAAGCGCTCATTAGAAATTATCTCAGTGGGTGATGATTAGAAAACTGACAAATTTGCGTAAAACTTTACAGAATTTTCTAAAGAGTGACTAAAATTGTAACTTATAAGCCTATAATGACAGTCGAGCATTTTTGCAAATTACTCACACACACTTCACACGAACTCATAAAGCCGGAAGATAGCATGAAAATGAACATCATAAAAAAATAGTTGAGAGGTACAAAAGGACTCTGCTGCTAGGATTAAAATCATGCATGTGGTTTTGAAGTTTAACATTTTGTAGTATTCAAATTTAAAATTTTCCTCTGAGTGATTAAATTTTATTTAAGTTTAAAAGATTCAATTTTAATCTTGAATTTTTGGCTTGAAAAATCTCATTTTGTAAAAGTTTGAAGTTGTCAAAAATTAAAAAAGCTCATAAAATATTTTTAAAACTTTTGAAAGCTCCATAAAAATTAATTTTTTCAAAAAAATAAGTAACTGATAAAAGCTAAGAAAAATCTTTTAAAAATTGATGTAAATCCTCAGGAATAGAAAAAATCAAGCATATAAAGAAATAAAGCAAAATAAGAAATTTTTTCATGAACTAAAAAAATCTCAGCTGTGCAAGCGACTTTGATGAGGAAAACTAAAAAATGTACAAAAGAGGTAAATGAACTTTTCATGGAGCTTTTACATTATCCAAACAATGAGAGAAGAAAAACTTTTTAAAGTTATTGCTATTGCTTCATTGCAAGCACATTCAAACGCTACAAAATGAGAAAATGATGAAGAGATGAGAGGGAAAAGTAAATGAGTTTTTGCTCATTTTATTCTCACAAAACAAGCGAACAGTGAGGCACATAAATTTGTATATGAGGCGCGTGATGATACACAGTCAACAACAGCATGAATGGAAACTACCCGATGCGCATGTTCATTCTTACATCTATGCGAACGTGTCGTGTTTTGGGGAAATTTTCGTTGAAAAAGCTCTCTCGCATTCTCAGTCCTCTGAATGCTCTCAATCGATACGGAAGAAAAAATCAGTGCCGTGAAATTTAAAAGGAGAATTTTTAACTCAACTTGATTAAAACATTAAAGTTGAAAGTCGTTAAAAGACCTCGTGGTGTTGTAAGAAAAAATTTCAAATTCGAAATTTGTGAAAGGTTAGAAAATTCGGCATTGCTCACGGTTCCTTGTTTGATTTCCTCGCGAGACGCTTCCTAAACCATACGCAACGACAAAAATATATTAAATTGCACTTTGTTAGTAAAAATCGATATTTACAACGAATGGGAGAGAAAAGGAAATTTCTCAGCAGCGATTTTTTCGGTAAGGGACGTAAAAGGGGGCTGTGTGTGTGTGTTACAAAGTTTTGGCAAAACAAAAAAGCTTTCATATAAAGCAAATCCTTTTTTATTTAACTCAAAAGACACCCAGAGGATATTTGGAAATCCAATTGTTGCCTCATCGAAAACACAAAATTGAGCGAGAAATTGGCAGTAAATTGAATTTTATTTTTTTGTGTCGAGGAACAATGTTAAAAATTTACAGTTACGCAACATGTGAGATAAAATTTTTATGGTTTCATGAAATTTGCAATTTTGTTTCAATTTGTTTCTTAAAAAATTTAAAAAACTCTTTGAAAGCTTTTTATAAAAGCTCTCTTGATTTTTTTAAAAAGCTCTCTTGAAAACTTTTTAAAAAATATTTTTTAAATACTCAAAACTCTTAAAATTTTCATTCCTTGCAACTGAAGGCCTTCAAATATTTGCCTAACCTCTCTTCATCTCTTTTTTAGAGTGCATTGCGTTAATAATTGAGAAGTAAACTCATCGTGTCAGGTTGCGATAAGCACACGTTCATATATTTGCACACAGCCAAGCGTAACATTTTCAGTCGTCAAATAAAAATATTTCACCTCTTTTGTTTAAACACGAATCAAATTTCGATTGAAAATGTTATTTAAGTGAGGGAAGAAGTAACAAATTCGATTGTAACACTTTCTTTATGGCATTTGGGTGACAAAATCTGATTGGAGAGATTTTTCGATTATTATTCAGTCCCTTCTGATTATGTCATGTGACCTTTCAGCTTTCTGGAAGGACTCGGCAGAACTTGATGACAAGTTTGATAATAGAGACATGAGAATGACAAAATGGAAATTTTGGGTGGCTAAAGATGATTAAAAAAATTTATTTATAATTTTGTGTTAAATTTTCTTCTCACACGCGTGCGAAAACAAGAAAATTTAAAACACATTTAAATTGACACTGCCAATTATTCCGAAACCAACGCTCAATTAAGTTTAGCCAATTTTTGGTTTTCTTCATTCTCAACTTCAATTGACATTGAAATTTATTTAAGAGAAAATATAAAATAAAACTTTTTCGATCAAAAATATGAAAACAAATTGCGACTGAGGAAGCTCACAAAAAAGTATGAATAAAATTGTTTTTGGCACTTCAAAGCTGTGAGGAATGAAGAAAAAAAACTCTTCTGTCACTCTTTGCATAAATTATGCATGTACAAGGAACCGTTAGAGCGAAAAGGAAGACGAGAAGTTTATGTTGAAATGAAAATTGAGTGCCTTCTCTCCATTTCTTCAATATAGCATTAAACCAGCAGGAGAAAACTCTTGTAGTGAAACAATTAAAAAAGAAGGTTAATTTTTAATTCGATAGAATGTCAACAGCTTGGAGTGGATGTTCGCCATCGTGGTCGGACGAGGAACGCGATGAGTAAGTAAAAAATTTTACTATTTAAAAATTCAATCCGCTGACCCGAAGGAAAATTCCACAATTATGAATTTCCTCTCATTCCATGTAACAGGCAAAAAGGTACAACAAAAGAAAAACGTCTTTAATAATAGAAAAAAATGTTTCAAAACCCACACGTGGGTGTTGCCGCGTAACCCACTTGTAACAGATCAGTATTGAAAATGTAACATGGGGAAGTCCTATTAAGAAGCCAAAAGAGAAGCCTAATGGAAAATATTTTTTGGAAAGCTGAAAGCGAAGCATAAGAAAATATTTTTTTGGGAAAGTTATTTGCCACTTTGTTCCATTTTCCACCATGTTCCATTTTCCATTGTTTTCCATTTTCCACTATGTTCCATTTTCCACTATGTTCCATTTTCCACTATGTTCCATTTTCCACCATGTTTCATTTTCCACAGTGTTCCATTTTCCACTATGTTCCATTTTCCACTGTGTTCCACTTTCCACTGTGTTTCATTTTCCACAATGTTCAATTTTCCACCATGTTTCATTTTCCCCTGTGTTCCACTTTCCACTGTGTTTCATTTTCCACAATGTTCCATTTCCACAGTGTTCCATTTTCAGATCCATGCCAATCGATTCCTGGTCCAATCCCGAGTTCAACGATACCCATGAAGCCATATAAGAGAAAATTTGTATGAAAAATGGACATTATGGCGGTCCATGGCACGACCTGTGGTCATGACCCAAAAAATTCCTAAAATGGGCTAATATAGACCCCAAGACCTATCATCTGGCGAAAACCCGAAGTCTCTAGCTGGTCCAGGGGCCGAGATCTCACTGGAACAGACAGACAGACAGACGGAATCACGAGCATATAAGCGTTACCACACCTTGTGTGGGTTACGCTAAAAAGGGAGCGGAAAATGAGATATTACAGACAATGAAAATCAATAAACTTTAGATGAGCAAATTTCCACATTTTTTCACGCCGCTGACCGAAAGATGAGAGCGGAAGCTTTTGTTTTTAATGCTTTTAAGATGACTCATATTTCGTGGCTTTTATAGAAAATTATTTCGATCAAGTCTGTTTAAAATTTACGTATACCCCTTTTTATGTTTTTAGTTAATTGTTTTTTACAACTTCGTGCTTTAAAAATTTCATTGAAATTCTTACATATTTAAAAGCACCTTCATCACTATCAACCCCTACAAATTCCTAAGTTTATAATTGAGGTTAAAATTGTTTTCTCCTTTAAAGGTAATCGATTATGTGTTGAAATTCCACCGCAATTAAGTTGCTTAAGAATTTAGAAAATTTCTCTTAATTCAAATTTTTTCTGTCTCACCACGAAACTTAAACAACTGCTATAATTAATTTTTGCGATGAAATTTAATTAATTTCGCTCACCGGAAATTTTTGCTTATATTTATTTTAATGCGTCGCATAACATCATTGTTTTATATAAAATTAAAATCATCACTTTGTGAGATTTAATGCTGAGGTAATTTTAGGACATTATGTAAATTAATTGGTGCTAAATAATTAGAAGCGCCTCCAAATTATTGGATGCTCTTATTAAAATGTTTTAATTGGATTAAAAGACCATGGTTAAAACAAAACTCGGAGAGAACAGATTATTGAGTTTTTTATGGGCGAATAAAAAGAGGGAAAAAATTGAATGAAAATTTATCGATAATTTGATTTATGAAATGAACATAAATTTGATTATTTGCAATCGTGAGTCAGTTGAACATTTAAAATTTTATTTTTTTAAATTGAATTTAATCAAATAATAATTTCATTAAAATTAATTAAATTTTCACATTTTATTTTTAATGAGATTGAACTTTTACTCAACCCCGACTCAAAAAGGATAAAAAATGATTTTTTTTCGTTGCCATCGTAGATTTAAATGAGTTCAATAACCCACATCATGTCATGTCTCAAATTTCATGTGCGTAAAAACGTCAAAAATATGAATTTTATGACATATTTCAACGCCATCACCATCAGCAACAGATTTTGGTTAAAAATTAAATTCTACAAAAGTAAAATTCACTCTCGCATCAATTATGCATTCCACAATTCTCTCTCGACTCTATCACAATACATTTATAATTTTTACATACTGCTTTATTGCATCATCACGTGTTTGCAATACACAATAAAAAAAGCTTGTTGATTTCCAACTGAAGTCACATGTGCGGTTTTGAGCGAGAGAATTAAATTTTATTTTATGAAAAATTAACTCGACGATTTTTTTCTTAGCAAAATTTTAAATTCAAATTTTTGATATGCAAATTTTTTCGAGTTTTTTTGATAAATGTATTTTTTACATCTGATTCCTTTTTAAGCTTTTATTCCTCCAAAAAATTTAAAATCTATAAAAATTGCAGAAAAGTCAAACAAATCTCTCTAAAAATTATCAAATCTCAATTCTATAACAATTTATGAATAGAAAAAAAATCAAATATCTATTGAAAGCCGATCAATAAACAAAAAGATGCTAAGTGAAGCTCTTCCTCATACATCTCCATAATCTATAGCGTGTCACTAAATTTGAACAATAGTGTTTTGTTTGTCGATCCTTGCGTGCTGCTGGAAATAAAGCTTCAATATTTTCGCAATTAATCCTCTCATCTCTGATAGCACATGCAGATTTTCTCCTCTCCGTTCACATTCAATGACTGGCACATGTCCAATAAAAAAAATTTCATTAGTGTTTTGTTATGACTGTATGCATACACACACGTATGAAGTCAACATGCGAGAGAGCTGAAAATAAATTTTCGACAACTTCTTAATGTTCAGTCTAACGTCTCGTGTCAGTAAGATCGGTTCGAATTTTAATTTTTAAATTCTCTGTTTTTTTTCTAAAGTATTTTTCAAAGTGGAAATTTTTTTGCATTTAGGTTAGCGAATGTGGAGTAAAAATTATCAATTGCAATTGCGAGAAAAACGAGTTTTTGTCATTTCTTTTTTTCTCTGCATAGTTGAAAGTAATAAACATTTATTGTCATCGTGTGCTTTCAATTTAAATCAGCAACAAATTCGACATTGAAAATTAAATTCAATTTTTCTGTTTTCAAAAAAAAATTCTTTTCAATTGCTGGCGAAAATTCTCGAGAGACATTTTAATTTATTTTGTCAGGAAAAATAAATAAAAAATTGAAAAAAGTTTTTACTTCATCTCCAAATTGGTCCTTAAACTCACTCAGAGTGTTTTAATTGCGTAAAATCAACAGAATTTCATTGAATATTAAATGAGAGAAAAAAGTTTTTCGAGTCATAGAATTGTGGGGATTTATGTTGGCGGCAGCATGACAATTTTGTGATAATCTTCTTTTTGCGTAAATAATCACTTGATTATAAAGGCTTTTAAAGACTTCATTATAATTATGAAGAATTAAGTAAGTCATGAAATGAATTTGGAAATTTATGACGAAATATTTTTATGGATTTTCGAAATTTGAATTAAAAATTTTTAAATCGTTTAAAAAACACGAAAAGTTTAATACAATGCTAGAGTCTAGACAAAAAATGTAATCCAATAACAAAAATTCCAAGTTCAATTTATTATGAATAAACTGATAACTCAATCCTCCACCAAAATCTCTAATCATAGCTCGATGATTTATTGACGTGATTAATTATTGTTATCATCATCCCGGAGGTCGAGCATGCATTTATGAAAAATAAAATAATCATCTGATCAGCTGCAAGTTGACCTAGAACTATTTAATTTTTATTCTATGAAGTCACAAGTGAAGAACAAAATTTGAACCTGAAAGATAATGAGCGCAGTTAGTTTTGAATATGAAAAAATTAAAACTTCCAGTGTATTCATTAAAATATCATTAAAAGTGTTTAAAGTGTTTGCATATGACATAAACCGATCGCCAAACTCAAACTTCAATTTTGCATTCATTCAGAATATGTTTGACTTTCGCATGGCTTGCTGAAAAAAGCTTTTAAAATCTTGAAAGAAGAAAAGATTTCCCTCGAGCTTAAAAAATATTTTTTATGAGTTTTTTTAATGTTGCAAGTTTTTCCTTTCCTGATTTTCTTTTTATACAATTCCGTTTTAAATATGACAGAAAGTCAAAATTAAATTAAATTCATTCTGACTGCAAAGTTCTTTAATTATGTTTAAGTTCTTAAATTATTATGAAGTGATAATTTAACTCTTCACTTCGTTGCTAACTTTTCTCAAAACATTTTGAAAGCAAATTAGAGAAGCAAAGTTGTGAATCATAAAAAGTCACATAACTAGAAAAGTCACGCCATGTCATCACCCATTAATAAATAGACTTTTTTTCGTGAATTTAATTTTTATCCAATAATTTTTTATCATTCTAACGAGGAAATATATTCGTGTTGGCATACATACACTCGAAAAAAAAGATTGTGTTTACGAACATTTGAAGGTCAATGAGCGCGATGCGGACGAGCCTCCAAAAAAATTGTATTGCATCAGAAAGTAATAAATATCGAAGAGACGTAATTTATTTCGTGTTTGACACATTTGACATTTTTATAGATAGCAAAAATTTTGGGGGTTTATGGAGAAAATGTTAAATTTCTTTTATGACTCGTCCTCATGTGAGTTAACTGCGTAAAACATTATTTACTTTTTTTTGTACTTACTGAAATGTTTATGAAACTTTTCTGATAAGGAATTTTCATCCGTTTACACTCTTGGGGACATTTCATGACACGCAAATGTTTTTTTTAATAAATTCTGCCACACGCTGCTTAATGATGTTTAAATTAAAATAAACTGATTATTATGCACAACTGGCCAATTTTGTTTATGAGATTAAAAGGTTAATACTTTTAATTTATTGAAGAACATTAAATTTTTTATTTTCTAAGCGCCATAATAAAATTTCAAGTTATATAATAAAATGTTTTGAGTTTTTTAAAGAAAATTCTCACATTTAAAAAGTTAATTAAATTTTTTATGTTATGTCTCTCCACGTCACAAGCACACACCCTTTTTTGATTAAAAATATTCGTCTCATTAATGTCACGATCGTATCAAACCGTCAATTTTGATGTCGAAAAAATGTCAGAAAAAGTTTTTCGTGTTATTTTCGGCGAGCAGATGTTGCTTGAAATTCATTATCAATTTTTTTCTTTCCTTCGTCGTTCCTTCAAAGTTAAAACTTTAGACTGAAATGAAAATTTAAAACAAGATTTTTGATTACGAAATATTTAAGGAATGAAAAATCTTTGCGGAGAATTCAGTTCAGAATTTAAAAATTGATTTTAAAATTATTCAATAATTTTTTTTGAAAAAGCTTTTGAGATTTTAAAAATCCAGAGATAAAAAAAATATTTTACAAATTTATTAAATCCAAAAATTCTTTTTTTTTTAATTAATTAAATAAACTTAAATTTTATCACAAGGACAAAATATTCGCATTACATAAGAGAGAAAAAATATTCATTGAATTCTGATCAGAAACGTTTAAAAAGCGACAAAACTCGTTTTTCTTTCGCAAGAATTTATCAAATAAATTGCCAGTCTTTATCGTCGTCTCTTCTTTTTCCTCTAATTATCCATTCAACAGATTCATTTTTTTCCTGTCTTGAAAGCTAACAAAAAGAGTTCTTGACTATTTATAATGTCCACGACACAATCGGGTATTGCACATCGTAATGGTGTGTTAAAAAACGAAGATTTTGGCATTGTTGATTTGGTGATTGATGGAAAAATTGATGCAAACGGAAATAAACTCTGTTCGACATCATCGAGCGATGAAGATACAACGTCAGCGACAAGTAACGATTCAGTAATTGAGGATCAAGAGACTAATGGTGAATTAGGACTAAAGACAAGGTATGATGGTGATGGTGTGTGTGTACGATAAGGAGATTTAATGCTCTTATCATTATCGAGTGACTTAAATCTGATGAAATCGTCGATGAAGCCAAATAGAATTAAAAGAAGTCATAAAAGTCAAAGTTCTATCGAATAAAAACTTGAGATTTGTTTTGGGGCGAACCATGGGATTGAAATTTCTCGCAATTGAGCGCTTGATTTTTTGGTGGGAAATTGTAATTTTTTTCAATAATTCAAAAGCTTCAATTACTTTAATATAAAATACCTTTAAGTTCTTCCAAACGTTTGACGACTAGTTTAAAAAAAAATTAAAATTTAAAAAATTTATTTTAACTTTAATTTAACTTTGTATATAGATTTATATCCTTTTTACATACAAGAAGTTGGTAAAATTTAAATGAACTATAAAACATAAAATAATCAAAATATATAAATTAAATTCCTGGTCCACCCCTAGATATTTCGGTTTCATCCATCACTTTAAATCACAGCGTGTGCCAATGGCAAGTCAATAGATTTACAGCCGGAAACTCTCTCTCGAGAGTGTTTGCGAAAGCTTTCAATTTTCAACCACTTTTCCTTCCTGCTCAGTCACTCGTTAATCTATCCTCGGGGCGAGTTTATAAAAATCCCTTTTTCACCATGGCATGTGTGTGGAAAGATTCACTCGAGTAGCATGATTAAACCAATGAAGGTTGACTTGAGGGTTTTTAATGTGACCGATGAGGAATTAAATAAAAAATTTATTCCTAAAATAAATTCAATCTCTTACGTGGAAAAATTTCGATCCTTTTGAGAAGTCAACAAGTATTTTCTAGATAATGTTAAGGTATTTTAAACGGAACTATTTAAGGGATGAATTGAAAAATATTTTATAAAAAACCTTTCATGGATTTCTAAAATATCTCCACAAGTAACTTCTCGAAAATATAAATTTACGTAATATTTGTTCAGCATGAAGACATAATTTAAAACTCCAATTTTCGAACGCAATACATGTGGAATTTTCTTAAATTGTCACTTGAGCAAATAATTTAAATTCTCATCGAGTAAATTATTAAATTTGTTTTTCACTCCTCCTCGTGTCACATGATACATCCGAGGTTGATATTGTTATGAAGCTTTTTGCCTGCGAGCTGTAGTGAATGGGAAAACAAGCGCATAAATATTTTTATTTATATTTTTCTCGCCTTCGCTCCTGCGAGAGAGAATCAACGCGGATAAAATGGATTATGACAGCTTGTGGTTTCCCATGACCCACTGCCATGTTTGACGATCCTTTCCGTCGGATGTCAGCGGTTGATTTTTAATGAATGCGCATTCATTTATAAAATTAAATTTGTCTTTTAGATACAACGATGGAACGGTGAAGCTGAGGAATCCCAATATAGAATTAATGGACCAAGACATACTTTATCATTTAGCGCTAGGTAGTGGTAGCCACGATCTTGAAGAAATGTTTGGTGATATTAAATTTGTGTGCATGGGTGGAACGCCAAAACGCATGGAAGACTTTGCACATTTTATCATGGACGAAATTGGCTATAAACTCCCTCCCGGAACACAACTCCAAGACATCAGTCAATTTTCATACCGATATTCAATGTACAAGGTAAGTCAGTGACGGTGTTAATATTAAAGTACAAAGTAAATTCATCTAACATCTACAGGTCGGTCCAGTTCTGAGTGTTTCTCATGGCATGGGTGTTCCATCAATTGGAATTCTCTTGCACGAAATCATCAAGCTCATGTATCACGCAAAATGTAAGGATCCGATTTTCATGCGCATCGGAACGTGCGGCGGAATTGGCGTCGAAGGCGGAACTGTGGTCGTTTCAACGGAAGGTGTTGATGGACAATTGAGAAATACGTATGAAATGGTATGGATCAAGAATTAATTACAAAATGCTCAATTTAATTTATTTTTCTGACATTAGACGGTGCTTGGAAAAGTTATTCATCGTCCAGCTAAATTAGATCAGAAATTGGTTCGTGAGCTGATGTCAATGGCTGACCCAACGCAAGACGCATACGATACCATTAGCGGAAAAACAATGTGCACGTATGACTTTTACGAAGGTAAAATTTTACTCTGAAATTTAAAGCTTTTTTGAGCTTTAAAGCTTTTTTAAATTAACTTTTATACAAATAAATTTTTTCAACCCTCTCTCGATAACAATAGGCCAGGGACGTCTCGATGGAGCGTTTTGTGATTTCACGGAACAAGACAAGCAGGACTTTTTAGAGAGATGCAGGGAAATAGGAGTCGTTAACATCGAGATGGAATCCACAATTTTCAGCGCTTTAACGCATCATGCCGGCATCAAAGCGGGAATTGTTTGCGTCGCTCTGTTGAATCGTCTCCAAGGAGACCAGGTATTTAATATTATTACAATGGCTTTTGTCATTGGTCAACGAATCTTATCTTTTTTAAGGTAATGGCCCCGAAGGAAGTGATGAACGAATGGCAAAAACGTCCGCAAATTCTCATTTCGCGCTTTATTAAAAAGCGCTTAGCACAACAAGGCCGTTTGGGAAAAGTTCAAAGTGGCAGCATAAAATCACCGAGACGATTCAAGTTGGTACAGCAGGAGAGCGAGGCTCATGAATAAACAAGTGATAGTCATTATCGTCATCAAAAGTTTATATGCCACATGAGTTTTCTTCTTTGAGTTAATCTCTCTCCATATGACTTCGACCACATCCTACGACACAGGTGCTGGTTTTATCTCTTCATTATATTCACATTCCCATTACGCTCTCGTACATTTAATAAAATGACACATTCCTAAGACAAATCAGAAGGACATTGCTGATAAAATAAAATATGCTTTATATCCACAATTATTAAACTATTGATCGTCTTTGTAATGTTTTCGATGCCGGGTGGAAAACTTTCAAAGTTTCTTAAAGTTTTAATTGTTCTCCACCTGGATTTGATGATATAACCTTATGTTTTGTGACTGCCACACAAAATGTAATATTAAATATGAAAATGTTCGTAAAAAAATTACTGTTGTGAAATCTTTGAGAAAAATTCCGAAATGTCTTCTTTAAAATTTTCCCCTTCTCGAATGCAACGTTAATAAACATGCTTTTGATTGTGCTGACAAAAAAAATGACACGGAATTCGGGTTTCTCGGAGTAGTTAGAAAATTATCGAAATTTAAATCCTTTGCAACGATTCTTAAGTTTGTTGTTAAAAATTTCTGTTTCATGGATTTGAAGAGAAAATATAATGAAAGTTTTATGCGATATTAATGGTTGATTCTTTGAATGTGAAGAATTTATTTAATGTAAATGGAGAAATTTAAGATGAATATTTAGATTTTTCTCACTCACATTCAATAAATTCATGGATAGTTCTTCTTAATGTTGATGCATGCATTTCTAAAGGCAGTTATTTGTTTATCGTAAAGTGACAGAAAAGGATATTAATAGATATTCCCCGTTTAAGAATTTAAATAGACATAACATTAAAAAAATTATTCATTGCCACGTGCATTAAAATATTTTTAATTCAAAATCCTTATAAAAACTTAAATACGTTTATCACAAGCAGACAAAAAAGAGTACATAAAACAGTTTTTAGTTTAACACAATTTAATGCGCTCAGTTTTCAGTCAATGTTAGAAGTCAATGACATTTTATAACTTAATGAACTATTAAATTTAATGTAATAAATCGTATCATAAGTGAAAATATAAATAAAAATAATTCTTTGGAGCTAAGTTGTAAAACTATAAAGTTGAATTATTAGAGTGAAGCGAGGTGTTTCTTGTAAACTTTCATTTCAGATAAAATGGTTAAATCGAATATTTTTATGTTAGTTTGCATTGACACATTTTTATCATCTTCAATAGACAATTAAGAATAAAATAAAATAAAGTGAAAATTGCAATGGGTTGTGAAATTATCAAATTTAAAAAATTTTGTAACGTATTTTTGAAATTTGAATTTACGTACGTAAAAACACAGTAGGTTCTCTTTTTTAAAATATTTGTAGATATCCTCCTTTAAATTAAACTTTTATGTCCCTTAATTAAATGAATTTAATAGCAATCATAATCATTAAAAAACAAATTAAATTATTTAAAATTTTCTAATACAACCTTTATCAAAAATAATTTTAGAGTCGTCACTGTCATTGAAGTAAACAAAGATAGATTAATTTTTTTTTGCTGAAATTCGAATTAATATTAAATTGTTGTAATCAAGTAACTAGGCGATGCTTAAAAGTTTAAGATGTATGAACTTGTGCAGAATATAATGGATCATCTGCTGAGCAGCGTGGCATTGAAGAATGAAGACGATGCATCGGATAAATTCACCGTAAAAATCAATTTTAATTGGGAGTTTTGTGATTTCAATATTGATATTGTCGGGTAAGTGATTCATTAGTGATTTAACTTTATTTTCAATAAAATTTTGAATAGTCATGGCGAAGAAGTAATTACTGGATTTAACAAGTCAATGTCGAAGGAACTTTTTTTGTTCGAACTGCTCTATGAATTGAGAAGCTTCTCACTGCTCTATATCCACATTGAAATCTCATTAATAGATTATGAATTGAACAGGACACTCTTCCACACGAAAAGGTAAGTTTTAAGATGTTAAAAAAAGATCCAGTTCATTAACTAATTATTGTTTTATCAAAGTTGTCTCTCGTTTCGCGAAAAAGTCATCGATCTCACTGGATGTAGTCTTCTACAGATGCTTGAGCTGATAATTCCAGAATATGATGCCGAGTTTTTCTTTTACGTGCCACCTCCCTTAGAAGGCTTAAAATACTTCATTACTCTTAACAACAACAACCAAGCGGCTGCAAACTCAATGGAACAGTTGATGAGTCAAAGATGTCTGAATGAAGTTGCCTTTATCTGTCACACTTCTGAAGAAAAGCATAACAACATCAAGAAATGCATCGAGTGTGCTTTAAATAAAATTCACAGTTTCCTTGTTGTAGTTGAAACGGAATTATCATTCCTCTCCCGAGAAGAGCAGCAGCCCACACAATCCACTAACTTGAATAAGAGTTATGTTGATCTCACCGATGAGACTGAAAGCGATACTGAAGAGATGCATGACAAAATGCTGCGAGAAGTTGATGAGGATTTGTATTTTGACACGATAACGAGCGATGATGACGAGAATTCTGGAAAAACCACGGTTGTAGAAAATTTCTCAAACTGGGTTTTGGCACGTCCTAAAGAAAATTGGGAAAATGAACAAATGAAAGAAGAGATGGAGAAAAATGAACATGCAGATATTTTGTTGATTGCCGATTCCAACGGAAAAGTCGTGTCAAAGCAAATTCCAAACATATACGTAAACTTTTGCGCGAAACTCTTTGGAGAGCCCGTATTACCTGTATTGCCACAGTCCAAGGAAGATTTTAAACTCATTCCAACAAAGTCAACGAATCTCCAAAGGCTATCGGTTACCCCTTCATCGCGACAAAGAAATTCCAGCTTCTCTTCTTCGGAGCTCCCGCAAAAATCCAAAAAGATGAGCTTTTCAAGCACCAATCATCCAGTTGTGAACAGACGAGAGGTAAAACCTATTGATCCACTTCCTCGTCCAAGCAATGATAGCATCTTCAGACCGAAGCTCAATCGTGGAAGTTATAGTAATGTTGATATTCCACTGCATAAAACGGGCACAGGACGCGACAAGCCAATACCTAAGAGCAAACTTTATACTCAAGAGGAATTGATAAAAAGTAGAGACCGTGAACATAAACTTCCTGAGATTCTTGAGGTGGAAAATGCACTTAGAAAGTCCTTTTCGAAAAAATTTGTCATTCCTAGAAAGGTCGATCGAAGTGTAAGATGGTTGTCCATGTTGTTCCTAATTATTCCTAATTATTCTAATTATTCCTAATTATTCCTAATTATTTTCTTAATTATGCTAATTATCCTAATTATCATTTTTTCCTACCGCTCGAATGAAATTGTCGCGGTAAACGTAACCGCCATTAAAATTTTGAAATGGGGGGTTTAACTTTTCGCATCTTTTCCTTTTTTTTGAGGCGAAAAGTGTCAATAGTAAACAAAAGTGAAAATTGCAAATGGAAAAAATTTAATATTTTCATCAAAGTCGCCTTTGTCTTTTCATCTCATCGGATCTTTGGTGGTTGTGATATCAGTGATTGACAGCTGTAAATGAATGAACTCGAATGAAATCCAATTTGTGCAACTCTTATCGACATTTTCGCGTAAAAATATTTATTTAAACTTGTGATTTACAGGTGATTTTATTAAATGAAATTTTCACACACATCTCACTTATGCGACAGCGTATACCCACCCACCCATCCCAAATGGCTATTTTTATCAGGTGCAGCGGTGAAAAAAAGTGATAATTAGAATAATTAGCATAATTAGATAATTAGGAAAAGGGTTGTCGCTGCGCGACAATTTCAACTAATTATTTTAATTATCCTAATTATTCTAATTATCTAATTATCTAATTATAAAAAAAAAAATTAAGAAAATAATTAGAAATAATTAGGATAATTAGAAATAATTAGGAATAAATGCACTTAGAAAGTCCTTTTCGAAAAAATTTGTCATTCCTAAAAAGGTCGATGCCGATCGAGTTCAAAAGTCCACTGAATCTGTCCTTGATAATGATTTTGAACCCATAAGAGAAAGTCAGTCGCGACAGAACCTTTCAGGACGTATCAATCTCAGTCAAAGTTCGCAGTATCGACCTGCGCGCACCCCAGTTAATTATACTGATGAAGTTAAAGCGCCGCAACCGGGATACATGCAAAAGTTTACTAACAGGGTCAAAAATTTAATACCGATGACTGAGTCACCCGAAAGTGAGCAAGCGAGACATTCAACTCCATCAAGCATCAAGACATTTTTTGATGGAACTGTGTATGAAGAATACGAAAAAAGACCAAAGGAAAATATTGCCGATGCCCACCAAACTGTTGCAGTCAATGATAGTGACGACGATGATGAAGTGATGGTTGTGGATGAAAATCATAATGTGAAAGCGAACCAAAATGTTCGTACAAGTAAGCGCGTACATACAAATGATCAGCAGCCACACAAACAATATAAATTCTTCGAGAATCCTCCCGGTATCCCTCGCCACATGTTTAATTCACAGTCAAAAATACCAAAATACAGCACCAACTCTAAGGAGAGCACTGAATCATTCTACAATCGCAACAATTCATGATGCCCACGATTACGTTTGAAATTCTCTTTCAAGTGATATTAAGTTATACCAAATTTAAACGCTTTTCTTAAAACTCCATTGAGCATTAATCATTAATAAGATTTATAATTAATCAAATAAAATTTAAAATTTCAATAAAACAAATTGCCACGTGTTAAATTTGAATTTAACGGTTTCATTTTCAGCGATCAGCTCAACAATGCACATTTTGCACCCTCTCTCAGTCTCAAATACAATATTATGAGACTGAAACTCTTTTTATCGCTCACATTATCGTTAGCGAGCATGAAAAAATAATTTCACTGAGAGTTTTTCAGTTGTGTTGTTGAGCTCAAACCGTTCAGACGTTCGTAGCGAAAATAAATATATTTCTAAAAGTGAAAATTAAATTGAAAGTGAAGAAAATTCTAAAGATATTTGAAGAAAAAAAATTATGAGCGGTGCATTGAAGAAAGCGAGTCGTAAAAAGTCACTTTCGCTAAATCAAGATGATTTTATTCTTCCGAGATCGCCGCGTGTGAAAAAAGTTCCACAGAAATTGGAAGATTCGCAAAAACTTTTTAAGTACATCGATGACAATGTCATTGGAAAGGGAATTCTGTTCTTAAGTCCTTATGGACGCCGCAAGGGTAAGCTTGAAATTTTCAGTGAAAGCGTTGCATAACTGCGCACAAAGTTGTGAAAAAAGAGTTGCATTTTTTTGTGGTTAAAGAAATAAATTTTCTCGTGAGCTATCGAAGAAGTGACGGCAATAAAAAAACAAGCTCGGTGTCACTATGTCGCTTGAATTTCTTCGAGTGCCCTTGAAAAAAAAAACTAAACGCATGCATAAATGCTAATATGCGTTGCCAATGCCTTAAAATATTTTCCCTTCGATAAATTTAAATAATTGCTCAATGCGTTGTGTGTATATGAAAAATGGAAATGACATAATGAAAAATTTTCGTGAATTTAATTTGCAAGTCTAATTCGAATGATTTTTTGATGGAGACGAAAATATTTGTGACGAAAGTGAAAAACTAAAACAAAAGCTTTTGGCCGATGCTCGGGTTGTTTTGTGTATTTTGAGATAGGGATGAGAGGTAAAATCAATTAAAAAGTTTATGTAAAATCTCTATCGGATTTTAGACCGATAAAGTTAATTAAATTTTTGGAATTCAAATGAAGTTTGACTCTGGTGATTATAAATTTTGTTAAAAAAAATTTTAAGTGTTCTGTACGACCTAAATTTCAATTTAAGTGTCATAAATTTTTAGGTTGATTACTCTACATATTCGAAATTCGAAAGGTCAAAAAAGGGAACAATTTTCTATTCAGATTTTAAAATTAAATTACTTAACGAACTGCTCTGAGTACTTTTTTGTTCTCTATTGTCATAACCCAATATAACGCCATTATGCAAAATTCAGCTCAACTCCGCCTAGTCGTGACCTTAAACTCTAAAAAAATTTCTACTCATATGATGTCAAAAAGAAATATTAGGAGTCGATTGTTGAGCTCAAAAATTTCTTTACAACAAAGTATCACATCTGAAAATGGGTCAACAGCGTGTGGCGATGATTGCAAAAGAGATATGAAGAATTTACAACGACCATAAAAGTACATGAAGTGTCTCGCTTTTATCTTACATCACAGTCATCAAACGATAGAGAGAGGATGCAGAGATTGTCATTAAGCATCGTGTCATGGAATTTATTTTCTAAAGCATTTCGAGATGTTTATGAAGAGATTCAATTAAATAACTTTATATCCTGTGAGGCGCTGTGATTGCAATCATCGTCAGTGAGCGATAAATTATTGAATTAAAATCGACACGTGTGTGTCTGAAATTGCTTTATGATTTTATTTCAGCTTAAAATTGAATTAAATAAAAATTAAATTTCCCTTCTCAATGCTAAATTTCTTGTAAATTTGTGGGCGACTGCATGAGGTAAACATGTGAGTTTGCATACCTACTGAATAAATCACACTTTGGACTTTTAATTTACATTGCTGTTACTATTGAAAAATCACTTTGATTCGCGTTAAGACTCAACTCGGGTGGGATTTATTTAAATGCCACGAAATCGTTTTTTAAAAACCAAATATTAAATTTAAAATTTTGAAAGTGATGTCATAATTTTTTAAGTCATAAATCAAAAATTAACCCTGAAAGCCATAAGAATGATTAATTGCATGCACTCCAAGTAGCAACAGCATCCAAGTTGCAAGTTTTTCTGTGCTTAACAACCGTTTCAATATTGAAATCACACTTAAGTGTGTCTATGGTTTTCCTGTACTTAGCTTAAACTAATTAATTGAAGTAATTTATTATTAAGTGAACTAAAAGCATTTGAAACGTGTCGTTACAACTTGTAATTATGATAATGTCTTAGTTGTAAAATCGAGGGTTTAATTCTAATTAAAACAAACTAATTTGTGTTAAATGATGATATTACAAATTTTAGTGCAAAAATAAGTTTGAAAATATGATTAAAACTTGTTTCAAATTTCAACTTGTTTCATTTAATCGAAATTCCTAAAAATGTTCCATTTTCAACTCTGTTCCACTTTCAATTTTGAATTTATTTTGTTCAATCAATCGTTAATGCCAATTGAACTTTCAAATATTAAAACGTAAAGCCAAAAAATATTAAATAACAAAGTTGACGTCAGAAATAACAAAAAACGACATTTATCAAAAAAACACTTGACATATTTGACAAAATGTCACGATTAATTACCGCCAAAAATTATTTTTTTTCTCATGAATAGACTGAAAAGATCAACGATCTTGATATGTGAGAGCGAAAACTGTGCCATAAGAAGGCTCGTCACGAGAGAGTTGCCGGTCTATTCTTATTATTTTCTTCTTCATCATGTCACTGACCCGCTCAATATGCATTTTCAAAACCAGCATATTTCTCTCTCTCTTAAGAGTCTGTGAGTGTCAAGTTTAATGCACCGTAATAATTGAGTTATGTGCGATCACACATTTTATGCGGTCTTACATGCGATCGATATTAAATTATCAATTGAGAAAAAAATGTATCGCTACGTGATGCCTCAATGCGCTTTCTGCTAAATATTTTTGTATACACCGTCGAGTAAGTGCTCAGAATAGAATCACCTTAAAAAATAAAAAGAGTTGAAGTTATTTTTGTGCATTCGCTTAAACGGTGCACTTTTCTTTCTGTCTCAAACTTTAATCGCGCAAATTCTGAACAGCTCAGAGCGCACACGTGAAAAATATTATAAAAATTTGTTATCCAAGGAAATTTTATAACATCAAATCTATCGCAAATCATCAGAGTCGAAACGACGCAAAACTCACTCGTGGTTGTAATGAGCAGTGAATGATGTTTTTATTTTTAAGAAGCCGGGGAAAATTTTTGATTTTAAACAGAAACGTTTTGAAAGGGTTGATCCGAATATAGCAAAAAAATATTTAGTAATAATAAATTTTTGGCAGCAGAAAAAAAAATTAATTTTATTAAAAATAACAAAATGAAAAAATATTCGAGATTCCACATTAAAAGCTTAATCATTTCGCTAACTACATTTTTGACGATGCACAGTGACGTAAAGCAAATTGAGCTTGCAAATCATGCAGCTTCATATAATTTAAACCAGTTTAAATTTCTTGAAATAATTTTTTTATTAAATCACATGCACGATTAAGATGTTGAAAAAAAATTTTTCTTTTGAAATCAATCCAAAAAAACATGCACAATCTCTCATCAAATGGAATGGATGAGTAAGCATGTGATTGCGATGAGTATGAGAGGAAATCGGAAATGGATTTCACAAATCATCGACACCATTATGCACGAAGTTGTCTCAAGCTGTTGCACTGGATTGCAATTCTATTAATAGTGCAAAGAGGAATGTGAACAATTTATACATGGAGACGACATATGAAGGTTTTCCTGCCGCAAAGAAAATTCTCCATATTTCAAGATGAATGCCAAGTTGAATAATAGCCGATTGAGTAAGAAGCAAAACTCAGTGCTTAAAATTTCTGCGAATTGACTTTCTTCTTTCACTTCTTTCGTGCCTCCAATGAAATGGAAAAAATTATGTTTTTTTTGCTTACGGCAATTTTGGGCGAGTGAGGATTTAGATTCAATTTCAGATGAATGAGTGACACGACAGAAGATTAGAAGACGATTGTATACATTTAAATCTTACAAGCCTGTTTTTCTTAAATCGCAAAAAGATAACAACATGAAATGTCTGGAGAGAGCACTTCGCATAATTGTTTTTTAATTTCTCCTCTTTACTCTTTCATTTCTGACGGATTTGAGGGCAATTCATTTTTTTTGGTGAAGGCATGGCAAAACGCAAAACAAGGCCAATACAAGGCATGGGATTAAAATGGGAATTTAAGAATTTTAATCCCGTATTAAATTGTGCTTAGAAATTTATTGTTTTGTTGTGTCTCGATGCAAAATTTAATTATAGAGTGATGACGTCGAATTTATTTTAAAGTTTGTAAAAAATTAAAAAAAATTCCAAAAATATTTTAAAATTTTTTATCATCTTATAGAAATTTATTTGAATCCTTAAAAATATTCCCATCTTAAATTTTAATTTGTAAAGTGTCCTAAAAAGATCTTCCCTAGGGCACTCTTACTGACGCGAAAAATAATCAAGACCATTGCGATCATCATCATCACTCAACTTGATATTCTTTTATTTTTATTATTGCAAAAGCGAATTTAAGACGGAAAAAATGGCAAAATGAATTAAGACATTCGCCTTGAATTACAATTGCAGTATTGATGATAATTATTTGAACTTTTTTGTTCTCTCTCGTCCTTACACATTTATCAGTTTTGCATTGCACTATGAGTTTTTCTAAAAACAAATCATAAACTAAAATTTTGCAGTGCATTCACCTCACGCTTGAATGACGCACAACGCAATCAACAGGCTGCACACAAAAAATATATTTAAGCAGTTATTTTTGGACGCAGTTAAGGAAGTGTGACTCAAATTTCGCATCGATATATTTTTTTAAACTCAACGTAATGTGAGATTCAATTTCTACTCACAACAAATGTGTGTCCGTCAACAAGAGACACAATTGTGTCAAGAAGTCTTTTTTTGTAAATTTTGCAAAAAAAAATATCAAGCGACTGAAAACAACAAGTTTTGGTGAAAAAATGCCCAGATCAGGATAAACAAATTTCAGAACTTTGTTTTTCGAGTTTGATTTTGTGTCACTCAATTTTTCTGCTTACCTAACCTAAAAATATTTCGATTTAAATATCTGTGCGTTTTTCACTTGTGCTTTCATCAGAATTTTCTCAGGTGCATCGAGGTGGACACAATGGCAAATTAAAATCTTTAATTGTGCATTAATTACTCTTAATTTGCCAGGGTCATGCTTTAAAATAAATCATCTTTCTCTTTTGTAGAAATTTAAAGTGCATTTTCTTGCAATTACATCGAGATGATCTCATTATGTTCGTGCTTATCGCTTTTAAGCAGCCTTGAAGTCATTTAAAAATATTTCTTGCTATTATCAATTCTTTTTTTTGGATCTTTTAGACATTGCGACGAAATATTAATTTACAGCCGAGGTGGAGGAAAGAAAATAGATAAAAATAGCAAAAACAGCATGTCGAGCGTTATCCAAACACAGTGTCGCTATAAGAGATAAAAAATGCTCGTTAAGCTTGAGAGAAGAAAATTATTGAAGAAGAAAAAAGTTTTGCTGGAAAATTAAAGTTATTTTAAATACAAAATTTTAACGATTTTTATTCAACAGCTGAACAAAAAGTTGACTAAAACTTTAAGAAGCAAAAAAAACTTTTTAGCCGTTGACATTTCTATTATTCGCAATCGCATATGCGACAAGCTGTCACACGGAATGTTTATATTTATAAAGTCATAAATCACGATTTAAAAAACTCGATCAAACTAAACTACAGCAGATTTCACTAACAATTCCATTTAAAGTAATTTATTAGTGAAGTATCGCGATTAATGAACAGTGAAATTGAATTTTAAGAGATGCAAAGCAATTAAGCGAAAATTTGCCGGGAGAGATGAAAAGATGTAAAAAAGTTTCCTGCACAAATTAATGCACATGTTTGAGCTTTTTTTATGATGGCCGTCAACAAATCGTTGGAATTGTCACAACAGCGAAGCTAATAAACTCGATACACATTAACACACAGTTGTAGGGATCCTCGATTCCCCGGGGAATGGGATTTCGGGGACCCCGGGGATGAAAACGCTCTTCCCCGGGGATCCCCGGGGACGGGGACGGGGACGAACATAAATCGATTTTGACCCAAAAATCTTATAAAAATTTAAATTTAAAGACTAAATATGAATTTTTTTTCATTTTAAGACTTCAAATCAATAATGTCACAAAAGAATAATTCATTTATGCAAAAACTACAATGCAAAATGGCAAGAAAATCAAATGCACAAAAAAATTTTAAGAGTCAGTAACTTTTTATTCAGCGCTTGATTTTCCCTGTAAATATTGAAGTTAAAAATCCTTAAAAATACTTTTCCAATTCATTTTTATCTAATTAATATTAAAGTTAATATCATCTTAAGAATGCGTTAATTTTTATATTTATATTTTCAAAGTTTTTTGTTTACACTATTACTGACTCTTAAAAAAACTTTGAAAATTGAAATAAAATAATTTAGGCATTCTTTAGGTGAAGTTAATTATTTTTAATATTACTTAGAGAAAATCAAGCGCTGAATAAGATATTTCCCGTTCTAATTTTTTTTATCCATCACCACATGTCTATTTTGAAACTCCCCTTTGTTCATAATATTTTCATAACTTTAACTGTAATAAAAGTATTTTTAAAAAACTATAACGACTTAAAGATATGATTAAAAGAAGGTTTCTGACAATCGCCAATAAATTTTTAAAATTAGAATTAATTTATTCTGCAAATTAAAATAGGCTATACATGAGTAATTTTTGTAGTTTTTGTGATAAATTGTTCAATTATTTGATTTTATTATGAGCTTCAATCAATATATGTTGATGATGTTTTATTTAGAAATGGAAAACTTATATTTTGATTTTAATTTTTTTCAAATATTTTAGCCTCAAAATTTGTCTTTCACTTAAGTTTACTACTAAATTTTTCCCCGGGAATTCCCCGTCAAAAATCCGGGGACGGGGACGGGGAAAGACAACGGGGATCCCCGGGGATCCCCGTCCCCGGGGACCCCGTGAGGATCCCTACACAGTTGCCAACATTAATTTCCGATCAATTTACTCTCCAAACAATTAATTGAATTAGTTTAGTGTTTATAGCTTTTCATCCCCCCACTTAAGCAAATAAAAAAAGTTTTTATAAAATTTCCATATGGAATCAATTAATCAATCGAAATATGAAACTGACATGCTTTGTAAACAAAAAAACAGTCCGTGATCTCATGCTGATTATCTCGCACTATTTGTCGACTTTATTTTCATTATCGCTGAATTGTTTACAACAAAGGTTTACTGATGGGGTCCTTTGAAAATTCCGTAACTGATTTTTTCATTAATTTTGCTTTGTAAGTGGAAAAATATAAAATAATTATTTTTTTGCATTCGAAGCATTAAAAAATATTTTTAAAAATTTGTAACAAAACTTTTAACCTACCCCATTATAAAAAAAATTATGATGCCTCGTGCATTAAAATATAATCTGCATTTACCTTATTTACAATAGTTGTTTCGCTCAAAATTCGCTCTCTCGTTTCTGCTTTCGGTCTCACTGAATAAAAAAGTTTTTCTCTCATGCCTCGAGAGCTCAACAATTTTTTCTCCCCCATAGTCAGTCTCTATTCATTCGCGCTGCGGTTCAGATCGAAAGGCGAAAGAGAGAGAAAAAAAATAATAAAATAAAAAATATTCATTGTTGGAGAAGAAAAAAAATTATATATTTAATGTGAAAAAGTAAAAGGAATAAAATTAAGGCTCAAATAAAATAAGGAAAATCTCGGAAAATATTTTTGTGTGCTTTTCCTTTGTTGCATCATTGTATAAACTAAATTATGAGCGGTGCATTGAAGAAAGCGATTCGTAAAAAGTCACTTTCGCTAAATCAAGATGATTTTATTCTTCCGAGATCGACGCGTGTGAAAAAAGTTCCACAGAAATTGGAAGATTCGCAAAAACTTTTTAAGTACATCGATGACAATGTCATTGGAAAGGGAATTTTATATTTAAGTCCCTATGGACGCCGCAAGGGTAAGAATCTACTTGCATAATTTTCATTTTGCGCGGAGAAGATTCAAGTGAAAAAAGAATATTTTATCGAAGAAATTTTATCAGTTAATACACGACACTTAAGGCATTGATGTGAGATAAGAAACCATCAAAGGTTGTCATTTTTCATTCCTCTTGAAAAAATTATGTATCGACCTTAGTAGTGTCACAATTTTAAGACTGGATGTCCATCAGAAAATAAGCGATGATGCGTGGATTAATAATTAAAAAAATATCAAGGGGTGAAAACTTAAAAAAATTTCAATTTTTAAAATCCTAAAAATTGAGTTTAAAAAATCAAATGATTAATTTTTACAGTGCATCATTCTTTCACAATATTAATCATCATAATAACTCAAAGTGATTAATATTCGCTCTCATGTGGCATTCCATGCTCTGTACGAGTGTGCATTAAGAAAATTTATTTTTCATTAAAAACTGTCCGGAGAGACATTGGAGGAGTGCTTAAAACAAGTTCATTATTTCATTTAGAATATTTTTGAAACAACAAATTCGAATTTGACGAAATTTTTCTAACCATTTTAAACAATTCGAGCGCGACTTGACCTTGAGAAAAAAATCTCTTTTTTCGCACGCAGAACGTGTTCTGGAAGAAAAAACTTTTGAATGAAATAAAAATGAGTAAGAAAAAAATCAAATAATAATTCTGTAATTAATTTTTATTACAAACAAAAAGTTCAAAAAAATAAAATTCCTGGAAATAAAAATGCGTATTTAAAATATAGTTCGAATCCTAAATTGAAAACAAAATTCTAGTGGTAATCTGCATTTTTTCCAAATAACAAAAAAATTAATTTATTAATCTAGAAGAAATTAAAATTTTTGTTT
Source organism: Tanytarsus gracilentus (assembly GCA_038502055.1). Taxonomy (NCBI): domain Eukaryota; kingdom Metazoa; phylum Arthropoda; class Insecta; order Diptera; family Chironomidae; genus Tanytarsus; species Tanytarsus gracilentus. The sequence continues at coordinate 6,272,546 of JAXRKN010000045.1, read as the reverse complement.
TGCAAAAAAACCCTAATTTTTCCACTCCTAGTAAATTTATCTAATATCTGGCATTCTAATAACAAACAAACTGATGCAACTTAGAGAAAATTATCATAACAATAAAACACACACACATTGTGTATATGGACAACCTTGACAGCGCATTTTCGCACATTCTCTCCATTAATTTTTAATTCACGCCCAGTGTCTAATTTGCATTTTTCATTTTCAATTTTTCAAGGAATGATTCAAATTAAATTTTTTATAATAGTCTTCTAATTTCCACAAAAGTGTTCAATTTCACAGGAAAAAAGAGTTCTCGTCTCATTTCAAAATCGCTCTTTTTTATTCCTTCGTGTTTTAGTCACAACTTTTCCGTTCGCGCAAAAAAAAATATAAATGACCATAAAACTTGTTTTCATTTCATTCGCGCTCTTTCGATAGAAAATTTTCTTGTTGTTTTAGTTTCGTACGAGAGAATGCAATTTAGCTATGTCAGTTTATGAACAAACTAGCTTTTGGTTACGTCATCGGCAACAATGCATTTTCAAGTTCAAAGTTGTGTGCTGGTTTCCTTTGTCGAGCGAGATTGTGCATAAGGAAAAACATTCGAGAGTAAAAGTTCTTTTTTATAGGTGTTTTTCTGAGATTCTGGGTTATTAAATTCTCAAACTTATCTCATAGTGAACTTTGATTTTTCTGATAGTTTAATTTTTTCTTATGAATTCGTTTAAAAATACAAATTAATCTTTTTTAAAATTAAAATTAACAACCACAACATCAATCGTAATCAGTGTTGCTCTACCTTAATTAATTGAATTATTACGTGCCCACCAAGCTCAATTAAAACTTTTTACTGCAGACAAATTTCTTCATTTTCCTTTTAAAAAGCTAAAAAGAAAAAAATTCTGTGTCAAGAGCAACAAAGAATGAACAAAAATCGGAAGATGAGAAAAGTTTCCGTTTTGGAATAATGTCGGTAATTTGAAGTGAATTATATGTTTTGCAACAACATCACAAATGGGATGATTACATACAGCCTTCAATTAAATTGTATTGATGTTGCTTCATAAATCTTGTGTGCACTGGAAGAAATTTTTTAAAATCATGAATTTTATAAAAAATATTTTTTTATATTGCTAAAAAGATTCGAGGACTTAAAGGTCGACCATCCTTGGACCATTCATTTATTATTTAGTTTCATCAAAATGTCTTATCATGACCGCCATTAAAATGTCATTAAATTCACCTCAGTGTGTACATTAAGAACAATCTCCACGTTCATTCATACTTTTTATAGGCGGAGGAAATCTCGCAATTTCATCAAATATACACTTAATATACAGCCTTAAGTCTCATTTTATTTGAGAAACATCCACGCGTCTACCTAAAACGATATTCTTGTTGAAATGTCAAAATTTATTCAACTCAATGAACAAATGATGTGTGGATGAATGACATTTAAAGTATTCTAAAAAACGTAGATTCAAAAAAAAATTAAGATATTAATAGCTCACGTCGTATTTTAAAAGTTGCTAGACATGCTGGCGATTTTTCATCTCTATCTGGCACACGTACGTTGATCAATTAATGAGTCAGAGATTATCATATAAACTTCTCACACACGCAAGCACTTGATTAACGTTCAATTAGTAAGTTACCTCGAAAAGGTGCATAAATTATTTTTATAAGGGTTATGTGAGGTGTAACACGAAAAAAATTATTAGTTTTTAATAAGGAAATGGAACGACGTGGAATATGAAACTGGTGTTAAAGTTTTTAAATCTTAATTCGTCCACTTTTAAAATCAATTCACCGATTTGATTTTTTTCACCTCACTAGTTTAAGTTCAATAACTCTTGCGACATTACCTCTAAAATATCGAAAGCCATTGCTTCAAGGTGAATTCGAAATTATTAATGATAATCAATCACACTCTACGGCGACACGTCAAAAATCAATATCAATGAGCTGTAAGTCAATCTTATCGCCTTCAAATAGATTTGCTTCTGTTTTTCTCGGATGTTTCTTCAATGTTTAAAATATTTATTATTTTTCCGTCAACGATTTCTTGCTCTCGCTTGACTTGCTGCACTCCACATGTCCGCCTCAATTTTTCTTCACCCTTAAGTTGTTTTAGCCGTTTTGCATGAAATTGAAATGTCATATCAGAGAGAAATTGACAGACGACACCATATGCGAAAAAAATATTATTGTAGGGAATTTTATTTTTTATGCATCCATGTGGACAGCGAGTGTGTCATTAAAGTCGACATACATCAATCAATTAACATGTTTCGGGAAACAACCAAAAAAATCTAAAATAATAAAAATTTAAGAATAAAAAAAATGGTACCATCGTTTATTTTTCGAAAACTTTTTAAGTAGGATTCGAACCCTTATTTATAAATTTTTAAACTTCCGTAAATTTTCACTTCTTGGCAACTTTTTCACACATTCTTTTATTTAATTGCAAAGAAAACATTTTTCAAAATCTTTTTCGACCGAATAATTTTCACTCAACTCCTTTTGGCAACGAATGCAATGAATTAAATTAATTTTTCATGAATCACCGAAGGGAAATGATTTTCATTGAATTATAATTTTTCACCATACGCCTACGAGTTTGTTGAAAATGAGTCAATTTGACAACTTAAGCTTGTCACATAGTGTCAGTAAAAGAAATTGGCATTTATTAGACATATGATTTATAGTCCCTTCCTCTCTCTCGTGATCTTTCTATTGCTCTCGCTAAAATGACACAATTTTTGCATAATTTCAAGTCAATGACACCCGCTTAAGCGATCACGCTTATTTGCGGGTCATTTCCTAATCACTCACGATATGCAGTTTTGCGTGAAGTGCAATTATAAATTATATTATTGCACGAAGTGCGTTGTGCCAACAAGTTTCTTTTGCTCTACATTTTTGAGCTCTCGCCGAAAATTCTGAGAAAAAATAAAAAATAAAAACACACACTACGAAATTGATAGACACACGAGCTCGAGAGTGAATGGCGACATGCAGTCTAATGTGATTATTTATGTATATGGCAATGATCGGCAATTGAGTGTGTCGATTTTTAATGGCTCAATAAGGTCTTTCGGTGTGATTATGCCGCATTTGTTGTCAGATATTTTCTGAAAGTTATCCTTGCAAATTTTTTGAGCGCATGGCTTTGAAATTTTGTTAGACAAAAATAAATTTTGAGCTGATAGATTAAAAAGCTAAAAACTAAGGTTCGAATCTTAAGAAAAGTTTATTCTGTAATCGATTTAAATAATCTTAATTTTTTAAAATTTGAATTCCTGTAATTCAACAATGTGTCAAAATCATATTCCCTCTTAATTTTTCAGTGAAGATGACAGGAAAAAATAACACTACATGGCAATTCCGTTGTAGTTGCTGGCTGGCTGATGGCATGCCAAAAAAAGTTTTCTAGATTTTTTTTGTTGTTGACGATGATGAGATTGAATTGTTTATACTTTTATAAACTATCACATTTCTGAATCAATGAGTGGTCGTTGGCGCATAGTTTTTGGCAAATGAACAATTTAAAAAATTTTACGTGTATGGCTCTCAAGAAGCCTTGACTTGCCTCCGACGTCGGGAATTCATTTCGTTAAAAGTTTATGAATGAATCAGCGAATTGTGACAAATTAATTAAATGCGAAGAGGAGAGGGCAAGAATTCAATTGCGGTGGTCGAGTGGAAAGTTTCAATATCGTTTTGATTTGCTATAATTTGCATAAACGACGATATCAATAGAAAATACCAGCTTTGACGTGATCGAAGTGTATTTAAAATTGATTAATTAAATTGCGACGAAATTGAGCGTGTAATTTTAATTCTAAAGAGACGTAAAAAGTATCAGATTTAAAGTTCATAGACCAGAGCCTATTAAATCCTATTAAAACTGTTTTAAATTTTTAACTGATAAATTTAAAAATCCGTTAAGTTAAAACTTTAAAATTGTTATTTCAAATTCCAATTCTTTAAACTAGTTTTAAATAAATTATTCAAATATTATTAGACTTTTCTTATATTTTCGACGACCTGGAATATTTTTACATTGTTCATGCACCAAGTCTCTCATTTTATGAGTCAAGTGTGTGCACTATAAATTCTAACTTAAGTTTATTCAAACAATAAATTTATAGATATTTAAATATTATATATTGAATATCTCACACACGAGAGCACGTGTAAGCTAAATGTTTGCTTTTTGTTTAAATTTCTAAGTGCATACAGCACAAAGTGATATTTAAATGATGATTTTTCTATTCCACCCACATCATTTTTTTGCAGAGAGCAAATAATTCACTGCATTCATTCATTAATATGTCGAGAAAGATTTGATGAGCTTTTGGACGTTAAATTTTTTTTAAACATTTGACACTTTCACTTCCTACGCAACCTTGAGTAAGTTTTTATAAATAAAGTTAAATAATCTAAATTGAAATTTAAACGTGTCAAAGAAACCTAATCAAAATACTTCACTGAAGAGGAAAACGAAAAGAAAACGTGACTCCTAGCATGGAAATTTTGAATTTTAATTCCTTTGACAAATTGTTTACTAAGGTTTACTATAACCTCATTTTAATCGTCTTCTAAACCAATGATTGCAACAAAAATATTTATATTACATACTTCAAACTTTGAAATTTGATCTCAAGCTTACAGTGTCGCAGTCCATCAATAAAGAAACCTTGAGTCCATCATAAATTATGTCACATAAAATTATGACATTATTTTAAAAAATAAAATAGCTTTGCTACTTAAAAAATCAATCTGTAATTAAATTTTATTCTATAACAAAGCTTACGAAAATCCCCTTCTGTCTGACTTTAATAATAAAAACTTTATGCACGAGGCGTAAATCACTCTCTCTCTCGCATACAGTTCACAACAAAATGACTAATGTCACAGTGACACATGTCCTCGTGTTGCAGTAAACTGACCCGATTTTATTTTTGCAAGCCTGCACTTACAATCAAAACGCGTCGAAGGCGTTCGTTTAGTTTATGATAAAGAAAATATTTCCGCATAGCAATTCTATTTTTCATGATATCTAATCTCTTTAAATGTGCACTAATAAAAATTCATTTCTTTCCTACTTTCTAGCCGTTTACGCTGATTACGCATCTTCGGGCAGATCGTTACAATTTTTAGAAGATTACATCAATAAAGAGGTACTTCCTGCTTATGGCGACTTCGAGTGTAGTTCAGCTGTAACTGGATTACAAACGAGACTTTATGAGTAAGTTTATTTTATGAGGGCATTAGTTAGTTAAAGTGTTTTGAGGTTTCACAAGAAAATTTAATTAAAACATTATGGAGAACTAAAATTATGAGAGATGATCTCGATTAATTTTTAATCAAGTCATTCACAGACAAAAGTCTTTTATACAGAATTAAAACAAACAATAATGACACCTGCGATAATCAACAAGACGTGTAAAAATTTTCTCAACCTCATCCCATTAGCAATCATGTGCAAAACTCAAGTTTTCTTTTCCTATTTATTTTATTTGTAAATAAAGCGTCGAGAGTCGCGATGTAATAAAGCAAGCTGTAAATGCATCCGCAGAAGACGAAATAATTTTCTGCAACAATCCTTCCGATCGTTTGGCTCATTTATTTACGTCAAAAAGTCACACGAACGATAATGACCAGGAGAGTAATGTAATTCTCTTTGTGAGTCATCTCGAGCCTGTCGGCAATATCAAAACGTGGATTGATGCGGGCGCACAAATTGAGAGAGTTGCAAAAAATCGTGATGGATTTTTAGGTGAATTTTAACTTGTAAGAGAATTAAACAAAATAAATTAATAAATATTTTTCAGACTTGGTTGATTTAGAGAAGAAACTCAGCAGATATGCTGACACAAATAACAAATTAATCGGACTGTTTTCGGGTGTATCCAGACTCACTGGAATTTTATCTGACGATGTCGCCACAACGATTCTTTTGCATCAATATAATGCCATATCTATCTGGGATTGCACAGCGAATGCGTCAAGTGCACAAATTAATTTAAATCCAACACTCCAGGGCGCCACAAAGGATGCACTTTTCTTCAACTGTAGTAAAATGATTGGCGGTGTTCAAGCTACTTCTGTTATGATCATTAAAAAGTCGTTGATTGAAAATTTTCCCTCACTTCAACTCGAATTGATTGACACGGTGAGCATTGTTCGATGTGGACTTGTAATGCAACTAAAAGAAGCTCTAGGAACGCACATTATGACAAGGAATGAGAAGATATGCAAACAAATACTTTCACATATTCGAACAATTCCCGAAATTATTCTTCTAAGTCCAACGGCAACGACAGCGCGAAGAATTCCGACCATGACGTTCATGATAAAGCACCCGCGCGGTGCATTTTTACATCATCGATTTGTTGTTGCCGTTCTCAATGATGTGTTTGGCATTCAAACGACAGCGAATAATCTTGTGCATGAGGCACTTGGCATCTGTAGTAAACTTCAAGTGGAATATGAGAAAATCTTGAGTGAAGAACGCATCGAGAATCTTCGACCGGGATTTGTTCGTGTCACATTCCCATTTTTCATGAGCGACAGTGAAATTAATTTTATATTGGAAGCACTCAAGATGGTCGCGACGGAAGCATGGAAGTTGCTTCCACAATATTTGGTTGATGAGAAAACTGGAGAGTGGCGACACCACTTGAATTCACTTGCGAAAGAAAGAAAGTGGTTGCACTCGATAAGATACACAGATGGTCGAATGCTGTTTAATGATCGGAGAATTAGTGCACCGGGTGGATTTCCACAGAATTTCGCTGATTGTCTTCAGATAGCTAGAAATCTCTTCAATCGAGCGAGAAAAATGGCACAACGTTCGACTGTTGACGATCTTCCAAATAAACTTCAAAATGAGACGGCAGAGAAACTTCGCTGGTACATGCTGCCGCGAGAGGCACACGAACTTCTTCTTGGTCACTCACAAAATGTCAAACATTCAGTGCCATTTGATCCCAATAAGCTCACAGAACCGCCATCATTTATTAATCACTTGCTGTATCACCGCACAAATTCCCTCTCGGCATTGGACGTGAAACGATATCAAAAGAGTCGAAGTCTACCCGATTCACCGCAAACCACAAAAATGTCACTCTCGCCGCCGCCAAAATGTGCGAGTCCAATACCCAAAAATTCACATCCTCTCGAGTATGCATCGCCACCGTCACCAATTGTGAGATTTACTTTGGGTGAGTTTGAAAAAAAATTTCAGGAGTTCCAAAAAAATTTTTAAAAATATTTCCTGTCCTTGACATTGTCACGTTCTCAATTACTTTTTGTCAATCTCAATTTTCTTTTCCGTAGGCGGCGAAGTTAAATGTGCCATGACAAACTTTTCTCCATCGCCCACACATAATTTAGCAGCTAGCGACTCACTGCCTAGTCGTAATAGGTAAGAAATCATCCCTTCAAAAAATATTCATCCTTTTTATTTTTCTTTAATTTTAAACTAAAAATTTATGAAATTCAAAATTTTATTTAACATAAGAATCAATAGAAATAGATGTTATAGTTGGAGCTCATCACTAATCTTACCAGCTCCGAAACCAACGCAAAAATTAAGTCCGAGGCGACTTTGCTCATGCTCGGTCAGCAGTCAAACAGATTTAAACTCGAGTCCTTTGTTGACTCCTGAAATTCGAATTGGGAGGTTAGCTAAATTGATTGAGAAAGAAAAAACACATTCATGTAGTTGCATTTTAATCCTGTCCTAGTCAGGGGGTGGAAGTTTTCATCCCTTGAAAGTTTTTTCCCTCATTTTGGCATTTTGTTGCATTCATTTGTTTGACTTAAGCACCGATTGGAAATTTCATTTTTGGTTGAAGCATCATAATCATTACTTTTTAAGACTTGACTGCTATCTCCTTTTTGGCTGTTGCTTTCGATGTGATAAAAATAATCTTCAAGAGCTTTTATGTGCAAAAATAAGAGCTCGAAAAATCTAATAGAAAATTAACGAAGAATTTTATTTGCATAAATTATTTTTGTGAGGATTTTTTTTGAATAAATTTGCAGATTTTATTTTAAGAAGTAAAATAATTTTCGCATAAAAGCTCTAAAAAAATAATTTTCACCTTGAACTTTAATTTTTTTCACTTTACACCAAAAAAATTAATTAACAGCAGTTGCAGCGACACTGAGCAGGACATTCAAGCGTACGTAAAGGAAATGACGAAGGAAATTACTAAAGAAATCAAATCAGAAATACGTGAGGTCATATCGCAGGTTGAGGATGTTCTTGAAAATTCAGAAGCTGTAGATATACATGCGGTTATGGCTCATATCAATAGGTAGAGTAGTTTAAAAATTGAGAAATATTCAAAATTAATTTTTTTGAAATTTTAAGGAATTTTGGTTTATTTAAATTTTTAGTGCTTTCAATTTTCGAATTTCATGAATTTCATTTTCATCACTGCACCTCACAAATTTTTGCATTAAATCTTCATAATAAAATTTGCACCTTATAAAATTTTTTAAATTCAATTTCTTTCATTCTCTGAAAAGTGCCGAGGATATGCACAAAAGTGACGCAGTCTCCACGGGCGACCTTGTTGAATATCTAAAAGGATTCTCCAAAGATTTGACGAGCGAAGTTATGACGGAAATTCGCGAGGCATCGAATGCGGTCGATGAATTTATTTCGCCTGACTATGCAAACCACATCAAGGACGGATGCGAAAAGAAAAGCTCAAAATTGTATAATTGTTAAATATTCAAAATTGGCTAAATTCGCTGATTTTTACTCACCAAAAATAATTTTTTAGAATGGCCAAGCAGCATCGATTTAGTGATACTACACATGACGCTTCATCAGATAAGCAGAAAATAGATCACGAGGAGAAGCAGAGATCGGAATCATTACCCGGAACTTCTGAGAAAGTTCACATTCAACGACCGTATACTGGAGCGATTTCTAAGCTTAAAACTATCGAACCGAGAGATGCTCTATCGTCACAGGATAGTGGAATAAACATGAGTTTTTCCGAGGATGAAAGGATGAAAAAGTTTACGAGGAATTCTATTGAAAAGTGAGTAAACATATAAATTGAATTAAGCTTGAGAGCTTCTATTGGAATTTTTATTTTATTGAATTCTTAAGTGAGAAACAAGTGAGGTATTATCGGTGCGCCGCGTTCTCAGTTTCACTGTTCTCTTTGCAAAAAGCTCCGCAGAACTCCGCCTTTTCCGAATAGCTTCGCTTTGAAATTATTTTAATTTTTAATTTAATGAGTCAAAAACAAAAAATAAATGTATTGTATTAATTTTAAAGAGACATACAAATGCATTTATTTTCCCATGGCGAAGTTAACTAAGTCACTATGTTCCATTTTCCTTTGTGTTCCATTTTCCACTATGTTCCATTTTCCAACGTGTTCCATTTTCCAGCATGTCCCATTTCCCACCATGTTCCATTTTATACCATGTTCCATTTTTCACTATGTTCCATTTTCCACTATGTTCCATTTTCCACCTTGTTCCATTTTCCACCATGTTTCATTTTCCACCATGTTGCATTTTCCACCATGTTCCATTTTCCACATGTTCCATTTCCCACCGTATTCCATTTTCCACCATGTTCCATTTTCCACTATGTTCCATTTTCCAACATGTTCCATTTTCCACCAAGTTCCATTTTCCACTATGTTCCATTTTCCACATGTTCCATTTCCACTATGTTCCATTTTCCACTATGTTCCATTTTCCACCAAGTTCCATTTTCCACTATGTTCCATTTTCCACATGTTCCATTTCCACTATGTTCCATTTTCCACTATGTTCCATTTTCCACCTTGTTCCATTTTCCACCATGTTTCATTTTCCACCATGCGTTTTTATATCCATGCCAATCGATTCCTGGTCCAATCACGAGTTCAACGATACCCATGAAGCCATAGTTCTGAAAAATGGACATTATGGCTGTCCGTGGCACGACCTATGGTCACGACTCGAAAAATCCTTAGTACCTCAGTCCCATATAAACTCCCGACGCTCAAAAAAATTTTCATTAACTCTCAAAAAATTTCTTACTCTCACGATGAAAAATTCTCACCACGTGTTTCTCTCTCCCATACAAACTTATTTATTTAATTTAATTAACTTTTATGGGTCTGCAAAAATTTTGTAGTAGCAGGTAATCATCTTCTCGATTAGCAGAATCAAATAAAAAAAATTTGAAGAAAATCCGTTGATCCGTGCGATCTGTAGAGCGCGTACAAAAAACGTCGCCCGGATCCTTGATCCCGGATGCTAACAGCACTCTTTTGACGATCCTGCCTGACCTGGGCCATGGATCATATAAGTGTGTATACTTTTTAGATTCGTAATTTGATGGCCTTGCATGTGGCAAAAGTTCTAGATCGAAATAAGGCTCTTTGAAGGCAGCAGGTGACAAAGAGAGTTTTCTCTCAAGATCGAAAACAATATATAGCGAAGCTATAAAATGAGATGGAAGAAATTGAATTTTTTTTTCTATTGCAAAAAAATCTCACCTGTGAAAACTCACCCTCTTGAAATTTGAATTTAAAATGACCGTTAAAACATAATGATCAATTTTCAAAAATTTTTCTTCTAGACAACGCTTCACGTTCGACGAGAATCACGATCAAATATCATCGCGTGAAAATTCCTCCGAGCCAGTCACATCGAGTACCAAAATTTTTAAACGACAAACAAATTTAGTTAAACGTTCATCGATTGACATTGATAATGAAGAGCAGGTGACATGGCACAACTTACCAAAAGAAATCTTCCGGAAATCTGCTGAGGTTAATTACAAGAATTAATTAACTTTTTTTATATTGACCCATCCTCAAATAATAATTTTTAATAATTACAACTTTTCCTGTATTGTTCATATTTTTTACACATGACATATTTAACAGATAAAAAAAAATATTTTAAGAATACAAAACTTAATCTTGTGTACAGACTTTAAGTGCTAAATGACGGTGAAAAAAAACTTTCCTATTTCTCCTTAATCAAATTGATATCTTGCATGTTAAATATATTTGTGATGAATTTATTTTTGTACTCTCAAAATGCACGGTTTGATATTTAAAGAGAAAGTAATTAAAAACATCTATTTTTAGATAAGAAATTTTTTTAAGTGAAAAAGTAGTGATGATGATAATAATGAACAGAATGTGATGAACAATTGTTTCGGGTATTGATTGATTAATTAAAAAGGTGTGAGAATATTAAAAATTATTAAAATTGATGACACACCTCAGAACTGTGTAGCGATCTTCATTAAAAATATATTAATTAAAAAAGAATTAAATATTAGCCGAAAAAAGATTGAAGAAATGTGAATGACGTAAGAAAATTATAAAATTCATTAAGTAAAAACTGTTTAAAAATAAAACATTCAAATAATTTTAAGATGAGCTTTTTCGAAAGCTTTTAATAATTAGATTTATTTTTCAAATGCAGCACAACCAATTTTAAAATCTTTCTTAAGTCATCAGACACTTCTTCATATCTCGTTTCAATTACTCAAAAATATAAAATATTTTTTTTTATAAAAATCACTATCGAGACTATTGAGACATCTCTCGAGCTTTCAACGCTTTAAAAATTTATCGAAAAAAATGCTTTTAGCGTGTTAAAGTAGAAAATAATTCAAGTTGATAAAATCAATCCAATTAGTGATTAACAAAAAATTATTTTTAGCTAAGCTTAAGAGAAAAATTTGAGCTTACGGTGAAAGCTCGGTTTTGATTTTATTTTAACTCATAAGAATGCATTAAAAAAGAAAAAAACATGATGATGTGAATGAATGGGCCAGAATATTTTAGATATGAGATATTTTTACATTATACAGTACTTAAATGCTGATAAAGTCAGTGTTATTAAAAAAATATTAAAGAAAGAACTTAATCAAAAAATTGACAAATCTTTTCATGCACAAAAAGAAAATCATCAAAACTTTCACAATTTCACTCTCATCAAATTTTTTCCTTTCAAATGAAAAACTTTTTAAAATTGCACAACGAGGAAGAAATGCACCAAATGATGGTGAAGGACGAAATGAAATGGAAAAGGATGAGTTTGGATATACACAAACATTTGTATATATTCGAAGAATGGGAAAATTGCAAAATGAATTTTGTAGGTATGAGGTTGAGAAAATGTTGAATGAATTTTTCATGAAGAACTTCAACAATGTTCGGAAAATTATTCACAGATGTTGAATGATTCTGATGAAAAGTTTCCTTCAATATTGAATTAAATTGTTGTTAGAAAAGTTTACGGAGAATTTTGTGATAAGAATTTTATTTTGTTTTAACGAAAATTTGAAAAAGCTCAAATTAAGCTTTTAAAATTCTCTAAACTTTTCTGCACAAAAATAAAAATTGGCATAATTTCTTAAGCTGATCTTAGATAATTTGTTGTAAATTTTAGTCTTTTAACTTGTTGTTGTGGTTTTCAGTTAATTAACCCCGAATTTTTTTAATTAACAGTTTTGTAAATTTTTTTCTATCTTTAAAACACCCAAAAAAATTGTCTTAAATTTTAAAAAATTTAAATAACTTAATTTTATTATAGAAAAACTTTTTATAATAAAACAAAAATCAATTAATTTTTATTTATCCCTTCAGACAATCGATGAATTTGATTTAATCCGCGATGGCGACAAAATTCTCGTCTGCGTTTCGGGAAGCAGCAGTTCAGTCTGTCTTCTTCATCTCATTCGTCAATTTAGTCGGGCTCGAGGTCTTCATGTTGAAATTACGGCACTGACAATTGGAGACGAAAGCACTGGAGTGGATCCACGTGCATTGATGCTGTACATGCGTGATTTAGGTGTGGAGCTTATTTATGAGACAAACAAAGATGCGATATCGATGAGAGACAAGCTCGCAGCTGTCGCTCGTAGAAAGGGATTTAATGTGATTGCACTCGGTGAGACGCTCGATAAACTAGCTGACGATTTTCTGTCATCAATTTTCTATAAAGGAAAAATTCACACAAAAAACCCGAGCTCGAGGTAAAAAAGTTTAAAAAATAAAATCTTTAAATTTTAAATTTATTCAATTTTTTAGTGAATCAAACATCAAAATAATTTCACCTTTAAGCTTCATACGCGAAAGAGCTTTTGAGGATTTTTCAATTTATAAAAATCTGCCATCGAGACCATCGCGACTATTTACAGAGATGCCATCTGGAGTTTGTTCAATGCTCAAAGTTCAGGAGGTTCTAAATCCAAATGTTTTCGACAACATTAAGCGAGCACTTCATCAGATGATGACGCAAAACTTTTCTAAATGTAGAAATTGAAAAAGTTTGCAATATTTTTTTATACTCAAAAAGTTTGATATTATTTTAAATAAAGTTTTATTTATTACAAGAAAAGGTTGAATTATTTTGATTGACTGTGAATTGAAATTTTGATCTGCTTGTCTTTAAGTAAGCAGATTTGATGTTAATCTTCTTCGCTCCTCTTTGACGTCATTGATGATCAACTTTGGTTATGACGTACCTAACATTTTCTCTTCATACCTCATTGTTGTGTCCAAGACCATCAATTAATGGATGAAGATGCCTTTAAAGCAGTAATTTTTTATGATGATTTTTAGTTAAAAAAAAATTATTTACGCCGATCCAGAAAATTTAATTTTCAAACTGAAAAATAAAAATAAAATTTATTTTTTTTCTATAAAATTTTGATTTTTATTATTCCTCGCATAATCTGAAGGAACTTTACTACATTTAATAATAAATTTAACGAATTTCTTTCTCATCCTCATCAGCTCAAAAGTGAACAAAAAAAATACAATAATTAATAACTTTCGTTTAAGGTTTTCTGAGTAATTTTTCATGTATCTAAAATCGAATTTGAATGTTAATTTCATAGTTTTATAACTTATGTGACTATGTTTGAGTTTCTCTAAAGAAACTTTCATCAGCAATTAAAAACTTTGCCATTTTTCGAGAGATTTTAAAGGTAACGCGATATATTGAGAAAAATTTAAATATTTGATGAAAATTCTTCTTAATTTTTAGATTGTTGACACTCTAACAGCTATGTACGGTTGCTTTTTATCGATCCATTTGCATGAGGATTTTTTTCATGCATCTCAAAAAACTCAGTTCATCCGAATTTTGTCCCAAAAAAATAAAAAAAATACTGGAAATAATGTCCAAATTTTAATTGTTAAAAATCGATCAAAATTATCACATGGAAAATAATTTATGAATTTTTTTTCAAGGGGTGGAAACTCTAATTCGAGAAAAAATTGTATAAAAATAGCGTTTGACTACACGACCACCCCTGAAACTTGAATTTTTAGCAGATCTGTGACTTTTCAATCGATAATTAAGTTTTTAAAATTTGCAACAATTTTCAATTAGAATATCTTGGTTTAAAATTTTAACGGTTTTTATGTTTTTGACATTCCAAAAGTTTAAAATTTCTTTTGTTTTAAATTTTTATCCCATCACATTTCACATTTTCAGAACTCAACAAAATTTTTTCATTCCCGTAAAATTTTTTTATGTCTCTTTCTCGCTCATTTAACAATTCAAAATTTTTTATAATTTTTCTTAAACTAAACTTTTTAACTCAAGACTTGTCATAATTAAGTTTAAAAAAAATTTGATGCAATTTTTTGAACAGAAAATTTTAAAACCAATTTTTTTTTTCTCTCTATTTTAAATTTAAAATATTATTGAAGAAAAAATTAAATTTATGCGCATGATATGAAGTAGAAATTGACGAAATATCCACAACCCAAAAAATCGTGTGCACACTCCCTAGGGTGGATATGATGCTGCCATATTTTTTAAATAGCGACGCATGAGAATTTTATTTCCGCGATAAAGTTGATGTTAAATTTTTGGAATTGATGTTGTCGATGGTCGATTTGTTGAGGTAGAAAATGAATTAACAACCACGGAAGATCTAAAAGAAATTGAAAAAGTTTATTTAAATTCATTTAAATGTTTGAAAATGTTTCTCACCTGTTGTGCTTCATATGACTTTTAACTAGATCACTATTGACTAAGGCGGCCATTAGGGAAATTTCACCGGCCATGACAGTGGCACAAATTACACGCGCTAGTTGCTTACTATTCTCAGCTGGATGTGTTATGTGTGCTCCCTTTACGCCGAGCATTTCTAAGCAGGCACTTTGACCGGGCAATACAGTTCCGCCGCCCACCGTTCCGACCTCTAAACTGGGCATCGTGCACGTTATGTACAAGTCATTGGGATTTTCACCGTGAAGTTCCATGTTCGTTGAGCAATTGCTGCTTGTGATATTTTGTGCTGGATCTTGGCCAGTCGCGATAAAAACGGCAGTGACCATATTGGCAGCATGAGCATTATTTCCACCTATGCTTCCGGCCATAGCCGATCCTGCCATGTTCTTAAGTTTATTGCATTGCACGAGTGTCTTGGCATCGGTCTTGAGTAAATTTCTCAGCACTTCCTCGCTAATTCTCGATTCGCAAACGACCCGCTTGCCGCGTCCCTTAATCCAATTGATTGCAGCCGGTTTTTTGTCTGAACAGAAATTTCCACTTAAGCTAATAATGTTCATTTCGGGGAAAGCATGTTGAACGATACGAAGAGCATTTTCAGCACCCTTCGAGACCATATTCATGCCCATAGCATCTCCAGTAAAGGCACGGAATCGAATGTAGAGCTGTGGACCATCGATTGTGATGAGAAGTTCTTGAAGTCTCGCAAATCTGCTTGTTGAGTCGAAAGCTTGTTTGATTGTCGTGAAATTGTCTGCAGTCTCCATCCAGCGTTTAGCTTGTGCGGCACTAACGACATCAGGGAATTTTACACATGGTGCACGAGTCATTCCAACGTCCTCAACGACACTTCTAACGCCATAATATGAAAGTGCTTTACAGCCGCGATTTGTTGATGCTACCAATGCTCCCTCAGTCGTTGCCATCGGCACAAAGACCTTCTTGCCATCGAGTATCAATGGACCGGCATATCCGACTGGTATTTCAACATAACCGAGAACATTTTCACAGCATGCATTGAGCACTTTACTGTAGTCATAGGTTCGATAGCTGAGTGTGCCGAGAAGGTCATTTGCCGACTGGAAGCCCATTCGTGTAGCGAGAATTTCCCTCCTGATTTTAACGCCACGCTCATTATTTTCAATTATTGTCTCAATCTTGTGTAATGGCAAGTAATTTCCACCGGCATTGACGAGCATCTTGAGCTCTTCGTCTGTCAATGCTTTTGCGCCTTCATCCGACATCATAATTTTAACACATTCATCAATCGATCTTGGTGGTCGGACTGGCACAAGAGCTGACTCAATAAATTCAGGATTATCTTCATCCGAATCGCCAAACACATCGAAAGCAGTCAAGTCAGTCTGAACCTCAGTATCTTTTGTCAGTGGATCTTCTTCCGAAATTGAGAAGAGTGCGAGCTTTCTTGGCGGCGATGACTCGCGAATAACAATTGGCGGTGATGATGGTGGCAAAATAATTCTTGGTTTTTGTACGGCTAACAAGGCAACAGCCGCTTCCTCCTTTTCACGTTTTCTTCTCTCCTCTTCCTCAATTTGCTTCTCTAAGTCCCTCTGAATTTGATTTGTGAGGTCATCGCGATCGAAGAAAATAAATTTAATGCAAAGTGCAAGCAAGAGAATGAGAATGAAAATCTGCTCGGTGCTGATGGACAGCCAGCGCATAATATATTCAGCAAAATCGCCCGATTCAGTCTTATTGAGGGTCTGCGGAATATTTAAATTTTTAACATCTGCCGGAACATTAGCATTGACATTGACGTGCGCATCCACAACCACATCATCGCTCTCATTGTCAAAAGTAATGAAGCGACTGTGGAAATGGACAATCATCAGACCACTCGACATGATGAGTTTAACGCGCTGAATTATTGGATTTTGTTTTTGGTCCTCTTCGCTTAGCGCTCGAATAAGCGACGGATCTCGAAGTCTCTCGACACTGCTCGATGCCGTGCCATTTGTGGTAGCGCCTTGTGAATTTCTGTTTCCATTGCGTGACAAGTCCAATGTTAGTGACAAGCATGCTGGATAGAATGTCATGAAGACGACATAATTGACGATGACAGACATAACGGCAAATCCGCTGAGCACCTCGAGACGTTGTACGCCCGAGAGTGTGCCAACACCGATCATGAGTGCCTCGACGATCGTATCGAGGGTGATTGCTGGTCCGAGTATTTCCATACCACGTGCGATATTTTGTGTGACTTCATCGGAATTTGAACCGCTCAACGCTAGTTTAGCTAAAATGCCAGCTTTTGAGAGGTCAATAAGGAGAAGAAAGAAGAAGAGTGCATCTCTGTAAGAAAAAATATTTTAAATAAAATTTTGAAAATAAAATAAAGAAACACTCACTTTAAGTCCGATATATCACTTTCCAAAAAGTTCATAATACTCGACGTAAATATGAAGCTCGAGAAGACGGTAAATAGTCCAGCAATACCTAAATGAGTAAGCGAAAGAGAAAATTCGTGTTAAATACATTTCTTCCTACTTCGTTTCGTTTTTTTATTTAATACACGATCATCAACAATTTCTTTTTTATATAAATGTGTGGTGTGATCGACGTGTATGCATAATAAATGGGTCAACATAACGAGCCGAGTGAGAAACACGCATGTTGTGAAGATCAATGGCATTTTTCTAATTTCCATTTTGAGAGTCTTAAAAAAAATTTATGGCGTCATTACGAAGACAGTTTGGTTGCGTCACAATAGGATTTTGTGTGTTCGCGATCACGAAAGCTCTTGATGGGAAGAGAAAAAACCTTTTTTTGGGTTTTATTGACGTCACTAACTGTTATATAAAATTTTTTGGTGAAACTAAAACTTATCAATTAGTTTATAAATTATTTTGCCTGAAAACTTTTATGATAAAATTGCTAATTAAGAATTTAATAGTTCTGACTTTTAGAGTTTGACTTTGACACAACCTGATGATTAAAAATTATCTTCCTTGGTTCATTAGGTGCTATAAATTTAATTTAGATTATCTTGCAATTATTTTGTAATCAACGCGTTCTGATTCATAACGTTGCAATGTTTTAATTATCAAAGAGCAAATCTTAATTATATTTTAATTGAATTTGTGACAGCTTTAATTGTGCGATCGCTATAAAAAATTTAATTCCTATAAAAAAATTTGCATAATTTTGACAATGATACAGGGAAAAATCAGAAAATGTGTTATTAAGGGGTGTAAAAAAGTATTGAGAGTAATTAAAGTTTGAGGAAATTAGAGAAAATTTTATAGAATCAAACTTTACGGTTGCTGCTGAATTTCAATATTTCATTCACTTTAAATTACCAAGTTAATTAGTTTTACACTGATTATTGTTAATTCTAAAGCAGTTTTTATCTTTCAATGTAATTTTTGCATTTTCAACTCTTTTCCATTCTACCCGACACATCTCGCATCCTTCTCAAAAAACAAAAGATTTTACTTTCAATTGAGGCGTCAATCCGCGATATGTCCATAAATAATTCGTATGTTGATCAACATTTTCGTCACTTCTTGAGCGCGCAAGCAGAGTCGCGAAATTTAAACAAGTTTTTTTGGTGTCAAACATCTAGAGATATGCGAAAGAGAGTCTACATGACATTATAACGTCACTCGAGTGAACATTTAGGTGTTATGTAGACCAATGTCCAACACCTCAATATCCATGAATGAGTAAAGATAATTTATATTTTTGCTCAGGGCTTTAAACATATATTTTAAAACAAACAATACCGAACCCGTTACATGATCGTCGCAATTAGGCAGTCGAGCTGAGTACGAGTTTATGCATACATGTGACATAATTCCACTGGCAATTAATTATAAGTGTCACACAGACAGACACGATGATTTAATCAGAAAGCAATTTCTTTCGGCAAACCCAAAAAAGAGGCACAAAATTTTGCAATCGAGTCTCGCGGTTTGTCCTTGATAACCCGGACATCACTCTCACCCCATGAGAGATCTCGGCAGATCTTCAGCAAAAACTTTATAAACGTGCAAACACATGCGCACAATAAAAACCAGTTTGCATGCTAATTTGAAGCAAACTTATATGCGAACCCGATAAAAGTTTGCTATCACAAAAAAGTTTTAATTTGAAGCATTGAAATAAATATATTTTTTTCGTGCATGCATGTGAGGTGATGTGAATGGCATAGAATCTCTCACAGTGACTACACGAACAGGTTGAAACAAAAGCCGGAATATTTTTTCTTCTCTCCGGTGAAGGACACAGACAAATATTGGCGCGGCACCCGATGATGCGTATTGATTTCATTCACAATTACGTGACTTCTTTTCATAATTTTAATTTTATAGTCACATCAACCGGGGTGGAGTCATATATATGTGAGAGGAGGATGATTTTTGAAGGTAAAAGGTGAATTTTTAAAGACCTGTTGAATTTAAGAAATTTCTTAGATTTAAAAATATTTAAATTCAATCATCGCAAACATTCAAATGAAATGCATTAAAACTACCTTAAATACAACCCGGATAAAACTTGAAAGTAAATAAATCCATAAAATTCCTCAGACGTAATAAAAAATTGTTTGCTTATCGATTTATTGTAAGTAAAGAATGCTGATAGGATTTTAAGCATATGTTTAATTTTTCATGCACGCGTGAAAATGTTTAAATACGAATGTCGCTTAAAAGTGTTTACCGCTCATGACGTCAGTAACTTCTTTTCAAACATGTGAAAGAAACTTTCCAAGAATAAAAATGTGTGATCCGAAATTATCGCGATCATGTGCCATTGAAAATTCCCCATCATGTCATCAAACCCATCCACTATGAAAACCATCAAGATTTCAATGGCTTGCGAAAATATCGGCAAGGTTGTCAATCCCTAACATAATGTCATTATCTTCAATCATAAAATTATATTATGAGCCATGAATCATATGGCAATCACACTAATAAAAGTGCTACCAGCGCCACAATCTCAAAAAATAATTTCAAGTTCATTTCACTTTCGGAACTTATATTGGGATAAATTGCAGTGAAATAAGGAAAGAACTGACTATGAAAAATTTCACTTTTTACCTCATTTTTGAGCAATTGCTTGCAATCTTCCGGGATTTCAATTAAGCACTTTTTTAGTGCACCACCAAATTACTCAACAACAAATCAATCAACTAATCGACAATCACGCTCAATTGTTATTTACTCTAATTTGCAATAAATCCACATGGACGGTGTATGTGAGATTTACACGAAGGCAATTGATGATGAGTGGCAAATATTGAAATAACATTGGGCTTAAATTTTCCTTCAATTATATTTAAATTTTATCCCCCTATTACTTTTTTTCAAATCAATGCAAAAACACAGTCTGAACGTGTCCATGTAAACTTTTAGCGCAATTTTCGACGCTTTATCTGAGTCAAGGGCAATTTTCGGCGTGATGCGACTTCTATTAAAAACATTTTAATTAAATTTAAACTGCTTTAAATTCTATTCAAGAACTTCTTCATGGTCATGATCACCGAGATGATGTGTGCGGTTAAAAAAATTAAATCCACAAGAGTTCTTTAAGTGCTCGCGCTATTATGCAACGAGTTGTGTCTAATTTTTTTGCTTTGTCTCTATTAGATAATCATTACGATGCTGAATGTAATGTTCATTGTTAAAAAAAGAGTTGTAATTAAAAAATTAACTCGTCTGATGACTGATTTCTTTTTTTTTATTAAAATGAATTTCATAATGGGTGATGATGAACTCGAGCGTTAATTAATTTTTTTAAACATATTTTTTAATTAAATTAATTTTTCTTCTTATTCAATATGAACCACTCGAAGTATTTTATTTCCTTTCAATCTATCTTAAACTAGCTGTAAATGTCAAGACGCGAAGAGATGAAGGAACAGACGCACAAAAAAGCGCCGAAAAGTAAACGTGGAAGTACAATCGTGTTTATTTCCTGCATTCAAACACTCGGCAATTAGAGCTTTTTTTGTGTGGATGTTTGGCTCAACTCCAAATTATGACATGACTTTTTATTCGCTTTTGTACAATGAACATTTTTACCCCTCTCTCGGTCGTCTGTTGAGTTTGTCAAGAAAAAAATTATTATTATTATTTTACTACCAAGGACAAAGGCACGTCGATGGGACTTTTATGAATGAATGATTCTTGAAAAATGTTTTCATTTCTACGCGCCAGTGCTGGGTGAGTATGCTGGAAATTTACACGAGTTTATTGACAGCAGACTTAATGAGTTTGAAATATAAAAAAATTGCGAAAGGGCTCTTGTGAATAAATCAACGAATATTTTTTGCCTTTGTCGATTACACACGTGTTAAGCTCGAGATCAGACTCGAAGTCGCCTTAGGTTGATTTTAATATTGAATTTTCATGCATTATAAAAGTAAAATTTTAGTGTCACGATTTTTTTGCGTCAAATAAATTTATCAAAAATGTCATGAGTAAAAAAATTCACGACCTAATTTTGTTTATTTTTTTTTCTAAAAATTTAACTTCTGTTTCCATGAACAAAGTAAGATTTTAAAAGCTTTTTAACTCTCACTTAACAAACTCATAAATCAAACGTTCCCTCTTTTAATTTATCGCAGTTCGTCATCGTCAAATAGACACAACAGCGGTGGCTAATTTGAGAGCTGTTGTTTCGTGTCGTACAATAAAAGAAATCTCTTCATTCATGCCACGTAACATTATGTCATCAAGATGTTGGACATTTTTTTTAATTGTCTCGAGAGTAAAAAATTCTTTTAATAAATTCAAATTTTAACGGTTTTTTAAAAACTACGTCGTGGATTTTGTGGATATTAAGGACACCTGCAGAGCAGTCTAAAATTTTTATCCATGATCTTCCATCGCATAAATTCAGCGTCACGTTTTTTCGATTGAAATTAATGCACTTCATTAAGGTGACATTTAGAATGTTTAACATCAATTTGTTTCTCTCAAACTGGTTTGCGAATGCAGAGTCAGCCATAAAATAACCGAAAATTTCAATTTCCGATGTCACATCTCTTTCTCAATGTGAGCATTAACATTTTTTAGTGTAACCCACGAAGTGGTGTAACACTTATATGCGCCTATTTCCGTCCGTCCGTCCGTCCGTCTGTTCCATCGAGATCTCGGCTCCTGAGATAGGTAGAGACTTCTAGTTTTCGCCAAATGGTAGGTCTATGAATTTAGATTCGGCCATTTTAGGAATTATGAGGGTCATGACCACAGGTCGTGCCATGGACAGCCCTAAATGCCATTTTTCACACAAATTTCCTGTTATATGGCTTCATGTATGTCGTTGAACTCGTATTTGTATCAGGAATCGAAAGGCATTGATGATATTTGAGGAATGTCTATCATGGCCATCCAAGAGTGCCACCAATGTCCATCACGGCCGGCCTGTAGTGCCCCTAATGTCCATTTTTTAAAAGTATGGCTTCATGTACCTCATTGAACTCGTAATTGCATCAGGAATTGATTAGCATTGATGATTTTTGAAGAATGACCGTCACGGCCGGCCAGGAGTGTCCAAGGAATGCCACTAATGTCCATTTTTTAGAAGTATGGCTTCATGTACCTCATTGAACTCGTAATTGCATCAGGAATTGATTGGCAATGATGATTTTTAAGGAATGTCCATCAGGGCCGGCCAGGAGTGCCACTAATGTTAATTTTTCAGAATTATTGCTGTAGGTCGTTGGAATTGAAATTACATCAGGAATCAATTAAAATTAATGGTTCCTTCATTGAAAAGCTTCTCCTAGCTTTTGGAAGCTTTTTTGGGAAGCTTTTATTAATTAATTTTCCAACACTGATCTGTTCCAAGTGGGTTACACGGCAATTCCCACGTGTGGGTTTTGAAACATTTTTTTTCTTCATATCCGCATGAGCTTTGTGACTGCAGCAGACAATAAAATTTACTTTCTAAAAAAATTGTCTCTGTGTATTCGTACACACACACACACGCGCGACCGACGCATTGTTGACTGATCGATGTCGAATCTTTTTTTAAATAGCTTTTATCTTCATGCGTCTATTAATGGAGATTTTAGTGTCACATCCTGTTTACTTCCTTTATTTTATTTAAATTTTAAAATTGCTCGAGATAATTTTTTTATGAGAATTTAATTTTAGAAAAGTCAAGAAACTTTTTAATGACTTTAAAATTGATTCTTCTTTTCATTAAGACTTTGCAAACTCTTTTGAAATTCAAAAGTAACAGCGGAAAAAATTATTTTTAGTTTTATTGTAAACAAAATGGGTGAAAAATTTATTTTCAGAAGCATTCACGTTGTTGTCCATACTCGATCATACATCAAAAGATAACCTCTCAAGTTAAAAAGTTTACTGTCAAGTTCAAGAGCTAAAAATATTCCGTTTGCATTCATAAAACTCTTTTTTTTCCTCTCCTCGAACAAATTTTGTCAATTGTCGCACGTAAAATTCCTTCCATGAATGAGATTTTTTTTAAAGAGATTTTCAATCACGTTTTGACTTCTAAACTGGGATTTTTGTCACATGACGACCGTTTGTCTCTTTATATCATCATCAATTTTAACACAATCTTCTTCTACCCGTGTGTGGCGTAAAATCAAGTTTTCGAATTCTTAATCACAACTTTGTTGCTAAGAATATTTTTTTCGTGTGTAGCGAAGTGTTTTTCAACATTGCGGAAATGTCTTTAGAATTTAAGCGATGATATTTCAATTCTTAAAGACAATTTGAACAAATTGTTGCTTCTCAAAATTTTTTAAATTTATCAAGTTGAGGAAACATGTTTAATAATTAATTCTATTCAACACTTTTCGATGACAGATTAAAAGTTTTTTTTCTGAACTCGATTCATTACTAAAAATAGCAACCGCAATATTAAAATTCAATCGATTAAATATTGAATTCATTTGCACTAGTTAGAGTCGAGAGGTTTCTAATTTAACACTCGTAAAAATGAGAATGTGGATAATTACTTTAAGCTAGCATGCGATTGATGTCAAAATATTAATTTTTAGGGTTTATTTCAATCGACAAAATTATTTGAAATCTTTTATATTTCGCGATAAATTCGATTTTATTAAAATAATAAAATTTTATTTAAAAAATAGTTTTTTCTTATTAAAATAATAAAATTATAGTTTGAGATATTTTTCAATCCCTTTTTAATCATCATCGAGTATCATTAAATTTTCATTGCTATTTTAAAATATAGCTCGACATATAAAAAATTTAATTTCATGGGAAAATATTTGTTATATTTTTTTCTCTTTTTAAAATCATTAAGAAATTTTTTATATTTTTGTAAGCTCACTAATTATTTTTTAAAATAATTAATTTATTGAAATATCACTAGTAGTTTCCTAATTACAAACTCTCAATCAAATTTTATTTATCACAAAAATCATTCACTTAATTTCGCCCTCAAAAAAAAACAGTTTATGAAACTGCCTACGCATGATTGTCAAAAATTGATTCTTCTCGTTAAACAAAAATATTTAAAACACCATAAATCGCATTTTTAATCCCAGCATGTACACACAAAAAAGTGTTTGTATGAAAAATTTTCCCATCTGTCTATTTTTGCGAGAAAAAAAATCATTTTGTTTATTTGCGAGAGGAAAATTGGAAAATATTGATAGGATGGATATAAATTATCGCTACATGAGTGAAAATCATCATTGCAACTTTTAAAAGTAATCAACACACGAAAACGAGATGATCGAGAATATTTTTTGAAGAAATTTCTGTTTATTTTTCAGGAAAACCTTTTTTCCTCGTGTTTTCTAGGGAAAACAGACACGTAAGACACAATTAGATGGGAAGCTATTAAGTGAAAAAAAACTACTGACGTAATTGCACTTTTTCACACTTCTTGCTTAGAAATTATATTTGTAATCAACGCCGGCAAGGGATGAAAATTTTTAATCACCACACATTTATATACAAAAAAAATTAAAATAATTTTTAACTCACCTAGAATGTATTTGGATCCTAATTTATGAAGATTACAGAACTGATAATAGCAGTAAAGTACAGCCGAGCACCGTACGATGGTCATAAGAATAACGTCAGCGGCAATGTATTGTGCCTCGAATCCGTCGCAAGACTCTCTCCAGCCGTGACATTGACGCAAGTGCATCGCTGGTTTATCGCCCATAAGCGGATCGCTTGAGCTCGCACTGCCACGATCTACACTGAACATGCATGCTGTAAAGGTCACGAGTGCCACTATCACTTCCCATGGGTGTGATGCACAAAATTCACCGTGTGCACGGAATAAATGTCCGATAGTCACCATTTTTTTATATAATTTTGTTTTATTTAGTTCCTGGCTCTGAAATGAATGAAAGAAATAAAATAAAATTATTTTTTGGGAAATTTCATAACTTCAATTAACACCTCGAGGCACACACCTAGTGACTGTTGGGTTTTTTACACTCTTGAATTGCGAGCAATTAGCAAAAGAACCTCACAAAAAAAATTGTCGAAAGAGTTGAAAAAACTAAGCTCTGTCTCGCAAGACTTGAGTCCCGAGACTGATTTAAAAGTTAAACATTCTGAGGCCATGAAGACGATGGCACTAGTCAGATATTCTTCCTTGCATAACTCGTTTTCTTAGCCTCAAACAACTATCTTCGGTGATGTTTAATTAAAAAAAAAGTTTCGGTAAGGAAGATTTTTTTTGGAGAATCTTCTTCTCTCCCCAAGCAAGAGGTTTCAAAAGAGATAAATTTTATTGACTCTTTTTTTTATCTGACATTCAGGTGCGTCGCGTTTTTATTTTTCTCCTATCTCGCATCAGACTTTAAGTCTCTTCATCACCCCTTTTACCAGAAGGAATAAATTTTCGCATTTCTCTTAATTCTCTTCCAGTCACGTGACTCCTTTAGGTGGCTTATATGAGCTGGTTATGATCTTCTTCTTGTCATCAACACGTGTTCATAATTTTGAACTTGACCGCGAGAATTTTTTGGTGAGCATGTGATAAAGATCTTGATCAATAAAAAGTATTTTTCAAGAATCTTGCCTTGTGGGGATTTTTCAGTTGGATTTTTCCGGTTTTTATTGGTTTTTAATCACGAGCATTTTGTGATATTTTACTACATAATATGTAAAGTGGCTTTACAGGTTGTTTTCTGTGCTTAATTCTATTTTTAGATTGTCCAAATGTGAAGACGAATAAATCACATTTTATTACTAATTTTTCTATTAAAACTTTTAAGATAAAGAAATTTAAACTCAAAGTTTTTACAAGGAAACTTCAATGAAAGCGGTTCTTCAATTCTCGTTTTCGTCTTTCTCTCGCTGTGAATCAATAAAATAATCAAAAGAGATTTTCGTACCTTTTTAAGAGCTGTGCGAATATTTACTTAATTTAAAAGTTTCATGTGACTTGCTCGTCCACGCCTTTTGATTTAAAGAACATTTTTTAAGTCAACATTTCAGAGTTAAAAAATATCACGTTCTCGAGCCATTAAATTTTGCCTACACGTGAAACTTCTTAAAAGTTTCATCTCATGTCAATGTACCAATAATTGATTGCAAAATAAATCCGAGAGAATTTTCAGAAAATAAATTATTAAGAATAATGAAACTTTATTGAATTTGCATACATGATTATTGTTTGCACAAAAAAAGTCGGAATAATTCAAACAAAAGAGAATCTATACATCAAATGGACTTAAAACAAGAATAGTCTCATGCACGTGTCTTTGACAAATAAATTCAAGTTCCATTCATCTTTCAAACTTTTTTTAAAAGTCCATAAATGAAAATCGTCGAAGAATTTAAAGGTTTTGTTTTTTTCGGGGAGGTTAAAAGAGTGAGATTTTATGGTCTGCACATACTGAATTTTGAAATGATTTTAGAAATTTAGATTGGAGAACAACTTAATTATCCTGAGAATGTTGATAAAAATTTAAATTTTCATTAAGAAATAAAATAGACTTTTTATTATCGAGAAATGTTCGATTAAATAATTCGCAATGCAATCCTCTTTGATATGAATTTATGTCTCGATGATATCACCGTCTCGAAAACTGTAAATATTTTAATTTTTCACACACAAGCGATGGATGATAATTTTGTTAAGAATTTAATTTAAAAAACAATTAAATTAAATAAAGACCTCATTTTAAATGATATAATTATCATCAATTAGCAGAGTTTCGAGTAAACAATATATTAATTTAGTGAATTTTTATCACTCATAAAAGTGACGATAACATGAAGACACACGTTGAGAAAAAATCGTGTGTTGACATCCTTGAAAGTTGAGCAGTAGCAAATAGTAGAAGAAAAAACCTGAAAACTCTTACAAAACTGCTAAGCATTAAATTACTTCTCTATACCACAACTATTGTTATGCCGACAACAAGCAACGAGTGATCATCGGTCATTTTAATGGATACTTCTTTATCTAG
This sequence comes from Tanytarsus gracilentus, assembly GCA_038502055.1. NCBI lineage: Eukaryota > Metazoa > Arthropoda > Insecta > Diptera > Chironomidae > Tanytarsus > Tanytarsus gracilentus. The sequence goes on along the minus strand of JAXRKN010000045.1, from coordinate 6,245,116 downwards.
AGGGAGTCGAGACTTCTTTAGCTTCCCACATAGATTTTAAAAACAATTTTTTGCGTTAACTAATGGCACAAAAAAAAGTCAATCAGGAAGTTTTATGGTTGTGCACGTGATTTTGCATATCAGTTTAACTTTTTTTGCTCTCTGCATTTAAAAGAAGATTTAAAAAAATCAAATGATTCTTCATCTGACATCCATCGCCTATGCAAACATTTTACGAATCTTCCACCACGGCTCTTTTGCTGCTTGTTTTACGTAACCGCTTTAAATTTACTTTTATGCTCTCCACACGCACACTCACACACTTAGCTGTTTATTTACAACTCGTGCGTTTCTCATGAATGATAATGGCTCGTCGATCTGCATAATCATTGAAGAAGGGCTAATTATGGTTGAAAACTTCTTTCGTTAAAGTTTATGATTTTTTTTCTTCAAAATATTGAATTTAAAAATAGATGACATTGAAGTTATTTTGTGATGATATCACTGCACCTGCTATAGATGGGATTTTTTCTAGGTTTATTAAAACTGGTATATAATGAGTAAAGTGGATCAGAAGATGCTGAGGAAGATTAATGTAGCTTGAAGTTTCGCTGCCATTTCAATGGTGGAAAAAATATAAAAGTGGATGAATCATTTAATGCATAAAAAAAGTAATTCACATTACAATTTTTTCTCAAAATTTAGGAATCGAACTTATTAAAATTAACAATTTCATCAAATGTCTTTATAGTTTAAATTTTCCATTTATATTTTAAGATTAAATTGCATAATGTTAAAACACGAAAAAAGCCAAAATAATTCGATTTGTCAAAGGAGCAATTACAGGTTATTAATTAACTCTTCCTCCAGCTCAATGAAATATCGAGCTTTTGGTCACGCAAACGCAAAATCGAATTCTCAGTCCTCTTAATTTTTAAAGCCGTCGTCACTCAGTCTAACAAACGATCACTTAATTTTCTCGTGTCTCTTTTCAAACATTTCTTAGCACATCTGTGATTTTTTACCTCCTTTTATCGATGCCGAAATTGCGCGGTTCATAATTTTTAAAATATATATTTATATATTTTTGGCTATAAAATTGTGTCACCATCTTTTTTATATGAAAATAAATATGCAACATTTAAAGAAATGAGTTGAAATATCGCACAAGATACAAATTGAGAATTGCATAATTTTCCCTCATATCTCAGAGGCTTTAATGGCCAATCCATTAAGCAAAAAAAAAATAAAGAAGTGAAAAACATGAAGAGGTTTGCATGTAATTGTGCTCAACACTGCGATATATATAAAAATTAATACTTTACGAGTGAAAACCATCAATCGCATTGGCAATAATGTTACTGCCAGTCAGCGTTTTTGGAATTTCGCAAAATTTTCATTTCTCTTCGGCCTTTTCTCTTTCCGACGCGTCCAATTTCAACTTTTTTATATTGTTATGTGCAGAAAAAAAGAGTTTGCAAGTTTAAATTGAAAAAAATGAGTTTCACCTCGCTTTTGTGCGTTAAAACGTTAAATATGTACTTGCGCTTACAACAACGTTCACGATGGCAACTTTTCGGAGGAAGTTAAAGAAATTTCTCTTAAAACAATTTTTTTGTTCCTCTTTAGGCTTTTTAAAAAATCATTCATACATTTTTATTACATTTTTTTTACTCCGCCGACGTAACAAATACAGCCACCTTGAGATTGTGCGTTAAATCCGGTACCGCAGCAGGCAACAAAGTCATTTTTAAAGAGGTAAATGTTCATATTGCCATGTGATTGAACTTCATTCATCTCTCACTCGACCGCAACAAAAATATACCAAAAAAAAATCATCCTTCAAAATGATGATGATGAGACTTATGGAAATTTAGATGTCGCACGCGTATACACCTTTGTGAATAATTTTAAAACTTTTGGGCAATTTATAATGATTTTGAAATTTTCACACTTAAGAAGAAGCCGATGTTGATAGCTGTCTGATAAATGTGAGTCAATGAAAAAAAATATAAAATGTTGAATGGGTGTTGATTGATAATTCAAACTTTGAGATTTGTCAAGGTACACGTACGCGAAGTTGAATGATTTATGAATGAAGCTTTTTTTATCTAAGAACTATTATTATTATTTTTACAATGTATTCACTTAGAGATACTACGGAATATTGAGAAAAATTATTTTTTTTACCGTTGCACTTTAATCACGATCTAATTACACAACAGTTTGTAAATTCTTCAAGACCAATGTCATATTTACCATTGCTTTAAGCATGCTAACTGCCAATTATATAACTCAAATAACGCACATGATCGTCAAAAAGTATTAAAAAATATTTTTTCCATCATTAATGCACAAAAATAGCATTCATAGGTTGATCTTGTGCCGAGAGCTGTTGGCAACTTACAAATACGTGCAGAAAATAAGATATAAGTGGAAATTCAACACTGTCGCATTGCCACTGCAAAACGCGACGAGGAGATGAGGTCAAGGAGACTGTGATTACGAATGAGTAGCGAGAGAGTCGAAAAGGAACTAAAAAGTAATTCAGATGTATTAAAATTTAAAGCCTACGTCGTCATCAAACAGCTGTAAAAAAGGGAAATTCAAAAATTTTATAATCAACACCGCTTCGAGCATATTAAAAAGTGAGAAGGCAAAGAATGGCTCGAAAGATGTAAAAGAGAAGTGAAAACTGTAAAGCGGAGGAGAAAAAAAACTGTTTACCTACATTTTTCAAGAGACGCATATACAACACTTTACAAAAATTTCATTCAAGCTTTTGATATACTCGTATTTATATTCGCTAAGTGACGAGTTAGGCTTTTCTTTTCTTTTTTTTGTCCGGATGAAAAATATAAGATGCATTTGGAAGAAGAAAGTTTGATTCCTGTATGTTGAGTGAACTTTTTTTAGATTAATGGATTTTAAATAAAAAAATGAGGTCAATTCAAAAAGTTCTTCGTGGACTCGTTTTAAACTAAAAAAATGTTTCATTTTCCATATTATTCCACATTTTAAACAAAAACCGTTATAAACTGCAGCGCAATTAATTTTAATTTTCTCAAAAATTATTTTTTGCATAACATATTGCGAAAAAAAGAAGAAAATTCACTGAAAATTTCGACTTTACAATTTTCTTATCGTTTTTTTAGAGAATATTTTTTTCTCTTGCTTATCAATCGATGACTAAATGTCATTTTACACTCAAAAATCTCCCAAACCACTCGCGTAATTTGCCCTGAATTTTTCGTAATCATCTGAGAGAAAGTTTTTCATGAAAATAAAAAGTTAAATTACGAAATGAGAAATTCACACATCTCGCTATCGACAATTTTTCCCCTTTTCATATCACATCCGTTTAATATATCCTTCAATAGTTTTGACTTACCTAATTTTTCACTATATTTTTTTGCGGTTTTTTGACCACTGATAAGAAATGAATTTGTTCACAATATTTTTTTTTTCTAAGTGAGAAAATTTTACAATTCTTTTTTTAACAGAGAGTTTTTCACCTAAAGTTTTTCCTTTATTCAACTTTTGTCACTTGTTAATCGATTGATTGTCGTCTCACTCAACATTCATTTCAACACTTGGCCAGTTCTGCATATGTGAGCACTAGCGAAAATCGTCAGAAAACATTTTTTAAACGTCTATTCACGTGAATTGACTGGAACTAAATAATATTATAGTGGAAGAGAAAAAGAAGAGCTGATTTTCAGCTGTGACTAGAGCTGTGCACTTCCATGCATTTATGAGTACCCTTTAAATCGTTTAAATTTTCATTTTCCGTTGATAATTAAAAAATATTTTATGCGAAATAAAAAAATTTCTTATCAATTCATTGTTTCTTAAACAATAACAACATTTATTTTATCACACACGCAACACACACACCTCAGTCGATAACGAAATTTTGGAGCGATTGGAGGTGCTCTTGAACAAATAATTAATTATGGGTCTATCTGACGAGTTGCAATTGCAAATTTTTATCATCATCGGTGTAGCTTCATTCTTAATTCTAGCACTTATTTTAGCTGTGTCCTTGCTGGCCTATTATGTTACAAAACTCTACAAAGAAAAGCGGGATGAGAATTCTTATCTCAGGTATAATTTATTATATTGCAGCCTATATTGACTTTCAAGTCACTCACGCTTGCGCAAAAAATGTCGTCACGTTACAATTTATTTTCGAATAGAAAACACGGCGGAGAAAATGGCTATAAAAATAATGTGTACAGTAATAGTGCCTTAGACCTTGATGATGAACTTAACAGAAGATACACTATGCACAGACCAATAGAAGAAAATCCACAACCGCCTTCTTTAAGGTCTTTTGGAACAATTGATAGCAGTGGACAAAAGAGTAAACAATCGAAGTGAGTTTTATTTTACGAATTTAATGTGTGAGCTTCTTTTGAGGGAAAAGGTCGAGGGAACAAAAAATAAATAAATTAAAAATTAGGAAATTGAAAATTTTAGGATTCGAACCAAATTTTATTGTTTCTCTTTAAAGCAATTTTTGAATCAGTAATTTTTAATTCAGCATTATTATTTTATCAAGTGATTAAATCATACACAAAAAACCTCAACATAAAATAATATAATTTACAATTTTGTCAAATCCCTAAAATTTATAGTTTAAACAACATTAAGTAATTAAGGTGATATGTCATTGTCTTACATTATCTTCTCTTTCCTTGTAGTAATAATGTCGTGAAAACAAAACCTTCAGTTATAGACGTAAGTGAAGAGTTTCGTTGGCGAAGCAATTTAGACGGTGCATCAAAATATAATTCAAACATAATCATGGTAGAGACTATTGAGAGCGAACACGAAGGAAGGACTGCGATTTAATGATTTTCACTCTCGTATTAATTTATTTAATGGAAAACTTTTTTTTGATTGTCGAATCGAGTCTTAACTGATAAGATATTTTCTGACTTCTTCTTATTTTCGCAATAAATTAGACATTAATTTACTTGTATGCAAGTTTTGTGTTCAACTTTTCAGCGGTTTTTCAGATTTGAATTTTTTCGAACCCTGCACACAACAAAATAAAAAAACATTGAAATAAAAATTTCATTTTTATTAAATTAATTCATGAAAAACTAGTTAATAATGATATTGGCGCGTGCATTTCGATCGGTCTTAGGGCCATCAATAGTAAATGATTGCAGGTGAGTTGAAGAAATTGTTTAAAACAAGTGAAAATTAGGTTTATAAATTTTCAAAATTGCTAACCAAAAAAAAATATAAACTTTTTTTTAAGATTTACACAAACAGCAGGAACAAGGCAAATGAGACAGCCGCGATTGAGAACGCCTGCCTGGTGGTATAAAAAAGAAAGAAATACAAAACACGATGAATTGACTTCTTCTAATAAGAGTTTTATAAAAGAAAGAGTTGAAGCCGATTTTGGCCCTCGAGTGCAACACAAAGGCTTCGAAACATACGAATCGGCATCGCTTCTCAAAGTTCCGACTATAGAACCGCGAGAGTGGAAAAAAGGAATGACTCGAGTTGGCACAATAGGAAGAAAACTAGGACATTATCCACTTTATCTTAAAGATGGCACAAAAGTCAATACAACTGTGCTGCAAATTATCGATAATCATGTAGTAAAGTGTTATGCGACCGGCGAATATAAACCCTTCCAGAAATCAGTCACTACTTATGCGGCTGAAAAGAAGAATTCAGAGAGACCGTGTATCCTCGTCGGATCGGAGTCAATTGATCCAAATACATTGACAGCAAACTACATTGGATTGTTTAAAGGAAGTGGTGTACCGCCCACAAAGCTTATCTGCCGATTTCCCGTCTCAAAAGGTGCTGAACTTCCACCCGGCACACCATTGAATGTCTCTCACTATAGAGTCGGTGATTATGTGGATGTTAGAGGAAAGACGTGAGTAATATTAGTAAATTACAACATCATGAACTAAACAATAATTTTTAGCATCAATCGAGGATTTCAAGGTGTCATGCGACGATGGGGCTTCAAAGGCCAGCCAGCAACTCATGGTGAATTAAAATTCGTAAATAAAATCTTCACACTATTAACTAATTTCATTTAGGTCAAACTAAAACTCATCGACGTCCCGGTAGCTTATCGTCAGGTCTCCCGAGAGGTATTTGGAAGGGTAAGAAAATGCCTGGTCACATGGGTTACAAATGGCGAATAAATCGAGGATTAAAAATCTGGCGAATTAATACAAAAACCAACACAATGTGGGTTTCGGGACACTCAATTCCTGGCCATCCAAATCAACATGTCTACATCTACGATACAAAATTGCCGTTGAGACAGCCTAAAGAACCACTTCCCTATCCAACTTTCCTCGGCGATGATTCACAACTGCCAGAGGACATCTACGAAGAGTCTGTCCATCAATATGGCGATGCAACAATCTTCTATGAACCCGAGAAATAAGTTGTCTTTTTTTGTGAATGAAAGCCAGTGATGTGCTGCGCATGTGTTAGTGACGGAGAAGATATAAAATGAAATTTGTATACACTGACCTATTTTTGGCTCTCATGTTCACTCTCAAATATTACTCAGCGCATTTTAAACAGAAAAATCTTAAATAGCATTTAATTAGTGTTTTAGAAGATGAAAATCACAGATTTAAATGACGACGAATTAATTGTAATATTTTCTAAATGCAGTGAGTTAGATCATCGGAATATTGCGAAAGTGTGTCGTATTTTTGAGAAAGTCATCGAAGTGCATTTTAACGAGAAGAAATGTCGAAATTTACTGGTTGTAACTCACATCAAAAACCATCCAGAATTATTCGAAAGGACGCTGAACGGCAAAATGAAGTACGCTGAGAGATTAAGAATTTATCAAAATTGGATGTTCGCCACTTGCCGACAAATGTCGACGAATCAGCATAAAGAAAATTTTGAGACGCATTTAGAAATGGATAGTTCAAATTTATACACGGCAGCTCTAGGTGAATTTAATGTATATGGAAGAAATGAATGTGAGGGATTCGATGTCGAGCCACTCTTCTCGGCTGGCGACAAAAATGATTCGAAAATAACGAGTCTCAAGCGAAGAGGCGATATAGTCGTTGGAAGTAGAGCAATGGGCACAGTTTTTACTTACGATTATGAAAATGAATACAATGAAGAGTTTGTGAGAGACTCATGCGACCCAATTCTTGACGTTGACTTTTACGACGAAAATTTTGTCACCGTATCTCGATGTGAAACGGCATTTCATCGATTATCATCAGAGCTGGGCATGCAAACGTTTGATTTTGTGAACTCTATGAATATGGGCTTCAACACAATTAATTTTAATCCCACCGGCGCGAAGATTATCGGCTCTAAACTCGAATCGTTGCATTTAATTGATCCAGCACGTTCAGTTGTTGTCAATAGCTACCTCAATAGATCTCAAGTCTATCATACCAAATGGCTCAGCGACACCTCATTTGTTTTTACATCCTACAGCAGTCCACTGAGCCTCATTGATGTCAGAACAGACTTTAAACGACAAGAGTTTTCATGTGGAAATTTTACAGCGACTTCAATCGATTACGATGGACGATATGGCATTATTTATGGAACTCTCTTGGGCATGTTGGTGTTGTGTGATTTAAGAAATTTGCGAACATTTGAGAGAGTTTATCATCTCGACACCTCGGCAGTTTGTCGCCATATCGTGTGCGACGAGTCACATCTCTTCGTTTCAACGGACAACGCAATACACTTGCTGAATTTCAATTTTTAATAAAATATAACATTTATGACCACTTTAATGTTGCTTTAAAAATAAATTTGGAAAAAATCGAAGACCCTCGATGGACTCATCTCGACAAACTTTACCAGCCCTCTCGGCAATAAGAAATCTCTCGTGTGCCAACAGCACGCTAATGTGTTTTTCCCGAGCACACTCTTCAATCGACATTGATCCCACTTCCTCGACAATTTTTTCAATCTCTTCAGCCACTTGTTCATCGTTGTGGTTTTCGAGTTGAAGAATCATTGCACCTGATGGATATTGGCGAAGCTTCATTGGACCATTGAGAAGTTTGCAAGCATTTAAAACGTCTTCGGGTGAAACAAGTTCTAATCCACGTGCTCGATTAATTCGACAATAGACTTCAGTGATTGTCATCATTCCACCTTGCTCCTATAATTTATATCACTTAAAAATTTATAATTAAATGCTATTAAACTCACCGTAATAACATCGAGTAGTGATTGACAAATTTCATTGCCGAGACTCCTCAAATACTCATTGTTGTTGGTGAAATTATCCTTTGTGACAGGGTCGTCAATGCCAAGGCTCATGAGAAGAGATTTAAACTTTAACGTTTCATCTTCATTTCCGCCCTCGCTCGTCTTTTCTCTAATTTTTTGGCTAACTGCTTTCGATATATTAACCATCTCTTTAGCCATTGTCATGAGCTTGCTCAAGTCTTGGAAGGCAACCGTTATATTTTCATCTGTTTGCTTTTGCTTCTCCTTAATACTCTTTTCAATGCCAACAATACCGGATCGTTGCTTAATTCTTGGTGGCGATGACGGTGAATTCACACTAGGCTGTTCACTAATCTGCCATACACGTGCCATTAGTGTCTCATTGAGGGATTGAATAAAGGTAGTTTGAATTCCATTTGGACCGGAAAATTTAATAAAAGTAGCGCTGCTAAATTCCATTGGTCCTGGTGATTTTTTATCATCTGTAGTAATGTCAGCTAGTCTAACCACGAGCCTTTTCTTTTTACCAAAAAACATTGATGATCCAATCTCTTCATCGAGGGCTTTTATAAAATGATGCCTGAGCTGGATGATGTTGGAACCTCTTGAAAATTCACCAGACTTTCCCCAAAATGTTCGATGGGTTGTTAGTATGAGCTCGCCGTCTTCGAACAGTGTCTTAAATTAAAGAATGATGTTAAAATCCAAGAAATAAATTTCTTTGAAAAAGATCCAGCTGGATCTTAAAATAATGTCACTTATTTTAAGATCCAGCTGGATCTTTTTCAAAGAAATTTATTTCTTGGATTTTTAAAAACAATTTTAATTAGCAGTTACCTTCTCATTCCCATCGTAAATCTTAACGGAATCATGCTTAGTCACGACAATTTCACCCTCAATTAAGCTTGCTGCGGCAAATTCAAATCGATTCATTGTAATTCCATAAATATAACAAATTTTTCGATTTTTTATAAATTAAAAAAAAAAGTAAACAAAAGGGGGAATCAAGTTCAGTTGAAATAAAATTGAAAAATGTTTTGAAAAATCTTAAATAAAATTTATTTAATCTTCACAATGAATAAGCCAAAAATAACGTTTGGAGCGATTAAATTGAATGTTGCAACTTCAAAAGCAGCTGAAGAGAAGAAACAAGAGTCATTGTCTGGTAATATTCATGAATTTTCAAATTGCCGACATTTTTTTAATAAAATCATTTTTATTCGTTTTAGGTTTCGGATCTTTTAGCGTTCCAGTCGAGACAAATAGTAGCGTTAGAAAGGCTATTGAAGAAATCGAGGATGATTTGGAGTCGAAAAAAGTTCAGGAGATCATGGGAATCTCAGGATTCGGCAGAAAAGCTAAACAATTCGATATTAATGAGATGATAAGTGAGGCAAAGAAGAATGCAAAACCTGTTCATGAAGTTGTAGAAGAATCGCAAGCTTCTCAAGATGACGACGACGACGATGATGAGTTCATTGGACCAATTCCAACTATGCAATCAAAAGATAAAAACAGCGATAGCGATGACTCGGATAGTGATGAGGAAGAGGAAATGGTAGAAAAAAGCGTTGCCTACCGAATTCCAGCATCGCACGAGGTTGAAATGGTTCACGGTGGTAAGGCTGTTGCTGCGTTGGCGGCCGATGCCTCTGGTGCTCGCTTAGTCTCAGGAAGTATCGACTATGAGTTGTGCTTTTGGGATTTTGCTGGAATGGATAAATCTATGAAGAGCTTCAGAAAAATTCAGCCATGCGAAAATCATCCAATAAGATGCGTTCAATATTCGCTTACTGGCGAGTACATTTTGCTCGTTTCTGGAAGTTCTCAAGCGAAAGTAATCGATCGTGATGGATATGAGAAGATGGAATGTGTCAAGGGTGATCAGTATATAACGGATATGTCTAAGACTAAAGGACATATTGGTGGTCTTACATCGGGATGTTGGCATCCGACTCAACGCGAAGAATTTCTCACGAGTTCACTCGACTCAACTCTAAGACTTTGGCACTCGAGATCGAAAGAGCAAAAACAAGTAATTAAAACGCGAGCACAAGGCGGACTCAAGACAACGCCATCATCGTGCACATTTAATCGAGATGGCACTTTAATTGCGGCTGGTTGTCTCGATGGCTCGATTCAAATGTGGGACACTCGAAAAATGTTTGTCAACACAACCCATTGCGTGCGTGATGCTCATCAGAAAGGCAGTGACATTTCATCGGTTAGCTTTTCGCACCTTGGAAATTCACTGGCGACAAGATGCAACGATGAGACGATGAAATTGTGGGACATGAGAGCACTCAAGAAACCCCTGCACACATTCACCGGATTATTCTCACGATATGACACGACTGACGCGACATTTTCACCCGATGACTCACTGATAGTGACTGGCGAGTCGCTTGAGAAAGGAAAAAGTACAGCAAATTTATATTTCTACGACACAAAGACCTTCGAATGCATAAATGAAATTCCAGTAACTGACTCACACATAATTAAGACTCTCTGGCATCCGAAGCTCAATCAGATTTTCGTTGGTTGCGGAAATGGAATTATTAAAGCGTATTATGATGACAAGAGGAGCATGCGAGGCGCCAAATTGTGTGTCGTCAAAACCTATCGCAAAAAGAAACAAACTGAAATTGCCGGAAATGTTCAAGCGATTATTACACCACATGCACTGCCAATGTTTCGTCAAGAGAAATCGAGATCACTTCGAAAGCAAATGGAAAAAGATCGAATGGATCCTGTCAAGTCGAGACGACCTGATTTACCGATTACGTCGCATGGTCAAGGCGGCAGAGTGGCATCTAGTGGTGGCACCTTATCATCGTATGTCATCAGAAATTTAGGACTTAGCAAGCGAGTCGATGATGATCAAGATCCACGCGAGGCAATTCTCAAATATGCTAAAGAAGCCGAAGAAAATCCCTACTGGATTGCACCTGCTTACAAAAAGACACAACCGCTGCCCATCTTTAATACTGAAGAAGCTGCTGAGAAAGAAGACGAAGAAGGTGAAACGAGTGGTGAACCGGCAGCGAAAAAATCAAAAGATTCTTAAACATTTTTAATAAATTTAATGTTTTTCGTGCTTTAAATGAAATAAAGTAATTAATTGTATTAAAAATTAAAGCTTAATAGTGACTTTATTTAATTTTTGGATTTTGAAAAGTTATATTTTTCCTGGATCTCTCACATTTATTTAAGCTAAAGATATTTCAGCTTAGATAAAATTATCAACGATACTATACTATCTAATTATTAACTAAGCTCAGTTACCGATTTAGAAGGGCGACTGATGACGGAACGATGTGGAAAATGAAACCAGCTCTCTCGACCTAAATTGTAAGTTCAAATCCTAGAAATGTTGATTTCACTGAAAGTTCATTTCCAGCCGTGAATCTGATAAAGTGAAATCGATGTTTTTTTTTTCATAAATTTTATAAAATCTTTATTTTTTCATAAACCTTCACATTTATTAAAATTTATTAAAATAAGTTCAATTTTTCACTGTGATATGTTTTTTGTGCTGATCAAAAAAATTTAAAGCGAATAAATAAAAAATATCAAACATATTTTGTTAACAAAAAAAACTTTCGCTTGATCAATCAACTCTCAATAGCGACATAAGGATTAACAAGATTATCGCGTGTACGTTTCATTGACATTACAAAAACAGAAAGCAATAAATTTGTAGCATAAATGCCGGCTGTTATTAAGAAGTATGCACCGGGGAAGTAGGTTAGAGTTTTAGCGTAAACAATTGCGTATAAAGGCACCGATGGGAATCCAGAAATTGCTTCAAATGCGGTCGTGATGCTAAATACTTTTCCGATTTCATTGTGAGGAACTATAGTTGTAATTAATGTCCTGTACATGGGACTCGCTAAAATTCGGAACATTGAACCCAACGATATGGCATACATTTGCCATCCGTAAACAGCAAATGCTTTCAATGATGCATCAACCACTCCACTTATGACCGATATGATAATCAAGGTCATTTCAGAAAAGTGAAGGTGCTTTTTAAGAAGGAAAATACCAATGAAGCAGCCACTAATCGAGAAAATTATGTTTGTAGAATCGTATAGGTTGTGATTTTGTAGGCTCCATCCGAATCTTTCTCGCTCGAAGAGATAGGAAACTGCAGCCGTTCCACTATAGGTAAAAACTGTAAGCACCAGCATGGTCATAAGACTCAACAATATCCTTCGTTCCTTAAAAGATCTCTTCTTAAAGCACGTTTTTAGCATTTCCATAAAATGCACGGAAGACATTAAAGTTTTAAGATTATCACATGTTGACACACTTTCCGGTACAACGATTGATTCATCAACACAGCAAATCATTATGACTGCAGCTAGAGCTGCAAATGATGCGGAAATGACAAATACTTGAGTTGCATCTGTGTATGGAAGAAGAAAGTTGCATGTCATGTTGCCAAGCAGAACACCCAAAAAAATTATCATTTCAACAATTGTTAGCCTATTAGCTCTTCTCGATTCCTCGGTCGTGTCTGTTATGTAGCAAAGAGATGCTGTCAAAAGACAGCACCAACCGCCGGAAATTGCTTGTGGTATGTAGGAGATAATGTAATACCAAGGGCTGATCGGATGAATGTAGTCAGAATAGAAGCACACAAAGGTCAGTAAAATTAGAGTCACTGTAAATCCAGTAAAAGTTGAATTCAGAATTTTTTTCCTTCCAAATTTATCTGAATACGGTCCGAGAAAGAGAGAGAGAATTGCTGGCACAATTGAGCTGATTAAATTGACAGCCATTTGAAATTCAGCGACTGAAGGTTGAATTTTTTCCTCAATTTCTTTCGTGCTATTTTCATTTTTACTGATAATATAACATAGTGTCTCATTATAGCCAAGTTCATCCGATAGGCTAAAGCATGTCGCTTTCAAAATTTGGTTCTGCAGTAAAGTTGAGGGCAAATTATTCCCGAAAAACAGACAAATCAATGCGAATTCAAGAAAATATTTTCCTCTCGAATTTAATTGTGCTGGTTGTGACTCGTGATCTTGACCGTCAAGAATAGGATCATCGTCATTATCGTCATCATTTTGACTCAAAATTGGTTGATCCATGATTTAAATAATTTCTCTTTACAATTAAAACGCACATGCACTCTTTATTGAATCAGCGAGAGCACTAAACTCGATTATTTTGAAATGAACAAAGAATATTTTAATAATCTGCGATGAGAGAGAGAGAGTAAAAAATTTATATACTCGATTTTCAAGTGCAAAACTTATCAGCACAGTATTTGTTTGTAATTAAGCGTTTATTTCACACATTTTAAACTTTTATTTATTTGCTTTGAGCTATTCTGGTATTTGGAAATTGAAAATTGTGTGTCAGTATTTATTATTCAATTTGAAACAGCTGATGATGACACACCTCTGGAAATCCGTTTAGGACATTTTTTTATTTCCTTCTTATTTTACGCTTTATTTTAAACTTCTATTTTTATAATTTTAAATTAAAACTTAAAACATTAACTAATTAATTAATTAAGTATGCAAAAAAAATAAAATATAAATTTCATAACGGTGATTTAAAATTCAAACTTTTAAGCGTTCGACTTGGAGAGTTTTTCGCATTGTTTTTCTCGACGTCGTGTGTCACTTTTTTCTCTCTTCGACTTCGGTGGATTTTTATTGGATAAATAAAACAAATTTCATTGCCACCCTTCATCCTCAAAATGCAGGCAAACATGAGACAATTGGTATCAATTCTCTCAAAGGTGAGTGCAAGTTAATTTAATATTATTTTAGCACGATTTTTAAGTGTTATGCAATTTTCTGAAAAATAATTTTTTTTTTGACAATTTCATGAAATGAAAATTTTTATAATTTCCAGACAAACTACAATACAATCCGATCGGCTGGAGCTCTTTACTGTCGCGCCTATTCAACAACACACGATGCGGATGTTGTAGTGGTTGGCGGTGGACCCGGTGGCTATGTTGCTGCAATTAAGGCCGCTCAGGTTGGTCTCAAAACCGTTTGTATCGAGAAAAATGACACTCTCGGTGGAACATGCTTAAATGTTGGGTGAGTACACAAGTTAACTCTATCTAAAATTTTCAAGGTCATTGTCATGTATATTTTTAGTTGCATTCCATCAAAAGCACTTCTCAATAACTCCCACTACTATCATATGGCTCATTCGGGCGATCTCACATCTCGAGGAATCACCGTCGATCATGTCACTCTGGATCTCGAAAAAATGATGGCAATGAAGTCGAGTTCAGTGAAAGCTTTGACCAGCGGTATCGCGCAATTGTTTAAAAAGAACAAAGTGACACATTTGAATGGATGGGGAACGATCACCGGTCCAAATGAGATTCAAGCTAAAATGAATGATGGCAGCGTCGAGACCGTCAATACAAAGTACATGATTCTCGCAACCGGTTCAGAAGTGACACCTTTTCCGGGCATTGACATTGATGAGGAAGTGATAGTGTCGAGCACGGGTGCATTGAGCTTGAAGCAAGTGCCTAAGCGCATGGTTGTTATCGGTGCCGGTGTCATTGGTCTCGAGCTCGGCTCAGTATGGTCACGTCTCGGCTCAGAAGTTATTGCCGTTGAATTTCTCAGTAGCATCGGAGGTGTCGGCATTGACGCGGAAGTTTCTAAAACTTTCCAGAAAATCCTCACAAAACAGGGAATGCAATTTAAGTTGGGCACAAAAGTCATGGGAGCTCAACGCACCGGAAATGGAGTGACAGTCTCAGTTGAATCTGTAAAGGACGGAGCGAAAGAGGAAATTGAGTGCGATGTGTTGCTCGTGTGCATCGGTCGTCGTCCATACACCGTAGGATTAGGCTTAGAAAATGTCGGCATTGCCGTCGACGATCGTGGACGTATTCCAGTTAATGCGAATCTTCAAACAATTGTCCCTAATATCCATGCAATTGGTGACGTTATTCACGGACCAATGCTCGCACATAAAGCTGAAGATGAGGGCATTATTTGTGTTGAAGGAATCATGGGAGGACATGTTCATCTTGACTACAATTGCGTTCCATCAGTCGTCTATACACATCCCGAAGTCGCATGGGTCGGCAAGAGTGAGGAAGATCTGAAAAAGGAGGGTATTGAGTATAAGGTCGGCAAATTTCCTTATATGGCGAACTCACGTGCAAAGACAAACAACGAGACAGATGGTTTCGTGAAGGTTCTCGCTGATAAGGCTACTGATCGCATTTTGGGCACCCACATGATTGGACCGGTGAGATATTTTTCCTTCTTATCTTGACGCGCGTGATAATCTGTCATTTTTTTATTTAAAATTTTCAGGGTGTCGGTGAAATCATTAATGAGGCTGTCTTGGCCATGGAATATGGAGCATCTGCCGAGGATGTTGCTCGTGTGTGTCACGCTCATCCCGTAAGTTAACTCGCTCAAATTGTAATTCAGTTATAAATTTAAATTATTCTTGTAGACATGCGCTGAGGCTTTGAGAGAGGCGAACTTGGCCGCTTACATCGGAAAACCTATTAATTTCTAAGCATAAGGAAATATGCAATGTATCATACCGAATCGAGAAATATATAAAAACATCTAAACGAGAAATGAATGTCAGAGTGACACGATAAAAAATCTAAAATCATGTACTTGTGAGATCTTAAGTTGATTAAATTAATTTTAACGGAAAATAAAAATTTAAATTAAAAATTCTTTTCGTTTTGTTTATTTTCCCCTTTGTGTTTTGGTTTTCATTTTTTTCATGTCGGAAAAATTAGAAATATAAATGTCGACGAGTAATAGCTATGAAATTCCAAGTTGGGCTGGAAAACCTGCGAGTGGACTCCACTTGGACATACATAAGGATGATAAATTCGTTCAAAAAATCATGATTGATGAGAAAAAGGTAAAAAATATTTTCGGAGATTTAAAATTTTCCGAAAGTTTCTAAATTTGTAATAAAATATGTTAAATAATTAAGGTTTGATTTTATCTTAAGTTAACTTATGAAAGTTTTTCATCAATTTATTAAAAAAGTTAAATTTAAAACAAACGCCAAAAAATTTAATTTTGAAAATTTAACGATTGTTTAAATACTTTCTTACTTACAGTGCTACTTCTTCGGTCGGAATCCAGAACTAAATGATTTTCGTATTGATCACGCATCGTGTTCACGTGTCCATGCTGCACTCATTTATCACAAATTCCTCAATATCAGCTATCTAGTTGATCTCGCTTCAACCCATGGCACTTTTATTGGATCAATACGTTTTACGTTTTTTGATTTTTTGAATTAAATATGCAATTTGTCAACTAGAAATTTTAATGGCTAAATACTTACATCGTGATTAAGCTAATTATAAAATAAAATCACAGACAAATTGCATATTAGTCATAATTAATTTTTGTTTTCGTTCTCATTCGTAAACAACTTTATTTTTTTTTATTAACCAGCGGCGCCACTTGCACATTCAACATAAACTTAAAATGCTTACAACACTATCATTATCAGTTTGTTTTTAACTATTCTTTAACATTTATTTCTTTGAAGATAATTAACGTAATTTGGTTAAGACAAACTTTAATTTCATGCCATCAGTGCAAATCGATTTCCAATACAATTTCTGTAGAATTTAACGGAAATATAAAATTTAATTAAATGTAAATTTAAAAAGTTACCTCGGTCCTATGCCAAACACTTTTCCCTTGCGGTATTTTAATTGTCTTTCCATCGAGTTCAAATGAAAAATCTTTGACGCTGACTCGCTCGATTGCAACACCTGGTGTCCACTTTCGCAGAACTTCCATGATGAATAATTTAAGGTTTTATTGGATCAATACGACTAGAGGCTCACAAACCTACAGTTGTTCAAATTGGCGCAACGTTTCATTTTGGAGCTAGCACACGCATGTATGTACTGAGAGAGAAAGTGAAGGCTCAGAGTATAGTCGAAGACATACCAATTGGTTCAGATGCACTTCCAAATAATGAAGAAGAAATCGATGAGATGACGGAATATAATACAGCACATAATCGTAAAATATCGACACTAGGCATTACGGATACTCATCACGTTGCTAAGAAGGGTGTTAAAAGGAAGTCTGTTCATTTCAATGAGGAGGAGATAATCATTAATCCCGAGGATGTTGATCCCTCAATTGGTCGATTTAGAAATCTAGTTCATTCAACTGTAATAATACAGACATCTAACAAGCGCATGAGGGTCGAGGGGAATAATTTTAATCTGCCGACTTCCAACATACACCACGAACACAAGCACATTCTTCATCATCCGATAATTTCTGCTCCTCCATCTGGCCTCTACACTGGCCTAAACGAGCCCACCGACGAGTTTACATTCACCTCAACCAATTTTCTTCTTCCCAATCCTGCGCCGGAAATTGACTCGAATAAAGCAAACTCGTCGTCTTCCTCTGTTCAATTTAAACACGATGATAATTATCCAATGACGGGCGATGATCATGAACCGAGAAAGAAGAAGTATAAGAAGGAAACGTGGCATGGAGTAAAGAAGCCGGTAAAAGCATTCGGAGATATTTAAAATAAATTAATGCACGCGTGAAAATTAAATAAAATACTTAAAAATAATTAAATTAACTTTTTTCCGAAAATGACAAAATTTCAAAATGAATCCAAAAAAAGTTTTCGTGCCCTCATTTTTTATCACAGAATTTTCACGACAATTTTAAGACTCTTTCATTTACTTTATAATGTACTAAACTTTAGTAACTAAAGAGAAAATTTTGAGAGCTACGAAAATCTCATTATTATAGCTCCGCTATATATTAATTTTGGATTTTTCCAAAACCTGTTTTCGGCCCCTAGTGCCAAGACATTACATTTTGCAATATCAAAACATATACTCAAATGATAGGCCTAAGCAAACCCTACAAACTGGCGAAAACAGATTTGAAATCGGTTGCTCCTACGAGGAGTTAGAGCCATTTAAGTCATCTTACTTTCTCACTTTCTCACTTTCTTACTTTCTCACGATCTTAGTGAACGCCATATCTCAAGAACGGCTGGTCGGATTTGACTCGGGTTTGTGGCTAAATATCGGGTTTTGGCTCTAGTTGTGCAAGAAGTATTTTGTTTTGAGGTACGACCCTCCAAGGACCGTCCCTGAGTGCAAAAATGTCCTTTTTCATACAAATTTTCTCTTATATGGCTTCATGGGTATCGTTGAACTCGTAATTGCATCAAAAATCGATTGACATTGACGATTTTTGAGGAATGTCCATCATGGTCGGCCAGGAGTGCCACTAATGTCCATTTTTCAGAACTATGGCTTCATGTATGTCGTTGAACTCGTCATTGCATCAGGAATCGATTGACATTGACGATTTTTGAGGAATGTCCATCATGGTCGGCCAGGAGTGCCAGTAATGTCCATTTTTCAGAACTATGGCTTCATGTATGTCGTTGAACTCGTCATTGCATCAGGAATCGATTGGCATTGATGATTTTTGAAGGATGTCCTTCATGGATGGCCAGGAGTGCCACTAATGTTCATTTTTCAGAACTATGGCTTCATGTATGTCGTTGAACTCGTCATTGCATCAGGAATCGATTGGCATTGATGATTTTTGAGGAATTTCCTTCATGATTAACCAAAAGTGCCAACGGAGTAGGGTACTAATCTATGCGGAGCTATTGGAAATGGCAACGCCGTTTGCAGACCCATCTTGTTGTTGTACTTGGTCGTGAGACATTCTTCGGATTATTTTTAGTTACATTGTGAATTTTCACTTAAAAACACATTTTGAGCTGAGATTGAATTAAAATCTGATAAGTTTTTTTGAATTGCGTAATGGCATCATAAATCTCTCTAGAAAAAATTCCGACCGGTGTCATAGAAATATTTTGACGCGTTGCCATTGCCAAACATTCGATACATGATCCATTTTGCCGTTTGATCTTTTTTCATTGTATCGGTTCGTGATGAAATGAATAAATCATAATTAGGTTCGTGTAAATATGAGAATGTGGCACAAAAATGAGAAAATCTTCTCACCTTATCTTTTCATGGCTTATAAAAAATAATTTTTCGCACGTTTTTGGCTACAAATCAATTATTAATGCGTCACAGAGTGACTTATTGTCCTTTGAGAGTGGATCTAAAAGAAATGGGATTATTAAGTGAAAGTGATTGGCCTTTTTTGAGTTATTAATTTTTAAAAGCTTTCCATGAAATCCAGGAATTTCTTCGACGAATTTAAAATCTTTTATTTTTTTGAAATTCAACCGACAAAATTACCCTCCAAGCATCAAGCACTTTCGATAAATTAGATTTGAATCTTTAAGCACGTTTTTCTTCGTGATGCTCTTAATTTTATTTTTCGCTTTTCAACAATTTTCTTCAAGTCAATAGGTCGTATTCAGCGTAGTCATCAAAAATTATTCTCTCTTTACAAATTGCTTTAAGTAAAAAAAAGCTCAAGAAAAATGCATGAGAGTGAGAGAGGTCGAGTGAGTTGGAAAAAAATGTTGAGAATGCCACTCGAGGAGGGAAAAATAAAAAGGCATTGTTTTTCACATTTCCATCAGAATGTGTATAGAGAAAGCACTCAAAAAAGAGAGAGAGATGGAGCCGGAGGGGGAGAGAGAAAAGAAAAAACATTAAGTTTAATTCAAAATAATAAACAGATGTAAGATTGTCGTTGGAGGCAACATTTTCAGCTGTGCTGTTAGAAAAAAAACTCATTGAATTTTCATTTTTAAAGCCGAGAGAGTAGGAAAATGTGCGAGAGAGAAGTCGGCACGTGAAAAAAAAATTTGTACATCTTTTTGTATTGTTAGGGTTTCCCGAGAAAGTATTACTATGCGCCTGACATTGAGGAAAAGCGATGAAAATTTTTCCTTTTCGTGTTCTCACATTTTCTCGCATGTTTAGTTTAATTTTTCTCCTCGTCGAAGAGCGGTGTAGTGAATTCGTTTCAGTTCGCTTTTGAAACGCGACATTATAAGACTAAATAATTTCAAACAAGAAAAAATTAAATTTTTTTTGAGATATACAGCGGAAAGATATTAATTAGTGAAATTATGTTTGTTTGATTAATTAGACAAAAAGTGAGTTAAATGCTCATAGATAAATGTCAATCGATTTTATTTTTTTGTGTGATAACACAATTCGTAATAAAATTATCGATAAACGCGGCAAATATCGTTGAGTGAAATATCATGTGAAGTGGAGAGGAAAAAAATATTATGTGCGAGAAATTTATATCTGCAAATAAGATATCTTTTATATCATCATTATCGTTGATGGCGACGCTGCAATTTGTTGAATTGATCTAGACCGTCCAGTTAAAGACAAAAACGGTTGGATTTAATTTTCAAACTTTATAATTAAATTTTAAATCTGAAAAAATATTTAAAAAAATAACGAAATCTAAAGAAAATAAAAAATTTAATATTCATGGATTTTTTTAAATTCATTCCTGGAATTTAAATTTTTATTTGAAAATCTCAAATTCATTTTTTAATATTTATAAAAAAAATTCCAAATTCCTTCTGAAAATTGACGAACATAAATTTTCCATTTTGTCTACATCTTCATAAGTACATCAGCATGTACACAACATTTCAATAAAGCATTCAATTACACTCGGTATCAAGAAGTGTAAAATTTAATTAAAATTGGCATGATGAATTTTAATCCTGGATTTATTAAAATTTCCTCTCAAAATTGCAACATTTACAAATTCTTTTTTATTTAAATTTTCTCCGCAAATTTTCTCTCACTGGACGGTCTATAATTGAAAAGAATTAAGAGAAGCTAGTGAATAAAACAAGAAGCATTCCGCACAATTTTTTTTTGATGAACATGTGTTTGTGAAATTATAATAAGGAATACACACCGGAATGAGATTTATTTCACGGTTCAGCAGAGACGAGAGAAAAAAGTGTATCGTAAGTGTTTTCATGAGTGCATGAAAAATTAAAATATCCCATTTTCTCGATGATGTACGCGTAATTTAATTTTAACGTGGGTTTAATTATTATGATGGAATTTATATTTTTCATTTTCATGACGCTAAATACAGCGTCTTTTCGCTTTGCAAATTATGCTCGTGTTGTTATGCGAGAGATTTCTCTGTGCAAGATGCATGATGACATGCTAAAAGATTTTTTTTTTGTTTGGGGGTTCAGCGGAAGTTGAGGGACGATGAACAATTCAATGAGTTTTTTTTATGATGGGAAATAAAAGCATTAAATGGTAAAAATACATCTTTAATTTTTTTTAAATGAAATTCCAGTAAAAAAATTCTAAATTATACCAAAATTTTTAACGGTCCTTGTTGTACTTATAAAGCTTTTTCGGAAGAAGCTCATCAATATTAATGAAGGTTTTCACCATCGGTTAAATAATGATAAAAAAGAGACCTTGCCATTGCCAAAAAAAAATCAGTACAATTAGAATTTTTTATCATTACAAATGGCAGCATTTTCCTTTACATCGTTCAGGCCTTTCCACATTTTTTTTTCTCGCATATATAAATTTAACATTTTGCGAGTTTCTTATGAGTCATCCTTCATTGTGATTCATCCAGGTAGACGCTGTGCTTTCCAATTTAGTGAATGACATTTTTTTTCGCTCATTGTTTTCGTAAGCTCACTTTCATCATTTATATTCATTTTTTAAGAGGAACGAAGGAGAGATCAGAAGAGAAAATTATGCTGTCAAGATTAGAAGTTGAAACCGTAGCGTTTGTTAAAAATGAATGCTGAATTTTGATTGTTCTGGTGGAGTTGTAAAAGAGCTTTTATAAAAGTGTACTTTTTAAGATTAAAAATCACAAAACATGTCGTGAAAATTATAGATACAAAAAATTATGTAAAAACTTGTTTAAATTTATTTAAAGCATAAAAAATGGTTAAAAATTTTGAATTCTTTATTTTTTTATTTGAATTTTGAGGGTAGCTTACTTTGGTAAAATTATTTATTTTTATGACACAAATTTTTATAAAATTTAATTTAATTTTTAATTTACTACTTCGATAAATTCAAAAACTCGTCCATTTGATGAAGAATTGCCAACCTCAAAAAATTAAAATTGACCTCATTGAAGCTATTGTCAACTCCCTTGTGTAATATCCGCAGCAATTTTTGTCTACACCAAAATTCTCCTGATAATGAACTAAATTCCATATGAGCTGTAAATATTTCTCGAATACCTTTTGCAACCACTATAATTTAGTTGTTATTTCTCCTGGCATAACTCAATACGTGACAAATTCTAATTCAAAAACACTTTCATGCTGATGGCATGATCCCAAAGGAGTTCACATGCCATTCTCTGATGAACCACAAAGCCGAATACTTTTGGATATTAAATTTCGCGATGGCACTCACTAACGTCACTTGAAACTCGGCATGAAAAAATGGATAAAATTCTCTCATTCACCATGTTAACAATATATTACATAAACAGCCTTTTATATGATTGATAATTATTTAGACATTTAATAGCTTTAATGTAAACATGTTCTGGCGAACTTTTTTTTTTTGTTTTTAACTTTCTTTTCTTTTCGCACTCGCTATATTCTTGTGAGATAATAAGAGAGCATCACAGCTTGCCACGGCATCTTAAAACCTCTTTCTCTCTCTCTCATTCACATCATCATGTGTGTACTTACGTTTCTTTTTGCACTGACTGGCTTTCTATTGAAGATTCCTTGCGAGAAATGAAAACATATCATAAATTTCCCCACAACATCGTAATTATTAAAACAAATATTGGTAAGAAGAAAATTGACGGTGCAAGCTTGAATGTGATGAAAAATAAACTGAGGTAAATGTTAACAGGAAACTAAATCGCAGTCTGTAGTGAAAGAAAAAAGCTATGTTTAGACACAAGCAAACAATCTATCGTGAGAGAAAGAGATATGAGGTTTGACAGCGGTAGGGAATAATTCAGCGAAATTCTGATGGGTTTTGAAAATTGTAATTACACGGCAAAAAGGGTTCGTGAAAAATTAATCAAAAAATCATTAAGGTAAATATTAAAAAAGTTGAAATTTTTTAAAATTTTTGAGCTCAAATTTCGATTGAGGGTAAAAATTTATGAATTCAATTAATAGAAAAAGGTTTTTAAAAAATTTAACGTGTTTTAAAATTTTGAATTTTAAAAAATATAAAATATAGTTGTGACATTTTTAAAAAAGTAAAACTTTTTTGTTGAATTTATTTTCCGTTAAATTTTGAAATTATTTTTTAATAAAATTTGAATTTATTTTCGTTAAATTTTAAACTACATCATTTCGAATCCAAAAATACCAATTTTATTTTTTTCCTTCCAATTTAATGTTATTTATCACTGCATATCGATCTAAATTCATAAACATTCATTTAAAACCAGCCGTTCGAATAATGACCGACATGGGAGGTTGAAATTAAAAAGTAAAACATTGACTGGATGTAGTCAGGGCTCACGTAAGACATAAAAATATGTCTCTTCCATTTTATGAATATTTAATTGTGTAATTTTCTTTGTTCTAGAGATTAAATATTAATCTAAAAAGTTTCCATCATTCATTCGCACGAGTTTGCGAGCTCAGAGCTTTACTTTTGAAAAATGATAACGTCATAAACTCGTTACTCTAACAAGTATAAAAGTGTAATCCTTCGATTAAAAAGTTTCCATGTGTTAAAAATAGAAAATATGAACACAACATTTTACTTTCGTGTCCCGTTTAAAATTTTGTTTGAAAAATGCAAATTAAATTGACTTGAAAATTTAAAATTTTGCAATGTCCCTGCTTCAAGAAGAAGAAGAAAACTATTTTCCATTTATCACACGTATTTTCCTATTTTATTTCACTTTGACATGAAAAGGGGCAAAGTTAATTGACATTTATTTGTGTTGTGAGTTTTTTCCACAACTTGAGGGCTAAACGTTTTTAATATTGAAATAAATTAGCCGCATAAGGCGTCATTTATTTTTAATATATGTAAATGTTAACAAAGATGGACGCGCGATAACCTTAATGTGCACTGGGAGTTAACTTGTCACTGGGTTGAGGGATTCGAAAAGCAGCAATTTAACAAGTCTGTAATTTATCTTTTTTGCACATATGCAACATTTCCATGATGAATTGCGTGCTAACAGAGCAGCAGCTCGCAAAAATTCATTTGAACAAAAAGGGGAAGTCTGAAATTTGCGTGGTAAAAACTTTTTTTTTCGTCTGTCAAATTTTTTATTCAGTGCCTTAAATTCTAATAAACATGAAAAAGTTCGCTCAGAATTTATTTTTGGGTCAGCTCGATGTACTTTCGGTTAATTAAATAATTCAGGATAATTCAGTGGAGCTTGATTAACCCTTTGAGAGAGCTGCTTTGAATAATTTCAAAACAAATGAGATCGATTCGAACAAAAACTCTCTAATTTACCAAGTTTGTTACTTGGAATTAGGTAATGAAGGTTTATTTTGCTTTTAAATTTTTTACCCTTTTTGGAAATTTTTATTTTCATTGTTTAGCAAATTTTTTCAAAGATTTTTCTGTAAACATTTTTTAAAGAAAATAAATCCAAAAAGTTTAATGAAAGATTAATTTTAAACGCAAGTTAAAGAATTTTATATTAAGCTATAAAAATATCGATTTTTTCGCTTTAGAAAAGCTTTACGAAATTTAATAAAAATTTTACAACAGCACTTCAAATTTTCTATTCAAGGATCAAAAGCATTCTTCGATGCCTTAGAAAATTTGCTTCTCGCTTTATACAACATCAACCCCAAAAAAAGTTAATCAAATGGAAATGAGGTCAATTGTGATATTTTTCTATGTACTAACTCATCTTAATTGCATCACATACAATGTATCTCTATCATCCCTGACATTTGCAAAATATCCTTCATTTAGATCGGTGAATTATGTCCCCAACAGAGAGCTGTGAAAGGCACTTTATGGGTAATAGAATATTTTTTCTGTCACACACCTTAAACACATACATTTAGATGTGAGGGTTGATTATCAATCTATGGTGTGTGCTTTTAATTATGTTCTCTCATCATTAAGCGGGGTGTCGTCGTCACTTGTCTCATTTAGTCATTTTCCATAAATATATTTTTAGAGTGTTTTCACAATATCTTCGCACGTGCATCTATGCCGAGAGCTTGGTGATAATTTATGTAAAAACATGTCTTTAAAACTAAAAGAAAATTCCCATAGTGATAAAATTAATAATTCAAAGTGTTTGTTGATAAATTTTTGGAACCGAAATAGTTTTTAGTTGTTGAATTATTTTAATTAGAATTTTATAGAATTTTCTAAGGGGATAATCTTAAATTACGTCACGCTAAAATTTGAACCTTATTATTCTTACAAAAGAAATGAAAAGTCAGGGTTCGATTCCTAGATTTGTTCTTTTTTTGCATGTATATGAATATTAAATTTAAATTTTCATGCAAACTTAAACATTTTCGGTGATTTTTCTTCTCTCTCAGTATGAAATAAAAGATCGCAAGACTGATGTGCTTTTCTTGTCGTTATGTCCGAAATTATTTCAATAATCCCAAAACTCCGCACAAAACTTAGATATACCGAACTCAACTTCTGTCACTTTGTGGACACAGACTAAAAGCAAAAATTCTTGTTAGTCAATAAACACCAAAAAAAGAATAATCTGTCATTTTCCTGCTCGGACAGTCAACAGATTAACCTAAATATCCAATTTATGAATTTTCTTCGAAGCAACTTTTCCCGTGACACTTTGTTTAGTGCTGGATGCTCGTAAACTTTGAAAGTCCTTTGTATGCGCAAAAAGTGCACATATGGGTAATTTATGAGCGACCTCAAATTCAAATAGCACGATACGACTGTTGACAAAGTTTTTGAAGTGCAATTGCACTAGATTTTTTAGGAAGGAATCAATCTCAATGCAAGGAATTAAAAAAATCATACAGGCTTGTATTTTAGCAGCCTTGGCATGCGAAAAACTGAGTTTGTTTATATTTTTTTTTGAAAAATGTTCCTCAACTTAACGAGTTAATGGCGGGTTGTGCGAGGAATGAAAGAAAGTCTTTCTTGGTTGTTTACCCATAAAATTGCATTACATGCAAGCATGCTTTCATTATTTTTATTTTTACCTCCTCAGTCAATGTGCTCTTTATATGCGCTTGTTTTGTTTCTGTTTATTCTCATACACAATGCGAAAAAAAAATAAATTAGTCCATCGAACTGCAATATTTGTGTCATTATAAGGGATTTCACTTCTATTGTTTTCTTTTCTTCGTTAAAGGTTTCCTTCAAAACTAAAATATTAAAGCAAGGCAAATATCGATTAAATAATAAGGAGAAGACATATTTCAAGAGTTTTTGCTGGAAAAGTTTATTTTGACTCTGAAAAGGATTTTTAAGAAAAGGAATTTGGGGGTTGTTTAATAAATCACACCTCACTTTGGCGATTAGATTTTAATTTTTATTAAGTTTTTTTATACAAAATTTATAATTTTTAGATTTTAGACTTGAATTGATTTTTGTGACCGAATTGTTTAATGAATTCTCTTGTAAAAAACTATTTGCTTAAGCAAAACTTCTTCCTAAGAATATTAAGAGCTTTTAAGCTTAAGCAAGGGAAGTTCTCATCTGGTAATAAAAATTGAACTAGTTTTTAAAATATTTCATCAATAAGAAAGAAGCGAAAAAATTATACAAATTAATTAAATAAAATTTAAAAGTTTTTATATTGTAATAATAAAGATTTTTAACGTTTTTAAATTAAAAATTTTTTCGAGTGTCTAAAAAGTAGATTTTTAGGTTCCGTCATTTACGAACTTTTCCTTAAAAAAAGTTTAATTTTTTGAGCATTTCAATTCACTGAAGTAACTCCAAGGAATTGCTTCAAGCTTTGTTCAAATACATTTCAACTTGCCAGAAGAGATTGCCCTTCTTCTCCTTCATCGAACACATCAAACAAAACAAAAAAGTTATAAGTCATGCAGAAAACCTCATGTCAATTTAAGAAATTTAAAGGAAACATGAAAGCAAAAAAACTTTTTACCTGATAATTAAAGGTTAAAACTTTGAAATGATAATCGCAATCATAAACTTTATTCCTTACAGCACTGAATATTATTAGCATGTTAATTCAAAACTAATATTACGACGTTAACGAAATATATGCAAAAACTTTATTATGCACACCGACTTTCGTAGTAAAATATTTTAATTTTCATCGTCTCTTCTTTCATTACAGAGTTGAGTGAAAAACTTCAACGAACTCGAGTTCATTTTCGAGCTCACGTCATCATTAATTTTACATTAGCTGCTGCTAATTTTCAATGCTAAAATGTCCCTTCAAAACGTGCAAGTGATCGAGAATAGCTTAGACGATGGAACAGAAAATTCGAAATTACTTACGGAGTCGACCTCGCAAGGGAAATCACCCATAATATCGAACAATCCCGTAAACATATTAAAGATACAAAAGGCACAATCATATAGTTCATCAAATGGACCAATTCTAACAGCTTTAACGCCAGCATCCTCTTCAGCTCAAGCGCTGATAACGCAACAATCTTTAGATGGTGGCGGCGGCGGATGTTCGGCTAACAAACCGGTGCTAATTAGACAAGACAGAACAACCAATTCAACATACTTAGCTAGTCCGCAATTATCAACACTCGGCACCTCGGAAGAAACTTCTGACGATGACAATGTTAAGACTATTTCATATCAATTAATACCAAGTGGACCAAAATGTCGAGCGTGCAATTTAAATGAACGACGTGCATCTGTTTCGCCTTCAACTGTGATTAATAATTCGAATTTGGTTCGATGTAGCTCGAAAGAGAGCATAAGTCGATTAAGACCGAGTTCTGCCCTACTCCAATCATCCACAATTCCTCCCGTATACGTTACTGGATCGCCCATCAACTCCTCTCGTGTCATACGGCAGAGTTCACAACCAGAGTCGAGCACTTTATCATGCTGTATGCAGCAAACGTCATCTTTACGTCAACTGAGAGATGTCAGTGATCCGATAGCTGGCATAGCGACTGAAACGCTGAGGGTAAGAAAAATATGTTGTTTAAAATGGGGGTGATTTAATAAATTATGTCACAATTTATAATTATTCAAAAAATTGTGAAGAAATCCGTTAAATGAAAACTTATAAAATTAAATAATTTTTTTTAAATGTGACTTAATTTTGATGTCATTAATTATTTCAATGACCTTATCTTATTTCCAGTTTAATGGCGGCATGCGGTTCAAACAGCTCCAATCACACGTGGTAAGTCCTCACATCGAGCTTTCACTCTGCTTTATCAACACAAAAAATAAATCATTTCATAACTTTTTTGCCTCTTAAAAGCGCTTTGAAAAATTTCAAAAATATTTTATGTCCATTTACAACTGTTAAAACATGTGCAAAAGATTGGCGAAAGTAAAAGAGAACATTTACACCGTCTGCGACACACATAAACATAAAACATTTATGAAACTAGTCCTTCCGCTTGCGAGCGAGGAAAAAAAGAAGGCGAAACAACGTGAAACATCTGCTGCAGTAGTTAATTTTTTAATACATCCACCGCCTAGGTTGTATCTTCTATTTTTCGAGTATACAGAACTTAAACTTGATATTGGTAGTAAACATACGAAAGTTATTTTCAATTACACGATTTATTCATTTCGAAATGTCTGCGCTTGAAAATATTTTGATGGAAATTTAAATTTCGAGAAAGAATTAAAAATTTAAACAGCAATTTCGAAGCTTTCTTGACTTTAAGCTCATAAAATTAAATCACTTGTTAAGAAAGGCTTAAAGGCAACTCGTTAAAAACAATCATCGGTGCTCATTTTTCAAGAGCTTACGTTCTTTCGTGGGGCTTTCGCAGGATAAATTAGCGATTAAATTTTTATAATTAATTAATTTTAACGTTTAGTTAGTGGAAAATGAGTAATATTTTTCGAGGACTAAAAATGTCGTTAAAAAATTGAAACACGTGCTGACGACAAATTTTCAAGCGAAAAGAACTTCTCAATTTTTTGCTAATTCTCAATCAATCAATCAATTAATTAAATAATTTTTCACCATAATGCATTCGATTTAAATTTCAATAATATTGATTTTACTGATCTACTCGGATATTAAACTCCACAGTAGAAAAGAAAAATATTTTTTTAAACTCTTTCACCATTCGTTACATTTCAAGATAATGCCTCTAATCCAAATATTTTAATGATGTGCTGAAAATAGCTTTTGAAAAAAGGTTTGATTGAAAAAGTTGATAAAACATTTTTAAATTTATTGGCTGACGTACAAAGAGAATTCATTTTTTTGTTATTACAGAAAAGGTAAATACACCGAAGCTCATGACTAAAATTGAAAAGTTTAAATTGAATCGAGAAAGGTTATCCGGAATAATTTTTTTTGGCTCCGCTAGCATTCAAAATTAAATCGAGCGACAAAGTGTAATGCATTGTGTACGAAAAAAGTCGTTGGCTTTTTAAAGGATGACTTGTTTCACTTTCAAATCAATTCGCGACCGTCGGTGGAAAAGCGGAAAATTTGAAAGCAAGAGAGGAAAATTCCAGCTTTCCAACCACTCTCACCAACACCACCGAAAATTCTTCCAACATTATATTATTTCTCTCAATTGTTTGGGAAATTTTCGACTATACACAACAAATGTGTATGCGAGAAAAGAAAAGGAAAAAAATTGTCGCTAAAAATGTAAAAACTCATGACTCTCATAGTAGTCTCAGTTAAGTATTTGATTCGATTATATGTTCACGATAGTTCGTCGCTAGTGAAAGAATTTTTCTTTTAGTACAATCTCTTTTATTTAAAATATTTCCTGCACAACTTCCCGTACTTTAGAGAGAGAAAAATATTTTTTTAGATATGATTTAAAAAAAGATTATGGAAATAAATATCTTAAAATAAGCGCAAAGTAAATGAGAATAAAGTGCTCAAAATAGATGTGTCGTGGATGAAACAAAGTTCAAAAACCTAAAAAAGAAATTTAGTTGAATTCCTTTGAGAAAGATAGTTGAGACTGTTAGTAACCGCAGAAATTTTTAAAACATAAAATTGTTACAGCTTCAATAAAATTATGACAGTAAAAAGTGCATGGCGACAAGATATGAGTGAGTTTGACAGATTTTATGATCAATTTTATAAAAGAGTAATAGAAAGCATGTCATTAAACTGTAAAATTTTATTCAAGTCATGTGCGAGCATTAAACTCAAATTTTAATTTATGATTTAATTAATCGTCACGTGTTTAAATGATTGCACATGTAAAGAAAGAGTTTTACAAGATTAAAAAAAACTCCCCGACAAAAAATATTTCGAGCGACAACTTTGTTAGTGAAAATGTTCAGTTAAAATTCCTTTCGCTTTAAAGAAATGAAAAGTTTATGCTAGTGAAAGAAAATAGATATTGACAGAAAATCTATTTTTTAATTTGGCTTTCACGATAAATTTTAATTTCTTTTCAAGTGCTTTTACAGCAATCTGAAAAATCTCCATTTATTTTCTTCTTCTTCATCCGATTCTCGCCATGATCTTTATAGATGTGAAATTTGCAAATAATTACGGCATAATTAAACTAAACAGACGTTTCGCATAAATTTATCATGCCACAAAAAACAAATTTTTTTGCAAGTAAATTTATTTTCCTTGAGGCAGGCCGGAACTTAGCAAGTGACGGTTGATTTGTGTCATGCTTACATTTTCTTTTGTAGTTAAAACATTTTCACATGTTTCTTTTTTCCTTGATCTCGAGTTTTGTGTAAAATTAAAAAGTTCCACGGAATTTTTATTTGGGCCAATTTTTTTTTAAAATAAATGTAATTTTAATTGCTCAAATTTCTCTGCGTATTGACATTAAAATATTTACGAAAAAATCTTTCTGAAGGTTCGAATCCTGAAATTAAAAACTAAATTGTATAGCTTTTAATTTTTTTTTTATAAAATGTCCTAAATATTTTTTTCCATCCCACATTTGCTAAAATCCTAAGTCTTATTATAGCGATTAGCAACAATTCTTCGTCCATCACTTAATGAAATGCATTTGCCATGTTTATCTCAACTTCAACTTAATTTTAGTCAAATCGTCATAAATGAAGAAAATTCTCGAGTGTCTCGAAAAGAGAAGTGAGAAAATTAAAGCATAAAGGCAATTATGTTGTTTTTGTTGCTTCCACTACATGTAAAGTGTGAAACTAAGAATAGAAACCTTGTGAAGAAAACGTGCAAAAAATACGTTCTGTCATCCTCCAATTTTCCTTTGCTGCGTGAAGAAAAATAAATTTATTTTCGGGCACATGAGGGTGAGAATGCAATATTGAAACGCGAGTGTTGGAATGAGAATTCGGTTAGGTTAGTGCGGATGAGAAGTGTTAACGGATTTGCGTGGTTCCTAATTAACGACCAAAAGATAAAGATGTCATCGGCTGTAGAAAGTTGCGAATGTGACGAGTCGAGAGTGTTTTATGTTAATGGTGTGCGCTCATACACAAGTAAGAGTCCAATTTTCATTGCCACATTTTTCGAGTATAATTTATTATGTCAATTCGATTTTATTAATTATTAAACAATGCAAAAACGAAAAATTTATGTTCTGGCTTTTTAAACATTCATCGAAATGCTCTCTACATGAGGTCGAATCTGTGTGTGCTTTTAATGATCGAAACAATATTTATTATTAGTGGTTTTATGGGGAAAGAAATTTTAATGAAATATATTTTTAGGAATTGTGTTTTCAGCCTTGCGAGAGCTTTACCATAATCATCTTTTATAATCTCTCACATTTTCTTTTAATTGTTTTTTTGAAAATAGTTTTTATAAATTATGAGCCAAATATAATTTTTTTTGATGAGAAACTTTTTGGGTGATTATTAAAAACCTTGAACGTTGTTCTCTCTAAAATATTTTTTAATTGTTTCACGCGAGGAAATTTTACAATTTGGCATGTCACGAATATATGAATTGGAACTTGATATTTTACTTTTGAATATCTTCATGCGACTAGTTTGAGGCTAAAATGTCTGAACATTTAAGTTTAAATTTATATGTAATTTTATGACATTGATGAGGTTCAAAAATTTTGAATCATAACTTATTAAAAGGTGTTTCATTTACAACTTTGTTTCATTTTTAAAACTTAACCTTAATAATTATAAAAATTGATTAATTTTGATTTAAAAATTTGTTTCATTTTCCGATCTGTTCCGTCAATAAATCTCTTCTCAGTTCAATTAAGCTCTTCTTCGCGTTCATTCATCTCCACATCATTAACTGCACTCGACAATTCATTTTAATTGATCAAATTTTATTTGCCTACCATTCATCATTTCTGATGAGCTTGACTAATGTGACATTCACTGATGTCTTCTGAGAAATTTATTGTAAAAAATGAGAACATTTAGAGAAGTGAAAATCCATAAAACAGTAATTTGTGTATCATTACTTTTATTTTCACGGTTCGATATGAGACGGACGGACTTGAAAATACACATGTAAAATTAAATGTAGTGTCGCTATACAAGTTTTTTTTTCTCTCTGAAGATAATGTGTGTAAATGAGAATGAGAGACGTAGTGTGCGCAATATATTCACCCAACTTTATTTTAGCATCAACAGCAATATAAAATTCACAGAATTTATAAATAGAGCGCCGATTAAAAAGAGAAAAAAAAACGGGAGACTTGATGGGGAAATTAATTTTTTCCGCGTTTATGTAGAGAAATTTTAGTGTGCAGATAGGAGCATATACACGAAATATAAATTAAACCCTCGTCCTTGATGTCATGACAATTTCATGTCCAAAATATGATGGCTGTGTGTACATTTATTTTATAAATCAATAGAAATGTAAGTGAATACTACACAAATGAAACTGTTGTCTAGGTTAGAGTGAGGAGTTGATGGTTATTGAATGTGATGTGTACCATCGATTGCTGGTGTGTTCATTGGTGAAGATTAAATGAGAATTTTATTTTCAACTAAAAAAAGTTTGAGTGTTTTCATGCAGCATTTAAAATGTATTATAAAGAGGGGCTGGAACACTCAAATTTTTAAATTTTTTAAGTTTTTCTAAAAAAAATTCAGGTTCAAATCTTCAATTTTGAGTTTTAAAAATTTTAATATTTTATTCAGAGTGTCCTCACCCATTTTTTTTAAATTTTCAAAATATTTCTCAGAAACTCGAAATAATTTTACAATTTAAATATTTTCACTCATAAACATAAACAATTAATTCAAAAATTGCTAGTCAAAAAAAAATTGAGTGCGTGTGTTCCTCCTCAAAATTTGATTTATCTTCGCACTGTAATTCAAATAATCATTGGAATGTTGAGTCAGTCTCATCAACGTAGACACAATTTTATTTTATTTTCTTCTCGTGCTGAAGAATCTTTGTAATTTTTTTTTATTGACTCAAAACTGGTTTTTAACTCCAAAAAAAAGGTTAATTTAAGGGCAAAGTTTGAAGTATTTTTTGCAGAGAGCACGTGTTTGAATATTATTTAATAATTGTTCCCCTTTCTCTGAGTGAAAACGAAAAACGTTTCGATAATTTTGAAGGTTCTAAGCGTAATTAAATTAACTCATACTTGAAGCGAAACAAATAAGAATGGAGAGCGCGGCGCTCGATTGTTGTTTGTTTTCCATTTACCATTTATTAGTTTCATTTCGTTTGTTCACATGAGAGGACGATTATAAACTTTGCGTGTTACTCTCTGTGCTTTAACTTTTATGGTCATTTACTAAAAAAAGATCAATAATAATAAAAATTGTAGCTAGCAAAAAAAATAATATTTTTATATCGATTATGAGCTTGTCCGAAATTGTGAGTTATCAATTAATAATATTTTACTGCGCTAATTAATCATGCACGCGTGGTTAAATTTAGAAATTAGTAAAATTAGAGAAATGTCCGTTGCAGTTTTTACCGTTAATGACTGTTTCGGCATTCTAAAAAGTTTTAATACAAAAATTTGGAACTTAAATCCTAAAGTGAAAGTACAAAAAATTTGAAGTTCAAGATGAAAAAACAGCATTAAACGTATGCCTCCACATTTAAGTTTATAAAGTGCATAAATCAAGTATAGAATTCAACAACTTGCGGTCTCGATAGTGCAGACCTCAAAATGTACATATATGTACAACAAAAAAAAATATAAATTGTTATCATCAAACCTTCGTGGCATTCTCAACCGTTCATGGGTGAATGCATGCAGCACGTGATAAATATGCAAATCGCTTTATGTGCTACACTTTCAAATGTCTAGAGCGTCGTCTTTGGGTGGTGGCGACGATGACATCGAGGAGTGGTGATTTATATAGAACACAGTTTTCAGTTTATTGCAAGTGATTGCACAAAATATTGCGCGACTGAATTCTGTGAGATTAAGAGAATCGAGTAAATGCAAAATCAAAAATGAATTTAAAGCTAGTTTGATTTTAGAGGTGAACAAAGAAGCAAGTGAAGTTAATTGTGAGTTCAAAAAGTGAAAAAGAAAATTTGATTAACTTTATTCAAAATTTAAGTTTGAATTTTAAAAATTTAAAAAAATTAAATTTTTTTGAAATGCAAAATCCAAAAAAAACTTTCCGGACATAGAGATGATTTTTCAAATTTTAGGAATTGAACCTTGAAACTTTTCATTATTTCAATTATTTTCAAACAAATCTTTCAATAAGTTTTAAAATAAATTCAAAGTGCTTCCCCAAAGATCGCAAGATTTATTCTCTTCAGGACCTGTTTATTCACCCGTTCGAAATGATTGCCAATTTCACGAGCCATTGACTTCTATTATGTGCATGAAACACACATGTACAAAAAATATCTCCAATTTTACACGCGGTTTATGTCATCAATTCTCAAAATTAACACTTTATTTGATCGCATTGCCACAGTTTATTATTCGTTTAATTCAAAGTGGTTTCGGCGGTGATTTAACACTTTTTGTTAAATCTTTAAAAATTAAATTAAAAACAACTTTGAGCACCTTCAAATTCCTAACCTCAACAACGTTTATGTTGTCAAATGTCCACTGCATGCACTTCTCATTGTTTGTCGAATCAGAAGCGCCGCATTCGCAACAAATTAATCGAAAAAATAAGAATAGAAGCGTAGAAAAACTTTTTTACTATGGTCACATGAAAGAATGTAAAGACAAACTTTTTTCTCTCTTCTATAAGAAACTTCAGAGTTAATTAAGTTAAAGTGAATTGATGGGAAGTTTTTATATTTTTCGAGGGAACTTTTTTGTCGCTTCTTTTCCGCTCCGTCAGATGTCGATTGCTTACAATTATCTCAGCATGATGAACTGCACACTGTCTCATAGCATCATCATTTTGCCACCAAATGATAACATGACGTATAGTAAGTCAATCATTGCGAGTTGCGCAATTGGTAGACAAGAAAGGGAAGACCAAAAAAGATAGCAAGTTGTCTTCGCCATGTATGTCGCATTGAATGCACTTTTTATTCCTTTCGTGTTCTTTACCGTTTTCGTCGTCATCTCTCTCTCTCCCGGGATCTTTAAGTGCACTTGTATAGAGCATCAAATTGCAGAGTGGAATTTAAAGTTTACTACACTCAATCAATCAATCAAGCATGGCAGCATTGTAAAATATTAACACTATTTGAGGGAGAATACTCGAAGTCATTTTTAAACTCTCTTCATACATTGTGAATCGATAGCATGCCTTAGACGCCACCATCGCACACACATTCTTTTGTGCATCATTGTATTTGAACAAGAGTAATGACTTATAAGCATGATGGGATTGAGGAAATTTATCGGCAGATGAGAAAAGATTGTGAGAAATTTTAAAGAAGTTCTATGAGAAGATTAAAGATTTTAAAGCAAAAATTCTCTAATCAATTCTAAAAATTAAACGATTTAATTTTATTTTTAACGTTCATTTTTTAAATTACTAACTTTAAAAAAATATTTTTGAGTTCTAATTTAAATTCAATTTTTTCCAATATTCAAAAGTTCATTTTTCAAAAATTATCAGTCCATTTTTTAAAACTTTTAATCAAATTTTCCTCTAATGACTTTTTCATAAGACACATTTAAATTGAACTCTCACACTGCAGCATATTGATTTAATAAAAAAAAACAGGATAAATTTTTCAATATCCTCAATGTAAGCTTTCAACAGAAAGATTCTCTCGAACCTCCCAAGAGGAAATAAATGCGTGAATATTTTTAAAAAGCGAGAGAAAAGAGACGGGCAAGAATTTATTTTTGGATGCGCTCCTTACACAGATTTATGTGTGCCATATTGAGAAGAATTTGCGAGAGAAAGAAAGAAGCAAGGCGACAAGACAAAAAGATAATGTCAAACGAGGGAGGAAGTCAATGAATCAAAGATCATGAACTTGATTTTGAAAAATGACTAACTTTTCCGCCTGAGGACGCACTCAATGCGAATGTAAATGAATTTTAGCCTCCCAACCGAGTCACAGCGGTTTTAAGATCTTTCATCCCAACATTAAATTATGATAGTAAAAGCATGAAAATTAAATATTTTTCAGCAATGCAAGCTTAAAAATTTAGTTTACTCTAAAGTTGTCTCTGTGCTTCGAAGTAATGACATTTCTGTGTTTTTCGTATTTTATGACATAGTGGAAATCCCATATAATCTTCATCGAGATGCGTCATATAGCAATTTAGAGTTGGATAAAGCTTTTCGGTGGGGGTCGAAAACGAGAAAAATATGGAAAGCAGCTTTTCGGGCGATTTAAAATGTTACCGCTATAAATTTAGGGACAAAGTTTTTTTTCTGTGGGGGGAAAAATTAATCAAATCACAAAAATGAGTTCATGGACAAAGCTGATTACATGTGCGATTAAACGGTGTTAAAATTGAAAATGAGTGTTGGAGAATTTCTGCCGCGACCGTTAATTGTTCATAAAAATTTTACCTTTTTAATTGCATCAGCGCTCAATCGTTTAAAACCTTTATCTGGCTCACCTATAACATTCTTCCATAAAAATGCACATTATTTATTAATGAAGCGTTTTGATTGATGCTCCAATAAAGGTTGATTATCAGAGCATTTATTTTGAAGTGTGATCGAGGAAAAAATTATGTGACAAACATTTCTTGAAACGAAAAAACGAGCACGTGTTTCCGATATTGAACTACTTTCCTTGTTGTATTGATTTGTCCGAATAAATGATTGCAATTTCTGACGCTTGAAATATTTATGTCCAAAGGGCAATTGGAAGTGAAATCGTTTTAATGAAATTGAAAAAAAATCCTGGAATTCTTTAAATTTTCTGTTGACAGAAAAAAATAATTTAGTTTGGTCTCTAAAAAATTAATAAATTGGTTTAAAAATCCAAGAAAAATTTTAATATAAATTGAAACACATAAAAATCCAAGAAAATTTTCAAAAAATCTAGGAAATTTAAAAAAATCTTCTAAAAACCAAATAAATGAAAATAAATTCATCAGACAGTCAAAAATATCTCTTCAATTGTTACTTGAATCCCTTTTACCGACCCCAGATGTCAAAAGATCCTTTTACTTGCAACCACAACCGCCTATTCACTTTGGTTAAGCTCACTCGGCAACTGTTTGGGACAAATGATATTTGAGTGTCGACTTTCCTCTCCAAAAAATGGAAAAGATTGTTCCTAAACAAAGAGAAGAGAAGTGACAATAGCAAATAATTTATCGATTGTCATTAGTGCTATTTTGTGCTTTCACACCATGATGACCACAATTTTTTTACTATGAATTTCTATCACTTACTTATCATTATCTCTCATTTGTTCTTTTTTTCGTTTTCATGCTTGATGATAATTTCTTCGTTTTACTTCTTTGATTTCTTTTTCTTCCTTGCGCCAAACAGCGAGAAACGAGAGCAGACTTATAAGCCACTCGAAAAAATAGCCTTTCAATAAAATCACAATTGCAACGCAAGCACAAATGAAAATGTTTTCTTTTTTCCTCTGCCACTCTAGTGGGGATTTATTTCTTCTTCTTCTTCCTCACAACTCATTTCTTTTTGTGATATTTGTGTGTGTGTGAGAGAGAAAGAAGGAAAGAAAGTGTGGGAGGCAAAATATCTGCAGGGTGATAAGAAATAATTGAATTAGAAAGTGGGTTCGAATGTTATGATTTGCCATTTGAGGGCAATGACAGAGATCATAAGGGAATCGAGATGATATTTAGATGATACTTATTCGCTTGCCAAGAGGAAAATTTCATTTTTTATGAATAATAAACAAAATCGTATGAGAATTATGTGTTGCGAAAATTTATGTCGCTTTTGGCAAAAACAAAAGCTGAAAATGTTTTTAAATTTAAGGCATAAAGTTGCACAGCTTTTAAGCTTTTCGAAAAAGCTCTTAAGCTCGTATAAAAAGCTTTCACAAAAAGCTCTGACTAAATTAAATGTATGTTTCAACAAACTTTTTAATGACTTCTGACATCTAACTTAATTGTCATTCATTAAAGTTGACATGCACAAAAAATTTATATGTATTCACAATTTTCTACTATTTTTCTCTTTTTCATCAAAAAGCTCCGCAAACCCGTTTCAACCCTCTCGATACCGTCCATGAAAACTTGTGTTGGTAATCGAGAGAGCAAAAGAGAAGCTGCATGCAACGAAGAAGCTGGAATTGCGCTTGTTGGTGTTCATTCCGGTTATCCCAGGTGAGTTGTGGATGTTCACATTGAGGATTGTAAGTGAATTAAGTCACATTTTTAAAGGTACATGGAGGAAAGGGGCCTTGGAACCTTTAGTAAAGGTGATTCACAGGACAAAAATGGCACAAAACAAAAACCAAACGTGGGATATCGCTTGGGTCGCCGTAAAGCGCTTTTCGAGAAGCGGAAACGCATCAGTGATTATGCCCTCGTGATGGGAATGTTCGGAATCATCGTTATGGTTGTTGAAAATGAACTCAGCAGTGCGGGTGTTTATGGAAAAGTAAGATCCTTTGACAAAATCCGCAAAAACCACACTGAATTAATTAAAATGTGCTATTCTCTATTTGTCAGGATGAATTTTACTCGACTGCATTGAAAACTTTAATATCTGTATCAACTGTGATCCTATTGGGACTTATAGTAGCTTATCATGCATTGGAAGTGCAGGTAATGTATTTTAGAGGTGAAATAAAATAGAAACTGATTGGATTTACTCTCGAGCATTTATCATTCGCGTCGATGGATGGAAACTTTTAATGTTTTTTGTAAAATAAATTTAAAATAATATTTTCAATTTTAAATAAAAAATTCTCTACATAAATTTCAACTGAATAATTGAAAAAACTTCAGTGATATGTGTTGCTTAATTGCTTCTCAATTTCAATTAGTTCCTCTCTTTGCATATGCATACATCAGGGTTAGATGATCAATGCCATTTCACTTTATTAAGCATTTAAATTTTATTGATCGATTAGCACAAAACGGAGTGTATAAAAAGTTTCCTCACAAAATCATGCAATTTTAATGAAGCTGTCATAGGGGATTTTTAAAAATGCAGTAAACAGATGTTGAACTCATTCGGCAATTGCTTACATGCAAATTCACTCGGCTCTCGTTCTCATTTGAGAAAAGTGTTTTGCAGCAGCGAGTTTAAGAATTAAGTTCACAGTAAGAAAAGTTTTATTTTGGAATTTGTTGAGAAATCGATTTTTAATGCTCTCAAGGGAGGTTACGAAACTCTTACATGATAACTCAAGAAAGCAGAATTAATGAAAAAATTAAGTTAAAGTTCCTCGCTATCTCTCGCAGTTCCAACTTTTCTAATCACCATCAAAAATTCAGCGAAAATTTTCAATTCGAAAGAATCTTTCGCTGCGCGTAATTAATTTTTTTATTATTCCCGCAAAAATGACTTTGAATAAATTTAAATGCAAATTTTATTTTTTTCTTCTTCGCTTCGAAGAGAAAACCAAAGTGAATAATTCAATTATTCATGACCAAGTTGCTACAGTTTTCGAAAACGATAATAAGATTTTATAATCACGATAACAATTTTTGTCGAAAGTCGTAGAACGTGGAAATTTTTATTTGTTAAAAAAGTTTGAATCGATAATTGAATTTTCATCAAATGTTGAAAATTCTTTGATTTGATTTTTATTGAAAGTGATTTGATTGACAAGATGTTCGGGTTATTTCTGATTTCCGAGCGAAATTTCGTTGAGTAATGAACATAAATTTTCCAATATACGGACTTCATTGGCTGTTTTTCATTAGGATAAATTTTATTGACATTTGGTAGACTGACGCATCAGCATAAATTAAATGGGTGGGAAATTCTATAAAATATTTTATATGAAAATTTTAATATTTTTCACAAATTATTTAAAATTAATTTTACTGTTTTTTTATTTTTCAATTCAACCATTTCACATCCAATCAATTTTCTGATTATTGAAAACCAATAAATGCCATTATTTTATTTGAAATCACTCTCAATGAGGTTAATTTATCTCATTTACAGTTATTCATGATTGATAATTGCGCTGATGATTGGCGGATCGCAATGACATGGCAACGAACGGCGACGATAGGCTTAGAGTTAGTTATATGTGCGATACATCCCATTCCAGGCGATTACAAATTTACGTGGACGACAAAACTAGCAAATAAAAATAAAGAAATAGGCGTAGCAATCGTGCCGCTTGACGTGGCTCTGTCATTGCCAATGTTTTTTCGTCTGTACCTGATTTGTCGTGTAATGTTGCTGCACTCAAAGCTGTTCACTGACGCCTCATCACGGAGTATAGGTGCATTGAATCGAATTAACTTTAATACTAGGTGAGAGAATTATAAAAAAATTAAATCAGCAAATTAAAAATATTGTTAAGAAATTATTTTGAAACCTGAAATTGTTTACAACTCAAATTTAAAAATTTAAAATATTTGAATATGAATTTCAAGAATTTTTGTAACGGTTTTTAAATTTTTAAATTTTGAGCTTTTTCAATTCTTTCTCCTTCTCTAAAATCAACCATAAAGAAAAATAATTTCAAAAAAATGAAGAATAAATTCAGGCCATTTTTCTTAATATCGTATTTATTGTGCGTTTATCCATAAATTCCACTCAATTCCGCATTGCTCTAAAATCCCATAAATTTATGTCCCTCTCTTTCAGATTCGTTTTAAAAACATTAATGACAATATGCCCTGGCACTGTATTATTAGTATTTATGGTTTCCTTGTGGATAATTGCATCGTGGACTCTCCGCCAATGTGAACGGTAATTGCAAAATTTCCATTTGAATAAATTTCCCATAAGCATCGCTCAATAAAAAGAAAGTTGAAACCAATTTCATTTGATTATCGGCGTCTAGCTTTCACGATGACGAGCATGCCAATCTATTGAATTCCATGTGGCTGATTGCGATCACATTTTTGAGTGTTGGATTTGGTGATATCGTTCCAAACACTTATTGTGGTCGAGGAATTGCCGTTAGTACCGGCATTATGGTGAGTTGAGATCAATTTTTTGAATTTAATGTCAGTTTTAGTTTTTAAAAAAGTAAAAACAGTTTTCTCCACTCGAAAATGATTTAATTAGCAACTAAATTCAATTCACACTCGCAAACTCATCACCGGCACATTTTGCAGCTGAAACTTTCATCAGCTAACTCAATTCCAAAGCTCTTGGATTAATTCTTTTTGCAATTAAGTTAATGAAGTATATTTATTATAGGGTGCTGGCACAACGGCTCTTCTTGTTGCTGTAGTTTCGAGAAAGTTGGAGTTGTCGAGGGCAGAAAAGCACGTTCACAACTTTATGATGGATACACAACTTACAAAAAGAGTGAGTTGAGAATTAATTTGGGATTATGTGTGTACACAGTTTACGGCTCATTTATGCAATCGCTGTCAGCTTTTGTTTTTCATCTTGGAAAATTTCAATTAATTTGGAAAATGTTGATGAAAAACTTCTTTTTGCTGGTCGATTCGAAAAAATTGCTGATAAGCTAGAGAAAATTGTGTCGAAATGTTTTTTCAAGCGAAGAAGATTTTTTTTGTAAGGAAAGTCAATCAAATATTTTACATGTGTTTTAGAGAATTTTTTATTGCTCAATCGATAAAGTTTATAAACCATTTTTACAGCTCAAAAACGCTGCAGCAAATGTGCTGAGAGAAACATGGTTAATCTACAAGCATACGAGACTGGTGAAGCGAGTCAACGCAGGGCGTGTGAGAACGCATCAGAGGAAATTCCTTTTAGCTATCTACGCGTGAGTAAATTCAATTTTAAACATTTTAAAAATATAAATTTTAAATTTTATTTTCATTTCTACTCAACCATAGACTACGTAAAGTGAAAATGGATCAACGAAAGCTGATGGACAATTCCAGCACTATTACTGACATGGCTAAGGTAAACTAGTGGATGGTTAATGATAATAAAAAATCTCCTGACGAAACAATTCTTCTTTTATCCAACAGACGTCAAATACAGTGTATGAACTAGTTTCGGATATGGCATCGAGACAAGATGCTCTGGAGGAAAAGCTGACTACTCTAGAAGATAAATTACAGACAATACAGGTGAGTTGAAAATGAGAGAAATTGTGATTGAAGAATTTTAAAGTTGAAACTTTTAAAAACCGCAGAGGGAAAATTTTAGCTCTTAAGGGACATAAAGTGTGTGACTTTGAACATTTAAGATC
The DNA here is from genome assembly GCA_038502055.1 of Tanytarsus gracilentus. Taxonomy (NCBI): domain Eukaryota; kingdom Metazoa; phylum Arthropoda; class Insecta; order Diptera; family Chironomidae; genus Tanytarsus; species Tanytarsus gracilentus. The sequence continues at coordinate 6,202,286 of JAXRKN010000045.1, read as the reverse complement.
AAAGAATTTAATTCATGGGTTTGGGTTTTGAATAAAATTTATGAATTAAATTTTCTAACGTAAATTTAAAAAAATATCAAAAAATTTATTTTTAAAACTGTCGCTGTCTCTCGATTTTAATAAAACAAAGCTGCACTCAGTCGAAAGTCATCTTGAATTTCAATTTAACTAAAAAAGCAAGCTCAACTTTTGATCTGAAATAAAATTGAGTTCTTCTTTCACTAAAACTTCTCTCAACTATTTTCATAAAATATGTTTTAATTAAAAATAAAATGACCACTTTTTCGAAGAGAGATAACCACAATTTCTCTATTTGCATTTTGCATCGTGTAGAGCTAAAAATTAAATTCCTCAGTTTTATGATGAAAAAAGAACCGAATACAGAGTTTGCACACAAATAATTAAATAAGCTTGTTGTACTTGCATGTGAATGCTTTAAAAATTTATGCGATTAATTCGCAATAGGAAAATTTGAAAACGTGGTAAATTTTTTAACCTTTAAAAACATCAAAATTTAAAAAACTCGATTAAACTATTAAAGTTTAAATTCGCACCTAATGCGTAAAATGTCAAAACAAAAAGAGATAAAATTACCTTGCGGTATTTTTCACATGATTTATGATATTTTTGATAAAATATTCAACATAAATTTAACTTTTTTACACCTACACAGGAACAAATAGACACTCTTCCAGATATACTTAGCAAATGTTTGAATCAGTATCAAGATCGAATGGAACAGCGGAGAAATTTCCTGCATCCGGATATGGCCAATGCGAGTTCATCACCTGGTGGACTTCAGCAGCCTCCTCCAACACCAGTAATAGGTTCGCCTTTAATACTTCCACATTCTAGGTGAGTGTAGTCACTGTAAAAACACATGATGCACGTTTTTATTATCACATTACATAAAAAAATCTCTTTCATGCCATGTGCAATAACTTCAGAGAGCAGAAATTTATGTGAAATTTAACCTCTTGACATTTTCAAGATAAGAAGCATATGCGGAAGTCATTCAAATTTTGAAGTGTTTGCACTTGGCCATGTTTTCTTATGTCTTTCTTCCATAAAGCTTTTCCGATTATAGCCTCTAACTCCTGCTCCTTCTCTAACAAAGTTTTCTTCTTTAGCTTGTATATTTTTCATGAGTTCATTAATGAACCTTTCATATTTTTTAATAAGAAAATATTTACTATGCCTTTCTCTCATATAACATTTAATCCCTCACTGTATTAACTGACTTTTTTCACATGGAACTATATTTTCACTTGGAGAATGGTCAAATCCTGGAAAGGATGAAAAATGATTTAGAAACTTTCATAATTTATTACAAATTTACTTTTTTATGTCGGACTTGATAAAAAATTTCTCATTTTGATTTTAATTTTATTTTACATTTATATTTAATAAAAATTTCTAGGTGCTCCAACTTTTTTTGCAATTATTTTTATAAAAATTTACGGTTTCTTATTTTTGAATTTAAAATGTACGTTATAAAAATTACAATTTCTTAAATCGATGTACTGGTTTTTAATTAAATTTTGAAATTTTGACTGTTTGAATTTGTTTCAAGAATTTTAAATTTAAAAGATTAAATTTCGAAAAAATACGGCAGATAATAAAAATATATAAAAGTTTTCTCAACATACAAGTTTGACATAAAAATTTCTTCACCTTTAATTTTTTAAACTCCAATTATTTCATCATTAAATAGCGAAAAAGAACTTCCACAAGTACAAGTAGAGAATGAGTCCAACAGCCCGCAACATTCTTCCCCATCACATTTGCAGCAAAGTGAATCTAGCTAATCTGTTTATATCCCGCTTAAGCGTGTGCATAAAGACCTCGTTTTTGCTTTTGGTGTGAACTTTTTATAAATAGCTAAAAAGTATATATGATTTTGATAACTGCACAAGAAATACACAAAAAAATTAAGTGAATGTGAACGAGAAAGAATTATAAGTCGTGCATGAAAAGAGCAACTTGATATCTTCTGCTTATGAGTTTTCTTGGATGTTTATATGCTTTAAGTGTCTCGTGTACATACAACAAGAAAAATTACCGAGCTGAGAGTTAATGTAATTTTTTTACTTCTCTTCTATCTCAAAAATTATCTCACGAAGTGTCTCTAATAGAAATGCACCAACGACAGCAACAACCTTATCATCAGTCAACAGTTATCAATGGCCACCAAGCCCAATTTTACCGCCAATATCCAGCCGAACACCTCATTTGATACCCGAAACTCTGATGCCAACAACACGAAGTGAATTGTTCAATAGAAATGACTACGGTTCAGATAAGCACGATAATGGAGGAGCTTGTAGTTTTTAAATTTATAATTATTATAAAAATAGATCCCATACACATTCCAATATCATAACCCGACCATTTGGAATTTATTAAAGTTGATTCCTTCCGAATTTCCCTCGGCGGGGTTTTGGAATCTTTCAATCTAGCTTTGAATGGAATTAACTGAGATTTCTCGACGGATTTAAAAGTGCGTTTGTGAAAAATCGATGAATACGAAATGAAAAGGGTCCTGACAGATCAAACGTGAGAGAATTTTATAAGATAAAAAAGCAACAAAAAAGAAAAGTTTGAATTGCTATTTTGAAATGATTCCACACCTTGAAGAGTTTCCTTTAAAAAAATATTTATTTATCCTGAAAATAAAATCCATAATTTAATTTTCATGAATTTAAAATAATTAAATTAAAAAATATTTTAACAAAGACAAAATTGATTAAAATTTAATTAATTAGAGTAAAACAATTTCATCGAAACCATAGCATCAATTCACCTATAAATAATTTCATTAATTTTACATGATAATTTAATTTTACTCATCAGTGAGCAGAAAAATAAGTTGGTAAGAGTAGCTTTAAGTAGGGGAGAATCGTGTTAAGTCATCAATTTGAACATTTTAATGATTGATCGATTAGCCGTTAATGGAATTTGACAGTTCGCATATAATTCACAAATAATATTATAATTATAGAGGAACAACAAAAAAACTAGTGGTTAGATTTGATCTTTTTTATCGCTAAATAAAACACAACTTAATTTGAAACCTTCAAAAAAAAGACAAGAGACTTTTAAAACCTTATGGAGATGAACGATATAGAATAGAGTGAAGGCGTGTGAGAGCTCGATAAAAGTCATAAAAATGAACACATACAATTTCAAACTATATGAAAGCTTTTTTTTATCTTTGAACACATAAAATTGTTCAGGATACGAAAAATGTGAAACAGACTTGAGATTGCGATCGCCATTTAATGTTAAATCTTTCAGACCCAAAAAATATTTCGAGCATAAGTTTTCATCTTAAATAACGAAAAATTTAAGTATGAAATGAAATCAAGCTTTGAATAAAATTTATTTCAGGCATTTTTAAAATTCTATTTAATTTTTATCAAAATTTGATTTTATTTCATAAAAAAATCCATTAAAATTTCTTCTTGTGTCATTTCTCGTGAATCTATAAACTGTTATCTAATTGTAAAATTGATTGATCACGTTTCATGTCAAAAAATATATCTATATCCATTACATTGTTCTTATATCGTCATCGTGACCTTTTTAAAGTTAACTTGCAAAAATGAAGAAATCAGTGATGCAGATAGATATGATTAAAAAGTTTTCTAGATAGCTCTCGATAAAAGTTTGAATTGAGTTCGATTCAAATTTTATTGTAACGAATTTTTTTGTTAAAAGTTTTTTCACTTTAAAGTTTTTGAATATTTTATAAAGTTGATTTTTTCCGTTAAAGTTTTCATTTTTAAAGAGATTCTCATAAACTTACCAAGTTAAATGCCATTCGTTACCAAGAAATTTTGCTCACTTGGGATTTAATGGTGCTTCCGCAAAAAGAAACACAAACACTGATGGTAAACATGCTGAAGTTTCAATGGCACATGGTGTAATGGAAAATGGTGAATATCATTGATTCCCGCATGCTTCCTTATGCCTTCATTTTTTTCTCGCAAATTTATAACCCTCAAATTACAATCTGATGGTGGAGCATTGAAAATGTCTTGAAAATTATCAAGATCGGGTTTGTCGTAATTTTCCGTCTCTTTTTCATTCATTAGCGTTCGAGCGCAAAACTTTTGCATGCTTTTTTGTGTGCTTGAGATTATATGACAAAAGTTTTCGGATTTGTTTGGCCTGAAATTCGGATACTCGCATTTTTGTCACTTCATAAGTTTTCGCGTGCGAGAGATAAAATATCGGATTTTGAGATAGATCAGAATCTTAACCGGAAAAGGGTTGGAATGAGGAGAAAAATTTGATTACTTAAAAATTGAGAAATTTTAGCTTTGATCTAAAAACTTTAACAAAAATTAATCTTTTCAAGTGGATGAAATTTTTACAACAAGTTAAGCTTTATTGAAACGTCAAACTTTCTCAATAAATCCTTAAAAGCTACATGCAAAGTTCTCAAGTGCTCTTGCTGAACATCTCTTACAACATTCCGGAAACAACATGCGAAACTTCAAATTGCATGAAGCGAAGCACTTTTGAATCTCTTCATAAAACACAAAATCTCTGTCTAAAATTGACTTTAATTTAAACCGAACATGATCTCCATAAAATCAAGATTATTTCACCTAAAACCTGGTGCGATAATGATAATGTAGACAACTAATGGGAAAAAGAAAGGTTCCGAACATTGAACGATAAAATCTTCATAATGGATATTAAATGAACCTTCAATATGCTCTTCAAAACAGCTTTTTTTGTTAAAAATTTAATAAAGGAAAAAATTGTCGCTTTATTAAAGAAGGATGAAACTTTTTAATGTGTTAAGTGACATGAGCGTGTTTTAATTGATTCTTTAGCGTCTTAAATAGTTTTTAAATTCAACTTTTTAAATTTCTCCAACTTAAATTAATTTCACTTCAGAAACTTTTTTGATTTCGTTTAATTAAACTTCCACTTTACTCTAAAATTCACTAATTTTGTGTAACTAATTAAATAAGTCAAAAATACCATGTTTAAAAATTAAATCCTTGAAAATAAACATTTTCTTCTCTAATTGACTTTAATGTAACGCGTTCGTTGAAAAACAAGTTGAAATTTTTACTATAATGATGTTAAACGTTACACAGCTCTTTTGTGATATAAAAAAAACTGAGAAAATATTCTAAAAATTTATACTATCCACGATGAAAATAAGGAAGAACCAAATAATGCACAATAAAGTAGAAAGAGTTCATAAAAAATTCCCATTTCATAGAGTATTGGATACGTGACTAAATAATCTGAAAGAAAAGAGCAAAGCTATTAATTATTAAAGCTTTCACTAAAAAAACATATAAACACGCAGAATTAACGTTGCGGAAAATGAAGAAAATTATTTCCTAAGTTTTCACAAAAATCTCATTTTAAATGTTCATTCGCACAAATAAAGGACCTTTTATAAAAAAAATATCTTCGAAGCATAAAAAGGTTTTATTTCTCATAAAAGTGCATCAGAATTTTTAATGATATTAAATTGATTTAAGGGTGGAAAAAATCTGATGATTTAAATTTCCGCCAATAAAATTTAGTCATAAATTTAGCTAATTATAATTAGTCTCAAGTCTAATTGACAAAAAAAATTAAATCTCAAATTAACAAATTGAATTTTTAATTTTTTCCACACAAAAATCACCCGTAATTAAGGGCAAACCCTAGTAGAAAAGAAATAAATTTTTAGCAAATTGTTGATGGAAACAATTAATTTGTTGCCTTTAATGCGCCTTAACGTTCATAATTTCTAAAACATTTTTAATCCTTTTCACGCCAGCCAACACTTAAAAAAATTGAAATAATTTTAAACTCATGGTAGATTAAAATTTCTCATTTTAATTTTCTATATAGGCATTTTTGAATGTAACACCACAACTTAGTCCATAGATGATGAAAACATATGCAAGTATGTTTCAAAATTACAAGATAAAGACAGTGTAGCTATTCTTAGGATTATTCTTAATGAAAATGGAAATGTGAAACACCATGAATAAAATTATTATTTAATCTACATATGTGAATTTTTAATTAAAACTATCAAGAAGACAGAGAATTTTTTAAAAATATTTCAATTTTTATGATCAAAAAATTGTTGAATATTTTTTCAAAGTTTTCTAAAGTCTCGTTCGTGTTCTTTAAAGCTACATTAAAAAAATTAAAGTTAAACTGTTTGCGTATATCTGTATATGGGCACAAAAGCTTAAATTAATTTAAAGAAAAAATTGTAAAAAAGTTGTTGAAAAAAAATTGTTAAATAGTTTTTTAATCTTTCAAAAAACCATTTTAAAAGTTCGAATGTTGATGAGTATAAAAAAGTTATGGTTTAATTTTGAAGTTAAAATTTCTATTGTAAGTTTTCATTCGCATATCCTGGAAAGAAAAAATAAAGAAACATTTAATATAAAAATAATTTCTTTGATGTTTTAGACTTCCAGGAAAATTCATCGTTATCTCGACAATAATCTGAAAGTTGAAAGGATTGAAGGCAAAAGGTAAAATCAATGTTTTTCTCTATATTCTTTATTGATTTTTTGTCTATTTTATAATTCAATATCTAATGATATTCTTAAAAATAAACTACGTTCTGACAATCTTGCAGTCATCAAAGGGAGGCATTTAAGCAAATCTTTCTTTGTTGTTGATGTATCAAAAGACTTTTCATATTCGAGTAATTTTATGTTTTGTTAAAACTTTATCGGTTAAGTACTTAATGTGTTGTTTTCTTTTTGGTCGGGTTTCGAGGAGTACAAAGAGGATCAACATTTTTTTAAAGGTGTGTGAAGTTATATGAAATATAATTCGAATTTCAATATATTTATTTTTTTCTATTGAAATATCATTTCGTGATAAAGATATTTTTAACTTAGATGAGTGTCTCGCCCTTGATAAAATTTATTTAATCGATAAATGAGATAATTTTCGAGATAATCTGAAATTCTTATTATCCGTGAGATTTTTGTTAAATAAAACTCATAGAGAGAAAAACTATAAATCTTCCCTTCACGCTGATGAATTATGATTAAGAATTAATATCACATTAGGTGGTGTGTTCATAACATTTTTCTCTAACATTTTCTATGACTATTTTTCTTCAATTTAATTTTTTTTCAATTGTAATTTTAAATGTATGCTTTTAATTTAATTTATGTGCGTTACCGCTTTATTTCACACCTTGAGCTAAACACTTAAAGTAATAGAAATGCTCGTAAATTATGTGGCGATGCATACAACTCTCGAACATTTCTCATAGGGGGTGTAAAAGTAAGAATATCTTTATATAAACTTCATGGTAGGTGACAACAATTAATTCAACATGGATAGTTTTTTTTGATAAAAATAAATTCTTTTAATTTTTAAAATAAAATTTTTACTGTGTTGTAATTTTTGAACTCAAAATCTGTATGATTTTCTTCAAAAAGTTAATTGAACTTTTTTATAATTAAATCTCAAGTTCTTAACAACTTTACACTTTTAATTTAAACAGAAGAAAGTGAAAAATTTCTTACTCTAATCTCATCTTGTGAATTTCATCTTATTTAATCTTCTTATTTAATTGCTGACACTACTTTTGAAACATCTACTTAATTACTTTCTTCAAAATTTAATTAATTTAGATTGCGTGAAAATAATAATTGAGTATAAAAAGACTTTTTGTTCTTAGAGCTCTTTATAATATTCTTTTTCTTGGAAATTTTTCGTGTTTTTAATTTATGTTCATTATCTTCTTACCTATTATATGGAGGCACCATGTTGTCGAAGGTAAAATCGAAACTTGCTAATTTGTTAAAAAAATTAAACAAAGTTGGATGAAATTCTGCAGCAAAAAAAAGTGAGTAGAAAATATTTTGAAAAACTTATAAAACATTTTTAAAATTAAAACTTCGCTTGAATTTTTGCATCATTAAATTTTTTCAACTCACAACGAAGCTTCTAGGCAGTAAACTGAACTTGTTTTCAAGTTTATGAAACATTTGGTAACTTTTAAATTTTTTTTATCAAATTTTTAAAGATTTTCAACTTCATCGACATTGCATTAGAAATTTTTATATTCATATAAAAAAATATATCAAGGTATCAATAAAATGTGCCTGATAATTTTTTACGAATCTTTAGGTTCTCAAGTGTGTTCAATCTATGATGCTACAACTGTATTTTTTTTATCTATGATATAATGAACATTTCATTACAATTAATATCAATCTATTTCGCCTCTTCCGTTTTTATTTCAGTGGAAGAGTAAAGCTTTTCATATCAAGTGTATGTCTCATCGCTATTGAATCAAATTCTAATTGTCTTTATATTTGTTAGAAATAGTAAAAATGTCCATGAAATATAAAAAATTGTGTCAACACAGTGAGATAAAAGACGTGCTTTGTCGTCGCGGCAAAATCGCCGCAAACACTTTTGTCCTTTAGTGAAGAAAGATTAAAGCATTTTGTTATAATGATTGGAATTTATAACAGCTATTTTGAGTTGAAGTGGTCGGTTTTGAAAGCTTGAATTATTAAATATTCTTTTTCATCAAAATAAATAAATTCAAGACAGATTTGAGGTTTTGAGGGAAATGAAGAAATTGTTGAATCCAGCAAAACATAAAAACTTTCAAACTAATCTTGTCGTCTCTAATTTGAACAAATTTTAAGAATGATTTACATTAAACTCAGTTTTGAGACTGCTTCAAAATTTCCTGGACTAAAATCGTGAGAAAGTTTGAAATAATTTCAAACCCTCATAAAATTCTTTAATATTAAAGCAATTGTGTCTTTTTAATGTGCTCCTAACACACAAATTGAGTCGCGACCCTGATTTTCCATAATCTTTTATTAAAGCGTTTGTGCAATTCTATTTCATAAATATTTTTTTATCAAAAAAACCTAAACTCTATGAATTTGATTCCCGGGGAGAAAAAAGCTATTTATTGATTCACTCGAGGGTATTTTGAGCACACTATATATGGGGTGGAGAATAATCAACACTCAACAATGCGTAGTCGAAATAAATGTTTAATTGATTGTTGGTAAAACACTTTGTATTTACTCACCCAACAAAAGGCGCTGAACAGCACCCCACTTTGTTTTGAAAGTTGGGTTAATTCGAAATAAAAAAAACTTTCAATTAAATTGTCGAGAAAGGGTTCCGGTCTTTTTGCTTTGTGAATAAAAACACACTTCAAAATGGGTTCATTCTATAATTCATTTGTCTAAGACATAATAAAATCACTAAATTGTTAATGATTTAGGGTTTGGTGTCACCTTCGAGGGATAAATTTTTAGTACTTATCTAAGCTACGTGATATTCGCTCTCGTTGGCGAGTAAATTTATTTCCGCTGCCATTTCTATCATCCGTGGAATATTGAAATTGACCGTCGTAAGTTGAAAGCTCCTGGTCGATTTTACTTCAGCTATTATCGCCACCACCGATATAGTGCGCCATCGTGTTACTGTTAGAAGGATGTAAAGCTTCCGATATCAGATGAGGTGCTCGGGCGGGTACTCCTGATAGTGCTGTTGTTGTTGGGCTACTGCCGACAGGCCATTGATAAGATGGTGGTTGTTGTTGGGTGTTGGTTGGAATGCTTCTAAAAGGAATTTTATTAGATCGATCGGATAGTGAAAAGTTGACAAAAGACTTAAAAATTTAATTTAAAAATAGCTAACTAAAAAATACGAGGCTTGAGTTCGAAAAGTTTTCTCAGTGACTTTTAATTATTTTTTCCTCATTATTTAATTTTTTTAATGAATAATTTAAGTTTGACGACTTTTTTGTGTCCATATGTGGAATTTTCATTCCTGATAACAAGAACTTTGTATGGCATAAACTTGAACTGCCTAAGGTAAATTTAATACCTCAAACTGCCTCATAAATTACTGTTTGAATAATTAAACCCCAAAAATTTCCATGTGCATGATTATAATTTTCACGCAGCCATTTCTGACCGCAAAACTTTTCACCATTTTCTGTAATAATTTTCTGGTTTTTATTCTTCTGAGAAAACTTTTCGTTGTCAACATCGAGAACTGAGTTAAAAAGAAGGAAAAAAAATTATAGCTATACATTTAAATACAGACATATAAAAAAGATTTGAATAAAAATAACAGCTATGAAAAAAACTAACTTGGTAATTCAATAAAAGAACTGTGAAATTCATGATATCGCACGGCACTGCGTTGGCATACAGAGATAGATAAGCCGAGAACTATATTATTGGCATGCTTTAAATAATAAAATTTAAAGAGTTAAAGAGAAAAGCAATTTTTCATCGAAAAATTTTAAATTATTTTTAGGCTCTCATTTATAGGCGTCGAGTTTTTTCGTGAGAATAAAATTTTAGTGAATCAATCAAGAGGAAAGAGTAAATATGCATATTTTTTGTAACAGAGTAATAAGTTCAACTATAAACTGTAAATTGTTCTTGTAAGTGTAGGTGTGTTTCTCATTGAATTAAATTTCTTCAAATTCGCACAGAACTTTGTGTGTCAAATTGTTTTGTGGCAACATCTACACTTACCTAGAATGTGGAAATAAAGGCGAACCTATTGAGGGTGCTTGAACTGCTTGCAGTCCTCCCGTCGACACGGTATTGAGTGTCGCTGCCGTGTCGGGATGAAGGAAATTACGCCTTTGATCCACACGCTCTTGATGCTGACTTAGTGTACGTGTTAGTAGGTCTGGAAGTGCTTCTAATTGATCCTGTGAAAAATTAAAGCAAATTTTTTGACCTCACAACTCAACGAGCATGACGCATTTAATAAATTTTAATTCTTTATGTACCTTAACATGTTGAATTTTTTCCTCCAATCTCGTTATTCTCTCATCCACAGTATCTTGTCGCGTTGCCATATCAGATACAATTTCATACACAGTATTTTGGGTCTTTGCCATATCGGTTATCGTGTTGGCATTGTCCATGAGCTTTCTCTGATCCATTTTCACTTTGCGCAAGCTAATAAATTTTGAGCAAAATGAGACAATGAAAAATATTTTTTATTGTGCAATTTTCGGATGTAAAATATGTGGCGGAAAGTTCAGAATCGAAATGGAATTTAAAATCAGCTTGGAGCAGATGTAAAAACTATTTCTATCTTTTTTAAAAAATAATTGCAATACTATAAAAATTAAGTTGAAAAGTTCAAATTAGTTTTTGTAAATTTGAGCTTTTTAAAAGCTTTTAAATCAGATAAATGGTAATAAATACTCACGCGTAAATAGCAAGTAGAAATTTCCTCTGATGCGTTCTCACTCGGCCTGCATTAACACGCTTCACTAACCTTGTGTGCTTGTAGATTAACCATGTTTCTCTCAGCACGTTTGCTGCAGCATTTTTAAGCTTTTAATTGAAAAAAATGTTATTTTAATTTAATTTTCGCAGAAAAAGAAACGTATGTGAAAAATTACCCGCTTCGTTAGTTGAGTGTCCATCATGAAATTGTGCACGTGTTTCTCAGCTCTTGTCAGCTCCAATTTTCTCGATAATAAAGCAACGAGAAATGCAGTACAGCCCGCTCCCTAGAAAAAAAATTAGGTTCAACCGTGAGAGAGAAAAAAGTGAAATCAAATTTTCATGGATGGAAAATTGACTTTTCTTCTTCATGCAATTTCATCGGGCAAAAGACGAGAATGAAGTTTTGATGACTTTGTCTCGAGGATGGTCACTCACCATGATACCAGTACTAACGGCAATTCCTCGACCACAATAAGTGTTTGGAACGATATCACCGAATCCAACACTCAAAAATGTGATCGCAATCAGCCACATGGAATTCAATAGATTGGCATGCTCATCGTCATGAAACCTGATAGGTAGGGAAAATCAATTTACGATCAAGAGGCTTTCATCGTGTGGCATTGACATCATTTTTCACTCTTATTTCGTCTCAAAATACTTCTCGTCATAAATTTTAATTTTTTACAAAAAAAGGGGGCAGAAATTTTTACACATTCGCCGGTTGATACATTTAATTTTCATTTCTTATGTCTTATTTTTATTTTTTTGGATACTTACCACCATTCCACACGTGAGCGTTATACCGCGGCCGCAGTAAGTATTTGGAACAATATCACCATATCCGACACATAGAAATGTGATGGCCGTTAGCCACAAAGAGTTTAGCAAATTCGCGTGCTCCTCATCATGAAATCTTTTTTTTTTTTATTAATTTATTATTTGTTAATGTAAAGTTCACATGATGAGAAATTTAATTTTTTTTTCAAAGGTTGCCACCGATTTTAACGTTATACAATTTTTCCCAATGTGCGTTGCCGTCGAACAGCAAAATATTATTTTTCATAAGAAAATTTAATGATTATTTTTCAATACAGTTTTTTTATACGTGATGAAAGTTGTGACAAACGGTGGTAGTTATATGTGGTGAGAGAAAACAAAAAAGACGACATATGGAAGAAAAAAAGAAAGAAAAATGTACTAAAATTTCCTTCTTTATAAACATCGAGTAATGAGATGATCTTTTAGCGTGAGACATGTGATTGAATTATTTTTAGAAAAAGTGGTAAAATTTTATCACAACTTTGAGTTTTAAAAAATTCACCGCACATAATTTTTTCCATATCATTGAATTGATAATTTTTGCTGCATTAATTAAAAATTAATTTTGGCAAAAAATGGATATTAAAAAATATTTTGATATGCTGGCATCGCTATCAAAAATTTTGACATCATGCCTCACACTAAAAGAGCTTAAAAATTTAATTTATTACGGTCACGAAATTATTTGTTAAAATTTTGTTGTCACCATGTATAATATTCAGGATTTCATTGACAACTGAACTGATAATTAATTTTATTTTTTTCACTCGTTTACGCGTCGAAAAAATATCGATTATGAAAGTTTTGTTTGTGTAAGTTTTTAACATTGAAAGGAAAGTTTACGCAGAAAGGATTAAAAAGTATATAAATGGTGTTTGAAAGTATAGCTTGCATGTAATTGTAGTGTAGAAAATATACAGGTGGGTAAAAAATAACAAAACATTCTCGTATGTGTTTTGAGAAGGTGAAAAAGTATCAGATTATGCAATTATCCCTAAAAGTTGGAAACCAAGCAATTAAAAAATTTAAAATTTCACAGATTAAAAAGTTTCAATCTGATACTTTTCCGCGAAATTTCACAGAAAAACTTTAATGAGCATGCTCTCAAAAGAGTTTACGATAGAAAAGTCAATAGAATATTCATCAATTCTAAATATAAATTTTTGAATTTTAACTGAGATGAAAAAGGGGAAGGAAATTAAGGAAACATGAATAATTCACAAAGACATTTCTAATTAACTCTTTTATGAACAGAAACGAGCGTGAATGTTTAAGTAAAAAAAATTGTTCATCTAAAATTTGGTTCAACATTAGCGCTCATCATGTAATGAAAAAAATTAGAATGAAAATCTAGGATAAAAAGGATTAGGGGAGGCTTAAAAGTATGGTACACACAAATGAGAGGATTTTTAGCGCAAATTCTAATTTCGATGTTTAAAGAATTTTTTTAAATATCAAAAAAATTTGAAAGCTTTTTAGATTTTTTAATTTAATTTTTAACTTCAAATTAAATTTTTTTGAAAGCTCTTAAAAATTTAAATAAAACAAAATCAGAAAATGCTCAAAATCTCTCAAAACATTTTTTAAAAAACACATAAAAAATAACTAAAAACTCTTAGTTATTGCTATTTTAAGCTTTAACCACCCAAACCGATCAAATCATGTTGATTTTAAAATTAATTAAAACACATTGAATAAATTTTTAAAATTTTTGTCTTGTGCTTAACTTTTAAAACACTTCTCACGACTTCTGACGTCCAAAACTAATTAAATGAAAAATGGATAAATATTTTTCTAATTAAAAATGAGCTCGAGTTAGATTTTGAAAAATTAATAAACTCAAAATTCACAATACATATCCTAATGCTAGAGTTGAATACTAATTCTATATAAAATAAATCATAAACACTTTCTCTAATAGAAAATTGGAAATTTTTCCGATGATTGCATGAAAAGTGCAATTTATATTTGTGGTGAAGCAAAAAGAAAATGAAAACTCATACAAATAAGGAAATAAACAATCCGATTTTGCAGAGATTCTAGATAATATTTTTGAAACAAGAGATGTGTGTGAAAGATAAAAGAGAGATAGCTAGAGATTTTAGATATCATGCATTCTTTGAAGTGTGTACATTGTGGTGTCATATAGAGAGAGAGAAAATGAAGTCTTTGATATGTGTTTTATCATGTTGCAAATTTGTCTTTTCATGTTGCAGATAATTTTTTTATGTGTTTATTCGAATTCAAGTGACATCAGACGAAATTAATTAATTTTGAAAATTTACTCTACCTTATCCCAGATTATTTTTCACTAATCAGTTTAATTGGCAGAAAAGGCCGCTTTCAATCATAATTTAATCGTTTTGGGTGAGGAAAAATTGGCATTTTGATTCTTCTTCTTTCTTGCTAAACTCCAAAGCGGATTATGGCTATATAGATACAAACAATTACGTGTAGCACAATATCAATAGATTTTTTTTGGCAGATGATTTTTTTATACAGTAAAAGTAAAAATATTCAAATGTGAATTAAATGTATCAAAAAAAATCCTCTAAAAAAAAGTTCAACAATGGCGATAAAAATAGATAAAGGGGGGAAGAACATGAAAGTTACATTAGAGGAGTTGAAGCTTATGAAAGAAATTTTTCTTTTCCTTCTTTTGAAAACCATCAGAGAAGAGTTTGAAAAGAAATTTCGTATGCAAAAAATGAGTCAATTAAATATTTTTTTCATACCAAAGAGAGAGAAGAAAATTATTATTGATTTTTTTTTATTTACGATGCAGTTTGATGATTTTATTTACAATTTGATGAAATGCAATGAAAATATTTTTTTAGAAAAAATAAATAAATTTGAGGACATGAAGAGCAAATGATGAAAAAATTGGTGAAATTTTTTATGTGAAAATTTATAATAAATTGCATTTTTAACTTCATAAAATATTTTTTCCTATCAAATCCATTTTTCATCATTTGCCCGCTTTTCTTTACCCGAATCGAATGGCTTTGGAATAAAAATATTTAAGCTTAATGATGGTAAATATAAAATAAATGAATTCATTACTGTTTTTACAGTTCTTACACAAAAAGCAAAAGAGAATGGGGATCAGCTTTAGAAAAAAAACTTTGCAAGCAAACTAGCAAGCAACTTCATAAAAAAAGAAAACAAAATTAGATATTAAGGAATAAAAAGCGAGAGAGAGAGATTTAAAAAAAAAGGAGGAAATGGAAAAGTCTTTTAAAGAGACAAAATTATAGTTGCAAATTATGAGATAGTCCATCTGGTTTTATTGATGTTTAAAACACTGCATATGATAAATTAATTAAAGCAATTCGGTTTCTAGTTTTTTTTGTAATGCACTGTGTACACCATTTGAATACAATTTTCAAGTTTCGCGATGTTCTTCAGATAAAAAAAAAGTTAAAAAGTGACTTCTCCCTCATTGGAATTGTTAAAGAATTTAAATAATGATAATTTACCTCTCACATTGCCGCAACGTCCAAGATGCTATTATCCATAATGAGACCATAAACACTAGTAGAACCGTGCCTGGGCATATTGTCATTAGAGTTTTGAATACAAATCTGTTATTAGGGAAGATGTGATTAGATGTGAATAATAAAATTTTTATGGGCGGGATGAAAAATTTCTTATCTCGCTTTTACTTTAGACTTAAATTTTTTGACGACATTTTTATTTTAGTAAAAATGAGAACTTTTCTGAAAGTGTAAAAATTCTCTCACCTAGTATTAAAGTTAATTCGATTCAATGCACCTATACTCCGCGATGAGGCGTCAGTAAAAAGTTTCGAGTGCAGCAACATTACACGACAAATCAGGTACAGACGAAGAAACATTGGCAATGACAGAACCACGTCAAATGGCACGTCTGCAAAACCAGGAGCTTTGTTTTTATTCGATAACTTTGTCTCCCACCGGAAATAGTATTCGCCAGGTATTGGATGAATTGCACATATGAGAAGTTCTAACGCTATCGTACTGATTCTCTGCCATGTCATTGCAATACGCCAATCATCTGCGCAATTGTCTGTCATGAAAAGCTGTTTGAATAAATATAATAAATTTCTATAAGTTTGAACGTATAGAGGTGTCGGTTGAGACATAAATTAAATAAATATTTTCCTTCCTTCCATCACCGCCTTTTCTCTCCCAAAAATTAATTAAAAACTTTTAGCATGAGCAAACTATCAAAATTACGTGCTAAATTTTGCCCTCATTTGACCATGGACAAATTGACCCTATATTTTTTTCCCTTGCCCACAGATTTTGGGTGTGGGCAAAATGTCACAGGGGCAAAATGTCACAGAGTCGCTTTGCTCCAATTTTTCTCTAATCATTTGCTCAACGTCTTGTTTCAATCCTCCGTCTTCACTATGTGTTTATGAAAAGCTCATAAAACTCTTGAATATTTCAATTAGGAACATATGTTGAAGATGGTGGTAGCATAATGCGTCAATAATTTACATTTAATATGGAAAATTTCTTTTTCTTTGAGCAAAATAAATTTTAAAGAAAAATTTGCAAAAAATGTCCTTTATTCAAATAATTTTTTAATTTTAAGGATTCGAACCTTATATTTTTTGAATTTCAAATTTTATGTCAAATATATTTCACAAATTCCAATGGTTTTAAACTCTTTGGAATCCACTCACCTGAACCTCCAAAGCATGATAAGCTACAATAAGACCAAGTAAGATCACAGTCGATACAGATATCAGCGTTTTTAACGCAGTCGAGTAGAACGATGCCTGCAGAGTGGAAATAAGAGAGGAAAAAATAATAAATCAATCTTGTAAGTCAACAAATGACTTGCGATTTTTTCGGAACCAATAAAAATGTAAATAAAATACGGAAAATAAATAATAATGCCTTTTCACGTTAATTAGAATCGAGCGAATAACAAATAGAAAATTCTTCTTTTTCTTCGTTTGTGCATGACGTGGTGAATTTCTTTTTAAGACTATCATTAGTAGCATGTAATTTTGAATTGATCACGTCATGATTTTTATTCTGAATTGACATAAATTTTTCCTCCTTGTTAATCTGTCATTAGCGAAGCGGCATGATAGCAGCCAAAAGTTGATTGAGTGATTTTTCCCCAACACCGAGTCGAAACAAATTTCGAAACAATTACCCAACAATACAAAAAAAGAGAGTGAACACACATCACTTGATGCCAAATGCAATTTCAATTCGAGCTTGAAAATAAAAATTTAAATTCCTTTTGACATTTCACGCGTGTCGCATACACAGTTGAAATGTGATATTTTGTGTGTGCATTTAAATTGTTTTTTAAACTATCGTTGACAAATTGATTGGCGATCATGACAAATTATTTAGAAAGAGATTAATGGATTTATTGCAAAGCTTTTAAACGCGCGCCTAAAACACTGATAAAAAATATTTTCAATCGAGATTACAAAAAAAATTTCAGAGGTATGTGAAAAATTTGCCTGGCTTGCGGGAAAAGGCACGCTCTTGAACCATCAAGATCCATAAAGAAGGAAAATTCTCGTAGGGAACATTTAGGAGGGGCGCTCGTGATACATTCTAGTCATGAAGATCTTAAGCGATTATGTCACGTCGCAATATGACTGAAAAAATTTATGTCACTTTTATCTTCGGCATTCTTTTACGAAATGCCTTTGACGCGTGTTTTGTGCATTCCAATGAAGTCTTCAATGAACATAGTATAAAATATCGGTGCTTGATGATCTCGGAATGAGATCGTGCGTGAACCATGTTGAAGTTATGGGTCTCTGATTTAAAGTTTACTTTTTTGATTTTTTTTTTCGAAAAATCGCAGAAATTTAATTAAATTTGAAAAATACGTTAAAAGCTTTTATTTAAATTCAAAAAATACGTTACAAAATTTTACATCCAAATACAATGTAATCAATTTAAGATTTGACTCACCTTTGTGTAGACACCGGCACTTGCCAATTCATTTTCAATCACCATAACAATAATCCCAAACATTCCCATCACAAGAGCGTAGTCACTTATTCGTTTCCGCTTCTCGAAAAGCGCTTTTCGACGACCTAACCGATACCCGACATTTGGCTTCTGTTTGGCATTCGTTTTTTCCTGTGATGTGGAGATACTTTTGTAAACGCCACCGCCTATTCCACGTTCCTCCATGTACCTGTAGATGAGCGGAGATTTATTGTGAATAAATCAATCTAATGGCGCTGCAATAAAGGCTACTACCTAGGATATTCGGAATGAACGCCAACAAGTGCGACTCCAGCTTCCTCGTTGCATGTAGCCTCTTTGTCACGATTTCCACCTTTCATCGATGGAATCGATAGAGTTGATTGAGGCTTCCGTAGCTAAATTAGGCGGAATTGCAAGAAGTCATTAGTACACAGCAAAATGAATAATTTATTAAATGCTGCTGCTCTATAGGACGTTTCAAAATTAATATTTTATATTCGAGTCATTTTCAAGGATATAAATACGTGCCGAACCTTGAATTTGATTAATTTTCAAGGGAATGGACACTTTTGCTATTGTTTTATTTTTATTCATTTTTTTTACAAAGAAAAGTTGAATGGACAGCAAAAAACTTCCGTTAAAAATATAAATTTATTTTCCTCAAAATCTTATCAATATTTTTCCAGTTTCCTTATGCGGAAATTTTAGTTAATGATCAGTAAAATAATTGAATTTCTCAGTGCCATTCCCCTTGTTCATTATTTCCCTCCGAACACACCTAGTCTATTTTTTCCTGAATGAAAATTGACCCACACACAAAAGAACTCTTCAATCCTCAACAATGACCATTGTGCGCCTTTCAATAAGATAATTTATTTCGGAGGAAATGCCCCAAAAGAATTTCTCTCGCTAATGGTCACCTGAGGTAGCACGCAAATGCGCAATCTAATGGAAATCCGTCAATTTCTGTTCTACTTTGAGACATGTAAAAGTGAGCACCGTGCACCTGTGACTCAAATAACAAATTCTTCATTTTAATAATTCATGGTGGACAAGATAAGAGCCGAAAATAATTAGAAAATAAAATTGAAAATTGTTTGTATTTTAAAGAGTGATTTATTTGACGGAGAAGCTCTTCATTAGCATATATTTAACTGTAATGAACACGAATGAATACAATGACAAGTCGGAGAGAAATTCATATGCTGCCTATATAAAAATAAATTTAGATGTTCAGTTGAGAGTGAATGTGCACGTGTACCGGTGATTTTTTTTCATGGCTCTTTGAAGATCTCGAGAAAATTGAGACATTTCGAGCGTGTGAAGTGTAAATTTCCACTCTAACTAAATTTTAGTTCAAAAAACTTTTAAAGCATTTTTTTATGAATTTTCTAACCCCACAATATATTTTTCGCTTCCAGGTTTAGTGTTTGAATAATGATTTGAACATAACTCGACTCGTCCCCAAAACACTTCTATATTAAGTCATAAATCGATGACAATGCGTGTCGTTGAATTTTCTTGCCTCTAGCCAAAAAGAGAGAAATAAAATTAAGGGAGTGTTAAAGCGAGCGCATGGTGGGTGAAGTTTTTATCTATGTCGATGTTAAATCATAATTTACGTCACAAAATATGGAATGTAACGAAAAAACAGAGTGGTGACATAGATGGAGTCAAAAGTGAATGAAAATTTTTATGTTATTTCCTCGGCGAGTATGAATGATTGTAAATATACGTCGAGAGTTCATGAGTCACTCATACACATGCACACACTTATTACTTCCATCCATAATTCCCTTACTCTTACGCGAAAATCTCTCGGAAAATTTAATCTTCCAATTTTCTTCTCTCTTCACATAATTTTTTTTCTTTAAAATGTATTCGAAAAAAAAAATAAGAACGAAATTATTTCGCTATTCAGCAAGTTATTTGGCGGAGCTTATATGTGAGCTTTCAATGTAGAGCGAGAATTGTAAATGGAGGCGCCAAGCTTATATTTTGTCCACGCTTTAACCAATACAAGTTTAATAAGAGATATAAACTTTCTTTCGAGATCGATTGATGACGACGACGGTTTGTAATAATGGCGAAGGCTCATTGAATATTTCATTTTATTTCTCTCTCTATCTCGCTCTCCCTTTACTTATTATTTTGTTTTGTTTGTAACGTAACTTATAAATAATTTAAATCCAGCCATTTTCATTTTTTACTTTTTCCATGCACTACTTTTGTGTGTCAGGTTATTTTTCTTCATTTGTAATAAAGTGGAAAATTTTACAAACTTACATTTTTTTAGTTCTTTTACCGCTCCAATTTTTCACAATTTTTCATTTTAATTTGTCTTTTTTCTTCTTTTAATATCACAATGAATAAAATTGCACACTTTTTGCTATTTTTTCCTTTTAATCCACCATGAAAAAAAGTTATTTTATTTTAGTTACGGGAGAGATTCATGACGAGGTTTAATGTGACTCGAAATCCGATGAAAGACTGAGAAAATTTTCCCATTTTCTCTTTTCTCATTCACATATTACTCGATGTTGTGTGTGAGAAAAAAATTGTTGTTACCACTGGCACAGTAACACACATACGTTTGTGTTGAAAGCGTGGAAAACTCTCTTTGCTCGAAAATTTTCTCTCAATTGAAAAATCTTTCCAATTTTGTGTCTCGGAAAAATTTTCATACATGTGAAAAATGAAACAAATTGGAAAATGGATCTTTTTTGAATTTACACTACAGATGTGTTGAATAGCGACAGCTGCACTATATCTTACAGTTTAATCTTGGTCATTTTCATTATTTAGACTAGTTTTAATGAGCAAGCAAAGTGTTTGGGAAAATATTTAAAATTTATTTTTATCGTGAGAGCTTTTAATAAAAATTAATTTTAAAATTTTCTACACATTTTTTTCCATTTTAGTTGCAAAATTTATTTGAGAGCTTTTGAACTTTTATTTAAAAATTCAATTTGATTCGAACTTTTTTGAAAAGCTTTCAAAAAAATTAAATAAAAGCTTCACCTGTTGATGATTTTTTATAATACACCAAAGAACTATTTAGAATTAAAAACACCATGAGTTCAACTTTTTATGGTTATTTGTTAGAATAGTAAAAAACATATACGTCAGTGCCTTCGCTCGTACTTTTTCAATAGTATAGTATGAAAAATCCGCCCTTCATATGAATATTTCATTACACTAAAATTACGAGCATAATAATAATATTCAAATCACCATTTTAGCATACGAAATCGTGTCACTAGTTGACTCCGTAAAGGCTCGTCGAAGCTTTTTTCGTCTATTTTGTGCGAGCGATTGAGGACATAGCAATAATCCAGATGTCTTAGCACGATTGCGTTGCGTTACATATTTTTTTAAGGATAGAAAGAAAGACAGAGAAAGAACATTGACAATGAACAAAACGGAGTGATGTTATGATGGTAATAAGTAAGTTTGTGAAGCGAATAATTAAACAGAAATATATTCTTTGAATATTTTATGCATAAAATTTATTATTTAAATTAATATCAAAGCGTGAGAAAAACTTGAATTTTGTGATTGAAAATAATTAAAATCTCAAAAATAATCAAAATTTGTGCTTTTAAAAAATTAATTTTGAAAAACTTGCAAATGAATAATTTTTTTTTAAAAAATGTTTAATAAATTTTAATAACAATTTCAATTTTAAAATCAAAGTTTTAAAATTTAAACTTTTTGATTTTAACAAAAACATCGAGAATCCATGAAGTGTTGAATTTTTGTAGGTTCAAGCAACAAAGGAACAAGCGGTGAAATGCCAAACAACATAAAAGTTGAACCGTTCACAATTTACACTTCAATTACACGATAACATATATATATGGAACATGTGCTTGTTACTGCTTTTTCATTTCAACATAGGACATGGAAATATTTTGCCTTTCCTCGATGCCAAAAAAAGATTTTTCAGCAATTGTCAAAAAATATTTAAAAATTATGCTCGCAATAGTAAAAAAATATTAATTTCACCCCAATTCAGAAAATTATAATTTAAAATCTACAAAAGCTTTCGAATATTTTAAATGAAAATTTCAATCGAAAAATTGATGGCATGATAAAAGAGAAAGTCGGTACTGCAGAGAGATGAAAATTTGTACGTTACTCACTTGTTTGAATGGTCGCATGCCGCCCGACATCTGAACATGAGAATTCAAGTTAAAAACACTCAAGAACTTAACGATTCACATCCTCAATTACCTTCAAAGCTTCTCCAGCAATTTCCGCGATCGTGTCGCTCGGATTTTTTAATTGACTCAGTGAAACAGTTTGGTGCGATATGCTTGAGTGTCCATACATGCTTGGATCGGGCTGTGAACTTTGTCGAATGATTCGGGATGATTTTGAGGGTGAACCGGTTACATACACGGGTGGGATTGTCGTCGAATGATGATGAACTAAAACATGCGGTTTTAGGTGTCCATGAATAATACTGTCCTTCGATGTGGATCGATCCAAAAGTATAATTGAGGTAGGAGAGGTTGAGGAGCGACGACATGTTCTGCATCTGGTCGAGGGTATTGGAGATAAAATTTGAGCTTCCTCTCCATTATAATTGTCTGACGAAACGGAAATTTGTGGATAAGGCGAGTGATGATGATGATGAAAATTTAGCATGTCCGGAGCTGAGCGATTTTGCTCGTCAATTTTGAAATCTTCGGTGCTCTCTTCCGAGCCACCTAAGTGAGTTCCCGTCGCAGATAGCTGAGGACTTGCAAGATATGTGCGATCTTGACGGATAAGCATGGGTTTGGAGGTACCGCCGGTGGCAGTTTGATATGACGATGGACCATTGGACGTCTCGGCTGATTGATTTTCAGCAGTGCCTTCTGACTCTCCTGATGTATCCATCTAATTTGAAAATGGAAGTTGAAATTAAAATTTTAAAAATTAATTTGAATAAATTGAGCGGAGAGGTGTAAAAAAATCTCTGGGGATTTGTCAAAAGTGGTTGAGCTTACGTTTGAGGTATGAACTTTTTTCAAGGGTTGCTAACCTTTGGTTAGAAATTTTTAATTTATTTTGAAACTGACTATAAAATCATGAAAATATAAAAATAAATTAAAATATCAACCAGAGTTTCACGCCCTTGGATTTACTTCATCATACCTTTTTTGAACTTCAAACCTCAAAACTCATACATCAAAATTAACTGAATTCTACATTCATTTTAACAAACGTAATGCATACAAAAATCTGTGTGCATGGTTCGCACTGACATTCACCGTAAATCTTGGTATGTAACAAAGTTTATTAAAAATTCATCAGAAAGTTCATCTAAAACAAAACTCTAGAGGGGATGCTTGAATTGACGCAATTGAGTTCTCGAGCACATATTAAAGAATCTTCGAGAATTTTATTAGGAAAATTTCTACATAGATGGTCATTCGAGAGTTTGATCAATTCTGATGAAGAAAATATTTCAGACATCAGCAAGAAGAGAAAAAAATAAATAAATAAAAGGAAATTTCTGGGAAGGGAACAATTTACAGAACAGATCACTCTTTCTCATCAATGAACACGTAACGTTGCCGCAAATTTACACCCCATGAACGACACCCAAGAGTGAACAAGTTTTATTGAAAATTCTCATAATTGCGAACATGAGCAAAAACTACTGAAATATGCATCGGTGACAATAACTTGCTTTCGATCGAGCACATATATTACTTATTTAATGAGAAAAGCTTTTGCGCATGTACGAAATTTTAAAATAGTGAATTAAAAAAATTAAATCGCAATGTCATCTGATTTTTATTTGACCATCACTCATCAGGTTGAAATCATGAAAAAAAGTTGTTCGGTAACAAACTTTTGATGAACAAAAATCGATAAATTTCTCTCTTCTTTTTTTACATTCGGTTTACCAGGAAATCAAAGTCAATTCCCAAATCAAACCCACTTTATTTTGTTTCATACTCCAAAACCATGAAATGCTTTTTCATGCCTCGAAAGATGTGCTTTGGGAAATTCGACATATTTTCTTTTAATTTTTATCGCAAATCATCAATGTCATTGCTTTCAAGGATGAACTTCAATAAATCTCTCAACAAAAATTCATTACTTCGACATTGAGTTAATATTAAGGTAAATACTGAAAAAGATATCGATTTCATTCTAATGTTCTATGAAAATGGAAAATGTTTGCTGAATTTGTTTGTGATGTAAAAACTTTTTTTATGGCTCGAACAAAAGTAAAATAAAAATATTTTAACGTTAAAGATTCGTTCATAAAAAAGTGGAATAATCTTTAATTCTTGTCTGAAATTTTGAGCAAAACTCCGAAGTTTTCAGTCGCAACCCTAATTTAAACTTTTATTTTAAAAATTCTGTAAAAAATTTTGTTCTTTTTGAACTTTATGTAAAAAAACTTAAATCGTGAAAAACAAGTAGCCATTTTGAGAAAAATTAAAAAATTTAAAATTAAAATAATTTTTTGAACCCAAAAAAATATTTTAAAATATTTTCATCCTTCTCAAATGACTTTTACCATCAAAACTTATTTCCGTTCTCCTTATCAAGAGCTTTTTTGTGGCCTTCCCTATCTCAATGTCATCGTCGTTGCGACATACAAAAATTTGTAAGTAGCAAACACTAAATATTTACCAAATAATACTTCCAAAGGAGGAAAAGCTTCTGTTTAAATAATTTATTATGCGATAGAAGATAATGGAAATTGAATTTATTAAATAACATAATGAGACGACCTAAATAATTGATAAACAATGTCGAAATTTCGAGGCTCACAAAAAAGTAAGGAGCGATAGATGAAGCTGACATGACATGGCGTGTGATGGGGGTTGTTTATAAAGTTAGACATAGATCATGGATTTATTTTGGTTGAAAAATTTGAATTTTTAAAATATTTGTTAAATTTTTGAACAGCGAATTTAAATTTTTTGAGTGTCACAAAAGTCTTGCAAATTTCCTTATTATTCCTGGAATTTAGACAAAATTTCATATTTCTTATTCCTGGAATTTACTTAAATCGATGAATGTCGTTATGAAAGACTTTTCAAGAGCTTCACGCGTGCTTGTATGAAATTCATTTTGCGTTACAAATCTATAAAATTAAGTTCAACCGTTCATTTGCGTGTTTGCATTGTTCATGCAAGCGTTAAGTTGAAAGTTATTAAATTTTTTTCAAAGAATGTTAAATGAGATCAAAGCGAATAGAAATTTCAAAAGAAGGAATTCAGCTGACATTTTATCACGTCTAGAATGACCTTTATAAATGGTTCGTCGCATGATGAAAGAAATATAAGCATGAAACAGCGATAAAAAGAATTGAGGAAGTGTACGAGATGAAATGCGCTCGACTCAGTTGTAATGGCACTTTAAGAATAATGAGAGCGACGCAGAGCAAATGAAGACTTTCTGAACCGCTTCCATGGTTATAACAAAGCTCTTTTGGCTTTTCAAAATAGAAATGTTCAGCTTCGGCTTTCGAAGAATTCCTTGGCAATTACTTTTGAATCAGAATTTTAAAAAATTCGACGTATTTTTTAAATTTAAATTTTTTCTTTAGAAATTTAACGACTTCTTCAAAAGCTTGAGCTTCATCTCTTTTGCAATTAATTTTTTATGTTG
Source organism: Tanytarsus gracilentus (assembly GCA_038502055.1). Taxonomy (NCBI): domain Eukaryota; kingdom Metazoa; phylum Arthropoda; class Insecta; order Diptera; family Chironomidae; genus Tanytarsus; species Tanytarsus gracilentus. The sequence continues at coordinate 6,176,638 of JAXRKN010000045.1, read as the reverse complement.
AGAAGTGAAATCCTTTGCATGCAACATCCTTCGTTGAGAGGGTGAGAGACACCTTTTTAACAAGTTGTTAGCAGACGAGAACATACAAAAGCTCCTTGGATCGCTTGAGAGAATTTTCTCAACAATGTGCTGTGTGAGTTTTCGAACAAAAGGCAAAACATTTAAAAATTGATAGAATGTCATAAAAAATGATTGAATTGACACGCAGCGTAAATCTCGGAGCGGAGCGTAAAAAAGGTTCTTTTGTCTATGGCTCACATATGAAAAATTCACTGCAAAATGAATAAATTACGACATCACCTACATTCGTGTCATTGTTTTAAAAAAATTCATCTCGAGCAGAATTTTTGAGAGCAGTGCAAAGAATGTAAAATCCAGTGTTAGATTAAAAGTCAACAACACTCCGATGTGAGAGAAACTCCATTTCAAGCTTATTTAATAAAATTATGAAAGCTTGATGATAAAATGCAGAAAGTTTTTAATTGACGTTGAAATGTGTCACATAGGGATAAAACTTTTATTAGTAATTATTAATGTTTTAGATGAATTAAATTTTATAGTGCAGATCTGCTTTTTCTATAAAAACTTCCTGAATGGTATGCAAATATTATTGCAAGTGTGAGCATGATAAAATGTATTCTGCAAGCAACCAACGAGATGCTGAAAAATTTTCTCGTCTTTTTTTTTGTCACGTTAACATTGCCATAATTCAATTAAGCTGCACTTAAGTTTTACCGTTTCTTCAGAATCTAGATTTTAAAACTTATTCACACTCTAATTTTTAAAAAGTAAATTAAATATTCAAACTTTTTAAACACTCAATTTTTATTTTATCTCACCAATTTTTCCATTCAAATACATCCGAAATCCATAAAAATTTCATTTTTATCTAATGTTGTTCATGGAAGTATAAAATTTTATCATTCGCAATGATCCAAAATTTGCTTCCCGTCATTTTTCGTGATTGCTTTTCATGTTTCGTATTAAAATAATATTTTTTTAGCTTTCTCTATAGATCTTGAATGCCCTCCAGTGGGAAATAAACAGAGCTAATAAGAGATATATCAGTTTAATGGAGAAATTTGTGTTTATGAGATTAATGACAGCTGTCGATACAGATCTTTAATCAAGGATGTTTGCAAATTAATTTGATATATTTTGTAATCTGAGTGGGATAATCTGTGAAAATTATTCAAATCATTCTAAATTTAATAAATTCAAATCAAATTAATTTTGAATCTCATTAAATTAATTCAGCCAAGTTTGTATTTGATTTTGAAGAATTTAATTACAAATTAATGAATGGTGATTAAAATATTTATAGAAAATCCGAGTGCACCCACAACTTTTACACACCATTAAAATTCCTGCGAATGTCGTAAATGTCAAACTTTTTTTTCTACAATCGGTGTGAATTTTAACTTTGACCTATTCACATGCACATCCGTATCCCACACATTTTCTAAAAATAAATTTGTTCATTTTTATTCTGACTTATACACGAAATTATTCATTTTGAGCTTTTGCGTGTGTAAAACCTCAACTTTAGGGAACCGAGCGCAGACAAAAGAAAAATGTACATAGATTGCGGAAAACCTTTTATTATTTACAATTATTGCGAGGGAAATTTATTTATTCATCGAAGTTAAAAACCATTCGCACACACAGAGAAAAAGCTTTACTTGCATAAACGTGTTCTATCGATTTTTCTTCTACCGTCTGTCTACCTGCCTATATTATTTCCATTCTCTTTCACTCCACTTATTCTCCTCTTCTTCCGTCAGCTATCGTGCAAAATCATTGTCATTTGTGACATGTTTTGTAAACAAAAGCATTGTAATGACGTCATCGCACTTTTCCTTTTCATCGCACACAGATGCTGAAAAATCTGTTGAGCTTTTCTTTCAAATCCCAAATCTTAATAAAGAAATCCAGCTGGGAACTGAAATTAACTTGTTTTACATGGTAATTTTATTTTGAATTTTTTGATTACGTTAAATTTGTCATTTATTTAAAATCTCAAAATACGTTAATTTTTGAACATAAATATATATTTTGATTTGAGCTGGGAAAATTGTATTTTTTCCTTCTCGTAAACAAAAACTTTTTAACGTTTCATCATTCTTTCAATTTTAATTAACTTTTTTATGTGATGCCTCAAAAGATAAATTCTGTACATCCAGCACATCAAAATGCTTTCAACGCATACATTCTTTAAAAACAAACGATTTAATTAAAAGTTTTACGAACTTAATCATTTCAATGGCTTCTCTTCAGTCTTGAGAGTGTGTGAAGTAAGCCTTTTTAATAGCAGCTTCATCATCAACATAAAACCAAGTTGAATGTTCTTCATGTATGAAAAATTAAAGAAGTTCATTAAGGGAAGAAGAAAAAAAAACTTGAACACATTTTCGCTGTTGCTGTAAATCAGAAAATCGATATTCATTTATTGTATTCTGAACTTAAATGTGAAACAATAAAATTTATCATTTTTGCCATCGCGTAGATAAAAAAGGGATTTTTAATGCTCTAAAAGGGACACAAAAAAGTTCGAATTTGATTCGTGAAAGAAACAAAATTTATTTCGTCATATTCTTCAACTTTTGATACCTTATGATGGGACATCTTATAGCCAGAGGCCATTTATCATGATAAAGTCATTCATTTTTATATCACATGACACTCCATTTGACATATGTTACATATACGCACATTTTCTCTTGACAAAACTGGCCAGCATATGAATAAAATTTTTGTAATTTTTATAATCATTTATCATCCTTATTTGAGCTGTAAAAAGTGTCAAACTACAGCTGCTGAATGGAATTTTAACTCGGTTAATGTAAATTTATTTGCTGGCAAATTTTAATATTTTAAAAATTAAATCCAGGAAAGTCAAATAAATTTAAAATCGAAAAATTACATTAAAAAATTTAAAATCTAGAAATAATTCAAATAAAAATAAATTCTCTTTTAAACAATTTCACGGAAAAAATTCGTGTTCAATCAGTTCCAAAAATTAGTTTATCAAAAATTCATCATTAAAACTTCAACAAAAGAATTTTCAATACTTTAAAACATTTATTAGACTTCATTCATTACCACGATTTTTTTTAAAGAGATTTTATTAAAAATTAATGAGCCAACGAATGCTTACAAGCGCGATCCAGCGAGAATAAAAAATAAATAAAAACGTAGAGACTTTTTAAATTATAGACTGATAATATTTCATTACAAGAGAGAGAAAATAAAATAACACACTTTTCTTTACAAAGCGCCAGATCTATAATTCTCTCTCGCCCATATATACAATTTATTATTGTGTATACACTAAAGTATCAAGGGCGGTGTTTCTCATCAAACATATATTAAAGTTTTATTCGACTTTAGGGAAAATCTCAGCTTTTGACGCAATTAAAATATTATCGATTTTTTTATTCCGGCACCCACAGTTAATAAAATAAGACATTAATTAAGTATGAAATTATTCATCGCGAGTATTTCAGGCGAGATTTTTGGCGAAGAACGTAAACGGTGTAAAGAATGAAAAAATAATTATACAAATTTTCCGACACCGTCCGGAAAAATAAAAAATTATGACCGAGATTTTTCGAATATGATGTCGAGAAATTTATTCGAGAGCTTTAAGAGAGTTGTTGAATTTCTTTTTGTTATCTTGAGAATATGGAAATAAAATTTACTTCATAGGAAGATCCTTCGCATACGCCTGACTGTATTGTAGAAGCATATTTTATAATTTAATCCTCGTGATACACTTCATGTACAATATCATTCGAACGCCTACATTTGTGCATATACGAAAACGATGATGGAGTGAAAGTCTCACGTGCCCAAAAGCTCTTTCGATACAAAAATATATATTGAGTGAGTGTGAAGGCACTTCAGATGATTAAAAATTCATTAAGTTCAATATGATCGATATCATCGGAAAACAATCGAAAGTGGAATTATGTAACTCAATTATTTCCTTCATGCTTTCTTCGGTGGCGCTTCTTCGAGACCTTTTTTATTGCTCGAGGAATTTTATGTTGATTTTTAGCGAAAAAATTTTATTATTTGCTTTTTTGGTGGGTAAAATTATTAATTGCTGTGCAACAATTTGATTTGGGAATAAAAAAGGATTCATTGATTGGCTTGATAAAGGAAATTCATATTTGTGAATAACAACAATGAAAGAAATTTCAAAAATGCTCGCAAAATAAAAAAAATTTGCTCTAAGTTATTTTTAGGCCTAAAAAGTAACAAAGAAGAATTGAAATTAATTAAGGAAATGCTTCAAAGAAAAAAGGTTTTTTAATTTTTAGGTAAAATCCCAAAGTCATTTCGAAGTAATCAGCTTTGGTAGGAAAATCAATTCCACAAACTTCACTTTTAATGAGTCATTTCCAAAATTTCTTTATTCAAATTTTTCCATTATGTTTATGAGAGCTTTGAAAACTTTATCAAAAGGAATTAAATTAAACTACTCACGACACGAAACTTTTTGTTCTTTTCTAATTTTTAGTTAACTTAAATTTTTCATATTATTTTCACAGTGCAATTTACAAACACAAATTAAATGGAAACTTGATATTTTTTAAAAGTTTTGATTCTGTAATTAGTCGGAAAATTTTAATGACTTTTCCAATGAATCCATTATGTATTTTTTATCAAAACTTTTTTCTATCATTTTAACTCAATTAACAACCCTAATGAACCCTCATCATCTCATGTGCATTAATTACTTCCCGCTTATAAAAAGTGAGAAAAGTTTAAATGACCGCACTTAAATATTTGCGAAAAGTAAAAAGTTCATACCATAATTTTACGGTGAGTGTCAGAGATTAAGAGCAAGCAAGCACCTTTGTTTTTAATAAAACGCCTAATCCAATTAGGTATGATCGTCCTCCTTCGCTGCAATTCAATTTTTTTCTCCTTAATTTGATGAAACTTTACACTCAGTTGATAATGGCTTCAAATTCCGTCGAAAAATCAAACAAAATTTCATATTGTAATCTGAACTCGTTTCACTCATTTTTTAACGAGGAAATTTTGCAAGCAGCACAAAAGAGCAAATTGAACGTGAGAAGTTGTTTAGATATCACTAAATTTTTTACCTCAAAGTGCTCTCGCGAAGTAAAAAAATGTTTATCGAAAAATATTTTTTTCTTTTATTCATTCACTGGCTTGTATCTTGCAGTCATTTGGATATTTAAAAATTGATTTCCATCGCGATGGGATATAATTTTTACGTATTTTTTTAAACGATTTTTTTCCTCTAGCTACTTTACTTTTCCTTCTTTTTTTTATTGGACCTCTAAATATATCATAAGAATTTTGAGTTGCAAATCCTGCTGATTATGTGTTTAATTTTTAATGAACGTGTTTAAACAGAAAAACTTTTTACTATTTCTCACTTCGAAAAAAAAATCAAAAAATGTTTTAATTATCTACAAACAATTTTAGCATTAAAGTCTATGATAAGTTTACTGAACGAATAATAAACGCGTCGAGTCGAGTGTATATTCACAAACTAACTGAATAAACTTGCAATGCTTTGAGGAAAAACTGAGAGCAGAAGAAAATTTGTTGAGAAAATTCGAGAGAGTAAAAAAGAGAGTTGAGAGAAAAATTTTCTCAGCGAGGGTGGAAATGCGCATTTGATTATTTTCTTTAAATTTTAATCATGAATAATTATGATCATTATTAAAACTTTCAAATTTAATATTTAATAAACATATAACAATAAAACAATAATAAAAAAAATTCTAACATTCAACCACGTGCCAATAATCTTCTTAAAATTAGCTAGTTTTTTATAGCAAATTTTATAGGAAAAAAATTTACTGTAACGGTTTTCAAAAATTTGAAACATTTTGTTTGAATTTTATAACACTTAATTTCACCAACTGTCCCGAACAAGATCGAAATTAGATGGAAGCAAGATCCTCACAAATTTTATATGAAAATTTGTTAATTGACGGTTATTTTCTCGAAGTCATTAATTCGCCTAAATTAGCATCCGATGAAAATGAAATTGTACTGCATAAGGACGGAAGTTGAAGCAGTCTTTCAGGGAATACGGTTAAAAAAGAAAACGAGACTAAAGCTGAAGATGTTCATGAGATATCGTCAGATGACGAAAAAAGTATGTCCATTAATTTACAAAACATATTTTCCACACACACACACATAAGCTTATTTTGTCATTAAATATTTAATGTAGAAAGTATTTTTTAGAAGTCAAACCAGCCGCAAAAATGGAAGAGACAATTGTCAAGAAAGAAGAGCCTAAAAAACGAGCTGCAAAAAAGACAACATCACGAACAGCATTAAAAGGAAAGGAGAAAGTGGAGACGCCCGTTAGAAAGCGACAACCCTCACGTAAACCCTCAACTCGATCCAATGCATCAAAAAACTGAAGAAAAACAGCACCGAAGAAAATGATCTGATTATTGATTTGACCCTCGATGATGACTGAACTTAGTTTATTTTTGAATCAATTAATAAAATTGGTATTGAATCTAATTCAAGCGCCAAATCATTTATTAAAATCAACCCACACCAATGTGCCATTATCACAAATTCATGATAAGATCAATTATAGCAGCGCATATTTCCTACATCGCTCGCAGTTTTTTTTCTATAATGCATTATCAATAAATTGGCACTTGAAACTCGCTCTTCACGTTTTCGCTATCGAAAAAAAACAGAATAATTTTTTGTGCACAGCGATAAAGTTTGTTAGTATTGTGCAAAATTATCGGCGCGTATTTTCTGATATAATTTTTTTACTTTCGTGGATTAAGTTCAGTAATTTTTTTTTTGCTGCACTGAAAAGTTTGAATGACTGATGGAGAACTCAAATTCGCTACGTAGAAATTTTTCAATAAGTCGATCGGGTAAATTTAAACGCAGAAAAAGTCAAAGGCTATCGATTACAGATCAAAGTTGGGAAAATAGTGAAAACATCGCTGTGAAAAATGAAACGAAGGTAGAATTTAAACAAAATAATTGTGAATAAAAGATTAATTGATAAAAAAATTAGAACACTCCACTCAGTGTGATTGACGATGCAAATAATACCGAAAAAGATCATAAAAAGGCACAAACGACGGATACGCTAAAATGTTAATCGCTGCGAGCCCATCATTTTCTGGCATTCATGAATTTTAATTAAAACCGAACGGTGTGTGGCGGGTGATAATTAGAAATAATCCTCCAAACGCACCGAGGACGTGTTGGCATCATCCTATAAAGTAATTAAGCTAAATAATAAGAAAATTAGAATGGCTAAAAAAATGTTAACAATTCAGAGCACTAATCCTATTAAATTATTTTCTTCATTCACCTTTCTAAGGTTTTTGGTTGTGTTTAAAAAAATATATTTAAGTTTTAAGTCCATTAAATAATCTCATTTGGTAAAAAGTATGATAAGAAAGTGAATTCGGAGGCAAAAAATGAGATTTACAACCAGGACTTGAAATTATAAAAGAAGATAGAGTAAATTAACTTAAAAAATTATTCATGGGATGAAGAAATTCAAAATTTAACAATATGCAAAAAATTCTACTGACATGTCCTGGAAAATAAATTTTCAAACACGTTTTCTAAATTTTTCATTTTCTTTATTACAATAATTTATCAACTTTTTTACCCTCAAAGTACGGTTAGTATAAAAATTGGATGTTTTTGAAAGTTTTCTTTTTGTTATTCAATTTTATCAATGAATTTTTTTACCAATATAATTTGTTTCAATCAGCAAAATGAAATGAATTCAATAAATATGTGATAATTGTTTAAGATGACAAATAATACTGTCGATGAGGTAATTATGGGAATGTTCTCTTAGTGATATAATTTTAAATTCATCTGAATGTGTTTTGTCTTTGAATAAAGTTTATAGTATTATTTCTTTATGATAAGTGAGAGTAACGAGAGTGAACGAATGGAAATAAAAGAGTTTATGATAAACCAGTCTGTGTACAGAAGAGTGGCTTTATAAATTCAAATCTAGACCGATTCAATTAATTATTTTATATTTTCAATGTTCATTGATAAAATCTAATTACAATTTGTTCAATTCTTTTAAAAGATTTTCTTTAATAGGCAAAAAAAGATGTAAATATTTAAATTTATGAGTGTTTTTAAACCCTGTATTGATGGTAATTAACCCTTTTATTGGTAGTTTGTAAAAGTAGATTTTATAAAATTTATGTGATAGGTTTTGAGTTGCAAGCGAGGAAGACACTGATGATGAAATTATAAAATATTTTTGTACCTTTTGGTTTGATTAAGCATTGAAATGTGGCAAAAACTTTTACCATTGAAAATTTGTAAAATTTGCATTTGATTCAATTGCTAAAATTTTAGATATTTGTCATCAACAAAAAAAATACAAAAGAGGTGAAAAAATAGTACTCAAGACCTTTTCATCAGGTGTTTTTAAAAATAAGTGAGTACTTTATTCTACAGAATGCCCTAAATAAATCTTCTCTAACGACGGTCCTTGATGAAAAATGAAATTTTCTTTCTATTACTTCAAAGTACTGCATAAAAATACCGCCAGTGGAGAAAACTCTACGTGACTACCTTCTATAGGAAATAATTCGCGTAAATTATTTGATTTAATGAGCGAAATAAAAATCAACATGAATTTCTATTTTTAAAATAAACAAACTACCGAAAAGTAATTAATTACTATCAAGTGAGAGAGCTAAATTTTCACTATAATTTTGAATCCCTAATGGATGGAATTTAATTTTACGTAATTTTCTTTTTAATTTTGTCAGTTCTTAAACTAAAATTGAGTTGAACTGAAAAAATCTTTGGACATATTCTTGTACTAAGTCTTCTATACTCGATACTTTATCTATACTAGGTTTCTATATCAAAGTTACAAAAATGTCTGAAGGTAGTTAATTTTTTAATAAAATATTTTTATGATACGCATAAGTTGAGAGAAAATTTGTAAAAATGAATTTTAATATAAATTTTTAAGGATTAAAAATATTGTGAAAGTTTTAACAAAAATTTTAAATTATTGTAAAGTTTTAAGAGTTTCTAAGCCACAGAAGAAGAAGAAGAAAACTAGCTAAAACATGTATTGCACATTAAATGAGGACATAAGAATTTAATTTCAAAAATTTATCACATTTTTCAGAAAATATTGAAAGTTAAAATTTTGACACTTAAGTCAGGTTGCAACACCTAACTTTAATTAAATTAAACCAATTTTTAAATTAAATTTAACTTTTCATGGAATTTCTTTCAATTTTTCTATCAACATAAATTTTATAACAAAAAATTATTTAAACGAGTCACACACTTAAAATTAAGTTACATTAACGTCGATTTGAATTAAAGTTCAACACTTAAATTTTTCGTTTAACAAAATTATTTTCCTTTTCTAAAAGAGTTGAATTAATTAAATTAGAAATATTATATTTAAGTATCTGAATCATGCAACTCGTTAAGTTCTAAGCTTTGATCTTCCAAACTACGTTTAATATCCTCAATAGTTTTCATGATTAATTTTCGCTTCATGCTATCATCAATAACGCGCTTTGGGGAGTCGCAAGAGACAGCATCCGATGAGAGAGCATCGCCGAATGATTCACGACTTATTTCCTTCATTTTCAGCTGACGTTCATTGCGAAGCACTTGAATCTTATGAAGCATCGCTTGTTTTAAATGATCTAAAAAATATTATAATTAAAAAACTTTTCCACCCTTGCTAATTTCATCTTAATTACCCGACTCGAGATTTTCCATTAATGTACGCTGCACCTGCTCAATTGGAGAATTGCGAGAATAAATTTTCCGCTTCAGTGGTTCACTCTGAGGAAAAAATAGGTCATCATTGTTGCAAACAATTGAGCGAAATTGAATTTGCGGATTTCTTTTTTCTTTGTCGTTAATCGATTTTAGATTTGGTCTTCCATCACTCTCCGAGTCAGTGTCGACTTCATTTTTAGGTGTTAGGAATCTTCGATTTAAGGGTGTTGGAGACATTGGTGGTGCCGCCTTTTGTTTTATTCTCGACGATCCGAGATCCATTTCATTTTGATAGATAAAGTTAGTAACATGAGTTTTTATTGGCACAACACGGTTTGATCGAGGACTTGAGGGAGCCGACATTGACGATGATGTTGTTTCACATCTGAGAATTTCAAGTCGCTTATTAGTTATATGCACTGAATTTTCTTGCGTCTTGTTTGTGGTTTTTGAGAGTTCTCGCTTTAAATCGACTTCGCAATTTCTCAACATTTCGACACGTTTGTTGGTTGGTATATTTTGTCTTCGAGGACTGCTTAGTGCTGATGTCGTTAAAATTTCTTTTGGCGCACTCAAATTTGATTTCATCGAGATTAAAATTGACTCTGCCTCGTGTATGAGTTGTCTGTACTTTACATCTGCCTCCAAGTCTGCTTTTATCAACGCTTTTTCACTCTCCGAAATTGCCAGCATCCTGTTGTGAATCATGTGAACCTCACTGAAGGTGAGAGAACTCGATCGATTAGAGAGCATTGACGTTTCTAATTGTCTACGCTCGGCAGCTCTTTCATTTCGTCTAATTAATACCGGCGTGCCACCCACTGATCGACAACCACGTGAAGCGAGCGGAGATTTTAAGCCATCAATGTTCTTTATTCGCTTTCTCAACACCTTTTTACGCTTTTTTTGTTCGACGCTCACTTTCGGAATTGATTTTCCTTTCGCAATACCGGCCTCATTTCGATCCAGCAAGTCATCCGTCGATTCACATTCGTCACCTGCTTCCTGTCCCAAATCTGAGACACAATCTGTTTTGTCTGAATCACTGCGTGAGATGAAATATATTAAAAAAAAGATAGATTGAAGTTTTTTAGATTTGACAGCTTAATTTTTGATGCTATAAATTTTTTATAGAGCACTTTAAACTTTATAGCATTTTTTATAGCAAATAAAACTACCTGAGGAAATCATTTTCCTTTTCATAGACATAACTTTCGTCAAATTTTCCAATTTCATTAAGTGTCGCATCGTCATCGCTGCCATCGTGTTGTGTTGTTGAAATGGAAATGGGAAGCTGTGCGGATGCTTCTTTTTTGCCAAACTTTTTTCTAAACTCATTTAAGGAGAGCAAAGTTTTGCTTGGCTTTTCCGTGCTACTCGAATCAGAGTCTGTCGCCTTTCTTTCTTTTTCATTGGAATCATCGCTATTTGATTTTATGCCAGACGAGGAAGTCGTGGAACCTAAGCTGTCACGATCTTTCCTGCTACTAGTTGGTGTAGTTATTCTCAAATTAAGTGGCTTATTTTGTGGAACTGTCTCGTGCTCAACGGTACTTGGAATCCAAGGATTTGTTCTTATTCGTGATCGTTGTCGTGGAGACGGCGCTAAAAAAATCAAGAATTAATGAATTTTTTTAAATTAATAAACTTTATCTTACTCCTGAAATGCGATGTAGACATGATCATTTGTCTCCTCAAAGTTGGACTTTGGCATGAGTTTACATTTTGAATACCAGATGAGGCAATTACATTTCTGCCAGTATCGAGCGATTCAGTTCGTTTATGCGAGTGATAAAGTTGATGCTAAAAATCAAGAAAAAATGAAAAATTTAAAGATTAATTTTAAAAGCTTTTAAAAAAGCTCAAAAATCTATTGAAAGCTATTTAAGTATATACTCTTAAAATTAAAAACAAATATTTTTCTATAATTTTTTAAAATATCTCAAAAGTTCAAACTACAAAATTTATACACAAAAAAATATAATTTTACCTCATCATTTTTCTCCTCGATACAGTTAAGATCTGTTTTAAATCGATTATTATTAGAAATGGAATCGTTTGAATTGAAGCCCCTTGGAAAGTAATGTATGCCAGTGCGGATGTTGATATAATACGAGTCTGGAGCATTAGAGCATCCACCTGTAAATGAAAAATGAAAAAAATATAAAAGTTCTATTTTATTATTTCTTTCCTTTTTTTTCCTTTTATTTATCCGGTGAACCGCAGGTTGAATGATGTGGGGTTAACAGTTGGTTATAATGCGTGAGAGATAAGAAAAGCACATACATATTCAATTATGGAATAAAATAAATAAAAATTTCTGAGTTCACTTCAATGTGAATGAAAGGGTAAAAAAGTTTTTCTCTTTGGATAAAAATTGTGATACTTTTTTGGGTTTTAATAAATGGGTTACGATTAAAATAATACGAACGGATATTTTCTATTTTAATGACATTTTTGAGAGGGTTAAATGTGTTTGTAATTTTTTTAAAAACAAAAAGTTCGTTAAATTTTTTAAAATTTAAAAACTTTTCCATTTTATTAAAAAAACTTTTTTAATTTTCACCTGAATTCATCTCATTAATTTTTCAAACGTTAAAAGTTAAAAATACTTTTTTTCGCAACCCTCTAATTTTTTCCAATTTTCCAATAAAAAAAATTTCAACCTTTTCAAACGTAAAATTTCTCCCCTTTTTCATTTCATTCCTCTCACCACTGCTAAAAAAATATGCTGTGTCACAGAATGATTTCGTACGTGACTGAATTTTTTTGTTCAAAACGATTCTCTAGCTGAGAAGATAAATTACAAATTAAAAGAGAGCTAAAGTTATCACCTGGAGAATTTCCATCGGTTGAGTAGCCCGTTGAATATGCGCTTTCAGGTGATGAGACATGATTGATGGCATGATAGTTTAGCTTATTTTGTTGTGCGCTCGGTGTGAGATGATTACCGGTGGGAGGCTTAAATGTTGACAGTAATGACGCGTCGTAGTCATTGCAAGAACTTCCATTGGGATAACTTTTAACTGGATAGTGAAGGGTGGCACTGGCCGTCATGTTTCTGTTATTGATTTCGTTATTGCGTTTAATTAAATTAGTCGCAGCTCCATTAGACACCGCCATTGGGTTTCTACATGTTTTACTACTATTTGCATTTTGCTGCATTTTCGGCGAGGATGTTGCGTTGTCGAGAGTTTTATAGCAAAAATCATCACTCGAATTTCCATTATATCGATCAATCGAGGATGTTTTCGACGAGAAGAATCGATATTTGTTGAAGTGGGTTGCAATCGGTTGAATCTTTCCATATTTATTCTCTTCGGTGTGTTGCTGCGAGGGATTTAAGAGATAATTAAATTTTAACTTCAGGTGAGGGAAATTAATTTTTGATTTTTAAATTAGAAATATTTGGTTGAAATTTTTTCTAAATTTAAATTAATTAAAGAAAATTTCCTGTTCAAATTTTATAGCAAATTATTGAGCTAAAATTGTTTAAAATTTTTATAGCAAATTCGACTTGATTTAACTCATAATTTACATGATAAAATTATTACATCGAACGACCGCACCTGTGTGTAATTATTGTTAATCTTATTAACGTCTGTTTTCTGTATTTTTGCAATGCTCGAGTTTACAGATGAGGTGGAGGAACTAACTAAACTCCTTTCTAAAAGTTCATTTGAACTCGATGTTGTCGTCGAGTGATGGCTAAGTGATGGCGGATGGAGTGAATTATTATAATTTACTGAATTATTATTGGAGACTCTAATTTGAGGCTTTATGGATTGATTAGATTGCTGCATCATGCTTTGATCTAACTCTTTCATTTGATAAAAAGTGGTGGGTGCTGTTGTGAGATAATTATTGATTTTATTGCTATTGCTGGTTGATACGTTCGGACTGTGGACATTGCTAACGGTTACATGATGCTTGCCGTTGCTAGCATGGGACTTGATTACTGGTGGAGGACAATCTAATTTGTTGTTCGTTGTTGTTGGAGTTTCTTGATTTGGTGAGTGCCAACCTCGACGGCCATTCTATAATTTGTGTGCATAAAAATGAAGAGAAATCTTATCGACTATTTCTGAGGAATATTTTCATGCAATAAAGTAATATCTATTAAAAGAATAGCTTCCGTTTATCGCTCATAATACGCTTGAGAGCTATTCAAAGAATTACGTGAAGAATAAAATAAAAGGACAGGGAGTGTAAGGAAGCTTTCATAAGAAAGCTTAATGACATTAAAAATTATAAGAATGAAAATTAAAAATTCTGAGAACGTCACTAAAATATGGTGGAAATTTAATTAGGATTTTTAAACCTACGTGAAATTTTTTTATAAAATTAAAAATTATAAACTCAAGAAATTAATTAAGTTTTTATTTTTTATCAACTTAAGACTTTAAAAAATAAAATTCTTACATTAATTTGAATCGGAGAAACTTCACTTCGTCGTGCTGGACTTGACACAATGGTTGCTTCATTTTGATAGACAGTTCCTTTATAATCACTTGATGAATACTGTTGAGTTGGAATGGCGCTAAAAATTGCAAAATTATTTAAGCTGATATATTTGACATTTAGAAATTTAAAAAAATTATAAAAAAAAATATAACATAAATTAAAAAAATTTTGAAATTAAGGATTCGAACCTTCACGTTATAAATTTAAATTATTTTTATTTTTTTCTTCCACAATAATGTTCATCAAATCATTCCTCTTATAAAATAACCATAAAATGCCACATGTAACAAAATTAATTAACATGATTAATAAAATTATTAGGAAAATTCTCTCGAGTACAGGACTCAAGAGAAAGACAGATAAGAAAAACATTCTGATAATTCTCATCATCATCCTCAAATGAAATGTGTACTAAGCAGATTGAGATGATGAAAAAAAGGGGATGAAAATAAAAGGGATCATAATATTTTATCTTCGAAGCGGGACGAAGCATTCTCCAAAAACCAGACCTGCCTCTTGTTCTTATGATTACGCTTTATTGCAGTTTATTTTTATTAGGTGTGCGTTTCTTTACTCTTTCGGGAAAATTACTCTATCTTGCTTATTTCTTTTACTTTTCTAGAGCATTTTCAGACACTCAAACCAGAAGCATCTTCGCAACAATATGAACAGAAATGTCATCATCATCGTCATCACTGCTTTTGCTTAAACAACGAAAATTACTTTCTTTCTTATCATCACGTTGTTGGATGCGGGATAGAAACAGAGAGAGAGAGAGAGAGAGAGAGAGAGACACCGAGAATACACCGGTGACGACTGTTTGACCAACATTTTTTATTATCGAAGGAAAAGAAGCGCTACTTTTTTATCGGCCGTTTTGGAAGTTGTTATGGACCAATTTTTAGATACTTTTTTTGGTTTCCATATAGAGAATATAAATAGTTAAAAACTGAGATGGAAATAATTAATTTATGGCTGAAACTTTTTATCAAAGTTTTATACAAATTTTTCTTTTTCGTTAATTGATGAATCAAACTTCAATCTTATCAAAATATCTTTAAAATATCTCTATAAATTTTTAGGATTTTTAAAGTTTGATAAGATATCAAACTAACATGATAATTTGTTGTCTTTGAACAAATCTTTCAAAATTCCCACTTACTAAAAAGTTTTTTCACTCATTTAAATTTTTAGTTTTTTTTGGCTAAAATGAAATTTTTTGATTATTTATCTAAAAAAAAATTTCTAAAAATTTTAAATGACTTTGAAAACAACTTTTTGATATAAGTGATTCCAAATTTGTGAACGAATTTTCTTAAGTTTCATTTAATTTTGGTTTAAAAAAGTTTTTAAATGTATTCTATAATTTCTCAATTAAAATTAACTAGTTCTAAAAATTTTTTACAGCTTTAAAAAAACAATGGGAACTCAATAAAGTATAGAAAAATGTAGTTATTAATCGTCACCGGTGTCACCGGATAAAACTAATTTTGGCTGCGGTGATCACCGGTGACGAAAAGTTTCGGTGATCACCGGTGATCACCGTACCGGTATTCACCGTGAGGATCCCTACAGAGAGAGAATGAAATCTTTGGCATGGTCTATTGTTTAGCATTTTTTATTATCGTAGCATAAGAAGCGCTCGTGAGCTGTTTAGTATCAGCAAATTTCTTGATATAGCCTTAATCTTAATATACCAAAACACTATGAGTATCACTTCCCTAGAGAAAATATAAATAGTTAAAAACTGGGATGGAAATAATTAATTTATGGCTGAAACTTTTTATCAAAGTTTTATACAAATTTTAATTTTCTGAGATTTCATTTGTGAAGTTTTTAAATTAAATTTCTCAAATCTCTATAAACTTTTGGCCAACAAATTCATTGTTCCGCACCACAAGATTAGAAATTTTTTTCAGCATTCTGTTTTTGCTGCAAGTGCTCACATACTTTCCCAATCGATTGCAGTACGTCTATGGTTTATGTGACTACTTTTCCTTAATTAGGAAATCTCTTTTATTCTGCTTCATTTTCTTTTTTTTTGGTGAAATTTCTTTTTAATATTCAGCTAGTGAGGAAATTGTAATCATCGTCACGAAGAGGACATTTTTTGTGCTGCTAGTCTTCACTTTAATTAAACCTAATGATAATGAGTAAAAGGGTTTTTTTACAACACAAGGCGAGAATAAATTAGAATAGAATTACACAGAAAAACTTTTCACTCTCGATTTCCGAAAGGACTTGAAAGCTTATGGCAGAGCTCTAAAGTCCAAGCATTGACATTTGATTTTAGTTAAATAAATTTATTTTTTTGAAGGCTCGAAAAATTCTTAACTCCTCACTTGGGTCTCAACATCTCGAATATATTGACATTAAATTCATCTCCCAAACGACTTAGGATTTAATAAAATTTTCACAGAATTTCCTCAAGGTGTAAAACTTTTCGCATTTCGTCAGGAGAAAAGTTGACATAGTGCAAATTATATTGAGATTTTTAGAGCAGATTTAAGCAGCAGGTGCTGGTGTCTCAGATGTTGATATCGCATTGCGGAAGTGTACGAAAAAAGGCCAGAGGGAAAAGTTCAAAGAGCTAGTATTGGAAAACAGGAAGCATCTCATGAATAAATTTCCATAAAAAAAGTGTTTCTAATGCAGAAATGAAATTTTTGTTTCAACTCGGAAGTGAAAACTAAAAATTTTAAAATGTGAAACGGAAAAAAGCTTCGAGGTATTTTTATAAGGAAGTCAAATTACACTCGAGTGCTATCATAGTAAAAAGTCAGCAGGGAAATGAAATTTCTTATTCACACACTTAAATGCCTTGAGGTGAAAGTAAATTATCATTAGAGAAATTTAGCTTTGCTTATTTGGACCGAAAAAAATGTATAAGTGTGCTTGAATTATTAATAAAGCACTTTTATTTTGCTGAGTAAAGAAAATGGATTTATTTTTTGCGGGCGAAAGAAAAGAAAAATTTATGGCAAAAAAAATAATTTAAAAATAAATTTAGTTAAAAATATTTAAAATCATGCGAAAATAATTTTAATTTATAAAAATTTCTTGAAGTTTTTTAAACAACAAATATTAGGTTCGAATCCTAAATGTTAAGATTCAAATTAAACCTTTCCAGAAACCTTTCTTTATTAATTTTGAACGATGAAATTTTTTTTCGTCCTATTTATATTTTTTAACAGGAACACTATGGGCAAAAAATGAAATTTTCTCCTCAAAACTCATAAAATATAAAAGATTCGTGGAAAATAAGCTAAGTTTTATCAAAAAATCAAATCCAGCACAGATAATTTAGTGAAATTAGTTGAACTTTCGGCAAAATCATGATTTTCTAAGTTGCAATCGCCATTCATTTTTACAACCAAATGAATGTCTTTCAAGGTCCAAACTATAATATTATGCTCATAATCTACTTCCATAACTTCCACTGATGTCTTGACACTCAAAGTTAAGCGATTTTCAGAAAGCAACAAATGCATTTAACTCAAAAAAATTCTGTTGATGCAAGTTGATGGAGAATGTAAAAACAAACAACTGTTCAGAAGAAACCAAGTTCAGGAAGTGAACGAGTAAAATCTTAGAGCTCAATTAAGAAATTTACACTTTCAGAGGGGTCAGAGAAAATGGGTTCAAACACTCGGTTCCTGTGTCCAAAAAAATTGGTTCTAAGCATTTTTAGGAGGTTTAAGGACCGAACATTCAATTGAGCATGAGAAATTATAAATATAAGGCATGCCGATTTCATGAGTTTTGAGGAGAAAATTTCATTATTTTCCTATAGTGAGGAAGAAGCGTTTGATTGTAATTTAAATCGCAATAGAAAACCCACAAAATTTATTCGAAATATTTTCTTTGGGTCAACATAAAGCTTTATTCACAAAAATTATTCTTTAGAATTCACTTTCGCTAATTTTTTTATGTTGGCATCTCTCATAAATTCAATTAAGTTAATTTTCCCTCAAAAACTGCCACAAATAAAATTCGAGATGACGAAGGGAAAAATTTAGTAGAAAATTTTCTCGCAGTTAAAAAATAATTTAAAATGTAAATTAGCTTTCAAAGAGATGTCGAGAGAGAGAAGGGAGGAAATTTTCATCACCAAAATCAACTCATTTGAGAATATTATTTTCTGCGTTTTTTGCTTACAATATTTTTCATCAGCAACATACATGCGAGCACTATGAGAGAAAAATGCAAATCACGTTTGGCTTTATGTGTCTAGTCAATGAGTATGGGGAAGATGTGAGAAAAATATGCATGTTTGATTAAAGAGAGGATGCATGCCTAAGGGAGGCAAACGTTTTTTTTTCGGGGAGTTGTGAAATGTTACATTTAAGTAAATACACTCGAAAATAAAGTTACTTAAAATCTTGAGAAATTTTCATGAATTTTAATATTTCTTGGTTCGAATCCTAAGATTAAATTTCTGACGTAAAGTTCTGAGTTCGATTCCTAGACAAGTTAAATTTTTTGCTGTTAAATATATTTTTTATTCGTGTAATTTCAAATTTAAACAAAATATTTGAAAAAGTGTTCATGCTATATTTTTAAAGTCAACAGCACTCACCTATTAGCATTTTTATTCTTGCTTGATTTTTTCCTGGGATTCACAATTTCGATCCATTTCTTTATTTTCGCTCCAAACATTTCCAACAAACAAAATTGATGGCAGTCACGCTAGACGGCCATATAACGGTGAATATCTAATGTGATGATTACTTTACTACTGGTGAAAAAGGGGATTTGTCGCACTTTTATGACTTTGTATAATTTTCAATGAACGTCGCCGCTTACTTTGATTAAGTTTATTATACTAAAAAATTTTAAGTCAAAATTAATTAAAAAAAAAAAAAAAAAAAAAAAATAACGCCCACAGAGTAAAAACACCTCTTTTCTCCAAAGTAACGGTTTGCCAAATTTCTAGGACACCCCCAAGGACCGCCGGGGTGCAAAAAGCCTTTTCAAATTTCCAACCCGCTTAACCAATTTACAGAACGAGGAACAATTTTAGAACCACACAGACTGCGATTAATGTTTTCAAACTTTGGCTTCTGTATTCGTTGAACTCGCATTGCACAATAACGAAAAAAAAAATCCACTAACCCATCAACGAGTAGACTAACATCGAGCATTGAAAGCAACCCGTTTGCAGACCCATCTTATTTTCTTAATAAATCTTAAGATGATGTCATAATTTTATTTGTTGGCGTCCTTTGTTATTTTACTGTCTTGTTTATTATAAATGGCACATTCACTCAACTTCTTACGACAATTTTTTCTCAGTTATGTTTTATTCAAGCTTTCAATTTATTTTTAATTCAACTTGTTTCAAAATAAGTTTCACTGGTAGATTTCGTAGATTTATATTGCACATATGGAGTTTTTAATAATGTCATGTCATGTCTCATGTTATCCTCTTATTTCTGTAGGATTTAATATTTTTTTGAGAGCTCTGGAAGAAATGTAAAAAGATTTAAATTTGAATTAAAACTTTTGATTTTAATTATTTGAATTTTTTTGGGGAACAAATAAAATTATTCAAAATAAACTTTTTTAATTAATAATTTTTATTCCATCCCATTTCAGAGCATCAACATAAAAATTAATAAAATGTTTTATGCACAAGAGAATCATGCTTTTTTCCACTGAATGATTTTTTACCCTGCACATGTTATGATTCTCCCCAAATGGACCATTCAAATATTTAAGATATTGCATTTGTGTACACATTCATACAGTGAAACAAATAGAGGGGATGAAAAGGCCTAATTTCATTTCTAGCGATGCCAGAAATTTCTTTCCAGTATACTGAGCACGTCGAAGCGACTATAATTTCAATAAATTTCTCTATTTTTTTTCACTGCTAAGGGAAGTGTGGTAGCAACTTTTCCATATACTATACTGGAGATTCGCTTTTTTTATTTTCATTGAAATTCAGACATGGTATGTGTGTGTGATGGGAAAAGGCGGAAGAGTCGCTGGGAAGGTAAAGAAATTTCAATTTTCCCTATGAGAGTTCTTCTTTCAGCATGAAAACAATTACATTATCAGCAGTTTTATATTCATTGACTTCGATCATGCTCTCGCAGTCAATATGCTGTCGAAACTGGTTATATATGAAAGTCATTGTGAGCGTGAAGAGTAAAATTTAATTTTCATTCAGTTGCCGCAGCAAAAATGCTGACAAATTGAGATTGATAAATTAATTTCTGCATGCAAATGTGAATGAGTGAATGTGTGGATGATGCATAAAATTCAATTTGTGATTGTGTTTTTATTGCTTTTTTAAAAAGAGATTTAAGAATTTAATCTATTTGAAAATTTAGTCCTAAAATATTTCAAAGCTTTTTTCAGAGGTCCACGCTTTTATTTTGCTATAAAGCTTTTTAAAAATTTAATATTCGAATTTCTATTTTTTTCACAAATTCTTCCGTTAAAAATTAAACTCGCATGTTAAAAATATTAAATATTTTTTTAGCTCAATTTTAACATCACATAAATCACGAAAACTCCTTTAAAGCTGTCTAAATATATTTTACCAGTTACAACCTTAATAATATTCAGTAGATGCCATTTTCGATGATATATGTTGTCATATCCAAAATATATGGCGTCCTTTTTGTTTATTTTCCCACAGATTGGCAAATATGTATTACTTCACTGTCACACACGCATCTCATCTCATTCCACTCGCCTTCGAAATTAAGTTTCGCAAAAAAAGACATAAATTTATATGAAAATGATAACCCATATTCTCAATTTCATCGCTTTATGTCTTCGCCTTATCAACAAAAAGGAAAAAATTGGCTACTGTCGCTCTCTCGAATGATATCTGTGCATCGCAATTTTGTCTTATCGCCAAAAAAAAATTGTGAATGTCTTTGATGTTAGTATAGTCGATGAGAAAATATTTATAAAAGCGAGGATGAGCATTTAAAGCAGTGACGTTTTAAAGAGAGGTTCGCGTAGTGATTTGTGGTTTTCAAAAATAAAATAGAACGGCATTCTCTCGTGCGGTTATGCAGGCAATGTAATTTTCACATTAATTTTAATTTCGACTCGTGATTTTTCTCCTTGTGCTTTCGTAGAAAATTTATCTATGGCGCTTTACCACTACTGCTAGTCATTCAGCATTCTTCGGGTCTCGAATGTCGGACGGAGAAGGCCATTAATCACTTGAAAAATATTAAGAATGTTGACTCTTACGTTTACAACGATAACATACATTTACTGAACATAAATAACAAAGGAATTAAGGTGATGAAATGTTTTAGTTTTAATTCGGGACTTTAAAAGGTTTTGATAGTAAAATTTTAGAAATGCTTGCAAATTGTGAAAACCAAAAGAGAAAAATTCAATTATTTTCAAGTTGAACAATTAAAATCATTTAAAATTCTCTGAAAATTGCGGTTCGAATCCCAAAATAAAAATAAATATACAATTTTTGTTTCCTACTTTTTTTTTTCAAGAAAATAAGGACATTTTTGGATTTTATACCATAACCGGAGGGAATCGCGATCAAGTGGAGTTCATCTATCTAATGTACAACAATATTTTAACCATCGAGCCCGGAAGCTTTTCGGAATTTAAAAATGTCCGCAATGTAAATCTCGGAGTAAATTTATTGGAGAACATCACAAAAAACTATTTCGATGGCAACGAAAAATTGAGTTCCTAAACTTTCAATCAAATCGTATCCACTTTATCGAAGAAAGTGCTTTCGCCGACTTGAAATTCCTCGAATACATTTATTTAGATGACAATTGCTTAACAGAAATTGGAGATAACTTATTTTTACACACGCCTCGAATACGAAACATTTTCCTGCAACACAATCAGATCTCGAGAATTTCTCACATCTTCATGCATCCTAATCCAAAACTTTTCGGTCTAAACGTTGCTGACAACCAATTGCACGACATTTCCAATTTATTCCGTTTCAAGGGTCTTTCGGCGTTGATTGCGAGCAATAACAAATTGAATCCAATCAGTTCCGACGCCATAAGTGAAAGTGGAATTGTTTCATTGAATATTGACAACACGACAATTTCGGATGTTAATTTTGTGAGGAAGCTGAGTAAGATCCGAGAGCTTTACGCATCTTATAACTTGATACAGAGTGTCGATGCAAAAAAATTAAAAGGGGCAGAAAATTTGACCTATATTTCACTTCAATCGAACCCCATCGAAAAGATGATGTTGGAGGAAGTGAATGAAGCTCTCCCGAATCTCGCCGTGCTCGATATAACTAATAGTCCCATCGAAACGAATTGCTTTTATCTCCTCGAAATGTACAATTTAGCGAATGAAAAAACATTAAATTTAAACATAAATGAAACGGCTTTGAGCGCTTGTCTGGCATTTTAGTGCCATTAAGGAAAAATGTGTAAAATTTTAAGTGAAATCATTGTTTTATGATTGAAAATTTATGTTATTGAAAAATTTTAATAGAAAAATTGTTGAGAATATTTAAATAAAGTGAAATTAATTTAAATTTAAGCATGTTTTAAAAAACGATTTTCAAAAAGCTCAAAAATTTAGGTTCGAATCCTAAAATTTCAAAATTTACAATATAAAACAAATTTGTTTTTTTTGATTGCATAATTTCTTAAAATTTGTCAAAATTTATTTCTTAAATTCCATAAAACCAAAATCACAGCTTTCCTCAAAATTCCATTTAAACATTTTCAACATCTCAAATCCCCTCTAGTCATTCTGAGATGGTACTCCAAGTGTTTTTATGATCCATTTATCCCAGGCGGTTATAGTAAATCTTCGCTCATTTATGGCTCGCTGTATAAGGAAATTATTTCCTTCTTTGTGGTAATTTAATAAAATCTCATTGTTGTCCAATGTGTTGTTAATTTTGCCATTCTTAGCGGCGCGCACTTACGCAACACACTAAATCGCTAATAAAACACTGAGAGAGGAGACCTTAATTTATTGCTGTCGAATATACACACCGTTGTCATGTCTATTAAGGACTTTTTTCTCTTTTGTTCGTTTTTACACGAAAATTGCACACAATAAAGCTTTAATTTTTCATGAGTCTTAATATATTGTCGTGTGGTGTTTTTCTCTTAAAGAAAAGGAAATTTCCCCCATTTCACTCGAAACTTATAAAACTTTATGATGTAATTTTTCTGAGGATTATAATGTAGATGACTTTTGTTAATAAAGTTTTATCCTTTTTTGAGATTTTTTTCTCGTCTAGGTGTTTGCTATAACTTTCATAAATGATATGTTAAATTATACAGCACACACATAAAAGTTGTTAAGTTAAAATTGATTTATTACTGTGGAAAAAACAAGAGGATTATATTCAGGTTATGTGCTTTCGGTGTAACCTCGACTTAAAATTAACAATGCGGTAGAAAATTTTGTGAAGTTTCAAGAGCATTCAAAACCGCAATAGTATTTTTGTGCATTATTCGGAAATACGTAAAAATATTTGGGACGTTCTTTGAATAGCATTGTTGTTGTAATTTTTTCATTATTTTTTTAAACACTTTTTTCTTCTATCATTATAATTTTTTTTAACTCAATCGATAATTTAACACAAAACTTTCTCC
Source organism: Tanytarsus gracilentus (assembly GCA_038502055.1). Lineage (NCBI taxonomy): Eukaryota > Metazoa > Arthropoda > Insecta > Diptera > Chironomidae > Tanytarsus > Tanytarsus gracilentus. The sequence continues at coordinate 6,152,813 of JAXRKN010000045.1, read as the reverse complement.
AAAAATACTTAGGAGAAGATATAAAATAAAAATTTACCTAAAACTTAAGAGCTTTTTTGTTCACAAACTGACTTTTTAAAAAAAAAAAAAATACTAAGATTTGAGCCACTTTTTGAAATCTAAATAATTAAAACAAAAATATTTAGCTTCATTCATGAGAATTAATTAATTTATGTTTATAGGGGAATGTCACCCACCCTTCGGATTTAAAAATTTTTACGGTGAAACATCTGAACTAGGTTGAAATAAAAATATTAAGTTTTAAAAAAAAATTTTATATAAAAAAAAAATTTTTTTTCTTTTTTTTTTTTGTGGTCTTTAGTGGGTAACGGATTTGAAAAATCAAAACTTTTTCTTCAAGGATAGAAATAGAAAAAACATGCAACACTTGAAAGAACCCCATTTGTAAATTTTTTGAAATAAAAATGCTGTGGAATAAAATTTTAAAGTTTAGCAAATTTAATAATGCTTTAAAAAAATTTTATCAATTGATTTGAACATCAAAAGTTCATGAAAACAATTTGCACGTTTTGCACTCACAACAAAGTTCTTTTTCCCATCACCTTCGTTAAATAAACTTTTCCTCTTTTTCCAGATGAAACTTTTAATTCAATCAATCAATAGAAATTGCACAATATTTGATTGAATTTTCTCTCTTTTTGCCATACTCAAGTTTTTCATGTGAAAATTCGTAGCACAGATGCAAAAATACGAAGTTATTTTTTTCTCCTCTTTCTTCTTCAATTTCTTTTCATCATTTTCTCGTTTATGAGTGAGTGGAGGCATCACATTGGCGTGCTTCAATCTATTGTATTTTTGCAATTCTGAACGAGGTTTTTTATTCTCTACGGAATGCTCATTTTGACTCATCTGGCATTTTTTTCGATTGTTCTAACTTTTTTGCGGGTAATTTTGTTAAAAACCTCTTTATGACTCTTTTACTGCGAATCTATAGCACGCCTCACACCCTCAAATCATTCACAGTTTGTTCTTTCAGAGAAATCATCTAAAAGCTCCGAAATTACTCAGCAAATTTTAGCTTTTGTTTTGTTTTTAAAAAGGATGCGGAAATTCAAATATTTTTTAAGGATAAGAAACACGAAAAAGGTCTCTCTCACATCTGCCGAGCGAACGTGAATGCTTATCGTATTATTTAAAAGTGGGAAGTTTTTCCAACTAACCTAAAGTTAAAGAAAATGAGTGAGTGGATAAGCGTGTAGTGTTTCGGGTTACGGAAAAGATTTATTGTCTGATATTTTAGCAACTCTATGAGGCGTTAGATCGCATTTTGTATAATACTTAATTATTTCACTACGAACTCATAAATTCTGACTTATTTAGATTTAAATGAATTTATTTTGGGGAGGAGAAAATTCGAGGAATTTATTGAGAGTAAAAAAGGATTTTAAATCGAATTGCTGAATTTTAAAACACTAAAAAAAATTATGAAAGCAAGAACGCAAGTTCTAATTAATTTTTATAAGTTTTAGGATTCGAACCCAATTTTTAATCAAATTTCAAATTTTATTTTTTCATTAATGCCATAAACAGTATTTTTTTCAATCAAATTCTTTCAACTTTATTCTCCATCATTATATTTTATCAAAACTTCCTCAGTCTTCAACCCTTAACATAACAGACTAGGAATTTTTTCGTAAAAACTTTATAATGAGAAAATATTTTAAGACTATGTCGTGTGTCCCTAACTTAATCATTTTATGAACGTCATTTTATGTTTTACATAATTTTTTTGAGGCAACGAAGGAAATTCTCTTCCGCATTTACACAGGAATAGAAAATTCTCTTCTTTCCTCTTCACCCCTCACTCGGTTGTTATAATTTTTGAAGGCCCACATATATTTTTCTTCCCTCAGGTTTCAGTTTGAGAAAAATAATCATCATCTTACTTGTTTGTGTGTATTTGTCTCCTCCGCTAAATGTGTTCGTATGTATGTACAAATATATTCTCTTGCTCCATGTACGTTCACTTAATTTATAGGATTGAAGACATTCCCATACACGTGAAGCGACATCGCATAAATCACTCGGGTGCAAATTATTATTGAGCATCAAATGGAGTTTTTATGACTTCTTGTTTCGAAAAAAATCTGATGAATAATATAAAATAACAATAATGACGGGAGATTTCCCTTAAATTTTTTATGAACTCTCTCTCACTGTGTATGCACTACAGATAGGAGCACTCTATTGAGAAAATTGGATTATTTTTTTTTCTTCTCTCTATCGGTATTTTTTTTTCGCATCGAAGTTGTATCCACTTTTCGGCGTCTGTCTGCTAACGAATCGAGCAAATTTTCTCTCAATTAAAAAACTTCACAACATTTTACATTTTTAGGCAATGCAATACGAGTTACTTTTTATTTTATATTAAATTATTAAGGAAACTTTTAGGAAGTGAAGGAGATTTTGTAGGAAAATTTATTTACACGATAGTGAAAGTCCACGAGTGCACAACTTCCACCTGTTCTCGCTAAGCATCAAACTCAAACTAAAAGCTTGGAATTTTCTGCTAGAGATGCTTAGTATTTTTTCTGGAAGTGCACGAGCATGCGCATTTTGTTTGTTTTGGTTTTCGTGGGAAAATGTTTGTCGGTATTGATAGGATAAATTCTCGAACTAAAAACTATTTACGAAAATATCTAAAGTCATATTAAAGTGAACTCAAAAGAATTAAAAATATTAATTAAAAAATATTTATAAACCGTTAAATCTCACACACGTGAATTTGAATTTTGCTTCCAAGACACAAACCCAAATGTGTCTCAGCTGTGTAATCGTGTGACAAATTTTAAAATTCGTCCATACCAAGTTGTTTTGATTTTAAAAATTATTTAATAAAGAAAAAAATTAATTATGGGTAAAACAATGAGTATTTTGGCATCAACAGCCTTAAGGCCATTTAGAGACTACAACATTGAACAGAGAGCTCATAAAATCGTCTCGCAGAGCAAACCTAAACCTGCACCGAAATACGAATCGGATAAACAAGCTCTCGAGAGGATAGTTAAAGGTGAATAAAGCCGTGATTAGTGAATTAAGTGATGATTTTGAAGGACTCAAAATATAATTAATTAATTTCATCATTGATTTTTAACTTTTTCTAATTAAATTTTTTCATTCAAAAATTTCAAATCTTAAAATTTTAATTACATTTCTATTTCTAAAGCATGATCGATTAATTAATTAAAGCCTCATCAATCTCTTAGAAATATAAACCTACAATTTAAATATCCTAGCTCTTCTTATTACATAATCAAACTATTTTTCAGAACATCCTGAATTCCTAGAGGCATCATTTAAAAAAGATCAGGATCTCGATGATAGACTTAGAGATGTTTTTGTAACCACATCTCATGTACTCGATCAAAAGCGACAACTAAATCCTGATCGTCCATTGCCAGTGAGCACCGAGCATGTTGGCTTTTTCGAACTTGGATTTAAGGAGACAGAAATTGATCAAATTCCACCTGGAAAATGTTCGTTGAGACAGGCCGTTCAATTTATTGAGAATTATAAAATGAATCCTGAAGAGTGGACAAAGGAGAAAATCGCCAGTGAATATAAACTTAAACTCGAAGACGTAGCAAATGTTTTAGAACATTTTACGCTTTTCGCTATTAACATACCCAAGAAGGGCGAGGACAAAAAGAGAATTCTTTTGACGAATTCTTATGACTCTCAAAATTTCGATAATCTTGTAAAAAGACTTAAAGAAACGACTGGTCAACAAAACGTTTCGTTAGCAGATTTGTGGAATAAAAAGAAAATTCCACAAAAAAATGAAGAAACTCAAACAAAATGATAGTGCAATAAAAACATAGAGCTTTAGTTAAAAAATGAAAATCTTTTAATTAACATTTGGTGGACAGTCGAAAAGAATAAGTGATTTATCTTCCGATGCCGACACAACTTTATCGCCCGCTGGATTATATTTGACACACCAAACTTGATCTTGATGTTCGTTAAATGTGTGAATGCACTTTCTTTCAGCAACATCCCAAATTTTTACTGTCTTATCCGATGATGACGATGCAAATCTTTTACCAGTTCCCGAAAATGACACCGATAATACCCAGCTTGAATGACCGGAAAGCGTTTGAACGACATCGGCATGTGCAATATCGTACAGCTTCATGTGTCGATCGTCCGATGCAGTTAAGAGCATTTGAGAGTCGGGTGAAAAGCAAAGACTAAACATTTAAGAGATTTTTAAATAAAAATAATTGATAGAAATTAAATTTCATTACCTTCGTACTGACATCGCGTGTCCTTCGAGTGTTTGCACGACTTTGCCCGCTTGCACATCAAAAATGTTAATGATACCGTCGAGAGCTCCGCTTGCAATGTATTTTCCATCTTTACTATATGCGAGACTAAAATAAAAAATAATTTAGCTAAATTAGTAGACTTATTAAGTTGACACATACCTTAGAGTAAATTTTCCGTTTTGTGGATCAAGAACCTGTTCGACTTTTCCAGTGATCACGCTATACATGGAAATTTTTCCATCGTTACTGCCTGATATTACAAAATTGCTATCGGGTGAAAATGCGACAGTCCAAAGATCGACAGGACCGAGCACGACTTGATTCAAAAGCTTGCCATCAGCAGAGCTCCAAATGCAGAGAGTTGAATCGAGGGAACTGCTGGCGATATCTAAAATTAATTTGTTAATAAATGAGTCACATGTAGCTAATTAATGCTCACATTTTCCATTTGGTGACACGTCGACCGAAACGATCCCGAGTGAGTGGCCAGTTAAGCTGTACAAGTGACTCAATGAATTGTTATCAACCTTCCATACTTTCACTTCTGGATTATCTGAGCCATGATGTATTGCACCCGACACAACGAAGTCATACTCCTTTTTAGTTTCTTTTTCCTTCACTACCTCTTCTTCTGCTCCTTCGGGTCGCTCGGTGTTGTCATTTTCCTTATTTTCATCAGTACTTGGAATTTCTGTTGACAGTTCACCCCAACTGCAGCTCCTGTAAGTTATTTTTGATATTTTTATCACTTTGAAAATAAATTCTTATTAAATGTCACTTACCACAGCGATCCTGGATGTGCAAGTTCTTCTTTATGAAGTACTGAGAACTATTAATAAATTGATTACATTAAAAAATTATTAAAAACCTTAATTTCACTTTAAAATGACAAAAATATTAGTAGCCGGAAAACTTACCATTTTTTATGCGCTTGTTTATAGTGCGAGTACAGCTAGCGAGCATAAAATTATGAGTTTCAATCTTGTGCACGCCTGAAAAAAATTTTATGTTGAAAAAATGATGAGGGTTTGTTTGTAAACAATGTGAAGAGCGAATTCAGGCGAATTAGGATTTGAAATTAAACCGTAAAATTAACGAACACGTGGTCAAAAAAGTTATGATTTTCCTACTATTTTTAATTGTTTCAAATGGAAAATTTAAAAATTCGAAAAGGAAAAGAAAAACTATTAAAGGTGACAACTCAAATGTTTTTAAAAATAAATTTTTCTAGCATAATCTTTCACATAACTTATTTACAGGCTAACACGACTAAAAAGTTATTTTTATGAAAACAGTCATGCACTATGTTGATGATTTTCTCTCTCATGTTCTCTTTGGTGAAATTTTTCATTTTCATTCAGTCTACGTTCAGCCATCGAAATTAAAGCATTAAAAAAGAGTTTTTGGTGCGAGCGCGGAATTCGTTTGACATTTAAGTGACAAATTGAGGAAAATTTTCTTCTGATAGTGATGCAATCATAGAGAAGAGAATAGAATAAAACCAAAATATCCTATATAGCATGAAAATTACGGAATTGGTAGTGTTAAAAGTGGAGGAAAAAATTCCAATGAAGTTCACAATTTGAATTCTCATTTTTTTCGGATTATATTCCTCGTTAAAAGCAAAACTTATTGCAATATTAAGGATTAATTTACTATAAAGTAAGTCTTTTTATGCACATTGCACTCGTTTGGCAGATATAGAAACAGGAATTGTGTAATTAAATAAATTCAGTTCTCTCTACCAGTGGAATTTGCAGCACATATACGCCTATAAACTTTTCTCTCTCTCTCCCCCTCACTCACTTTTTATAATCGCCCAGATCTGTCGTATATAAAGTACAAAAATATTATTTCGACGGCTTAAATAATTTTTATTCAATGGATATTACGAGTACATAAGTGGATTAATATTTCTGTGACGGGTGTAACGCACTAGTACACGAATGTGTGAACTTTAAATATTCATATACAAGAAGATTTTTACTGCTATTGCTTTTGGATCTTTTTTAGTCTGCGTACTTTCTACATACGTAAATTTTTTCCATTCCGCGGCGCTATTGGAGAAAAAAACACATGACTAAAAGTTTTTTCTTTATCTCTCTTTTTTTCTACAACAAAAACATTGCACTTTTTTTGCTTGTGGATAATTTGAGGCATTGATTTTTTTCCTGTATTCATCTGTTGACTCATGCAGTCGACTCATACGTCATCTTTCGAAGGTTCACACACTTAAATGTGTTTTTTATGGCATGTGTTATTGGTAGGAGAGATATTTGTTAAAAATATTTTTGCGGGGTTTGTTTGCAAGTGCGTCAAGCGAGAATAGTATTTCAATCTTTTATAAAAAATAAATTTTAAAAGTTGCTATAATTTTTTTTGAGATTTGCTATAAAAATATTGACTACCTAAATTTTTACTTCATCGATCTCCTGCAGAGTTTTATTTGGAATATTCTCACGAGAGATAGCAATGAGATAATTATTTTGCGCCTTATGTCACTTGACATTGCGACATGACAATGTCTAAAAAAAATTAACAAGTAGAAAAATCTTAGCGTAGGCAAACCAAAAATATTTTTTAAAGGTGACTCAAATTTCTTTGACGATCCCAATTATTATTTTCTCTCGTAATAAAAATTGTAAACATTTAATAAAAAAAAATTATATCAATATAATTTGATGAAACCGCGTCAACCTGAATTAAATTATCGAGCACTTTTAATTATTTTCTCAGTAATGATTTCCGCTTAATTTGAGTTGAGAAAATCGTCAACAAAAAAAATTTAATTTTCAACATAAAATGAAATCAAAAAGTTTTCGAAAATATTTTTAATCGTTCACTTTGAGGAAATGAAATGAAAAATGCCCGTAAAAGGCCTTGATTGATTAATCAATCTCACAAACAGAATGCGAGCGACGCAAATGAACTTGGCATCGAGCCTATCAAAGAATACGATGCACTTTTAACTCGCGCACTAATATGCTCGAGGAAGATAATGAATGTAATAAAAGCGATGACTAGCTAAGTCATGTAGAATTTTATTCTTTGTTTGGTTTCATTTCATTGTAAATGCACAAAGCTTACAAAAGATTTTACGGAAAATTCTTTTCAAAATCCTCCGAGAATCTTCTCATTGTTTTCACTTTCGGGGAAATTAAATTTAATCGAAGAAATTCTATTTTTAAGTGTAAAATGTGAAAAATGTTTTGGTTTTTGGGTCGATTACATCGCCATTGAGTGCGAACGAAAGAAGAGCAGGAAATTTTATTTTTTTTAACGAGAGAGAAAGAAATTTAAATTTAGGGAAAGGAAATGCGAAAAAGATTTTCTCGTGTGAAGAATTTGATTAATGTTCAAGGTCGTCGCGGTATTGTCTCAACTTTACGACAGTCACAAGTCAAAAATTTTGTCGGAAATCTCTCTCGAGATAAGATAAAAAAATGTTTCAAAACCCACACGTGGGTGTTGCCGTGTAACCCACTTGTAACAGATCAGTATTGGCTTCCCCTTTGGCTTCCCCTTTGGCTTCCCCTTCTGGCCTCCCCTTTTGGCTTCCCAAAAATGGCTTCCCAAAATGGCTTCCCAAAAATGGCTTCCCAAAAATGGCTTCTCAAAAATGGCTTCGCAAAATGGCTTCCCAAATTGGCTTCCCACTGTGTTTCATTTTCCATTGTGTTTCATTTTCCACTGTGTTCCATTTTCCATTGTGTTCCATTTTCCATTGTGTTTCATTTTCCATTGTGTTTCATTTTCCACTGTGTTCCATTTTCCATTGTGTTTCATTTTCCATTGTGTTCCATTTTCCATTGTGTTCCATTTTCCATTGTGTTCCATTTTCCATTGTGTTCCATTTTCCATTGTGTTTCATTTTCCATTGTGTTTCATTTTCCATTGTGTTCCATTTTCCATTGTGTTCCATTTTCCATTGCGTTCCATTTTCACCATGTTCAATTTTCCACCATGATCCAATTACGAGTTCAATGAGGTACATGAAGCCATACTTCTAAAAAATTGACATTAGTGGCATTCCTTGGACACTCCTGGCCGGCCGTGACGGTCATTCTTCAAAAATCATCAATGCTAATCAATTCCTGATGCAATTACGAGTTCAACGAGGTACATGAAGCCATACTTTTAAAAAATGGACATTAGTGGCATTCCTTGGACACTCCTGGCCGGCCGTGACGGTCATTCTTCAAAAATCATCAATGCTAATCAATTCCTGATGCAATTACGAGTTCAACGAGGTACATGAAGCCATACTTTTAAAAAATGGACATTAGGGGCACTACTGGCCGGCCGTGATGGACATTGGTGGCACTCTTGGATGGCCATAATAGACATTCCTCAAATATCATCAATGCCTTTCGATTCCTGATACAAATACGAGTTCAACGACATACATGAAGCCATATAACAGGAAATTTGTATGAAAAATGGCATTTAGGGCTGTCCATGGCACGACCTGTGGTCATGACCCTCATAATTCCTAAAATGGCCGAATCTAAATTCATAGACCTACCATTTGGCGAAAACTAGAAGTCTCTAGCTATCTCAGGAGCCGAGATCTCGAAGGAACAGACAGACAGACGGACGGACGGACGGAAATAGGCGCATATAAGTGTTACACCACTTCGTGGGTTACACTAAAAATATTTTTAAAATCTAAACAAAGAATACCAAAAGTTTACCCCACATACGTCCATCGATATGCTACATGCATCACTTCACGTCAACGCACTGTCGATTTTCAATTATATTCGCTCTTTTGTCGATTATGCAATGCTGCTCAATCGATTAGTTTCAATGCATTTAAATAATGACGAAAAGCGCGACAAGTTTCTGTCTTTGTTGAAGTTTTTTAAAAAAGCTTTTTCGCTGAATGCAATTTTCGAGGAAATGAGTTCTTGATTCGATTTAAGTGGATGTCTTGAGAGAATCGATAAAAACGTGTCGTGGGAACAAATTAATGTTCATAACTTTTCTAAGCAAATTTATCGGTTATAAAATCTTTTCAACATGTCAGCCATCAAATTTTCCGCATGTGCCTCATAATTTTTTTTGGGAGCGACTTACGAGCAATAACAGCACGACAAGAGGCGTAACTTTTAAACCTATTTCAAACTTGAATTTTTCAAGTCGCTCATCAACATTGATTTTTTTTGCAACAAAACATGTGCATCAAAAAAAGCTCGTAGACTTTCTAGTTTCGAAATATTTTTAGTTTCACACAGATGTGAGAAGAGCGTAAGAAAGTATTGTTGCGAAATAGAGAAAAAAAAATTACATCAGTGTGTGCCGTCATAGACGACGGTCGTGCAATTGAATGGAGCTTTCTCCTCTCTCGAGCCGTAGATAATTCACTTGTTAAGGGCAAGTCTCATTTCACTTTCTATAGACATCAAAAAAAGGCACTTTGAGCATCATTTGCGATATTGGAATTCTCTCGCGGAGGAAATTGATTTCGCCTCGTAATCGGTAAAAGTCTTTTTCTTTTCTCGCTTACCATTTTTGCTAAAAAAATCAGCTATTAAGTCATTTCACAGACTTTAAAAATGCAGCACTAAACGCTTTCTTTTGTAAACTAGTTTCATCGCATCTTTCTTCTCGCTGGCATCAAGTTGTTCAATTGTTATTTTTTATGCTTTGACAAGTTCAAGTGAAATTAAATCGCATTTGAAAAATGATATTATGAAAATAAAATTAAATGATGTTTTTCTGGGTTGGGCTGTTAGTTTTTAATGGATATTAAAACATTTCTTAGTTAGAAAAAATAAAAAGTTTTCTAAAAATTAATTTTCATTGCTGTTAGTTAAAACTTTTTAAAAATTTAACTCGCTTGAAAAAATGCTATTAAAATATTTCAAGAACCTCTAACCGTCAATTTTAATAACGATTTTGTCTGACCTTGATCTCGACATTCATATATAGCGCATTAACTTATCTTCTCTTTATATCGCTAATGATATTCACATATGAAGCAGTAAAAAATTTATTGTTCAACTTTAACAGTAGTCGATGTTCATGCACTTCAACTTTTTTTTGCCTTAATGATAAATTTTTTTTGTGTCAGGCTTGAAGCTCCGATTCTCTCAAATTTTAATTAAGAGAGTGAAAAATGCTTAAAAAGCAGTCGATTTTTGACTGACGTGCGTTAATTTTTGCTGGTGATGATTTTTAAAAAAAAAATTTAAAATGTTCAGTATCGCCATTAAGTGTTTAATGACATAAACGATAGACCACTCATGCATGTGTGTAGAGAGAGAATGTTTAACCAGTGCCCAAATATTTCTACTGATTTAGACGAATATACAAAAATTTATTGTACACAGAGCTCAAAGCGGCGTGTTTTAATGCGGTGAAAATTTTTTTAGTTTATTCTTTCAACAAAATATTTCGTGAGAGAGAAATTTTACACCAATTTTGCGCAAAAAATTCATCGAAATAGCTTGAAGTGAAAAATTCATCGAATAAATTTAAAACGACACAAAAAGAAATGAAATCGAAAGTTGAAGGAAATCGATTAAAAAATTCGTTAATCTTCGAATAATTATTTTTTTCACTTTGTTTGTTCGGTGAAAAAAAAATATCATTGAAAATAATTAGCGATATAATTTTTTATTCACATTACAATTTTAAAACCGCATTAAGTTAATTTAACTTCCCATTATAATAACTTTAATACTGAGTATGCAGGAATGCCTAGAATATATTTAAATTTAAACGCTATTGGAATATCAATCACGAGTCATCCATTTGATTGCGTTTAATTGCCATGAAATAGGAAATGCCGCAAAATTTTTAACTCATATTGTTCTTACATTTTTTCATACTAAATGACTAATTCAAAAATTTTATGATATTTTCCAATTTCACTCTTAAAATTTCTTTGACCGCCAACAAAGCGATTTTGTTAAAAAAAAAAGTTTCATATCCGAAATAATAAACCACGCATTTCAATTTATTAAAAAAAAAGCCAACATGAAAACTTTAATCTTTAATCTTTATTTTTTGCAAAACCCCAATTCAATTATGCTCAAAAAGATTGAGAGTGTGTTCGTGATGATATAATAAAATAGATTCGCACAATTAATTGAGAAAGTAAAATTTCTATTTTTGGATTTTTAATGTGTGGGCTCTTACTAACTTAATATCCGTATACACATAGATCTGTAAATTTATTTATAGATGTGCGTCTTCTGTCGATGTTTAAGAAGAAGAAAGAAATTAAAACTGATTCAGTGACGTGAAATATGGATTCCGTGAAAATGTGTCTGAGTAACACGTGATGGAGTTTAATAAACTTTTTACCCAACACTAATTAACTATTTCGTCATATTTCTTTATAATAAAATGAAGAAAAATTTTAAAATTGTAGAAATCAAGAGGTTCGATTCCTTAAAATTACATACGAATGCAAATAAAAATTTTCGTATTAAGAATTTTTTTTAATCATGAAAACTTAAAACTCCTTCACATCACTTGCCGACGAATTAGAAGCGAATGAAGCGTAAAAATTTTGGCAACGCATCAGAAACTGCAACTTCGGTGTAGCGCCAAAGTGACGTGATGATAAAATATATTTGGGGCAAATAGAGCCATCATGCGGTCATTAAACTCGAAAAATTTAATTTAAAAAAGTTATTTTTTTTGGGGTAATTTTTCAGAGGAGCGATGAGCGAAAAGAAGAAAATATAAAATTCATTTTCTTCACTCGCACTTTATAAAAATGATTTATTTATTCACAGCCACACGTATATATCTTATTATTGCTAATCACGAAGCAGTTGGAACACTTTTAATTCATTCAATTATTTACCAAATCATAAAGAGCGCATATAAAACTTTTATTCGCGTCGTGTTTCACATTTGAAAGATGATTTTTTCTTTTTTCATTTATTAAGCAACTGCAATGAGGAATTTTCATGAATGAAAAAAAATAGAGTCGAAATTTTTGTAATGATGAAGCAGAGAAATTTTATATACGAAAAACATTTTTTTGGCAGTTGATGCTTGGCTGTGATAGGGAAAGCACGGATAAGTAACTAGCTAAAATAAATTGTTTGTCATCGCCTTTCTTTACGCTAAATTTAATGCAATTTTACCGTCAATTTTTTACACTCCTCCGCTAATCTGATTTATGAGGTAGATTTTGAAATATTTTTCCACGCTTTGCATCTTTAACTATTTGTGAAAATAACTATTTTTAAATTTAAATGCAGAAATATTAATGAAAACAAATTCTGAAGATTTTTTAAATAAAAAAATCAATTTACAAGAATTTTTTCTTCTTAAAATTCTTTCATCTGCCAAGCTGTAAAAAAAATATCAAATTTCAAAATTAACAAAAATTTTCTCTCATCTTTTTAGAATTACCATGTATCGACAAAACTTCCACACAGCCGCCGACGCCGGCCAGAACTCCAACCAAGCGATGATTGATAACGATGCAGCGGCTCTCGCTGCGGAAATGTTCGATCATTTCTCGTCGGCCGTCACAATGAGACAAATTTTCGGTTTATTTCGGAGCATATGTGAAACAATAGGCGTGAGGTCAGCGCCAATTAACGAATTTTATCCAAAGCTCAAAGCTAAAATTAAGAATTGGAAGGCACAAGCGTTATGGAAGAAGTTTGACGCTCGATTAGCGCATCGAGTTTATAACAAAGGCATGGCATGTGCGGGCACACGTGTGCTTGTAATTGGAGGTGGACCATGTGGCTTACGTACGGCAATTGAGGCACAGCTTCTTGGTGCAAAAGTAGTCGTTATCGAGAAACGTGATCGAATCACGCGCAATAATGTTCTTCATCTTTGGCCTTTTCTAATTCACGATTTGAGGGCACTCGGTGCGAAGAAATTTTATGGCAAATTCTGTGCTGGATCCATTGATCATATCTCAATTCGACAACTGCAGTGTATTCTGCTAAAAGTTGCACTTCTTCTCGGCGTGGAAATTCACGAAGGCGTCAGCTTCGAGAGACTTGTTGAGCCGAGTGAAGACGGCAGTTGTGGATGGCGTGCTGAAACAGAGCCAAGTGACCACGCTGTTTCACACTTTGAGTTTGACGCATTAATTGGTGCCGATGGCAAACGAAACACATTAGAGGGTTTTAAGCGAAAAGAGTTTCGAGGAAAATTGGCAATCGCAATCACTGCAAATTTCATCAATCGTCGAACAGAAGACGAAGCTCGAGTGGAGGAAATTAGCGGTGTGGCTTTTATTTTTAATCAGTCTTTCTTCAAAGAACTTTATCATCAAACGGGTATTGATCTGGAAAATATTGTTTACTATAAGGACGAGACGCATTATTTTGTTATGACAGCTAAGAAGCATAGCTTATTAGATAAGGGCGTTATCATACAAGATTTCAGTGATCCCGCCGAGCTTCTTCATCCAAACAATGTAAATACCATAAAGCTCCAAGAGTATGCGAGAGAGGCGGCCGACTTCTCGACTAAATACCAAATGCCCGCATTGGAGTTTGCCGTGAATCATTATGGAAAGCCGGATGTTGCGATGTTTGACTTTACATCAATGTTTGCGGCCGAAAACTCATCAAGAATTATTGTGAGAAAAAATTACCGGCTTCTAATGGGAATTGTTGGCGATAGTTTGCTCGAGCCTTTCTGGCCGAGTGGAAGTGGATGTGCGAGAGGTTTTCTCTCGGGTATGGATGCCGCCTATGCAATCAAGCTGCTGACAAATCCAAACAATAGTCTCCTCTCTGTCTTGGCACAAAGGGAGAGCATCTATCGATTGTTAGCACAAACTACACCGGAAAATCTACATCGCGATCATTGCAGCTACACTTTAGATCCCATGACACGATATCCCAATTTAAATCGTCAGTTTGTTATGCCTCATCAGGTACGCTATAATTTTTCAAATGTTCTCACCTTGTTTGAATAAATATTGACAGCAAATATTTAATTATTTTTATTAGATGAAACACTTACTCGACACAGACGATCCAAGTTTGTTAGAACAAACCTTCATGGATAACAATGCCATTCAGTCAATGCCTGAAATTCCTTCAAAGACTCGTAAACGACGAACAATTGACACGACACCAATGGCCAATGTTCTTATGAGTTGGATTAAGAATCGATTGAAAGAAATGGACTTTATCGATGAGGTCACAGAACCTTCACAGATTTTCACCGGTGGAAAAGTTCTTTGTGCTTTAATTCATAGGTAACAATTTTAAATTTTTAAAAATCCGTTAAAATTTAATTTTTCAAATACTTTTTAAGATACCGCCCGGATCTCTGTGACTGGAGTCTCGTTGAAAATATGACGGCCGAAGAGTCAAACGAAACGGCTTTTCTCATTTTTGAGAAAGAATTTAAAATACCTCGTTTAATTTCCGCTGTTGAATCAGTGTCATTAGAGGAAGTTGATGTAAAGACCTGGCTCCACTATCTGGAGCAGGTCTGTGAGCTTTTTCGTGGTGAAATTCCTCATGTTAAGCATCCTAAATTAGATTATGCTGAATTCAAGCAGAAAAATCAAAACACAAACACGATGGCTGACTTTGCTAGACTTCATCGAATTGCTGCGGCAAAGAGGGAATTGATGGCGAAAGAAGAGAATGGATCGAGTCAGGCTAAGAAGCCTCATAAGCCCGCAATCCCGCCAGCAATTCAAAATATCGAACATCGACGAGGACGAAAACGTCGAAGCTATGAAAAATATGGAAACATTGTAAGTAATTTTATTTTACTTTTCTCAGGGATGGACACTTAAATTTTTAATCTTGGATTAAAAATTTTAAATCTAGGATTTAATTGTGTCCATCCCTTTAATCTTAATTTATCTCAAAAATATCCACCCAAAAATTTCAGCATCGAAAATTCAGAACATTCTGCGAGGATTGGTTTTTGATGTCCATAAATTTCATTATCATTATCTTCATTCTCTCATACTTAATTTGTTAAATTTTCGAGTGACTTATTTTTTATTCATTTTTGAAATAAATTTTTTCTCTCTCCATTCTTTTCGTCTTGCATTTTATGTCTTCTTTGGTTGCTATCGAAATAAAATTTTATAGGAAGAAAGAATGGCTCGTTTGGCTGACATCGATGCGAATCGCATTGATCGACAAGCTCGACGGAGACAACAACGAAAATTGCAAACTGAAAATTTCCTCAAAAGTCTTCACATGCTTCAGGCGGCAAATTATCTGCGCGAAAATGGCGAAGATGAAGATGCCGCATTTGAAGACTACTCGATTTACATGTATCGTCAGAATGCACCCGAATTTTCCGATCGTGTAAAGGAGCTGGAGAAGAAATTATTATATCCTGTAAGCTGCGGCTTCGTTGCTTGATTGTGCAGTTCGAGTGTTACATTAATTCCTCCGTTATGCTCTAATTACGAAGTCACTATGTTTTTATTGTTCGTGTGCCGTTCCATAATTTCTTTCATAACCTAGTAATTAAAATTTATAATTATAACATGAGTGTGTGCGATAATGACAAAAAATCCATAAAACTTCAAAGTGTTTTTATGAACTCTTGCGAGGTGCTTAAAAGCTCGCGGAAATTCATACACGATGAGCGATCACGTGAGGGCATTTTAAAATTTTTATATGAATTTTAAAAATCCGTTAAATTTTATAAAATCTTTAATGCAATAAAACTTTTAAATGCCCGCACAAAAATTAACATGAGATGTTGTAAAATTTCGCCATAACCCAAAAAAAGCTTTTTAACTTAAACTTTCAACAGTTCGTTAACTAATTTTCTCTCAAAATCTTTCATTTTTAGGACAGAGAGCGCGGAATTCAATCCGCCCTTCCTCGTCCAGGAGGCAATATACTAGATGATCAATTCAATGATCGTCTCAGAAATATCGAAGAAAAGTTTTCAACGAAAAACGCTGCCGCATCAAATAAGAAGCCAAAAGACTTAATTCGTGCAATTGGAAAGATTGATAGCAACGACTGGAACGTCAAAGAGATTGAAAAGAAAATGGAAATGTCGAAGAAAATTCAAGACATTGGAAAGAGTCGCGAGAAGGTGCCAAAGTGGAGTCGCGAGCAATTTGTTGCGCGACAAACTAAAATGTCGAATCCTGAAAATATGGAGGCGAGTGAGGTCAAATATAAAGATATTGACACAACAATCAAGATGGTTGATAAGCAGCTTAAAGAAGGTTCAACTTTGGATCGTGGCGAAAGAGGAAGAAATAAAGTGGCAGCTCTTGCATTATCAACGTTTGGTAAGAAGAATGACGAAGATGGCAAAGATAATGTGCAGAAAGCAGGCTTGATTTTGACATCGCAAGGAATTTCTGAGAATTGTCATTTTTGCAAGCAACGAGTTTACTTGATGGAGAAAATCAATGTTGAAGGTCTCGTGCTTCATCGATCATGTCTCAAGTGCTATCACTGCAGTAACAATTTACGATTGGGTGAGTGATTAAAAAATTATTAAAAATGAATAATTTAAAATTAATTAATTTTAGGTGGTTACTCTTTCGATCGTGAAAACCCCGATGGAAAGTTTTATTGCACGCAACATTTCAAATTGCCGCCAAAAGAAGCAAAATTCGTTCCCAAACGACTTCAGCATAAGCAACGCATGGCTGAATATGCAGCTTTTAAAGCGCAACAGCAAAAACAAGCACAACAATCTGAAAGAGCTCGAATCTCCAGTGATTCTATGGATAATCGTGGCAAGACACCGGAACGAATTGAATTCGCTGATGGCTTGTCGGATGGTGAGCCGAAAGAAGATGAAATCATGGATGAAAATGAGTGGACTGATTTGAACTTTGGAACTGGCGATGAAGACTCAATGGATGAAGATTCGTCTGACGATGAAAGTGACACTGAGTCTGATTCGGAAATCTTTGAGGATCCAATTGGTGTCGATGCACAAACGCTTCAGCTTGCATCCGATTGGATTGACAGACGTTCAAATATGGCGGACAGTGAAGATGAATTTTATGGCTACTCAAGTGATGACGATGACGGAGATTCTCAAACGGAGGGTGAAGAACTGGCAAAGGCCAGAGAAATGAGAATGAATGAGGTTAAAGTTCAACCGCCACCGGTTTACATGCTCACCGACACCGAAACTGAGGTGAGTTAAAAATCGCTTTCTAAACTAGCTGAAAGAAAAATTTTACGAGGGTCGTTATAATTTTTTTTATTCTATTTTCTTTTCTATCATTTTTCGATTATTTTATTTGAAATTGTCCTTTAGGGTGTCAAGAAATCTAAATTTATTGAAAATTCAGAACCTTTAATTACTCCCCAACCCTCTAAAATTCCCACTCCTTCTCCTTATGTCGGTACAAGCAAGAAAGATGAGCTCTTAAAAAATGATATAATGAAAAAATTGACATTAAAAGAAAAGTGGCTGAATGAAACTCAATCAGTTCAAATTGTAACGAAAGAGCCACAAATAGACACGAAACGAGATGACAAAAAATCTTTTTTCAATGGAATCTTTACTGGCCTAAAACATTTTATTAAATCAGATAAAAAATCACCCCCGCCAAGTGATTCTAAAAGGTCGAGCATTAGTGACATTAAAAATGATTTAGAGAGAGATGAAATAAGGGACGAAGCGGATGCTATTCTCGGACATATTCAAGATGAAAAAGATAAAATGGAAAAGCAGATTCGAGAAATGGAGCAGAGAAGATTCTCGAGTAATATGGAAGCGATAAAATTGAGTGTTGCTGACTCGAAAGTTGCCAGCATTAAGGAAGTTAATCTTGCAAAATATTTCCCAAAAGTGGAGGAAAAGAAAACGCTTGCAATTGCTAAAAATAGAGATGTAAAAGCACTCAAGGACGTAAACTTACAACAATATTTTCCAAGTCAATCGAGTCCGACACTCGACAAGAGAAATTCTAACTCACCTAAGGAGATGTCGACAACCTCAAGTGCAGCACAATCGCCATTAATGCCAAAGAAAAATTTAAGTGATGTCAATTTGGGAAATTATTTTGCGCCCACACCCCCTGAAAATGGTTCCGGTCTTTCACGCAAAAATTCATTTATGAATAATTCAATTCCCGCAAATCCGCCGCCGCCGCCAGCCAAGAAAAATATTCTCTCATTGCAGTGTGTCAAAAAGCGTAATAAGAAAACTCAAGTTGATGAGAAAGTCAAGGAAATGCCAACAACATCAAGTAAAGGCAAGGGAAAGAGTAAAGATTTTAATATGTTTGATCAACTTCTCGACGGTGCCATTGATGTCGCTCACACAGATGTTTTTGATACGTTGATTGAAGAGGTGAAATTAGAACGGTCAGATAGCAAAGAGTATGCAAATATTTTTGATGAAAAATCAAGAAGCACAAGCAAAGACGGTTCAAATTCAAAGAGTAAATCACCCGAAAAGAAAGAGATTAAACATGATGAAATTAAAGAAGTGATTTGTGTGAAGAAAGAAAGTGATGAAGACAGCGAAATTAGCGCTAAATTAAAAGTTGATCCTAAAATATTTCAATCTCTTACTAATCAGTATCAGAAGATGTTGAGAGACTTCAATAGTCAATCACCACAAAATGAAGAGATTAAAGAAAATATTTCACCTAAAATTATCAAAAGTGAATCTATTGATGTTAAAAATACGAAAGAAAAATCTCCAAATTTGTTGAAATTATCGAATGGGGAAATTGAGATAAAAGAAAATTTAAAATCACCAAAACTTTCTGACCTCAAGAGAAAATCACCTAAGCGAACTGAAGAACTGAAAAAGTTTAAGGAACAAGAAGTTGATGAGGAAGAAAGCATTGTTTCGAGATTAGAGAAAAAGTATCGCAAATATTACCAAAAGAACGACGATGACAAAATCGATGAAACCGATAATGCTCAAATTGTCACTTCAGAAAACAAAGAAAATCCACCTGAAATCCTAATTGAAGAGACCGCACTCGAGAGATTAGAGAGACGAATTAAAGAGAAAAAGGAAATTACAAGAAGACGATCTGAAATTGAAGAGCAAGAGTTAATTAATGAATTGCCGAAATTAAATTCAATCGCACTCGTTCAGAATTTGAAAGAAAAGGATTCAATTAGTAAAGAAGAAAATTCATTTAATAAAATAATTAAAAGTGAAGAAAAAATATCTGAAATTCCTTTTAATTATGAAAAGCAAAATAATCAAGAAGTTGTAAATAATTTTGCGATTAAAAATGAGTCGAATGAAATTAAACCTGAAAATGATAAAATCTACCAAGAAATTCAAAACGATTCTTTAATCATCAAACTGGAGAAAAAGAAAATCGAAGCTGAAAATTTGAAAAATAATTTAATAAAAAATTCAACTGAAACTTTCAACGATCCTTTGGTCATTAAAACTGAGAAGAAGGAAAAATTAGGAAATAAAAAGAAGAATAAGCGAGAAAATTTACAAGATCCATTAATTATTCAAATTGATAAGCAAGAACCGGTTAAAGATTTCAATGACATAAAATTAAATTCGCCAAAGGCCTCAAAAATTCCTTTAACGGTCAAAAATAATAATCAAGATATTTTTGGAAAGCCTCCTATGAGTCCGAAAAGAGAAAAATTAAACAGTCCTATGTTGGAAGTTAAACAACCAGAAAATTCTGTCGAAATTCCCACAGGCACAGTTCGTAAGAAGAATGACAAGAAAGCTTATCAGCCACGCAAGAAGCAATTCGCTAAAACAGAAAATATCGATGAAATTCTGAATGAGTTTCAATTGACCGAGCGTGAGACTGAAAAAGCTCTGCGAGAATTTCATGAAAATTTCGAATTGCTCACAAAAGAAAATCAACGTGAGATGAAAGAAAATGAAAAAGTTGACACACAACCGGTTGAGTGTGCCAAAAATCAATCATTCAATTTAGATGATTTAACCTCGAGTCTGGCTGAAATTGACGTTAACATTTGCGATTATCCTTTAGAGCAAGACATTTTATTGACGTATCTAAATTCACCGCCACTTGAGACAAAACAAGCAAACCCAAAAGAAACAAATGCGAATGAAGATAGCATCAAGAAGAGCTCGCCAACAAACTACTTGAACGTGCTCAAAGAAATTTCCGACGAAATCATCGGATATGATGAAGAAACTTTGACAGTCTTTCAAGATGAACAGATTAAAGATAAAATAGCTTTTGCTAACGTTGCTGAATCAAAGGGAGCAGACTTGAAATTATGTGAAAATTATGTTAATGTTCTACAAGACATTTCAAACGCGTTAGTTGGTGCTGATATTATCGATGTGCCGATTGAAAGTAAAAATTATTCGCAAATAATTCCACCGAACGTTCAGGATCTAAAAACAATGCGAGAATCATGCGAATATGACATGCTTTCGATTGACACGAAAGATGATTATCACGTGCCGCATGTGCCGCCGAGGAGGCATAAGAGCACTGAAGCATCACGTGATAGAAAAGTTTTATCGCCATCGCGCTCAATTGACTACGACACAATCAGTGGAATTTCTTCGACAGAATATTTCGATCATTATTACTCTGTTGCTCACAGCAATGAATTCAATAAGTATAATAAGCCGCAATACACAGAAACTCCACCGAAAATTATTCAACCTCGAACTACTTACGATGAAATCCTTCCCAGAAGTTCAAATATCCGTGAAGAAAAGTTTTCGAGAACTTCTCCAATCGCTCATCAATCGACAGAAAACAATCGGCTGCTTTCACACCGCAGTGAAATGCTACACAAGCGTAAAGAAGAGTTTTTGAGGGATCAACAATCGGATAGCCGCAACCCTTACATAAGAGAAATGATGCGGCAAGATGTTGAAAATCCCATCAATATTCGAGACATTAGATTCATCAGAAAACATCCGACAGCACCATTGCCTGCGTCAACAATTAAACTTTCTTCATATGTGCCAAAAACGGTCTCAACTCCGCCACTATCAACCCGCACACCTGTTTCATATGGAAGGTCAACAGCCGTCTATGACAGACTTACAACTTCACATACACCAAGTCCACGCACATCTCAACGTTACACTCCATCATCCACTGTCTCACACATAATGACAAAATCTCATACAATTTCTCCGGCACTCATTAATCGCAATAGCAGAGTAACCACATCATCATATTCGGATCCTCTTGCATCGACAAGATCTTCAAGAACCTCAAGATATTCGTCGACAAAAAAGAGCTCACCAACATCGCGACGAGAAGCTTGTCGTTTATCATAAAAATTCCTCTTTTGAAAATTTTAACCCCATTCCTAAAAAGAAAAATTTCCCATTCCTTGACTTGAAAAAAACACTTTGAAGATTTGGCAAAAAAGAAAAATATTTTGGGTACGATTACGAGAAAAAAGGTAATTAGTCAATGATTTTAAGTGTTTTTCTTTTCGTTTCACTAGAATCTTTTGTTTACTGTTAATTTATTTTTCTCATGCATTATCAAAACACATTCAGGTCAAAAACTAACCAAAACATCACGAGCACAAATTAGCCGTTTTTAAAACTGCTCGATTGTGATATAAAATTGCTTACGTGTGAAAATAATATGACAAAATATACATTTACACAATTACAAATGCCTTTTTTCGGATCGTACCCGGGAAAAGAATGTTACTTTTGAAATCTAATCAATGAAATGTCGCTAATTGCTAATTAAAATTTTGTTTGTTGCTAATAAAAAAATATTTAAAGAAGACTTTTTTGAAAATCAAATTTTCTTTATGACAAAAAAGTTTTCTTTTGAACAATTCTTTATAAAAATTTCAACTTTGATCACTAAAACAATTTTTATCTTTTCTAAAAGGCACAGTCGGATACAGAATCGGAAGAAGCTCTCAACTCGGCAACGGAAATATCAACTGACTCTGAATTCGATCAAGATCCCGTCAACAAAGAGCCTCCAAAAATTTTCATAAACGATTCACATTTGCAAAAATATCCCGGCAAATATATTCGACCGACTGCACGGCCATCGAGAAAAGATGATATTAGATTAAATTTTAAACCACTTGTTGAGGTTGACCCGACAATTGTAAAGAGGGAACCGCTTAAAAATCCCCTTCCTGGCAACTTTTTATTGAGCAAGACAGCAAGCACTGAAGGAATTGCGTCGAAAAAAAGTTTAGAGTTAAAGAAACGTTATTTGCTTGGTGGCGATGCCGCGTCTAATAGTTCAGTGCTAAAATCTGATTCAGCTTCAGCTTTAGACACAAAATTTAAGAGCTTTGCTTCGAACATTTCGGAATGTCAAAAGCTTTTAAATCCAGCAGCTGAAATAAGTCCATCAATGCAAACTTTTTTGCAAAGAATTGATCGCAATAATGAATTGAATAAAAGTCAACATTCAATGACTTTAAGTAAAAGCTTGAAAGAGAAGTACAACAGTAATAATCAGGAGGAGAAAGAAAATCGTTCGATTGACTTGAACAAGAAGGAAGAGAATGCCATTGAAACCATTAACACGGCATTGATTGAGAATAAAATTCGTGAAATGTCACCAGAAGTGCCAAAAATACTGGAAATAATTGAAATCGTTGATCTAGTCACACCCGAAAAGAAACAACCAATTGTAGATTTAAATCATGTGGAAATTCCACCAAATACTATTGAAGACAATAAACAATTCATAGAGAATATGGAGAAATCATCGTCAATACAGGAAACTAATATGAAAATCAAAGTTAAATTAGATAGCATGTTTATAGACTTAACCGGTGACTCACCGCCGCCAAAAGAACAACGTAATTCACAGCAGACTATTGAAGTCGCACCAGTACCAGATTTAGTTAATAATCTCACACAAAATAAGGAAGAAGATGAACGTCCACGAAGTCCCGCACATGAGACGACAATTGAAGTCCCTCAAATTTGGGCGAGACCTACAGCTAAAGAGATGGACAGTGATAGTTTGTCAAACTCATCGACCTCTAGTTTAGAGGACATACCACACTTTATTCTCGACTCTGCAACTAGTCCGGAAATGCAGAACGAGAAGAGACCACCGAGGGTTGAAGTTCGTGATACAACTGGTGAATTGATGCAAATTGATAGTTTGATGATTGTTGATGGACAATATGTAGGCGATCCCGATGATCTTCCCTTATTTCAACCGAGCAGTCTTGAAAATTCATTAGAACCATCCATTAATTCAGCGAAAGTTCTCAAGTTTGATTCTAAGAATGAAAATAAACTTGAAAGCTTGAAAAATCTTCCACTAATTGTGGCTTATGATGAAATAGAGAGTAAAGAAAAAATCTCACCTCAAATTGAATCAGATGGTGATAAAACTCCAATGGCTGGCATGCCTTTGCATCCATGCATTATTTCCAACTCCGAGGAAGATTCAACCGTACAAGGTGTTTTATCGGAAACTGAATTATCCGATTGGGCAGCAGAGAATGATGTTAGCGAAAATATCTTAGACGTTGAATTTGCTTTAAATTCCGGTAGAGGAACAATCAAGAGAAACAGAAGACTCCCACACTTTAAGGAGCATGAAAAGAAAGCAGAAAAAGCATCTAAAAATGATTCGGAGTGTGGAATTCTCAAAAATTTGGCAATCGAAGAGATTGATTTCATGGACACGGGATCTGAAGCTGAGGCAAATGAAATTCAATCTGCAACCAATGAAGCAATGCTTAAAAATCATGGTTACGTTAAATTTGTTGATCAACAGCATTCTTACAATATTTATCAGCAGCAAAATCATCGAGAAATTCCTTTATTTAAAGATTCTCAAATTATTGAAGCAATCAACATGGAAATTGTTAATGTTGATTTTATCGAGCAAGGTTCTTACATTTTAAGCAAAAGTGATTCACCAAAAACACCGATTGCACCGTTGGGTGAGGAAAATCTTCTCGATAGTTTAGACATTGATGAAGACAGCTTGATTGTTGTGGATGATAAGAATGCTGAAAGTTTACAGACATTAACAACGACCACTGAAACCACTGAAGAGTTGACAATCGTGACAAGTCCTCTCGAGTCACTACCAAAGAATTTGGCAGATGTAAATTATTCAACACAATCGAGCACAGTGATTTCGAGCATGTCAACACCTACTGAAGATAGACCTTTCGATCTTCAACCCGATAGCTTCGAAAGACCCGAATCAAGCAATTCTCGAAAAGCTGTTGAAGACTTTAATGGCTATGAAGAGTACGTAAAAAGCTTGCAGCTTAAAATTGCACAAATCAGCAGCGGAGGAATTGAACGAGAATCAATTGAAAGAAGGTCTCGTCGTAAGATCTCGAAAAATGATCTCTTAGGCACAAGTCAGGATGAAAGCAAAGAACAATCAGTATCATTACCCAAAATTGAAGCACCTCAACTCTTGAGTCAAAAAATTGAAGAATTGTCGAAAGAACGCACAAAGCAAAAAGATATAATTCACGAACTTGTTATGAACAAATTGCAAGCCAAGAAGCAACTGAACGCTGAAAAAAGATTAAATCGAAGTAAAAATAGAACTTTGTACATGAGCTCTGCTTCGCCAGTTCCAAGCTCAAATTTTTCGCAAGATTCAGCTTCATACAATTCACCTGAAAGGAAACCAATTGAAGAGAGAAATACAAAGATTGAAAAATCTCAGTCATTTGCATTTTATTCAAATCCTATTCAGCCAAAAATTGATGAAGACTCCTTTAAAACTCCAATTCCACCACCTCGCAACCGTCTCAATAGTGATTTGTCATACTCAACTGATAAAATGAGAGAAGAGGCACGAGCTCGTGCAAGATTGAAGTCAAATGAAGATTTGGGACTTTCGCCTGAAGAGAAAATTCTGATGCTTCGAAAGCGCTACAATCTCATGCAGAATTTCGATGATCAGGTCGCTATTTTTGCAAATGGAAAAAATCAATCGGATGACATGAAATATGTGGAGAAAAAATTGTCAATATCTAAGTCATTTTCTGATATAAGTCGATTAAATCGGCAAGCAAATGAGAGGAATTTTAATGTTTTTCAAAAACCCATTAATGATTGCATGTCAGATCCAAATCTCCCTGAAACTTTATTGAAAGATGACTCGCCGAAAGGAAAATCACCAAAATCAAAGGATCCAAGACGGGATAGAGAAAGGAGAAAAAGTCTCATTCAAACTGTTTCAGATTTCTTTCATAAGAAAAAAGATCAAAGTACGAGCAGTAAAGATTTGACATTAACGGGATCACTTGGCAAGGACAAACTCTCGGACTCGCCATCTTCAACATCAACTTTAAGTGTTTTTGGTCGCTTTAAATTGTCTCCAAAGTCAAAGGAGCAATCGAAAGAGAAGTCAAAGGTGAGCTAAAGTTGAAAATTTAATTAATTATGGTCACATAATAAAAAGGTTGAGGAGGGCACATAATGAAAAGTGAGGACATTTAATTAAATTAATTTTTTTAATAAAATCAAATGTCCACACTTAAAAATTCATTGGTCTAAAAATAATTCAAGTTTTCACATGTAAAGAACATTTCCACATTGTTTTATTTTTAGTCATGCTTTGATTTAAGGAAAATGGGATTAAGTGTAAGCTAAATTTTATCTCTCTCGATTTGTAACTTTTTTGAACTTTCCTTTTTTTATGGGTTTTATTTCTCTATTTATTCTCGACTGTCAGTTTGTGCTAATTTTATATTTTTCAGCTATTTGCCTCTTCTTCTCTCATTTTATCAAGCTTTGATACTAACATAATTTTTGGGTTTGGTCGTCGAGGGGAAAATGAAAATTTACCTTTTGACACTTTTAATTTTTAATTAAATTTTTAAAAAATTTGCACCCTTTTTCTTCTTGACGACCTGGAAAAATTTAACCTCCTTTACCATATTTTTTATATAATTTTATTTTAGGCATTTTGATGTTGACTTTATGGACTTTAAGTTTTACCTCATTTAAAATTCATGTGTGTGTTTTTGAGTGCTTGCAACAAAATATATTTTCCCTTCACATCACTTGTAAATTAGAGATTGTAAATAAATTTAACGCATGGTGCTAGGATCAACAAAAATCCGCGTTTCTTGTGCTTTTTTGCATAGTTTTTTGCCGCTTTAAAATTTTTCTCAATCGAAAAATTAACTCTCGAATATCCTTAATTAAATTAAATCTAAAGAAGGAGAAGGAATCGACTCCACCTTATGGAAATGGCGAAAGAAGTTGCTCAACGCAAAACTTGAAGCAACATAAATCGGTGACTGAGGAAGAAGAAGAAGAAGCACCGCCAATTCCTCCACTGCCAGCAAACTATCAAAGATCTGATGGTAAATTTATAAAAAAAATTATTTTTAAATTTTAAAATCTTTGACGACAAAACTTTCAGACGAAGACGTCGAAACCAAAAATGAGCTAAAAAAGCTGCGTGCCATGTCAAAAGCTTCAAAGCAAGCCGAACTAAAGCGGTAAATTTATCAAAACTTTAATCTAAAAAAGTCGGCTAATGTACTTAATTTAAAGGCTAAGAATCGCACAAGAAATTAAACGCGAGCAAGACGAAATTG
Source organism: Tanytarsus gracilentus (assembly GCA_038502055.1). NCBI lineage: Eukaryota > Metazoa > Arthropoda > Insecta > Diptera > Chironomidae > Tanytarsus > Tanytarsus gracilentus. Next base: position 6,126,088 of record JAXRKN010000045.1, on the reverse strand, counting down.
ATTTAAAAATTCGAGATCTCGAAATGCGAGGCGTTGAAATTGAAAAGCTTTTACGTGGCGAAGATCAAAATGTTGAGCAGTTAAATGAGACGAGTTTAAAGTGCTCTGATGAGGAACTTCTGAAAGAATTACTTGACATATGGCGCAGTATTACGCAGCTAAAGAGAAGAGACGAAGAATTGATCATAAGACAGCAAGAACTTCAACTTGAACATCGACATGCACAGCTAAAAGAAGAACTTTCGATTCGATTGTCTTGCAGTAGTAAGTGAAAAAAAATTAAAAGGTAAAAAAGTTTGATTTTATTTAATAATTTTTAGAGCTCGATAAATCAGCTCAAGACATCGCCGCCGAGGGAGCAATCTTAACTGAGATGCTCGAATTGGTGGCAAAGCGTGCCGCTCTACGTCCTTCCGAAAATCCCACGGGTCAAAGTTCTCTGCAGTCGGAAAATGTATCGTTGCCTCTTTTGCCACCTCAAACAACCATAAACCCACTGCTTCAACACCAGTTAAACATGAAGCGTGGCGAGCCTTCGACGTCATTCGACTTTGAGAGAAATCCCAATCGAAATTCTTCTTCTTCGCAGGCCAGCAATCAAAAGGAGCTTGACGTAAGTTCAGATTTCTTTGAAGGCACTGATAATTTTTATCTCCGCACAAATTTATCGATTTTGCATGATTGTGAGGTTTTATTGGAGCAATATGAGAATCAATTAATTCCTCTTTCCACTGGACCGTGCACAAAACCCCCAAAAAGAGATTTAATATTGCTAGTTTTTCAGTTTTTAATTTTGTACATTGCTGTGATAAGCTACAGCTTTTATTCAACTGAAAAAGCATGAGATTGAATGTAAATAAAAATGCACATTGGAATTTTGGTGGCAAAAAAATTATTGTACATACTAAAAATATATATTTAATCTATTGATCCGTTTGTGATGCTAATTCGAATGGCCATTTTTATTGAAATAGTGCACTTTTGATATTTTAGTATTAAAAAAATTAAATCGTTCCCTTTTGCATGGTTTGTGTTTATTTGAAAATATCCCTTAAATTTTAAAGTGTAAAAAAACTTTAAAACACGAAATTTTGACGTGTTCGGTTCAAATTTATTGCATGGCGTTTTTTAAGCTTGATGTGTGAAATTTAATAAATTAAAAAATAACTTTCGATTTTCTCTTTTCTTTCTTTTCCCCCCGATAGATTTGAGGAAGAACTCACTAATTTTTCAAATTACTATTTTTCGATCAAATTTTGCAAAAATGTTTTAATTTAATGGATTTTTGGAATTCATAAACGTGCAGGTAAAAGAAAAAGATGAAAGAAAAGAAGAAAAATTAAAATTGCATAAAATTTATTTTTGATAATGAAAAACAGCGGGTTAAAATTTTCAGGAATAGCGAAAGCACATAAATTTTTGCCGATGGTGCGCTTTTACGTAAATATCAATTAAGAGAATTTAATTTATTCGAAAAAAAAATGCTATCAGAACTTTTATCTTGCACCAAAAAATACAATTGTTTACACTAATTTTGATTTTCTTTAAACTCTGCAAGTAAAATTTAGTCTTTTCCTTAGGAAATTTTCATGAGAAGTTTATCGAGTATGAATATGAGAAAATAATAATTATCAATGTTTTTCCCCTTTTAAATTTATTCAAAGCCTTGAAGAAAAAATAAATAAAGCAATTAAAAAAAATTGAAGCTTTTTTAAAATTTATTTTCAGACATTTTTTAATCATCATTCGGATTATTTTTATCGTTAAATTGATAATTTTGGAGTTTGATGTAATCAATCTTAAATTTACTTTTCTCGTAGTCAGGTGGATTGGCATTTGCATCATATCCTAAAATACCGAGCATTGGAGCGATATCCTTCATGTCAGTAACAACATCCTCGGGGATTTGTCCAACCCACTTGGATAGAGCTTCTAAATTGATTGCTTTCACCACTTGATCTGTCGAACGCTCGACCCTGAAAAAATATTTAAAAAGATAAGAATTTTTTCATAAAAATATAATTTTCAAATTTCTAAAGAATTTCAATAATTTTGTAAGTGTGGGTTTTTACTTTGAAAGCTGAATTCCATCAGTCTTGTTTACGAAATCTTCATGATGAAGCATGTTCTCGCTAAAAGGTAAATTTAGAAATTCTGTGATTTTCTTTGTCATCTCCTCGGGAAACAAAACCAATTTTTCATAATGCACCATCATACATCTTTCAGCTCCCAACAATTCACATTGAACGAACATCGATTTTATCATTTGATTCCATTTCTGCAGACACTGCCGATAATTTGTCAAGTCAAAATTGCTAACGGTCACTTTACGTGAAATCATTGAATGAACTGAAGCGCGGCCGTCGCGAATCATGAATAGAAATTTTATCTGTTCAAATAAAAGTTTATGATTCATGAGCTATTGTTGAGGTTGGTTATGGATTTTATGATTTATTCTCATAGAGAAATTGCGGTTTGAATGAATGAAATGTTTTTAAGGAAAATAAAATTTTCTTACATTCGGAAACATTTCTTTTAAAATCATTCCATATTTCAGCGTCAGCGGATCTTTGTTGCATAGCCTAGGTGCCGCATATCCGTGTTTCGCTATAACCTCTAGTGTAAATTGTGAAACTGCATCTTCGAGCACATCTTTACTAACACCGGCCTCCTCAAGTCGTTCAGTTTCCTTTTCTGATTTAAGCCAATTAGCGAAAAACTGAAGCATTCGAGGAACGACTCTCGTTTCTTGTCCACATCGCACCTCAGGATGAGCATCGAGCATTGCTCGCATTAAAGTTGTGCCTAGTCAGCAGACGAATATAAAAATACATTCAAGGTCATAAATGTGCAATAGGCAACCGACCTGAACGTGGAACCCCACCGATGAAAATTAACTCCATGTCACGATCGTAAGTAATTTTTTTCCTATTGAATCCCACAATGAACTTGGCTTCTCTCTCCATAGTGTACGGCAGTGATTTGTCGTAAAAATATCGAACCACTCCAATTATCACTAATAAAGTGATTGCGAGCCATAAAAGTTTCTTTTTCGATCTCATCACTCGTGAAAATGTCCTTAGCTGATTGCTATTTCTTCTTGATTTTGACTGATGATGATACAAAATCATTTTTTGCTTTGAATTTTAAATTTAAAAACTTTACTTATCGCCAACAGTTAAAATACTACTGAAAGCTAAATATACATCTGGAATTCACTGTCAGCTCACATAACTTTTCTCTCTGTTTCTCTCCCTTTTTTTATGAAAAAAAACACACGCCTGCTTGCCCAACTTATTTTATCACGTATTTGTTTTATTTGTCAATCAAATGTCTTTGGATATTCTATCAATGTATTTAAAAATAGCTCAATAAATTTAAAATTAAAAATACTGTTTAAGAAAGTTTTAAGTTCTTTTAAAAATGGATGGCACGATATTGCACTCGCATTTCGTGAGGCAAGAATTACTTTACATTGTTTTGGAACTATTAATTTTTGAGGTTTCTCACTCTTAATTTTTAATTAAGTTCACATATCCATCACTAGTTTAATTTTTAGAAATTAAATTGATGTAAAAATCAATTAATTTTTTACAATTTCAAAAAATAATTTTAATAGGCTTCATTTTGTGTCGCTATTATTTTCCAAAAATTAATTGCTCACTCTTTTGTTGAATTTGAATACCTTTCCAAAGGTCAAAAAAATCTATACACTTTTCTAAGGGCTTCTCATTATGAATTAAGGTTGCGTAGCTCCTCAGCTTCTTCTGACGTAATATTTCTGCTCTCTCGCACCATCTTTTCTAATTCTTCTTTATGTGCACGCTTGAAGAAGCCAAGTTTGTAAAGAGCATAACTCAATAGAATAAGAACGAGGATGCCAACAATTGCCGAGACAATCCAAATCCAAATTGGGCTCTTCGAAGTTAATTTCTCATAAACTATTGTGTATGGATTTCTGGTTGTGATTTTCAATGTCTGCTGGCTTTCGTCACCTATTCGATAAAATTTTGCTGACGTCTTGTACAACAAAATGTTTTGTCTTTCGTTGAAAATTTCATCTATAGAATTAAATTCGGTAAATTAGTTTAATGAAAAGCTTTTTGAAGTTATATAAAAGTTTTACCCATTTTAGTCAGGTCCATAGAAAAGTTGAGGTAAATTGATAATGGTTCGCTGCCGGGTCGGAAGTTGTGCACCGTAAATTCAATCTCAAGACAACCACTGTTTTCTTCGATGCAATCAAGGAAAATTGTTCGGTTGCGAGGCAAGTTTGTAAGCGTAGCGTCTTCCTTGTCAATGGGTGCCCTAAATGATGCAAGTTGCTCCTCCATTACCGAACGAGTGAATCGATTGTACATGCGATTATTATTGGCTCCATCATCTTGATTCATCAAATTCATTCTTCTCTTCCTGTTATTTGATTGTCCAATTGTATTAAAATCTTCATTTCTATCAGCATTCATTTCATAATCGAAACCCATTTTTGAAGAGTCAAAGTTATCATTCAAATTAGCCGGAATGAAGACATTCTCGTTGTCCGTAAAAGTTTTCAAATGTTCAGATTTTTTAGTTTTAAAGTCGAGCACTTTGTTAATGTAGAATCCCATAAATGTAAGATCACTAATGTTTAAAATGGGAATGTAATAGTTGGGAAATGGAAGGTAAACGATTGGAACAAAAATAGATAACGAAAGCTCTTTTAAAGTACTCGGGCCATTGTTGAAAATTTTATATTTATATTGCAAATTTTCCACGCGCAAACCATCCTCGAGTGACAGTGTGGTTGCGGAGCTTAACCTGTGGGTGGAAAAAATTTGTCAATTAGTGAATGCTTTAAATTTAATTTAATTTATATAAAAATAAACTTTTAAAAGTCTGAAATAATTTATACAAAATTTAAACTCTTGCCACATGCTTACCCATTTAGTTCCACATCGCTGAATTCTGTGAGGAGAATTTCATTTACATAGACATTATCGCTAGGACGAGACTCGTCTGCTGCACTGGAAACGTTAGCAAAAATTTTCAATGAACTTCCCTCCAACCGACTTGCATCGAGGTTAATAGTCAACTCTGTCGCTTCCTGATTTTTAAGCGGTTTTCCATTGTTAATGTCGCATATCATTGTTTCACGAATATTCACATCCTGGCGACATGAAGGCGGAATGCGTGAAAATTCAGTGAGATTTGCTGGAATTGTAATCGAGAGCTGCGTGAGGTATGAAGATTCTCCAGAGTTTGAAATTTCATATTTTAATTCAATCGTTCTCGTTGATCCCAAAACGTAAGGTTGTCGAACATTCACGAGAGTTCCCACAACAGCTAAATCCGATATGCAACGATCCTGACTGCAGCCAGTTGAAAATGCGATTTTTGAAATTGCAGATTTACTTACAGCAGGATCCATGGCAACACAAGTTTCACAAAAGTCAATGCTATATTCGGGCACACCTTGAATGGGTTCATAACGATATTCAATCACTAAGGGTTTAAAAATATCGGCGAGAGTTCCGCGAAGGTAAATCGTGTAGTCGTTACAACGCTCTTCTTGATTCATTTTTATGGACTCGTTAAGGACCTTCTCAATTTCTCTCGATGAAAATGAAGCACGGTTGTATTGAGTGTCGAGCATTAACGAGGTAGCAAAGTCAATTTCATGAGCTATTTCGGTCTTTGTTTCTAACCGCGCGCATACTTTTATTGTAATTGATTTTTCCTCCAATAAAACTTCACTTTTAGACGAAATAATTGATGCAATTACTTTCACAACGGGATAGCTCTTAAAAACATATACAGCATCGCTTTCTGGTGAGCCGATGGCGATATCACGATATCCGTTTGAATCAATATCGACGCCCTTTGATAAGCCATAACCAAACATTGATGAAATTTCGCCGAAGCGATTCGGAAGCTCCGATGGCGCTTGAATCTTTTGACTCGGTTTTGTGGATAAACCTTGTGCACTTCCTAAATAAATATAGACCGCTCCATCCCCCTCAAAGGGTGCTGCAATTGCAATATCATTGAATCCATCCAGATTAATGTCACCGATTCTATAAATATAAATATTTGAATGAGTCGATGTATCGTCACAAAAATGTCATTGCGAATGTCACAAAGTGTAATCAATTTTTTTTACATTTGATTCACTTTTTGATGACAGAGCTCGCAAAAAATAGCTTTTACAAGTTTGAGTTCACTCACCTAGAAACCGTCGTTCCGAATCGTCCATTTCCATCGTAATCATTTACGATTAATGTTTGCTGATCGAAAGCCAACTAAGAATGAAGGCAAGAGGAAGAAAAATTAGATGACTTTAATTCATTATCACAAAAAGCAGTGACTCACATTTCCTTTATTGATGTAGACATATACGGCTCCATTCTCATACAATCCACTTTTACTGTAAAGTGGTGCAGTGACAATTAAATCGGGAAATTCATCGCCATTTAAATCCTCAGTCACCAAAGAATATCCAAAGTATTCTCCAAACTGAGATCCAGTGAATTTGTTGAAAACTTTGATTTTCTTATTTTGCTGATAATCTTCGATGTCAAAGATGAAAACTTCACCAGTTTGTCCGTTTGATTGAGGTGCTGAAGCCACATAATAAAATGACTCAGATTTGGGTCCCAAAAATTTTCCAGAGCTTACGGCATAGCCAAAATACGAATCGTCGGATAAGCTACTAAAAAAGGGCGATGGAACTTCCGAACGGTATTCGAGGACTTGACGTTTTCGTAAAATATGACGGTAGGGATTGTTTGGTGCATCTCTTCGACTCAATCCGCCAAGATCAAGACGTTTACCTCCTTTATATCTTACAATTGAACCCTTCCAGTTCATGACTCCAACAGCGCCGATAATAATTTCCTGACTGTCATCGCTCATGTGAACGCTAAAACCCATTTGACCATAAATGTAAAAATAAACATTCGTTCCGTTTTGTCCGGGGATTGTTTGTAATGTTTTGACGCGTAAAGGATTAATTTGACGAACTCCGGATGGCTGTAAGGTATCGGTCGTATTTATCCAATAACAAATACCATGAAGTAAATAATGATCGGATTCTTCTAAATCGGCTTTTAAGTGCGGCGCACAAGTAACAAATTTATCTTCATCCGTCTCATGTCCATCCATAGCGAACCCCAGCATTTGAAAGTCTTTCTTCTCAGAATTAAAAGCTAAATCATTCTCAACACGTGTATTGCCATTTAAATCGAAATGATATGGATGGCATGGCTGCGTGTCCTCAAAGTTGCACTTATAAATTGCGCCCGTTTCTTGAACTTTTCTTTGCTGCTCGAGTGTACTTTGCGCTCGCGGAGCGGAGATCAACACGTGGTTGCGGCGAAGATTTATTTGAAACCCAAAATACGACGAACGAGTCTCCTCTAAAAATGTCGTAAGTTTGGGTTTCTGTATAATTATGTTGGGTGCTGGTGATATATTGAATGACGATATTAATGAAATATTGCATATCGCTAAAAAGATGGTAAGGAATGTTGGATTGTTCATTGTGTTAAGTCTGAAAAGGGATAAGAAAATTCTTGTGAGTCAAAATGATTCACTAAGAGTCGACTTTTTGTAGGAACACCTTAATATGAATATTTGCATGACTAACGACTTAGAAGTTAATGAATTTTAAAAAATTCTTTTGTCACATTAGTTGTGTGGATGATAATTGTGTACTACTGATTGTAATTTTGTTAAATATATTTTTTTCACAATTATGCAACACAAATTTTAAGTGATAAAATTATTTTCGCATTTTTATACTTTGCGCACTGCACTGTCAGAAAAAGAGAAAATCTATAAAACCTTAAAAATTCTTTAGATTCACCAAAAAAACATTCTTGAAAACTGGTTTCTCTCAATTTTATCAACTTTTAATCTCCCGTTCAATGGCCAAAAAAAGTTTTTTGTTTGCTTTAAATTTCTTCAAATCCGGAATCCCATGTTCGATGACGTCACTGTGTATTTTTTTCCTCAACGGTCGAGAACCGATATAAGAGAAAGCAATGACAATCAATGAGCGTTATTCATCAAATTTCCAAGAGGTAAAAAACACTTCGAGGTTATCTCATCAACGACGACAATATCCACATACATGACTCACTGCGCGGTTTCGTTGAAATTTAGTAATTTTTCTCTTTATAAAACTTGTAAACTTTTGTTTGTGAATGTCATAATAATTCACAATATAATTCGGAATTTTTTGTTTCGACATTACTCATTTTGGTATGCAAAAAATATAACGGAAATGCAATAACAGTTTATTTTGATAATTGACACAAAAAATGTAATTAGGAAGATAACTCACAAGCACTGCTCTGTTCTTATTGAAATGCAAAATTATTTTTCACTAAAATGTCTCGATTCTCCGCAAAAGCCTCACCTATAATTCTCTTATCAATTGTCACACACGGCAATATTTGAGATACAACACACAAAAAAATAATATTCTCGCTGTGTTCACACGTTTTTTTTCGCACAGCTCAGAAATTAAACTACCAAGTTAACAAGTGTTTACGATACATTTTCATTTTTTTCTCTTCGATGTCCCCCCACCAACGAGAGCATGAATGAATGTGAGTTATCAGAAAAAAAAATTAAGAGAGCGCGAGTCAATTGCAAAAGAGAAAGATAAGAATGACTTTATTAAATAAAAAAAATTTATCACTCAAAATGCAATTTCAAAAGAACTTCACAAAATTATTATCATTTAATTGTCAAAGTGTCTCTCACAGATGCTCTTTGAAAATATTGGAAGTGAAATTGAATTCGATTCAGTGGTGTCATTTCGCTCTCTTTAAAAATATTTTATTTAGTACAAGAGAGCGAGAGAGACTGGAAAGTGAAGGAAAAATGACGAGATCCCTTGATTGGAAATGCCATGTGTGAAAATCTAAAAAATTAAAGATGTAAAAAATTAAAAGAAATTAAACGAATTAAATTTTTTTATGCTACTCAATTTAATTAATCATCAATGAATTTTAAGCATATTTTTTGAGTTAAAGTTTATCGCATGTGGGGGTCAAAAAAATCATGTGCTTCATCTTTAAAGTTATGACAAACACACGATGTTAAAATTATTTAACTGAGTACAAAAAATATTTAGAAATTTTTTTGTTATTCTATAAAAAATTTGAAATTATTTGTTTAATTTTTCTAATCTAAAATGTAAATGATAATCAATCAAAAATAATTTCTACCGAATCTAGTTTAATCGCATAAATCAATAAATCATCAAAACACCAAATCACGTCATGATTAATTCTGTCTAAACTTTAAATAGATGACGGAAAAATAATTTATCGGCTATTAAAAAGTTTTTCGTCAAGAATCATTTAAAAAAATTTTCAACCGAAAATTTAGATTTCTTCTGACTTTGAAACAAATTTCGAAATAATTTGGTTTATTTCTTTTTTTGTCACAGAATTTCTCGACAAAATGATGTCGACTGTCCCATGAGGTTTCTCGTGTATCTTCAGCCTTGTTATTTTAAATATAAGATCGTAATTAATTGACGACTTTTTGAAACGCTTCGATGAACGCAAGAGAAACGTGAAGAAAAAGTAACTTATTAATTAACTTATTTTTCACGGTGAACACCGAAGAGAGTGTTCGTGCGTCGAGAGAATTCACACAACACAGTTATGCATGCAGGGGATAATAAAAATCATGCCTAAAAGTATAACACACTCGTTCATCGTGACAACGCACCAGAAAACTTATTGCCGATAAATTGCGGAAATGTGCTCATTGTGAGCCATCTGTTATTATTATTTATTGCCTTAAATTAATTATTCATTATGCTTCGATGATGTTGTGTGTGGCCAATGCCATATTATAATGGAATTTTGCGGAGAAAAAACTTTTTTCGCCCACTTTTGTCCATCATCCAAATATCCGAAAACATCATAACAAAAATTAAAGAAGAAAAATTTATTTTGTGGAAAATATCTATCGCGCTTGTAGGATAAGAAAGAAAAAGAGCAGCAAAAATTAAAGCGACACTTCAACGTGTATCAAAAAAAAGTTGATGAAGAAAATTTATTCTCATGAAAACAAGAAATTTTATTTAAGTGCTATACTATTTTTTTCGTCACGTTGCTGCCAAACGTCTTATGTGACAAGACGACGAAAGTTCGCAGATCATCGTTGATATAAAGCAGAAGCCACTTAATATTTATACATTGGAGACGGCATAATGAGATATCCGTTATGCAGTTGGACAATTTCTTTAGTTTTTATATCTTGGCGTAATGAGGGGTGGCTTGAAAATTTCATAGCATTCTCTGACAATTTTATATACAAGAGTGGGCACTCTAAAAAATTAAAATTTTATTGTCATTCAAAATAGTAGAAAATAATTTTTGGCTAATTAATTTTACAAAAATATTTTATTTCACAACAATTAAATTAATTTAATTTTAAAAAAAAATTCATTCTGTTTTTATAATGTGTTAATATAAAAATCTATGTTCACACTCAGACTCGTGTAAAATTTCTCAATAAAAAATTAACAAAATAATTAAACTTTGATACGCCAATAAACATATCGTTTTTCTCTCTCCCGTCAAACTCATCCACGCGGTTTGTTAATAAGCCAGTGAGAAACAAAAAGATGCCAGACAATTGTCAAATTAAATAGAATTTAGATATATTTTGTAGAGTAAAACAGTTAATGGCGAAGAAAATTTGAGCTCAGTTTATTTTTACATCTCATGTGGTGTGCGTTTTTATTATTGTTGGATATATTTATAAAAACACTAATCTGACGCTGTGTTGACAGTTTTTCATCATTGTTCCCATTGCTTTAAAATTGTTCATCTTCATTTTAAAGATAAATGGGAGTCGCAAAGGTGATGAACGGAAGTTTTGTAAACTTGATCATAAAAGTAAATTATTTATATCAACACGATTAAAAATTTATTGACGAGCCGGTAATTGACCTAAAATGTGGTTAAACATCATTAAGACTTTACTTGTTTATCTTGCAAAGATTTTTGAACATTTTATCAGACTTTCTATATTTCCGCAAAATATTTAAAGCGAGAGAAATGAAAATTGAGTAAAGATGTTGTGAGGGAAAAGGAAATATTCCAATTTTCCAACGGCTCTGCTTCCAATTTTTCTCATTTCACACAGAATTTCTCTCATCTTTACTGACTTCATTCAAGAAAGTGACGTTTCACTATCCGGTGCTGTGTGCGTAAAAGTAGCTAAGAATTTTATCAGCAAATAAGGAAAAGGATGTGGAAATAACGAAACGTGTGTGAATAATGCGAAAAGTAAAATTTATGGAGCATTCTTAATTATCGTGTTGAGAGGTTTTAAGAAATATTTGAATTTAAGAAAAAAATGTAAAAAAGTTAGAAATGTGATTAACATAAAATTATAGAAATGTGACAATAAAAAATCACAAAAAGATAATTTCAAAAATCATACAAAATAATTCATGAGCTTAAGAAATTTAAAGAGTCTCGAAAAAATGAAAATCCAGGGATAAAAAAATTAAAAGAAGAAAAAAATCAAATCTATAGAAAAAAAAATTATTTTAGTGAAAACGTGCTAAAAAATATTTTCGGTTATATTTTTGTGAGATGCTGTAATAAAATACCTTTAATAAAAACCCCCGAAAAAAATGGTAACGAAATTTCTGTTGGATTACAAGCAACATTGTTCTCGTATTCATTGCATCTATACTTTTATGTGCTTACTATATTTTCTGGGTAAGTAATTTCAACTCTCGCGCTACATCACAAATATTCGTGTTTTATTCTCTTTCTATTTTTTCGAGGGGAGCTTTTTAAAGCACTCTTTTGAAAGTTGAAATTCGGGAAGTTTTATGGTAACCCATTTTCACGCTTTTGTGGTATAAATTAGAAAATGCGAAGAATGTGGATAGAAATGCAAACGAGGTTTAATGAGCGAATGTGATAGACGGAGTGAAAATTTTAAATGCAACTTCACCGAGGATGTGTTGAATAAACTTCCGTTAGAATATTTTTTTTTTCGTGAGATAATACAGAAAAAAGCAAAAAGCTTCCAAGCAATAAAATTAAGTGCTATTTAACGGAGCAACAATAAATAAACTTCAGTTATTCTTCCTCACATATTATATGGAAAGTACATAAAGTGCAGATGGGAGCATCAGCATTTCAGACTCCTATTGTGTCTCTCACATAATCATTTATCGATTGCCTTTTCGAGCGATATTTTTTTTTGGCAATTGTGATTAGGACACAACTTTGAAAAATTTGCTTAGGAAATAAATTCAGTTTGCTTATTATACGAGAAAATGGCACTGCAGAAAATTTATTGGACTCTTTTTTCGGAATAATAATAATAATGTATCTTTCAGAGCATATCTTTAAAAGGCGTCACAAATATTGTAGTACAGAAAATTTTCGATTGACGCCAAAAAATATGCCAGAGATTTTCTATGTGAAAAAAAAATTGTATAGATTTTTTTAGAGCATTGTGCGTCTAAATCAAACACTGAGAAAATTAATGGTGCAAAGATAAATTCTTTGTTTGATAGTTTTTAAGTTTTTTGTGTCGAGGGTGAAAAAAATGCAATTTTTCACTAACGTTCAAGTTTTTAGCAAAACAAAAAAACTACAAATAATTTTTTAAATTTAACGGTTTTTAAAAATTTAAATCATGTTAAAAGAACAAATATATTGTAAATAACTAGGTTACAAAAAGCTTTTTTTCTAACAATTTATCGAGTGTAATATGCTTGATAAATTTCGAGAAAAACACCTGACCCTCGACGGTTGCTATATAAAAATTGATATTAAATTACCGATAAATAAAATAATGAGCTTAAAGGTTGCTCTGAGCTATTGTAATTCTTTCAAGCGCCACTCAATCGAGGCAATAAATTGTCGACGTTAAATTAATTTTGTTGCTCTTTAAATAATTTTGTGTTTTGAAAATGTTTTTTTATGCAAATTTTTTAGACTGTTCCAATGGTGGCTATCAACAAGACAATGACGAGGAACTTATAGATTTCGAAAAATCACTTAATGTCATTCCAACTGAAGATCCTTTTAAACACTTAACGAATTTCAAGCGACTTGAGCCCTACTTTGATCCTAATGTCAACCAAAATGTGACAGCATTAGTGGGAAAGTCTGCTTATCTTAATTGCATAGTTAAGAATTTAGGAAATAAAACAGTTGAGTAAAGACAATTTACGAGAGAGATTAAAATTTATAATTGATTAAATTTACATTCAGGTTGCATGGATTAGACATCGAGATTTGCACATTCTTACTGGTATATTAATTAAAATGAACTCAAAACAGATCAAAATTTAATCCCCATAATTTTAGTAAATACCTACACCTACACGACTGATCTTAGATTTCAAACAATGCATCATCGCTCTACGGACGAGTGGACACTACAAATCAAGTGGGTGCAAAAAAGGGACGCGGGAGGTATGAGTTGCTAAAAGTTTATATAAAAAACTTTGTTTTTTGATTGAGAAACATTTTTCAAACACTCCCACGTCTAGTGTACGAATGTCAAGTTTCGACGCAACCTGTAAAAAGTTATTCTGTTAACTTAAATGTTATTGGTGAGTCTCTGAAAAAAATAATATTGAAACGTCATTGTGTCTATTTGTTTTAAACAAAGAATACAATCGAAAGTTATTTTTAAATAATTTTTTTAAATTCAAGTCATCATCCCTTGATATTATTTTACACATCACCGCACATTTTTTTAAGTTTCAAAATTTTCTTTCTGTTTATTTTATTTTATTTTCTGTAAAGACTTGACTGAGCGAAAAATGGTCCATAGAAGGTTTTTTCATCCATATGAACCTCAATATGATGAACACCATCCCCTTTTCCATTCATCAGTCAATGGAGTACCACTTAACGATATTTACGGTCGAATGTATTCTGATCTAAATAACAATTATGGTATGCAGTGTGATGGAAACTTTTTTTATTGCTTGAAAAATAAAATTAACACCCTTAAAAAAGTTTTGTGTGGTTTTTCTAACTCGTGGCGATTGAATGTAAAAAATTCACGAGCATTAAACATGTTGAGAAAAATTAACCGCTCATTAAAGCTGAAAATCCCAAAGGGTCATCATTTTATGAGCAACAAAACCTTCAAAACATTTTTCACTACTAAAACTTTATTTGCTTATTTTTTTTTTGAATTTTTGTCATTAAGATTTCTTTACACAAATATTTTTTATGATAAAGCCAAAAACATATTGTGGTGGAAATTTTAATATTTCTTTCTTTATTTTTCTTCTCTTTTGTAACAACTGAAATTTTTATGATGAAAAGTTCCAACGGCGTACATAATCGGTGGACCAGAATACTTCATAAGCAAGGTATGTGTTAAAATTTATTCTTACACTGGTTTGTTAAGATCATTTATCTTTTCGGTTTTATTTTCGTACAGGGATCTACAATAAATCTTACATGTATAGTTAAGTATTCTCAAGATCCACCCGACCAAATTTATTGGCATTTCAAAAACAAGGTAAATATTAATGAGAACATAATTTGCTTAAAGAGTTGATCGTAAATTATGTCACTATTAAATTACTGGATCACTCCATTAAAATTGACGTAATTTACGGATGACCGTATTAGACAATCGATTGTAAATTATTCCACTATAAAATTTAACCTTTTGATACATAAATTTAAATTAAAGTGACGTAATTTACTAAAATAGCCTTAAAATTTATCGGATTGCAAATTTTAATTAAACTTCTCCCAAAAACGAACAATTCAATTAAACAAATTTCTTTAACACATAGATTTTAAGCTTTGAAATGGAACCGAGATTGTCAACTTTCACAGAAAATGGTGATACATTCTCCAACTATCTATTAATAAAGGATGTAAACACGAATGATTCTGGTAAATACGTGTGTGCTCCATCGAATGCCGAGCCAGCAACGATCCATGTTCATGTTGTTAGCGGTGAGTCCTTTACACCAATACATGGAATGAATAAATGAGCACTGAATTCGAAAAAAGTTTCGCTAAAAAATTCACATCTACTTTTTTATACTCGAGCATTTTCAGTTATTTTAAAAATTCAATGGTTAAATTTTTAATTGCAATTTGAAATTTTTTTTAAAGAAAACTTTAAATTTTCAGCATGTGTGCTCTTTAGAATTTACATCAGTTTTCACGCTATTAAAACTTTTCTATTATTCTTTAATTAGGTGAAAATCCTGAGGCATATTCCGGTAGCTCATCCCAGTTTGAAATCAACTCTTTTCATTCTTCTAAACGTTTAATGGTGACGCTTACATTATTGCTCTATTTAATGTGTATTTTAGTTTCAACCAAATCCATTAAGTGCTTAAGATGATAAAAATTTAATTATTGAAAACTAAATTTATAGCTATGAGAAATACATCGGAAAAATTTTGGTTGTACTAGTTGTAAAATAAATTAATTCATACTAAAAAAATAATTTTTTTCTTGGAATTTTTTTTCAGCATTTTAGTCCAGGGATGAGAACTCCGATTTTTTTTGACCGTGAGTGGCCGTAAGTGTCCGTAAGTGTCCGTAAGTGTCCGTAAGTGTCCGTAAGTGTCCGTAAGTGTCCGTAAGTGTCCGTAAGTGTCCGTAAGTGTCCGTAAGTGTCCGTATGTGTCCGTAAGTGTCCGTATGTGTCCGTATGTGTCCGTAAGTGTCCGTAAGTGTCCGTATGTGTCCGTAAGTGTCCGTATGTGTCCGTAAGTGTCCGTAAGTGTCCGTAAGTGTCCGTAAGTGTCCGTATGTGTCCGTATGTGTCCGTAAGTGTCCGTATGTGTCCGTATGTGTCCGTAAGTGTCCGTAAGTGTCCGTAAGTGTCCGTAAGTGTCCGTAAGTGTCCGTAAGTGTCCGTATGTGTCCGTATGTGTCCGTAAACCATTGGTAAAATATTAAAAGTAAAAGTAGGTTTATTATTAAACTATGGCATGAATTTACTATATTATGATTGCACAGTGTAACATTTCTATGGAGTCAAGCGGCAAAAAATAAATTTTTTGTTTTTTAATTTTCTTAAAAGAATTTCCAATTTCGTACAATTTAAATTTAGAGATCCTGAATTCACCAATGAATGCGATTTCGGTGATCACCGGTGACAAAAACTCATTCACCGGAAATTCACCAGTGACGACTTTTGACCAAAATTTCTGAAGAAAAAAACAATTTTTGGCCACTTTGGAAGTTGTTATACCAATTTTTAGCTACATTTTAAAAATGTCATTTTTGGTTTCCATATTAATTATAAAGTTATGTTTTTCTCATTATGTGTAGAAATTTTTTTTCTCATCCCCTTAAATTTTACAAGTACGATCACAGTATTTTGACTGAAACTTTTTTCAAAATCAAAATTTTCTCTCACTGATTTCAGTTTTAAATTTAATTTCAACTAAGCTTTCCAAAAATATAACATACTTATAGGTTTTGACAAATTTTGTAGTCTCTAGAGCAGCTCAAACTTGAAAATTATCGTCTACTCTTGCAACCAGATGGGGTAAATTTTTATATGCATCCAAAACCTATAGTATGGGTACTTAAATTAAAGGATTTTTAACGTAGATAACGAATCTGTAAAAATATTTTGAAAATTTGTTGTTTAAAATTTTTTTTTCGACAAAGTAAGTTTTTTTTAACAAAATTTTATTAAAATTCAAAAAAAAATCATTGACTCACTTGTTTTCAGTCAAAAAATGTTTTTTATATTTTTCTTAATGTTCTTTAACTGTAACTAAGTTTTTTTTGATTGTTTAGCCCATAAATACAAGGTTTTCATCAAATGTTTGCCTACACCATCGATATCAAAACTTTAAAGATCCATAACTTTTTTGAAAATTAACTTTTTTTTATTCTGTCTTCGGAACCTGAAAGCTGGCAACATAAACTTTACAAATTTGTGCAATATTTGAATATTTTGACATGTACTTGGTTTTTATATTAACTTTAGAGAAAGTGATAAAAAAAATAATTGCTTAGAAGATTGTGAATCTTTGCACGTTCTGATTGACGTCAAAGTGTTCAACTATTGCACCAATTTGTAAAGTTTATGTTGACAGCTTTCAGGTTCCGAAGACAGATTGGAAAAAAGTTCATTTTCGAAAAAGTTTTGGATCTTTAAAGATTTGTTTTTCATGGTGTAGGCAAACATCTTATGAAAACCTTGTATTTACTCAAAAAAACTTATTTATAGTTAAAGAACATTAAGAAAAACATAAAAGACATTTTTTGACTGAAAACAAGTGAGTCAATGATTTTTTTTTGAATTTTAATAAAATTTTGTTAAAAAAAACCTTACTTTGTCAAAAAAAAAATTTTTAACAACAAATTTTCAAAATATTTTTACAGATTCGTTATCTCCGTTAAAAATCCTTTAATTTGAGTACCCATACTATAGGTTTCAGATGTAAATAAATATTTACCCCATCTGGTTACACGAGTAGACGATAATTTTCAAGT
This sequence comes from Tanytarsus gracilentus, assembly GCA_038502055.1. Classification (NCBI taxonomy): domain Eukaryota; kingdom Metazoa; phylum Arthropoda; class Insecta; order Diptera; family Chironomidae; genus Tanytarsus; species Tanytarsus gracilentus. The sequence continues at coordinate 6,108,599 of JAXRKN010000045.1, read as the reverse complement.
TTGAGCTGATCTAGAGACTACAAAATTAGTCAAAACCTACTAGTATGATAAATTTTTAAAAAGCTTAATTAAAATAAAATAAAACGATCAAATTTTGATTTTGAAAAGTTTCAGTCAAATATGTGATCGTATTGTAAATTTAGGGGTGTAAAAAAATATTAAGTGAATAGTTGTTAGGACTTTTTTCTTAATATTAAATAAATACGGGTAAAATAGTTTTTATTTTTGATCAAGAACTTTTGATTTAGAAGGGGTGTGAATTTTTGAAACTTTGAAGGGCTCTAGGGAATACAAAAAACTATCAAACCTATTAGTATTTGGTATCAAAATAAAGGTTTTGAAATAATAAATAAAAAAATTAAAACTTTGTGTCAAAATATTGATTTTGAAAAAAGTTATGGCAAAAAAGTGCATATTTTTGAATAGCAAAATCAGTTTTATTGAAAAAACTCATAGAAAAAAACAAAATGACCACAGTAGGAGGTTACTTTTCTTAAAGGAGTGGAACTGGGGAATCTTTTAGACACTAAGCGCAGCTCGCGCAATCGGTACCCGTACCTTTTTTTTTAAAATGAAGATTTAAAACTGAGATTAAAAAGCCAAGGAAGGGTCGGAGTGGCATTGTTTGTATACATGATTTAAAGCTCTATTAATATACTAATCATAACCGCAAAGACATTGAAAAAATATTAAGCGGAGATTTTTCTGTGATTTTTTGAAATTTCGAATTTTTAAGGGCTCGTAGCGGGTCAGTCGTTGGTCGGAACGGAAAAAAAATATTTTTTCCGTATTCCTGAGGTCAAACTACATAAGTGAGCTTTATGCGCTGAATTTTTGCACGAAAATCGGGAAAATGAAACACTGTGTAATTTGGATCTCAAGTTGACTGGATATCACTTCCAACACTGGTGCTTAGGTTGACTGTATCTCACTTCCAGCCAGTCACTTTGATGTAACCACCAATATTGAAATATTAAAATCATGCAGCGAATTAATTTTTTAAAAAAAAATGTCCGTAAATTGTCCGTAAGTGTCCGTATGTGTCCGTAAGTGTCCGTAAGTGTCCGTAAGTGTCCGTAAGTGTCCGTAAGTGTCCGTAAGTGTCCGTAAGTGTCCGTAAGTGTCCGTAAGTGTCCGTATGTGTCCGTAAGTGTCCGCAAAATTTTGGAGTTCTCATCCCTGGATTTTAGTCTTACTTTTTTTAAAACGACATAACTTTCATATTTTTGACACTTAAAATTTTTATGGTCTTTAAATCTTTGACTTTTATGATTCATAAAACGTTCATAAGTTATAAATTTATTAGAACTCTTCAATATACACCACCGAGTCGTAGTAGAGATCCTTCCAATTTTTAAACAAATCCCAAAACGTTAGATTAAGCACAGTGTGAGGTCCAATTCGCATATAATTGGCAAGCCATCCTTTGTATAAAGACATAAATCCCTCAACACGAACCGTCTTGATGAAACAATCAAATAGATTTTTATACAAAAGTCCTTTTCCATCCGGTCCGTGTCCCTGATTGAAAATTCTCGTTGCAATCGTATCGAATGGATTCATTGCGAGAGATGTGTAGAAACCAGATAAAAGTGATGAACAGAAAGCTGTCAAAAATATTGATTCTCCGAATAGTTCGTAGGACACGAGGAGATCTTTTGTTTTGGAAAATGTTGAGAGTTGAACTGACGATCCGACACATGTACGCAGCACCATGCTCGACCAACCTCTCCAGAGACCTAAAATATCAAATTTTAAAATCATATCAAGTACAAATCGAGAGGTGAACCATATACGTGACGCAATTTACGAGCGACCACACTTGTGCTTTTCTCGTCTCCAATTACCTTTCACTCCATTTTCCGCAACGATTCTTTTGAGAGCTGAGAATGTACTTTTATGACCATGCTGAAATCCGACTGCAAACTTCCCATGACTTTGAGCTTGAATTTGAGTTTTGATCATATAAAATGGACATCCAACGGAAGAGCCAATGATGCCACTAAAACCCGCCCAAAATATGCAAAGCACTGGATTCAACTCTCCAGTTTCATAACGATTTAGGCCATAGTTATCGATTGTCTGATATGTTCCAAGTCGAACTGAATTCATGCCTAAAACGATGTGCAATCACTTTTCTCTCTTATCAGCTCACTGCACAAACACAAAAAACTTACAGAACTGGAAAGCAAGCTGTGCATTTAAACCCTTTTGAAGTCCTCTTATTCCTTCCGACTCTACAATCGATTTTATTGACTGAAAGATATTTTTATAGGGCTGCCTCTTAATGTCATTCTTCAGTTGTAAGTCTTTTATTCCTCGATGTGCGGCGACCATTTCACCTTGCAGTTGCTGCCTCGTTTTTATCAAGTCAAACGGGTTGCTGAAAAAACCTTCAAAAAGGGTTGGTTAAAATTTTTTTTAATTTAAATTATATTTTTACTAATTAATCTAATCTTCTCTGTCGGCGGTTTAATTAAATGCTAATTTTTTGCTGCTGGTTAATTTTGTATCTATTTTTGAAGTTAATCTTGTAATAATTAATAGAATTTGTAGAGGAAAATTAATACAGTCAAGTTTTCCACTCGAAAGCTTTATTTAAAGTATCGCGAAGCTTTATCATGAGAAACTGATTTTGCTACTTGGAGACACTTGTTATTGATTCAGTTATTAATATACTTTGATGCAGCAATAATTTTTTTAATACCTAACCTGTATAAGAAGCTTAATTAGTTTGCATTATTACTTATTTCTCATTACTGTAAAGAACCGCCTCGAAAATTTTAAAGCTGTGATAAATTTTCCATACATATTTTTAAATATGAATTTACCTGCACAAGCTGCACTAGCTCCGCCTAAAATAAAATTTTAAAATGTTTTTAAGCTTTTGAAAAAATAAATTTAAGGATCTACCGAGAAAGAAATCCATCACAGCCATTTTCTTGCTTATTTTTTGTTGACAATGTTGCAATTTCTAGTGATTAAAACGCCAATTTTCGACACTATATTTTAATTAAACTGATAACTTTTTTCTTATCTAAGTTAATTAAACTAATAAATTAATACAGTCGAAAACTAATTAAATAGCGCGTTATTCAAATTATCTTCTCACTTCCTCAAATTGCATAACGAACAATTTTTCAATTTCACCGTGAAACTATAAATTTTCTTTTAACTGTGACAAATTCATAAAGCTGTGAAAAGTTTTAACGGCTCTTTAACACATATCACTCGACTTTATTGACATTAATTCTAATGATAATAGGTCAACAACTGCTTTCTCAATTAATTTATTTTTCACCGAGAAAATGAAAATTAGATGAGTAGAAAAGTAGTTTTCCTCTCACAACTGTCGCGCGCGATGTGCACATTAAAAAAATTATTAGTGAATGAGATTCAATTTGACGTGTCATCAATGAGAAACGCTGAGAGATTTATTTCAGTATCACCGATATTATTAGTCAAAAAATAATAAAACCGGTGTTTTAAAAGTTAATTTTTTAAAACAGGCTTTGAGTTTAACTTTTTTAAGGTTACTTTTAAAATATTTAAGGTTTTTGTACGCGCGTGTTGAATTCTCGTCGAAAATTATTTGAAAATTTAAAATGATTGTTTATAACGACTAGTCAAAATTAAAATTTCACTTTTCCGAGACACACTGCATTTAGCGACATCCTACGACAGAAAAATTTTTTTAGCCAAGTTTCAGTTTCAAAAATTTAATAACCGTTAGAATAGAAAAATTATTGAAAATTTGGTGATTTTTTATAAAAATTTAAACCTAAAATATTTTGAATATATTCATCAAAATTTGGGCAAATAGGCATGAACGAGACTCTAATTTTTTTCAATAAAATTTTAAATAGAAATCACTCACACATGGAACTGAACTTGTTGAATGTTTTCTTTTTCTTCGAACACGTGACACACACACAAAAGTAAAAGAAAAATTGTTTGTAAACAAAAAACATCTGTGTGCAAGTGCAAGTTGCGATAAAATTGAAAAATGTTTGAAGGCGCTTACTCGCAAAAAAATAAATGCGTGAAAATTTTACTCGTGAGAATTATTTTATTATTTTCGGGCATTTAAAAGTGTTAACAAAGTAAAAATTTGTTAGAAACTTGCCACTAAGAACTCGATAAAGGACATTCAAGTGAAGTTAATCGTTAAGAATGCTAAAAAGCATGAAATTTTCAATTAAATAAGAGTGAAAAAATTTCTTGAAAATAATGTTGCGTGATTTAATTGCGTGGGTGCTAAATAACTACTTGGGAACGTACATTGAGAACTTAAATACCACTCAGCTCACGGTTGCACTTCTTTCGGGTAAGTAATTTACGATTTAAAGTTCATTTTTTTGTTGGCAAATTTATTTGCGCAATTTACAGTTATTTTCATAGCATTACTCATTTATTTAACTTTAGTTACTATAATTAATCACATAACATCATATGTTAGTCAATGAAAAAGCCTATAAATGCACACTGGATAGTTTCCAAATTTGCTTCGGATGATGATATAATTTTCTCTGAAGAAAAAATGTGAAAACAACAACAACAAAAAGCTATTTAACGCACACATTTCTTTCCTCACATCAAACCTCTTTCATTGTGCGCGGCGTAATCTTTCGGACACTAACCTACACCCGAGTATAATTCAAGTTCAAGGATTAATTTTTATTTCAATTTTAGGCGAAGTTGAACTCGAAAATCTTCCGCTAAAGAAGAATGCGCTGAGCCACTTGAAGCTTCCCATTAAAGTTTACAGCGGAAGCATTGGAAAAATTAAACTACAAATTCCAGTAAGACAATTTCGTAGTGCACCGTGGTGTATAAACATCGAGAAGGTCTATATTGTATGCGGTCCAGTGAATCTTGATGAGGTAAGCGTTTTTTTTTGTGCTGTACACATAAAATTATAATAATTTACTTTTAGTGGGACAGTTCTTCGGAAGAGCAGGCAGACTTGTACTATAAGCAATCCTTTCTCGATAATTTTGAGGCAAAATGGCGAACACAGAACGATGAAAGTTCGTACTATGCAAATTCCTATTCGGGCTGGATGAGCTTCGGTACGTCTCTTATCACCAACATCGTCGAGAATTTGCAGCTTCACATTAAGGACGTTCATATTCGGTATGAAGACGCAATTACATTTCCAGAAAATCCTTTTTGTTGCGGTCTCAACATTGACTCACTCACCGCAGAAAGTTGTGATATTAATTGGATTCCCGGATTCACGTCGAATTGGACACAAAACGATGCGACCTTTAAACTAGTTGAATTGAATTCATTGAGTTTCTATTTGAATCGTCTGAAGAATGAAGAAGACTTCTTGAGCAAATGTGATAGTACTGAGTTGCGAGAAAAATTCGAAAAAATCATTAAGGAAGCAAACTACGAGTATATAATTAAACCAGTGTCTGCACAAGCAAAGTTAAAGCGTGATCGCAGTGAAACACCCTTACGTACTAGAAATCGTCCTCGTTTAACGTGCAATCTTAACTGGAATGAAATTTCGTTATCTCTTAATGAAACTCAGTATAAAGCAATAGTGAATGGCTTGAATGGATTAGATGATATTGCAAGATTCACTCGTTATCGACTTCTTCAACCTAAACACAATGTAAAGGATAATGTTCGTGAATGGTGGCTCTATGCTGCCCGCTGTCATGGATTTCTTAAGCATAAAGATCCATTTCAATTGGCAAAGAACAACATAAGATACATTAAAATCTGCAAGAGATTAATTGCAAACCCAAACGAGCCATTATCATCGGACGATAAAGAATTTAAAGAGTCGATAGAGAAGGAGAGAAATGTCGATGATTTGCGAGAGTTGAGAGAAATATGCATGTTTCTTTTACCCCATCCAACTGAGATTAAACCTGAAAATAACAATCAAGGACGTTCAATGCTTCTTCATTGGTTCCCGCAGTGGATGGGTTGGTATGGAAATAGCGCAAATACACCATCGTCGACTAATTCTTCGCCACCATCATCTTCATCAGCAACACCCGCCGTCGAGCAAGCGACAACTTTTGAGGATGAACTTTTGAATGCTCTGTCTGACACGGCAGAATCAAATTCAATTCTCAAACGAGATGCCGTGTTTGGAAAGTTTCAATTTTTGTTGAAGAAAGGAACGCTGAATGTGTTTAAAGAGACTTTTGATGAATCGAAGCCAAATGAGGCTGTACAATTCCACTTTGAAGAGCTTACAATTAATATTGAGTCACGCCCACGTTCTGGTTCACATTTCTTAAGCTTAACGCTCGGATCAATTTTAGTAAAAGACTATTTGACACTGCACACAGAATTTCCTGATCTAATTAAGCCGCAATCGAGAGATGAATTGCTCTTGAAGACTAAACTGCAAAGAAGTCGATTGTCATTGAATTTGGCACCGCCACTAATTGAAGACCATGAGCCGCTTTTTGTTCTCGAGTATGAGCACAAGCCTTTAAATTACAACACCGACTACAGACTCCTCATCAAGTCACGCTCATTGGACATTGTTTATAATACAGATGTGTTGAGTTGGATTGTTGACTTTCTCTCAAAGCCACATTTGCAAAAAGCCCGAAGGAAATTAGAAGCGATGAAGCATAAAACTAAAATGGAGCTAAAAAAGAACTGGAATGACATGATAGAGGGACGGTTGAGTGAGCGAAAGACATGGACTTTTGAGATTGATATTTCAGCGCCGCAAATACAATTTGTCGAGAATTTTGTCGACAAGCAAGGATCGACAATTATTGTGATTGATTTCGGTCGACTTCAGTTGTCAAATGGAGTTCCCAAAAATTCCGAAAGAAAGGAAATTGTTAAGGTTGATGAAACAAATCTGGATATTTCAATTAGAGAAAGCGAAGACGATGAACTCTTTCTCACTCCATGCTCAACACCGCCAGAATTTGATCAAACAATCGAGACAATAACAACGTCCGATGATTATCGGTCGACTCTTGGCTCAATAAATATCAACACATCACTTCCGCCACAACCTGTTGAAGATGAGAAAATAAATGAGAGCTCTTTCTATCATAAAATCTATGACCGCTATGAAATTAATTTAACAGACCTTCAAATTCTTGTATGTAAAGGAAGAGAGAGATGGAATTTTGCAAGCTCAAAGGGAACCTCAAATCTTCATTTACTAGATCGATTCAATATTCAACTTCATCTCGAGAGGAGAACTATTCACACAACTGATCCTCAATATCCATTGCTGACACTCTGCGGCACACTTCCTAAACTTAACGCTCACATTAATGAATCAAAAATTACCTCGATTGCGAATATGATTAACAAAGTATTTAATAGCAGCATTGAATCGCCTTCAAAGGAAAACTCAACACTCGATGAACTTGAGGAGATGGAAAAGATGAAGGAAGCTGAAAAGCAACAGCCATCGGAGGGTCATAAATTGATAATTTTACAATTTTCACTTGATCAAATGTCGCTGGAAGTACAATCTTTTGGAAGGAGCATAGCAGAGCTGCAAGTGTCGGGCGTTAAAACGAGTTTAACTCAACGAGAAAGTGACACAAACATCACACTTTCCGTACATGGTCTCTTATTAGTTGATGCAATGCAAAGCTATGGACCTGATTTTGAGCTTCTTGTCGCTAGTCATCGGCACGTTGGAATGGACAGTTTATCTGGTAGTTTAAGGCAAAGTGAACCATGCTCGCCAAATTCACCAGGATCTCCCGATGGAACAATTCACATGCGTCCAACAAGTCCTCTTTCCCTATCGAAAGCTATCAGCTCACTTCAGAGAGGTAAGAACGGGGTGGAATGTGGAATTTTATTATTTTTTCTTTTTTGCTTTTTTTATAATTTAAAAATTTTTTTTTTATATTTTTTGCATGTTTACCAATAATTATTAGTAAACTCACCTCTTCCTTGGAATTCCTCATTTGACGATGTAGATGCATTGATTACAATCGAAGTGACATTGATTGAGTCGGAGGAGAGTGGCGATAAGCTTCAGGTGGCCAATATTCAATTCAACAATTTGGATATAATCGCAAATCAAGAAACCATTGTTGAGCTCCTTGGCTTTGCACAAAGAGTCATGCCCAAGAGCAAAAACGTGAAGAATGTTAAGACCGAAAAATCTCAGCCTGAAGATGCCACAAAAAATGAGATGATCATGAGAACGGAAATAACTTTTGACTTTCATCGACTGAATGTGTTAATTTTGCGGGCTGTCACGAGAGAAAATTTTACGGTTGCCCGCAAAGTTGGAACTTTTACTATGTGCGATGCAAGAATTCATGCCACAATAGGCAAATTAATAAAAGTTGAAGGATCGTTGGGAGGTCTACAAGTGTTAGACTTGACACCCGAAGGAATAAATCATCAGAGAATTGTCTCAATTGGAAGTGATCCATTAACTGATGTTGTTTCGGAGAATTTAGACCCGGTAACATCTCTCGGCAATGAAATGTATGGAATTAAAATGAAACCAACTGAGGAGCGAAGAGCATTGTCATTTAAAATTTCTCGAAATTTAAGTGCACATGTCGAAATTAAAATCAGAATGGCATCGGTGTGGTTCATTCATTGTGCAAGATTCATCCAAGAACTGAGTTGGTGTGCAACAGAATTTAGGCATTATTTAAAGTGAGTAGATTTTGTTATGAGCTAAAAAATATTTGGGTGCATTAGGATTCGAGCCCATTGTCAATGAGCCAATAATTTCTATCCATCCACAAGCTCTTTCCATCCACATAAGCTCTATCCATCCACAAGCTCTATCCATCCACACAATCTCTATCCATCCACATAGGCTCGAAGGAACAAAAAAATTCATTTTCATTTTGTGGAACAAAAATAATTTTTTCTTCATGCAAGTTCCTCTTTGATTCAATTTGTTTCAAAAGAAGCATTCTGCCGAATCTCTTTACACAGATGTTAAGGTCAGATGGCCGAGTGGTCTAAGGCGCTGGTTTAAGGCTTGTCACTTCTAAATCACCAGTCTCTTCGGGGGCGTGGGTTCGAATCCCACTCTGATCACACCTTTTTTGCTGTGTTTTTTAGTGAAACTTCAGATGTACTCGTTTAATGTCTAAGGCGCTGGTTTAAAGCTTGTCACTTCTAAATCACCAGTCTCTTCGGGAGCGTGGGTTCGAATCCCACTCTGATCACATTTTTTTTGCTTTTTAAAATAACTTTATTATTTTTTATTTTTTTAAGAAACCTCGCAAAATCAATTAAAGAGAAAGCAACTGATATGGCTTTGGGATTAGTTCAGCCACGTCCTGGAGATTTATTTTTGAAAACAACAAATCTAGAACCAACAAATTCACCACGACATGCAAGAAGGCAACGAACAGTTTCATTTACAAAGCAAACCGATGAATTTATTGTAATGCCGAGCGTTCAATTATCAATTGATGTTGTACTTGACACCCCAGTTCTGATTGTTCCTCGCTCAAGTTGCAGCCCACAAGTACTTGTTGCTCATTTAGGAAAAATTTCACTTTCAAATTGCATTGAAAACGACGAAATGGAAATTTCAGGAATTTCGAGAAATTTTGATGATTTTAACTCAAAAAATCGATCAGACGAGAGTGACGAAAATATTTTCGAAGTCGAGGACATTGATGAAACAATTAAAGGGTCAATTAATAATGATGATAATCAGTTTGCTGATGTTTATTCAATAGAAATTCGCAACATGAACCTTTTCTCCCTTGACACGACATCGAGGAAAGGCTTTCGATTAAGCGCTTTACCACGAGCCGAAGAATTTTATTCATGTCAAAACGATGCTGTTGCTATTGTCCATGATACAACGATTAAATTGGAAATTAGTAAGAAGAAAGAGACTGATATTGTCAATCTTGAATCAAGCGACGGCAGTTTCATGAGCATAGAAAATATGAATGATGATAAGAGCAATCAACTATTGATAAATGGAAGTATTGTAAATCCACTAAGATTATCTCTGAAGCGACCACAGTATGAGCAATTAATCGATACGATTGAAAATGCTTTTAGCATACCAACCGATCTTCATCGGCCTCACTCAACTGAAAAAGTCGTTAATTTACCAACGAGTCAGAGTGACGAAGAAACTGATAAATTTCCTCCTAATGAAACAAGCGCGAGAAGAAAAATATTGTTCGAGAGACAGCAGCAGCAGCAAAAGGACTCTGAAATGCTGCCAAAAATACTGTTCAGCTTGCCAGTTCTCATCATTCAATTAAATAATTCAGAAAATTCGCCAGTTGTTGAAATTTGCTTTAGAGATTTCAACGTCAACTATGAGAAAGTTAATTTATACGAAACGAGCTTGCAAGTGGCCTTGAGGAGCGTCATTATGGAGGATTTGTTGCAACCCATTGACTCGAAACATAGAATTATGGTGACATCAGCAAGTGAAAATAGTCAGCGTCCATCGCAAGCTCCATTCCTATCAAACTCATGTCCTGATCTCACTGCATATGGCTTTGGTATGAATTTACTGTCATCTTCATTGCCAGATTATTTGGAACAAAATGTTGGATTTAAAAGTTTCATGAATCGTCGAGCGAGCAATGTTAAAAAGACACAAAATGTCAAGTCAAACTATTTAAGTCCATGCATTCCTGGCACTCCACCACCATCACCACAGCTGAGATCGAGAGAAGATAATCTTGTGATATATTCAAGTCTCATTGTCGATCCATCGTGTCCACAATTTGAAAGCAAATATCGATCAAAACGTGCTAAAAGTTCAATAGACTTTAACAGCTTAAGCCTCAATATATCAGTAGAAAGTTGGTTTATTTTATTGAATTTCTTCGGTCTCTTATCCGACGATGAACCCTCATCTGCAAAGACTGCTAGCGTGAGCACACAAACAGAAAATGAACAAGAATTTCAAGGAATTTCTGAACTCGATATTTCAATCAAATCTTTAACATTAGTTTTGGTGAAGCCTGAATATGAGTTGGCGAGAGCTAATGTATCATATGCAAGATTTATTGTGACAAAAGCGGGTGTTGGAAAGACAACTGAAGGCTCATTAGGATCAATTTCTATAACAGATTTAAGCTCGCACGGCTGCATTTATCGAGAAAAGTTTATGACGAGTGGAAATGAAGCTTTGAATTTTACATACATTCGTGATTGTCCTAAGCCGACCTATGGAAAAAGATCGCTCAAGAAAGATGCTCAGTTGAACATTAAAATGTCTTCCGTACGATATGTTCATACGAAAAGGTAAATTTTAAAATTTACTTGAAACTTAATTAACATTTTAATTTTCTATATACAGATTTGTGATGGATGTTCAGACTTTCATTAAAGACCTCTTTCAACTGCAAATGCCTGTGATTAAGAAAATGAAACCAGATCGACAAAGTGATCACCATCGACCAACACAAATGGGGCTAGAAATCTTCGCAGAATCGCCTTTAATCTTACTCCCGATGAGTGCAAAAAGTGATAAATTAATAGTAGCCAATTTGGGACAACTAACACTCAAAAATGAATTTAAAATGTCAAACGATCGAGAAACAATTAGTGTGAGGAGAGAAAAATATGGTCCAATAGAAATGCTCGATGTAATGATGGTGAATTTAATTCATACGGATCTTGTGGTTGGCCATAGAATTTGCAAGAGCGACAGCTTGAAGAGATCGACTAACTTCATTGACATGGGAAATTATTTTGTGCAGAAAACTGGTCAAAGTTTATTAAGAAATCAATGTCATCTGAAGCTGCAAATTGAGAGAAATTTAGACTCATATAGAAGCCACAATGTCGACGATATCAGTGTCCATGGTGTACTCACAAAGCTCGAAGTCGAATTAAATCTTCAGCAATATCGACTGATTCGTGGATTTCTTGCCTACAATTTGGGCGAAGAAATTGATGACATTTATGAATCTTCAGTGCTCACACAAATTAAATATGACAGCGTGTTAAGCTTAAACTCGAGTGTTAATGAGGGTGATTCAAATGCCACGTGGAATAGCCTCTCGATTGCTCTAGACTTACAGGATGTCTCTGTGCTCTTAAAACAACATAATGAAGGCGATACACTGGCTGGCATTAATTTCATCAAATCCACGTTAAAAGTTGACACCAAGAGTGATGGCTCACAAGACATTGATTTGATATCACACGAAATTTTAATTAGCGATGCACGAAAATGGCAACATCACAGTGAAATGCAGCCAGTTAATCTTTTTACAAACATTTTAAAGCCCATGAATGATCAAGGTACGACAGTCCAAGCGGAAATTCATAGCCGACGACGTGACGATAACACACAATTTACAATTTTACTCAATAACATGAGATGCATGATGATTCTCGATTGGCTTGAGATTGCCAGAGATTTCATTCTACAAATTGAAGAATTTCCAGTACAAAACGAATTAAAGAATGCGGCAAGCAATAAGAAGCAAATTTCAGTTGACAATGGCGGAACTTTCGAGCTCAAATTAAACATTACAGACTCGGAATTGGTTTTTGTTGAGAGAACAAATGTGGTTGATACAAACGCAATAATTTTAAAGTCCACGACAGTATTAAATTATCGTCCTCACGAGATCGAGAAGAGCATGTCGATAAATTTAAATAATCTCGAAGTTTTTAGCTGTGTTTTAAATGCAGAGGAAACGACAGCACTTTCAATCATTGATCCAGTCACAATTAATATGGAAATTCGACAAGGAGTACTCGGCGTTCACTTCCAAAAGCATTTCTTGATTAGACTTTCTTATCACGATGTCAAAATGTTTCAGAGAATGCTTCAATCTCTTCCACAACAAACACATCACGCAAGAAATAGAAAAGCAAGTGTCGAAAATCAATGTGAAGAAGTTGAAAGTAAAAGCTTGCAAAAATTAAAATCCTTAGGTATTTGCTATATCACGCTATTTCTAATTATCCTAATTATTTTTAATAATTTTTTTAATTTTTTTGATAATTAGGCTTTAGACATGAAGACTGTCAGTTAGCTCTAGAAATTTCTGATAATCAACTTGACGAGGCAGCACTGTGGCTCACACAAAATGCGGAACCGCTCAAGAGTCCATCGTATAGAAAGAAAACTTCAAATGAATCCGATACGGGTTCTTTAGACATCAATGCAGTTGAGATTAAAGCATCAAGAATTTCAATTTGTGTCATTGATGACTGTAAAGATGCTGATGTACCTTTATTAGAGTTGTCACTTACTCACCTAGAGCTTTCGCACGATGTAAACTTTAAAGAACAAATTTCAATTATCGGTGGAAATCTTCGAGAGGGTCATTTAAAGACAGTTTTCTCGTTTGACTACTACAACAGAGCGTTAAGTGGATGGGAGCCGATTATTGAGTCATGGAAATGTGAGGCATCATGGACATACACAAAAGCTAGTGTATCGACACATTTATCGAGGCTCAATTTGAAAATTAAGAGCAATGAAGTGCTCAGATTAAATGTAACAAGCACGTCAATGGAAATCTATCAGCTTGTCAAAGAGAATTGGACTCAAGACTACTATTCATCAGTATCAAACACATTGACAGTTAGAAGAAGTCCTTTTGTTCCTTTTGCACTTAAAAATGAGACTGGAGCTCCTTTATATTTCATCACTTACACTTCATCGCCAGGAAATTCGATTTCTCTCAAAAATCAAATTATGAAAGAATGGAAGATTGTTGAGCCTAATGAGACTGTAACATTCAGCTTCATGCAGCAGCAAACTAAACAAAGACACATTGATTCGCACAAATCAATATTACATCAAATTTCAGTTCGTGTTGAGGGATGGGCAGAGGTTGGTCCCATTTCAATAGATAAAGTTGGCGTTTTCTTTCGTCACGCGGGACCCGAAATTGTTGATAACTATTCGACGGCACCTCGTTCGAGAATTGTATTTGCCGTGACTTTAGAGGGAAGTGCAAGGAAATTGATAACCGTAAGATCAGCGCTGAAATTTGCCAACAAACTCGATCATCCGATTTTAATGAAAATGGAGCATTTATTTGGACATTTAAATATTCGCTCGTGGCCACCGACAAAGACTGTGATTATAGCATCAAATGAAACTTTTAGCATCCCATTGAGTCATGTTCATTCATTCCTCTTCGTAAAACCACTTCCGCTCAACTTTAGTCTCGATGAAATTTCGTCAAATTCGTCATCTTTCGAGAATCAAGCAATGAATCCATTTGCATTGGACAAGCTCGACGGCAACGAGTATTGGAATCGATTTGGAAAGTTCTGTGATGGGGGAGAGATGGGAAACTTTCAATTTACCGAAAAATCAATTCACTGGAAAGATGTTCACGATCCGACTGAATATCATCAAGAAATTCGAACTTGTTGCAGCATAAATAGCAAAATTTACAAGCTCGTTTTTGCAATCAAGAGAGAACCATATCCGAGTAAAGATCACTCGGTAAATGCACTTTTACCGGCACACACAATCACATTATGGCCACCATTAAGAATTCATAATTTACTACCATGCGATTTACTCTTTAAACTTCCAACTGGCACTCAAGGTCGAATTCCATCAGCCAGCACTGCAAACATTCACGAAATTAATCTCGAAGAGCAATATTTAGAGATTACAATCACATTAGATTCTTTCTCTGGCGCCGGTCAAATATTCATCAATAGCGCAAATGTTTTTGGATACACAGAAACTGAAGTTAAACTAACCGATGTTAACGGAAGAGTTTTAATATTGCGTGCACTCATTCAAATCTTTCGAGGTTTTGGAATGCAAATTTCAATTTCGGCTCCATTTTGGCTAATTAATCGCACAGGGCTGCCTTTAATTTTCCGTCAAGAGGGCGTCACATCAGAATTTGCTGGACAATTTTCTGAAAATGAACAAGCAAGACTCGTTTCGCCGTTGATGTTCTCTTTTAGTGATCCCGACAGCTCGATGGCCTTGACAATGAGGCTTGGAAAGAGATATGGAAATAGTCTTATTTGGTGTCAACCATTTAGCCTACATAAAGACGTCTTGCATAGACAATTGAGATCGAATACAACAAATGAAACTTTTATTGTTGGAATTGAGGTGAGAAGGGGAAGAGGAAGATATTCGCAGACATCTATCGTGACCTTTTCGCCCCGCTTTCAACTCTACAATCGAAGCTCATACAAACTTCAATTTGCTCAAAAATGTTTTGCAACAGTTTTAACCGATAAAACAGCACAATCGACTTTCATCGAGGCAATTCCAGGTAATTTCAAATATTTGAAAAATAATCAATAATTTAAAGTTTTTTTTTATCTTACAGGATGTCATCTACCATTCCATTGGCCGCGATTAGATAAAGATCAACAGCTCTGCGTGAGACTGCCAGATATCGAAGAATGTCTTTGGTCGAGTGGAATTCCAATTCATGAAACACAATCGCTTTACATAAATGTGAGAGATATTAATGGAACGATGCACTTCTTAAGATTGGAGATAATTCTTCAGGGTGCTACATACTATATGCTATTTGGAAATGCTGAAGTGTTGCCACCACCAATTAGAATTGACAATTACAGCGAGGTTCCAATTAAATTCTATCAAAATAATTGTAGAAATCAAATCAAGACGAGCGTCAAATCTCATTCTTCGATGGCATATGTACTTGATGAAATTAATGGCTCACAGGCGATTTGTCTCGAAGCTCCGGGTGGTGATAGCTGCAAATGTCCTCTCTACGGCTTTGAAAATGGTCGATTGACGTATGAAAATTTTATCTACATCGGTTTCACTCACACATTTGAGAATGTCTCGAATTATTCATCAGAATGTGAAGAATTTGATGTGAAAGCACAACAGCTCGTGCTCGGTGTCATTGGAAATAAAGTTGTGCTCGTTAAGAAGCAACAAGGCGATCGATCGCAGCTGTGGCGAATGAATAATGAGAAACAGCTTGAACACGAAGGATCATCGCCGCCATCAGAGCCGGGTAAAAATTCCCAGAGATTTGTGCTAGACTTGGAGAAAGCACCACAGCCACTGCAACAAAATCAACTTGTTATAAGACCCGCAAACTATCAGCGAAGATCAACACAAACTTGGCATTTCACCGAAGAAGGAAGACTGATGTGTGATCACACAAATTTATGTGTGCAGCCTCGAAACGGTTTTTTCGGCCTTAAGAGTGGAACTGATGCTGTGCTTGCATTAATTGTGCGTGACATGAAAGTTCTTACCACTGCTTGCGTTCCATTTGAGCAGTCGATTGAGAGACAAAAACTTAGACCGGGAAGTGGCTGCTTAAAAATCTCATTCCGAATGGATGGTCCAATTAAAACTCTCCTAATTAATGATGTAAAGTCTAATTCTGATCAATCGCTTGCTGTCGATCCTTGCTGGCGTCATGTTTCGCATGTTTTACCCAACTCATCTAAATATTTAGAGGACAATCAAACGAATTCTAAATCAGAAAGAGCTATCGATGAATATCACATTAATTTAAATCTAATTAAGGGAATTGGACTTTCACTAGTGTCGAGAAGACCCTACGAAGAACTCGCCTACATGTCACTCGAAGATATTCATACAGAAATCATCGACACACCAGTCATTAAATCTCTCGATTTGAGTGTTCGTGATGTACAAATTGATAATCAACTGCTCGAAACAACGTGTCCCATCTTTTTGTATACGATTAAAAATTCATCTGATTCGATGGTGCAAGAAAAATTACCAGCATTGCAGTTTAACATGAAAATACTATCAAGCCCAAATAAAAATGCCGTAATTTTTGAGGTAAATTTACTTTAACTTATTTTTAAATAATTTTTGACTTAAAAAATGTAATTTTAGCATTTAATATTGAGCATGAGACCATTGACACTTTACCTCGAAGAGAGACTTCTATTGAGACTTGCTGAATTTTTCGAAATCGGGACTAAAATTCAAGACCCAGCAGCGCTGCAAGACGAGTCTGATTATGAGGCACAAAGAATTGTATCAAAAATCCTCTCGGCAAATGCCAAGCGATATTACTTTGGTGATTTGTCGCTCGTTCCAAGTCAAATTAGGTTGAGTGTCATCACCGCCTCCAAACTTCCACCTAATCTAAATGAAATCAAAAAATGTCTCGGACTTACATTGATTAAATTTGAGGATGCAGTAATAAATTTCGATAAATTCAATGATCGTCATCATTTTGAGACATCGGAAGTTTATAGGGCAGCAATTAAGTCTCATTATAAGCAAGAGCTGAAATGGCAAGCGGCATCGATACTTGGATCAGTTGATTTCTTAGGAAATCCACTTGGTTTTGCAAACGATTTAACAGAAGGTGTAAGCAGCCTATTGAAAGAGGGAAATGTGAAGTCGCTAGTTAAAAATGTGACGCATGGCATTAGTAATTCGACTGCTAAACTCACAGAAACATTATCCGATGGGTTGGGTCGAGTTGTACTCGATGAACAATACACAGAAACGAGAATGAGGATCTTAGAAGTTAGTTCTTCATCCGCCGGTAATTCAACAACTGGTGATCATCTTGTTGCTGGTCTAAAAGGCTTCGGCTATGGACTGTTGGGAGGTGTAACTTCAATTGTTAAACAAACCTACTCAGGCGCTCAAGCGGATGGTGTTTCTGGCTTTTTAAGTGGCTTAGGCAAAGGAATCGTTGGAACTGTGACAAAGCCAGTGATTGGTGTGCTTGATTTAGCGAGTGAGACGGCAAATGCTGTCAGAGAAACAAGCCGAAGTTCCAATAGAATTTTACCCGATCGCAAAAGACTTCCAAGGAGTGTAACGGGCGGTGCTGGTGGTCTCTTACCCGGCTACTCATCACTTCAAAGTAAAGGACAACAACATTTGCTTATGATCAATAAGAGAGATTTTAGTGAAAAGCTAATGAATTATGAGCCATGCTTATTGGAGTCGAAAGAATCAAAACTTCGCTTACTAGTCAGTACCGAGAATATTTGGGTCTTTTCAAAGTCCGACGAAATGCCGATGGTTATTTTTTGCTATAATCTGTCGGAATTAATAACTTGTCGTCACATTGAAGTGCAAGCAAATCCAAATTCAGCTTCTTCATCATCGAATGTGGGCAAAACTCATTACATTGAGTTGTGTCTATCGATTCCATCAAAAGCTTCACTAACGCCGAGTGCTCCGGAGCTTGTGAAAAGACCTAGAGTTAAATGTCAAAATGAGGATGTTGCAAAGAGAGCGGAGAGACATGTGAGAGGAAACTTCTTTTTATTTTAAATCATTTTAATATTTATTTTATTATAGATAAACTATGCGAAAAGTGTGTTTGAAGAGAAGGAACATGCGTTACCCGAAAATGCTATTTAAAATGCGGTGCAGAAGAAAATTATTTGACCAAATCATTGAAACAAATTGAATTCTAAAAATTACCAAAGACATTTTTTTATAAACACATCACATTAGTTTTTTACTTAAAAGTGGCAGTTCTTTGTTAAATACGCCAAATTAATTATTTTTTCATTCAATTGTTTAGTGGATTTAAAAAGACACAAAATTGAAAGTATTTAAAGAAATAAAATAGAGAAAAAGTTTTAATCAAATTTAAATGTGACTCAAATTACTAGTAATTTTCAAATTCTATCATTAATTTTTTCCAAGTATTTTTTAGTTAGAAAATCAGTTGAAAATTATTTGAAAAGTTCAGATTCCATTTTGTTCCAGGGGAAAATTACAAAACGTAAACAGGGCAAAGTTAAATTTGGAAAAGGCTAAAAGAAAACAAAGAATTCGGAATTTGTAAATTTTAATTTAATTTAATGCCGTAAATTTGCGAAATAACTCAATTTTTGCACGCGCAACGCAATTATAAATTGTAAGGGCACGCCGGAAAGGTAAGGACGAGCACTAAAAGCATGAAGAATTAACTTTAGTTAACGATTAAACTTTTTTTAACCTTAAATTACATCAGCTGAGAGCAAAATAAAACTAAGCGGCAAAAAACAATAACATCGACATGACCTCGACAGCAAATCGCCATGATTACGATAAAATTGATATGAAAACTGAAATAATAAATATCGATGATGAGATCCTATTCGTTAACGGCGATGATCTGCAGGTGCTGGAACCTTCCAGTAGCGTCGAGAAGAATTTAAACGGCGGCATTTACTTCTTTGAGCCTCAATCGTCGAAACTTGCAACGAACAATAAAAGTAATGACCAAAAGAGTGAGTATCGGACTGTTGACAAGCTCAATATTATTTCTTGATCTTAATTTTTAATGATTCAATAATTTATTTTAGCTGATAAGCTTAAAAATATGGACATTTCTTGTGTCTCGTGCGATCATAGACTGTTTATCGACAAATATTCGTTCGAAGCTCACCACAAAAGTGTTCACGAGAAGCGGGAACTGGTGTACGGTTGTGCTGTGTGCGATTATAGCAGTAAGAAATATGTTTTGCTGAAGAATCACTTCAAAAAACACATCATTGCCAAAAATCTTCAATGTCGAGAGTGCTTAGAAGTGTTTGCACAAAAAAACGAGCTCAACTATCACAAGACAACCGTGCACAACATAAAGATCTGCCGAAAGTGCAACATGGAGTTTGTTAACTTTGAAAATTATATGCAGCACAAGAACAATAATCATGATGATTTGCAAGCGTCAAAAACTAATAAATTGACTGCCCCACTCGAGTGTCCGGACTGCGGAAAAATCCTAATGACACAGGGCGGGATGATAACTCATCGAAAAATGCACTCGGAAGCACCAAAGTATAAGTGTGAGGCATGTCAGAAGGAATTCTTTCAAAAAGTAAACCTGGTCAATCATGCAAAAACGCACAACATTCAAAATCGCTCGTATAGCTGCACGAAATGTGATAAAAAATTCTTCGAAAAGTCTCATCTGCAAAGACATCAGAACTTTCACAACATCTCACGCGATTATCAGTGTCCCGAGTGTCACAAGTTCTATAAAACCGAGCGATGCTTAAAAGTTCATAAGCAAGTTCACAATCCCGTTCATATGCGACCTTTTCGCTGTCAAGAAGTGGGCTGCAATAAAAGTTTCCTCTCATCGTCGAAGCTCAAGCAACACGGAAACATTCACACAAACACTCGACCCTTTCAATGCAAGCATTGCCCTCGTGATTTCACCAATTATCCGAATTTATTAAAGCACACCATAAGACGACACAAGGTTGATCATCGAACGGGCAAACCGCTCTCAAAAATACCCGATTACGTTACAAATAAGAAGAAAAAGAAAATCGACAGTCCAACGGCATTCCCTAAAAGTCAAGATAAATCTTTAGTCGATGACATTTTAAAGCAGGAGCCGGATGAGCTAAATTTTAATGTGATTCATGTGCCGGACGACGATGATTTACTGTCAAGAGGCTTCCAATTAAACGTTGGCGAACAAAATTACGATTCAATGTCAATTCTAATGGACATCGATCAGGAATTTAGCGATTTTCAGTTGCTATCGCCGAGCAACGATTGCAATGATCAACAAGAGGAGACTGACATTGAACAATTTTCGATTATTGATACGACAGGTAAATATTTTAGTAGATCATAAAACATTTTTCTATTTTTAAATAGTTTTCTGTTTATATTTAAACTCTTATGTACATTTTTAAACACACTCAATTTGATAATCCTGGTTTTTTAATTTCACCCCTCATTAACGTTTAAACTAATGATTTTATTTTTCATTTGCAGATCTTCAATTTTTCAGCTCGGAAAATTCTATCAATTCAAATATGATTCAGCTAGTGAGAAGTAGTCAGTAAAATTTGGTTTTTTCACCTCGGAAAATCCAATTTAAGTTTTTCTTTTAAAAATTATTAAAGACTTTATTTTTTTTTCTATGCAGCCCATTTCAATTTTTTCCAACTATAAAATGATTTAAAAAGAGAATTTGTAAAGTTTAAGAATGAAAAAGTAATTTTAAGAATAATTTTTTTAATAAAAAGAAATTTGGAAAAAGATCAAGTCGATGAAGAGTAAATTTAAAATTTACAGATTTGTTTTGGATTTACCGAACGTTCCCCTGCAGACAGCCAGCTAAAAGACGTTGAATTATCTAATATTGGATCATATACGTGCAAAAGTCACTCTCGATCATCTTTAAAGACAAAATAAAGAAAATTCATATCGAGTGCCTTGTTTCGTCAATGAGTGTCGGCTGTAAAATTTTAAAGGTATGAGTTTGCTGATTCATTCAAATCGCTAATGTATGTAGATTTTTTCACGAGAGAGAAAAAAAACGAATGATTGGAATTTTTCTTATGTAAATCTTAGATGAAACCTGCGTGGGACATGAAAACCGTTGAAGCCGTAAATTTAAAAAAAGAACTGAACATCAAAAAAATAAATAAGAAATTTCAGAGGAGATGAAAATTTCAAAAATAGACAGAATCCCATTCATTGCTCCCACATAGCATTCGGAGGAGAGAAACTGCTATGTGCAATAAAAGCGGTTTGCTAATGTGCGTAAGTTATGTGCAATGAATTATGAAATTCTACAATTTACATAGCGTGGTGGGTTCAAAAATTAAAACTAAAATAGGTTAAGTTCGATTTCTATTCTTAGTCATTTGGTGTGAATTTTTTGAAATTTTACCTCCCATGGTGTGTGATCATCATCATCTGCAGTTAATTTTGTTTAAGAGAAAATTCAAACGTCAATTGACTTGAAAATTAAAAGAAAATACAAGAAAAATCGTTAATTTTTTTTTTCATTATTTTTAAATTAAACTTTTTAAAAATATTCTTGAAGTCCTTCTATATCCTTAAGATTTTAAATATATACAAAATAAATTTTTAACTTAATTAATTGTTTTAATTTTGTGTTAAAATTCTGAGTTCGATTTCCTTATAAATTTTCACAATTTTAATTTTTTAAAGCACTGAAATTTCTAGATTTATAACTTTATCAAAAAATGCATTCAATATTTTTAGATTTCAAAATAATTTTAGATATTTTATAAACTGCGCAAAATAAATTCGATTCTAGAAAATTGTTTTGTAATCTAATCTTTTTTTTTTCAACCTGTGGATCAACTTAAAAAAAATCATTTTCTTTTAACCAAAATTTCACAAATTATCAAGACATTTTTCTTACAATGAAAATTTAACCGGTCATCTCGAATTTCAGATCACAGCCCGGTTAAAGTTTAATTAAAGAAAATTAGAAATATTCTTTTAAATGAAACACGGTACATCAAATATTTGATTGACGTCGTTAGGTGAAGCGCACCGAGTGGGCATTGAGATTGTTGGGTCAGCTTTGAAGAAATTTTTCCTCATACCTTATGTAAAGTATATAAAGAAGCACATAAGCGACGTGTACGAGGATTAAAAAAAACTATTTAGTATTGTTTAAAATAGAAAGATTTTAAATTTAGAATTTTTACGCTCGCAGATTTTTCTCGCAAATTATCGATGAATGAAAAATTTTAGAAAAATTAATTAAATTTAATTGTTAATTTTTTAATCATTTTTCAATTGTAAAATAAAATTTTTAAAAAGTCTTTCTTAAAGAGGAGTTTCTCGTGAAATAATTCCTTCGCTACAACACGATCGTAGACGCGAAGTGTCTCGAGCGAAGAGATCTTGCTCGGTGGAAAATAATAATAGAGTGAATAATAGACGACACGATGTATATATATAGCACATGAGCCTACTAAATAAGGAGTACATACACAAACGTTGTGGAAAATTCGCTAGTAGACTTAAACACCATCGCTTCAATTCAGCTTTCAGTTGTTCTGGGGCCTTTGTGAAAACAAGTCGAAATAAGAAATAATTAGAAATGGTAAGTCGAACTACAGTCACTATGTCAGTGAGGATGATGAAAAAATTTTTTTTTTTTTGCACCAAAGTTTCGAACAAAAAAAAATTGTGAAGTGAACAAAAGATTTTAAAATGTGGAAAAATTTCTCAAGCAGGCTTGAAAAAATCGCAAGCAATTAAAAACGGGAAATCGTTAATTTTCATTTACGTAACGCCTCGAAAAATTCATGCATTAGCAAACATCAAACGAGTGTGATGAGAAAATTTCCGATAGAGACATCCTTCGTGATTTTCTCCAGACCGTAGCCGAAAAGTTGAGGAAATGTGAAAGTGTGCATGGAAAAAATGTAAAAAAAGTGCAAAATTTCCCGCAACATGATGCAATGAAGAAAAAAACTTGATTTCAAAAGAATAATCAAAGAAAATTTGCAGCAAAAGAAAAACTTGAAAATGTGAAAAATTTCTGAGGTGGATGGAAATGTCTATTTTTAATTTTAAAGCCTTCATCCTACACCGATTTGAATTCTCTGTACAAAATATCGAAATATTATTGTTACATAAAAAAGAAGAGATGAGAGAAAAAAATTTCACAGCTCAAGGAAAATTTTCTTCTTCTTTTCTCCCACTTCGATTTTCTTTCCTGCGAAAAGCGCCAGCGATCGTTCGACCAAAACACGCGCATTGATGCTATTTTTAGAAGGCATTATGTATGTGCGAGTAAAAAGTTTTGAGCACACGATGAGTTTTCTAGATCTGCCTCAAACATTTTAATTTTCTTTTAACACTGACGTGTGTGACCCGACCGATCAATTTATAATGTCACTCTTTCATCACGAAACTATGATTAATATATGGACAATTTTACTTATTATAGGCTGACAAGGAGAAGAAGGTTAAGAAGAAGAAGGCAAAGGAAGAAGGATCAGCAGCCGAATCAGCAGCTGAGACCGCAGCCGAAACTCCAGCATCTGCCGCAACTCCAGCATCAGAATCACAGAGAGGATCAACTCGCGGTTCAGGCTCACGAAGAGCCAAGAAAGCCCCATCCTCCGTTTTCGTCTTGTTCTCACAGAAGCAAATCGCCGAATTCAGTAAGTTGAAAAATTCTTATTAATTTGCAGGAATTTTTTTTTTGCTAAAAAATTGCCTCTGGAAGTAAAAACTAACCTCAAAAACTTTTTTTCACAGAGGAAGCTTTCGCTCTTATGGACAATGACAAAGACGGTGTCATTGGCAAGAGTGATCTCCGTTCAACATTCGATGCCCTCGGTAAATTGTGCTCCGACAAGGAATTGGACGAGATGTTGAGTGAGGCACAAGGACCACTTAACTTCACACAATTGCTCACACTTTTCGCTGAGCGTATGTCGGGTGGCGGCGCCACCGATGACGATGAGACAATCATTGCTGCATTCAAATCATTCGATAACGGACACGGTAAAATCGACAGCGAGAAATTGCGCATCTCATTGACAAAGTGGGGAGATAAGTTCTCAGACGACGAAGTCGATGATGCCTACGACCAAATGGTGATTGACGATAAGGGTATGATTGATTCACCAGCATTAATCACAATGTTAACTGGTAGCGAAGAAGGAGAAGAAGAAGAATAAATTTTTTATCTATAAAATCACAATTCTTATCAATCATCCCAACACTTGCTATCATGCACTTCACAAAATTGCCGCGAAAGATCAAGAAAAAGAAAAATTTAATTTTAAAAAGGAAATTATGGCATCGAAAAATCACAAATGGAATCTTTACATGAAAATTCACTTTAATTAATTTCAGTTTTTTTTTCTTTGTGAATTTTTTTCTCTAATTTATTTTTTTAATACTTTTTTAATTAGTTTGCAAGAAAAAAAAAGATATTGCACTAAAATCTCTAGACACGCAATTTAATTGTGTGAGCAGAAAAAAACATGAATTTATTACAAATTTCTTATTTTAAATGTGCGGGGAGAAACGAAACAAAAAAAATAAGCAGAAAAAATGTTTAGAATATATTTGAAATATATTTTAATCCTACTCTCTTTTTCTTATTTGAAAGTTTTTTTTTGAAAAAAAATTAACCCATAAAACAAACACACAAACACTTGAATTATGCTAGAAATTTAATGGGTGACGGTCATAGCTCTTTTTAAACATCTAAACGCACACACCTGTAACATCATGCGAAAAAAAATCGAGAGAGCACAAAAAAAAGGAAAAGTGTTGTGACCTGTGAACCTTAACATTGAAAGCTTAATTGTAGATTTTTAAGTTGTTGTTTTTGGCAGTTCATAAACATCCAACGAGAGAAAGAAAAAATTATTTGCACCAATAATAAATAAATACTTTAAGATTAATTGACACAAGATGGTTACAAAAAAAATTTTAAATAAAACCAAGAAGGAAAAGCCAAGATGAATCCGAAAACAAACACAACACACAGAGAATATTTTAATCCTATGTGGAGTAGTTTTATTTGCTTTATAATCGAAAATTATAAGTATAAGACATTTTATGGAGATAAATAAGATTTTTAATAATATCATATAAAATTTACCTAAACAACCACACTGCTTTTTATTTCAACTCCCATTTTTGAGATTACAATTTTTCAAAGTTATAAAACTGGTAAAATCCTCCACTTCTTCTCGACTTAACTTTTCTTTACTTTCAGATAAATTTCCTTTTTGTATTATCAGCAGATGTTCTTAATTTTCAGGTGTTTTAAAAACTTAATTTATTTATTTTAATTAGACGCATGTCATTGACTTCGATTGTCTCGCAAAAGTTGAGCTTTTTTGTAAGCTTTTAATTAGGATTAACTTAGAGAATTAAATTCAAAATTGAAATAAAACTTTATGAACATGAAACTGAAAATCTACGAAACGCATCTAAATTTAAAAATATTAAAATGTCTTTTTTGCTGAAATAAAAATTATAAATGCATTTAAATGCTGACTATCATTCAAAAATTTATTTAATTAAATTTTATTTGCCTATGATTCTTTAATTTCAAGCAAAGCTTATTGAGAAAGCTAAAAATTCAATGCAAACATTTCTCTTTTCAGTTGAATTTAAAAACATAATTTTCGAAATATTATTTTTTAAATTAACGGCTTTTTAAAATTTAAAAAAACCAAGGGGCGCCTTTGATGATTAAACTTTTGGATTGTTTACATCTGTTTTATTTTCATAAAATATTTCATTCCACTTAATTTAAACTCATTTCCATAAAATATTATGAATATTCCTGAAGAAAACACTCCACAAATCGACATAATATCCGTGGTGTCGGAAATAATCCGCAGACTCGAACGCTATAATTCAACATCAACGCTAAAAAATATGTGAGTACAACAACAACAAATTTTTTTCTAAAAATAATTTCATAATCGAAATTTTTTGACTTACGTCGTAAATTCTTTGTTTAATTTCACAGAGAGTCACAGGAAATTGCTCAGAAAGTGCTTGAACTTCAGAAACGCTTGGAGGAGGCGCGGACACATATCAAACAAATTCCTGGTAAATATTTCATCAGAAAATTTCAAGATCCAGTTAATCAATCCTTTCTCTTTTAAAGGTATCGACCATTCTAAAACTCAACAGCTCGAACACCTTGAGAATCTCAAGAAACAACTTGTTCTAAAGCAGGAACTCATTAACAAATACAAAAACTTCAACTTCTAATTATGGTCGTGAGAAAATTAATAATGTTGCTCCTCAATCGCAACAGCGACAAACTCATCGAACAGCTCTCAGACTCCTATTTAATGCGGAGAGCAGCCCAAATGATGGTCAGCGTATTTTATCGAACAAAAGCGATAGCACAAGAGCAGAAACTCGATGAACTCGTGGATAGGCAAAAGTTTAGATCGATATTAGAGAAATTCCAAAAAAATATCGAAGAGGAAGTGCAAAAAGCGAAACAAGAACTTGAATCGAAAAATAAAAAATAGCTGATTTGTGATTAGGACAAATTTATTCTTTTTAAACGTAATTACACAAGTGAATTGTCTCTTACTAAATAACTTTATAGCGCGCCTTGTTAATGATGTGATGAGCATTCTTAATCTTAAGTAATTCCTCTTTAATCAATCGCTGAATTTCACTCTTCGCCTTTTGTACTGCTCGCTCGCTGCAACTTTCAATCGCAAGATACAATTTTCTTTCGCCCTCGGGTGGATTTTTTCCTTGTGGAACGTAAGTGCCTCTAACAGTGAGACCTGCCTCAGAGTATTCGGAAATTTGTGCGAGAGCCTCCTTCGAGGTGACTCTCCAGCGTGCTTGTTGTGGAAAATCATTGATTTCGAGTTCAGTCTCGTACTTTTTGAACATGCCATCATTTTGGTCTAGTGCCGACTCGTCGTCGTCTTTCGGCTGATAGTTTAACTTTGAATTGAGTTTCGATGCAATTTGCTCGGCTATAGTTCGACCCGTGATAATTGAAGGATTTGCCAATCCGCCCTTAAAAATGGCCTCTGCCGCTTGTTGAGTCGCGACCTTCGCTTGAGCTCCCAAATTCTTGTTAATGATCAACGCGAGACGCTTAGCTGCTTCCAATTTATCGGACGGCGCTGCAGTCGGTTGAGTTACGCTCGGTGTTACAAGTGGAGACGGTACTGGTGCTTGTATATCCTTAACTGCGGTCTTAGCCGCAAGCATATTTTCGATTGCTGTATCAATATCATTTTCCAAATCGTCTTCGTCGTCCGAGTCTGCCAAACCGAGTGCTGCCTTCTGTAATTTCTTCATTTCATTTGCAGCAGCCGCTTCCTGCTCGTCAAACTTGAAGCCTTTACCGCTAAAACCACCTCCCGTGTAGACCTTTTTTCCATTCGCCTCTTGATTCTCTTTGTAGCTATTCCAAAGATTTCGAAGATCTTCGGGAACTTCACCGCCTGAAAGCTCAAGTGCCCTCACAATCTCACCCGCATAACGACCTTGATCGGGAGTGAGGAATGTCCAAGAGAATCCCTGATTACCGGCACGGCCCGTACGACCAACTCGATGGACATAGTCCTCATAGTGATTTGGACAATCGTAATTTACAACGACAATGAGCTGCTTTACGTCGAGACCGCGTGCTGCGACAGAAGTCGCAATTAAAAGTTTACATCGTCCACTTTTAAAATCAGAAATTGTAGAGTCACGATCGTATTGATCGATTCCGCCGTGGAGACTCATGCAGGGATACGAAGCTTTCATAAGCTCCTTCAAAAGTGTATCGGCATTTTCTTGCTTATCGACAAAAACTATTATCGAGCCGTGTTCATAGCAATGTCCGAGTATTTCGAGGAGCTTAAAGAACTTAGCTTCCTCCTCTAATATTGCAATGTGCTGCTCAATTTCCTTGCAAACGACAGACCTTCCGCCAACCTGAATCTCGATTGGCTTCTTTAAGAATCGCCTCGCGAGCGCTTCCATTTGACGTGGAAACGTAGCTGAGAACATTACCGTTTGTCTATCTGGCCGTACATTATCGATAATTCTCACGACTTGAGGTTCGAAGCCCATGTCAAACATTCGATCGGCCTCATCGAGCACAACAAAAGTCGTGCGTCTTAAATTTGTGACTCTACCAGAATTTGCGGCGAGCATGTCGATCATTCTACCCGGCGTACAAACAATTATTTCAGCGCCTCTCTTTAACTCGGCAATTTGTTCACTAATGCCAGTTCCACCGTACACACAGCACGCCCTAAGATTTAGGGATTTTGAGAATTTCTTAATGTCTTTGCCGATTTGCATGCAAAGTTCTCTCGTGGGCGACATAACGATGGCTATTGGACCATCGCCGTCTTCGAGCGCTGGCTGATCGAGAATGTGTCGAAACATTGGAAGAATAAAAGCAATTGTTTTGCCACTGCCAGTTTTTGCAATGCCTATCAAGTCTCGTCCACTCATAATTGCCGGAATCGCTTGACATTGGATCGGTGTAGGCTTCTCAAAGTTCAACTTTTTAAGTACATCCATTTCCTTTTTAGATGTACCACAATGAGCCCACGTTTTTATTGGTCTGGGACATCCTTTGCCCTTAACAAGAATTCCCTCCAATTCAATTCGATAAATTTCAACTTGCTCGGGCGTCATTTTGGAGATTTCAGGAACTTCAACGTAAAAATTCTTCTTAAATGAACTGTACTCGACAGTTGTGTGATCGACTTTCGGAAGTTCTTTCTTTTGCTTGATGGCAGCCAAATTTGCGGCAGTATCTTTAATGTCTTCGAGTTCCTCTTCCGAACTATACTCGAGACCGTCTTGATTCTGCTCGATGAGTTCACCTTTTTTATTTTCTTTAGATTGCTTTTTAACATTTCCCGTCACAATCATCAAGCCAGTTTTTTCTGCTTTCGGTTCCTTTGCCATTTTATTAATTTTCTTCACCTCCTCATTGACCTCTTTCATGTAAGCATCAAGTGGATCTTCATCATCACTCAATTCCATCTTTTCAACTGTGGGCGGCAGCTCAGGTTCCGGTAATTTCTTGACCGGTTCGACTGGAAGTGCTTTGGGTTTTATGTCAAATTTGCTCAACTTTTTAGGCGGCGGCAGATCGTCATCGTCCTCAATTTTAATGATTTTTGGCGGCTCCTTATTGACGGGTTCATCTTTAATTCTACTTGGACTATCGTCGATCTCGATGATTTTAACATCGTCATCCTCGTCGTCGTCTTCAAGCGTCCACGTTTTGACATTCTCATCCGTTGATGCCGATGAGGTTGGTTTCTTTTGAACTTCCATGTCCAATTTTTTCCTCTCAGCCCGCCACTGCTCAATTCGTTCCTTTCGCTTCATCATTTCGAGCTCTAATCGACGCTGCTCTTCCTCCTTGTCAAATTTCGCTAAATCAAATTTGTCCTCCTTTATCTCAATCACCTCTTTCGCTTCTCTATTCCTTTCCTTTTCCTTCTTATCGGGAGTTTTCGAGCGACGTTTCTCTTTGCCACTATAATTATTCAAAAAAATTTCTTACTGGATCTTTTATTATTCGCTGTAAACATCCAGTCAACTTACTTTTTCTTGCGCGATTCCTTTTCTTTTGACTTTGAACGTTTTTTCTCGCGAGATCTCGAGCGATTCTTCTTTTTCTTCTCACGACTACGATCTCTATCGCGATCCTTATTTTTTGACTTCTTTTTTGATCTGTCCGGCGAACGATCGCGACGACTTACTCTGAAATTAAAAGTTAATCGAATGAATTTAGACTCAACTGTATGGTGCTCACCTTGCATCCATGGTTAGTTATGATTTAATGACGTTTGTTGACTATTTGATGATGATTTTAGTGACGAATTAAGTCGGCGACATAAAAATTGTGAAAATTTTGATTTTAATCGTTTGGGATTTGGCTGATTTTTAGTTACACGCCCCGTGTTGTTGAAGGTTTGTCCAAAAATTAACTTATATCAAGTTGAGACGGAATTTTTTAAACTAAAACTTCCCGATTTCTTCGTCAATAACCACAAAATTTTCTCTCGAGGCGAAGTTTGAGAAAT
This sequence comes from Tanytarsus gracilentus, assembly GCA_038502055.1. NCBI lineage: Eukaryota > Metazoa > Arthropoda > Insecta > Diptera > Chironomidae > Tanytarsus > Tanytarsus gracilentus. Next base: position 6,078,392 of record JAXRKN010000045.1, on the reverse strand, counting down.
AAATTAGTAAAATTTAGTTAGTAAATTAATTTGACTTCAAAATGCTGACAAAAGAGTATCGAATCGCTATGCCGTTGACTGTGAAGGAATATCACATTGGTCAGGTGAGTTTAATTAAAAAAAAGCTGCCATGATTTTTTCTCGCTAATTATTTCGTGTTTGTTTAGCTTTACATGATCGCAAGACACTCTAATGAACAATCGCAGGGAGGCGACGGAGTTGAGGTTGTTGTCAATCGAGCATGCTCGGAAAATGAAGAAAAGTTAGTAAAATTTGAGCTTTTTTCTTTTGTTAAAATCGAAAATTGTTTGAAATCGTTGCGCCTGCACCATTTTTGACACATATCACATTTTTGACTGAAAACATATATTTTCAGCATGGATGAAAAACAGCGGACATTTCTTAAGAAACGCGAATCCCACGCCAATGGACAATTTACGGAAAAAAGAATTCATCTGAGCTCAAGATTACCTTATTGGCTGCAAGCCGTCACACCTAGAGTTTTTTATGTCACCGAAAAATCATGGAATTTCTATCCTATAACGATAACTGAGTACACTTGCTCATTCTTGCCGAAATTCCATGTTGAAATTTATACTAAATTTGAGGACAACAATGGATCAACGGAGAACACCTTTAACGTTCACGAGGAAGAATATCAGCAGGTGCAGATTGACTCGATTGACATTGCGTTTGACGACTTAAATGCAAAGCACTATAAGGAGGACGAAGATCCTCGATTTTTCAAGTCTGTGAAGACTGGTCGGGGGCCGTTGATGGAAGGATGGCGAATAACCGATAAACCCATGATGTGCTCATATAAACTTGTGCACGCATCGTTTGAAGTTTGGGGTTTTCAGACAAAAACCGAAGAATTTATTCACCGATGCATTCGTGATGTCCTACTGCTCGGTCATCGGCAAGCATTTTCGTGGATTGATCAGTGGATAGATATGGATATCGATGCTGTTAGAGAATTTGAAAAAAAGACACAAGAAGAAACGAACCAGAAAGTTTTAGCAGATGTTGAAGAGACAAAAGAAACGGCCGACGATGAATTTGTCGATGCCAAAGAGGAATTGGACTAAAGACTTCTCTCTTCAAAAAATTATTAAAGTTTAATGTGACAATTTGAACTCTCTGTCATGACAACTCTAAAAAGAGCAGTTTCACGTCAGGGGTCCAATAAATTATAGACGTTATCGTAAGACAATTAAATTGATGGATTTTAGTCAATTCGCACTTGATATTTGCCGTGACCACACACACACACATTTCTCTGTTGCTTTAAAAAAGCAAATACTTGTAAAGATTCATCTCGAAATAAAAGTGAAGCTAAAACGAATAAAAAAGCTCAATTATGTGTAATTTGAGAAAAAAAACTTTATTACATATAGATTTTACGATATTTTCATTCATTAAAAAAAATTTCAAAAACTTTTTCATCTTCGTGTCCAATTTTTAAAAAACTTTCTCCATAATAATTTTTGAATATCAAGCAATTACGCAGGGATACGTCACATGCAGAGGAGAGTGAACATCAATATGGCAGCAGCTGGATGATGGAGGTAGCGATAACTTAGTTTGTCTTAATTGCCTGCGCAAATTGCGAAAAATCGTAATTAATTGTTGGAATAACGGATTGTACGAATTTCAGAAACATGATTAAGTATGAGTGTACAGACAATTCATTTCCTCCCTCCTCCGCCTAACAAATAAAAAAAATTAAAAATTTTGATCATAACTGATTCATGATAGAAATTCCACTTACAATTTGTATGAACTTTTTCATCAGATCCGAATGACGGCATGGATGAACAGCTAAGAGGGAAAGTCCAAGATGAGGATGCGATTCCATTGTGACTGTTTTTTTTGCGTTATCCTGCGACACATCTTCGAACATATGTTCCATGCTAAGCATCTTTCGGTTCTCATCGAAGCCAATCAGAAAAAGGTGCGGAGTTTGATAATACTTGTTGTAGCATATGTAGAGATCATAAGTACGAGTGTGCACTATCGAGTCACCAGTTTCAGTATTTGCGATTTCATTTTTAGACGGTTGAATTATTGCGACAGATTGATCGACGGCTTCAAGCTGGCCCGACTCCATAAAGTCATCCATGTCGAGGGCTTCTTCTTCTGTTAAAAATTGAATTTCTTTAAAAAATATCTTTGATTTTGCAACAATTACCTTCATCATCAGCAGCTCCATCCTGATTATTTTGTTGACTCTCGCCATCCAATTTTAGATTTTCTAATGTCATTTCCGCTGTACCTTCATTGCCATCGTCTCCAAAATCGCTCGTCTCGTGTGTAACCCATCCATCTCCGCCATCAGTTTCCTCGACAAGCTTTTCCACTGCGCTGAAATCTTCCATTTCCTTACAGCGCCTCTGACACGGTACATTTCTGAGATTTTAGATTTTTATCAATTAAATTCGTCCATCTGGATCTTTTTTTATATTACCTCGTCACAAGAAATTGTTTTTCCTTAGGCAAATATTCCTTCAATTTTGAATCATCGCCCGTACTGTTGATTTAATCATAAATTTTACTGTGTTTAATGAGAAAATTTCATATTTTGTTTACCTCCACGACCAAGTAGGACAATTGTATGTTAAATGATCACCCGCAGAAACCTATTAAAATTATTTAAATATTACAAAGCTCACTAAAAGCACAAAGAAATCCTTTTTTTTGTTGCACTTACAAACTCTTCTGGATTTATTCGACCCGTCTCCTTAAACTTTGAGTCCTTCAGGACGGGAGTGAATTTTTCAGCCACGCTGAGTGTCGTCTGCTTTATTCTATTAATCATATCCATATTAAAATGAAATTAAAAGCTCTGTTGTGCACACAATTTATAAGAAAAAATCAGCGCGATCCTTTTGAAAGTTCACTCGAATGTGATGTTTAACATAAAATAGTAAAATTGAATTTAACAATGGATTTATTAAATGTCAAGCTGTAAATGAACATTTAAAATTGAAACTACACAAAATTAATTTAAAATTTACCTTAACGAACACTAAAATCTAATTAGATCGAAGTAACTGTATGTCAACAACATTTTTACTCTATTTGGGGGTAAACTTTCTTGGGATTTCGCCGAAATAACGGGATTTCCGAGATATTTATGAAAAAAATATAAATAAGCTAATTTAAATTGTTTTATTTATACTTAAAGCATTCCAAAGTGATTTTTTGACATTTCAACAATCAAATGAAAAGATTTTACATCGTAAAAAGCATTTAAAGCACCAGCGATTGGCAAATATTTATTATTTTCTGTGTCACGACCAAACCCATAAAATGTTTTCGTCAAATCTCGAGCTGTCGAATGCTCAGCAAAATTTGGAGATAATCAAGCAGGCCGTAATTGATTCGGGTGATCCAGCACTACAGGTTGATACAATGGATGATCTGAATAATCTCCTCTACATTCTCGGCGATCCAATTTTCAGGGATCTCATAAAGATCCAGGACGTAATTGTTGAGTTGAATGGTCAACTTCAACAGCATCCATCGATACTGCCAGCGGACTTTGATATTGTTCCAACAACCGGAGAACTAATTCTGAATGTGTCGAGAAACTCTTACGAGCCGGAGTATGATGAACAGAGAGGTGAGTAGTAGCATCCAAGTCCAATCTATTAGCTAAAATCTCTTTATTACAGTTCCATCGGCTCAAATTTCCCCTCGATCACTCAACAGCCCAAAATACAACGGAAGTGCATCGAGCGAACAATTCCACTCGCTTGACCGTAAAAATAATAATCAGCAACAAATCGAATTAATGACGCGTGAACCAACGGAGCGACCCCAATCGGCAATTAGCAACAATTCTAAACAAAATGTGGACAGCATTATGTCCAGTGAGTGGGCGCAGATACAGGCAATTTTATTGGTCAACGATGGTACGGGTCTCGGCTTTGGCATTGTTGGCGCCAAGACATCGGGCGTGATTGTTAAGACAATTTTGGGAGGTGGTGTCGCTGATCGTGACGGACGATTGAGATCGGGAGATCATATCTTACAAATTGGCGATGTTAATCTATTCGATATGGTTTCGGAGCAAGTGGCGACGGTGTTGAGACAATCTGGCACGCACGTTCGTTTGGTTGTTGCGAGATCGGTGGATCCACTAAAAACGAATCAAGATGTCGATGGAGATTCTGCCATTATTCCATCGCGACTTCTTGCCGATCCACAAGAGCTTTTAAGATACCTCGTTGCAGCTGGATATCCGGACATTTTCGGACCAACTTCAACACCTTCAACGCCATCAATACAAAATCAAAAGTTCATCTTTAAAACGGAAACGGAAATTGTCAATTTGGAACTGCCTGAAACGGAAAAGTTTACGGTTGAACTTCGAAAAGATCAGCAAGGCTTGGGCATCACAATTGCGGGCTATGTGTGCGAGAAAGAGGAATTGAGTGGAATTTTTGTTAAGTCAGTTGCACCCGGCAGTGCTGCCGATTGCGGTCGAATTCAAGTTAACGATAGAATTATTGAGGTTGATGGACAATCGCTGCAAGGCTTTTCAAATCATCAAGCGGTCGATGTGCTTAAATCGAGTGGAAACATTGTCACGCTCGTGCTCGAGAGATATCTTCGTGGACTTAAATTTGAGCAGCTTCAACAGGCAATTGCAGCAAATGAAATTATAAGTAAACCAACAACGCCAGTTAAGCCGCAATTTAATTCACAAACTGTCTCGCCAGTGTTTTCGTCGTCGTCGCGTCGACAATCTTTCAACGATGAACGCAATAAGCTTTTACTCGCGCGCGACTCAATCGAAGTTAGAGGCGAATATCCAGAACAGGAATCAAGTGTTGACAATGAAGAGGACCTGATCAATGAGCTGAGCAATCTTCACATGCAATCAACTCCTAAATTGTCAATTCACAAGTATCAAATTGAGCCTAAACTATCGAAAGAGCATGAAATTTCGATTATGAAAAAGTGGAAATCAGTTTTGGGATCGGAAGATGATAGTAAAATTATTGTTGCTCAAATTCGTAAATTTGCCGCCTCGTCCGGTCTGGGAATTTCTCTGGAAGGCACTGTCGATATCGAGAGTGGAGTTGAAGTGCGTCCACATCACTACATAAGATCAATCTTGCCCGAGGGACCCGTCGGCCAAAATGGCCTCCTTCGAAGTGGCGATGAACTTCTCGAAGTTAATAATCAACGACTTTTGGGCATGAATCATATGCAGGTGGTTTCAATTCTCAAAGAACTTCCGCAAGATGTTCGCATGGTTTGCAGACGCGGTCAAACGGAAATAATATCCTTCACAGAGGACGAAGATAACTTAAGAAATACAATCATCGCGAATGACAGCAATAACAATTCGAATGCATCGTCACTGCTATCTGATCGACTTGTGAAAGCAAAATCTGACGGAAGTCTCGCAACTGCCATTGGCAGTAATGATGGATTTATGAAGATTAAATCGAGATCATTAGAGCCGCTTACAGGTGAGAATTAACATGGTAATTTTAATAGAGTTTTGTTGACTTCTCTAAGTTTTAGGACTTGCCATGTGGAGTAGCCAGCCTCAAATTATTGAGCTGGTTAAAGGTGAAAGGGGATTAGGTTTCAGCATTCTAGACTATCAAGATCCATTGGATCCGAATAGCACATTGATTGTTATTAGATCTTTAGTTCCTGGCGGTGTTGCGCAGATGGATGGACGCTTGATTCCTGGTGATCGACTGCTTTTTGTAAACGAAACTCGTCTTGAAAATGCGTCACTCGATCAAGCTGTTCAGGCGTTGAAAGGTGAATAACACAAAAAATATAATTAAACTTTAGCTAATAAAAAATTTAATGATTTTAGGAGCCGCCAAGGGAGTTGTAAAAATTGGCATAACGAAACCGATCGGTATTTAAAAAATTAATCGCAGCTAGATAAACTTAGACGAAAGCCAGACTGTTAACGGATATTATAATCTCCTCTATTTATCACCCAACACCAACTACTTATACTTACAACACTTTAATTGACAAAATGTGTATACACAGCTAAACATATTATTGACCTAATTATTTTTTGTGCAATTATTTTGCAAAAAAATCTTCCATTTACTTTAAAATCATGACAATTCTATGTTAAACATTCCCATAACTCTATAAAAGAAAAGTATTAAATTTATATTCATAAAGATTGCCAATTGCCAACAAGAAAAAGTGAAAATTATTTTTTTGGGATAAAAGTTCATTATAGACGTTGAAGAGAAATTTTTTTAATGATGTCATTAGAAAGATAAAAAAGTTTATTATAAAAAAAGATGTTCGATGTGTATTTTTCTGTGAAATAAAGTTTATTTCAAAAAATTATGTAACGCGATTTTGTCTAAATTAAATTTAAATTAAACATTCTCCAGAAATTAAATAAGTTTGAAATTTATCTCCATTGCTTTTGAGGTGGTCCCATGTCTCCTACGTCTTCCTTAAAGCGATGTCTCTCAATATATTTCAGTAACATGTCCTTTGTGACTGGTTCTTGAATTGATTTGCAAACGGCTAAAAATTTTAGAAAGTTTTAAAAACTATTGTTGCATAAAACTTTTCATGACTCACCAACAGCAGTTGTGTATGCATTAGGATAAGATTTGTCAGTTCTAACACGCATAAAGACCCACTTGCTGCTCTCATATTTACATTCAATAATCTTCTTGTCTAAATCCTTGAGCGCATTCTTAAAGGGCATTTCAGCAAACGGTGTGTCCATGCCTCCTACAAACAAAAGAGCTCTCTTGCGAGGAATTAGGCTAAAAGTAGATTAAATTAAAAATATATTCATTCACTCTAAATTTTGTTTACTCACCCAACTCCTGTCTCATCCATAATTTTGAGCTTAAAATCGACTGAATTTTGATCGCTCGGTTTCCACTTGAGTACATCATCACATCGGCCACAAACGTATGGTTCCATTTTAGGTTGAAAAATTAGTCCATCAGGTTCGTGCGAGAGCTGTTTAGCAAACTTTTCACCTAACAGTGATCTAGCTGTTGTCACATCCCAAAAGTCTTTTATTCTTACACTAAACGGCTCTAGTTCCTTTTTAATAGCTTGCTGCTTTAATGCCTCAATACGCGGCTCAATGATTCTTGATCTAATAAAAAAGAGGCGCTCGTCAAATGTTTTTTTGGACACATTTTCGCCCTCATATGTAATTATATCGTAGATTAGGAATCTCGGCATATTTTGACCTGCATGCTTATCGATGACCATTTCACCATCGACAAGAGTATTTTTCAATCGAGCCACTAAATCCCGTTTAAGAAATGTCATGCCTTCAACTTTGAAGCATGAGTTGTCACGGTCGAAGAAATAGTTTTCATCATCGCCATTCATTAGCATCATGTAGCGTGTTCCGTCCGCCTTCCAAGACACCTTGTAGGGTTTCGTGTGTAAGAGTAAGATATTATTTCGATCCATTGAGACCGGCTGACATCCTGGGAATCCAGTACCATTCCACTCACACATGTCTTGAATCATGTGCTGTAAAGTATTCACTTTCTGCTTATCAGTCATCAGAACAACACCCGGCACACCAGGCATAAACGTTGCATCCATCTTAATATGTTCGTGCTTTCGCCTTTTTTTCGCTTTTTTATCACTTACACTACTGCCGCCACTGCTGCCACCCGATTCATTCTGATCGTCATCACTTAAATTTTCACTTTCATTTTCAGGTTCTTCTTGCTGTTCATCGCGTTGTCTCTTATGTGAACTTTTCGAATGACGCGATGTTGGATTTGCGAAAAGTGGCACAGCTGCTGGCTCATAGTTGTCGTCGGTTTCTTCTTCATCAAAGCACCACTCGGGAAGGGGTGGTGCTTGCAATGGTTCGTCATCGTCGTCTCCATACCGATTAAAAAGCTCATTGATATATTCTTGTTTGTAAATTCCTGGTTGTCGAGATGCAGCGAATGTCTGAATTGCAGCCGCGATGTCGAAATCAAATTTCTCCACCAAATATGAGCATATTAGGAATCCAGTTCGATTAAATCCATGAGTACAATGCACGCCAATAACCTCAAGTGGATGATCATTGTTGAATTCATCAACTAGCTCTATGAACGCATGAACTTGCTCTCTTGATGGCGTCTCGCCAAAGCCACGACACTGAAGTTTCACATACTGACAGTCCTTTTTTTCGATATCCGCTCGATTATAGAAGCGATTTGTGTTTGTCAAATCAATCCAAAGTCCGAGCTTTTTCTGGAAGTTTCATGAAATTTAGTTTTTGAATATATTTAACGGTTTTTTGAAATTTGAAATCCAGCTTGCGAAAAAAATCCTTTCTAATATAATTAAATCTCGTCAATTTGAGATAGTTACCTTGTAAAAGTCTTTCATGAGATTTAACAGCATATACGGATAAAATGAGTACTCATCAGGAACTTGGCCATCAAATTTGGGATCCAGTGGCGTCTTGAAGGCTATGAATTTGTCGCAAATAAACTGATCTGATCGAATAGGGCATCGAAGCCAACGATTTGGAATCGGACCAGGTCCACTATTGTGTCGATGGCTCATCTTAATTTTCTCTTTTTTGAAATTGCTTTCGTCAAATTGAATTTTTGTGCTAGATTACACGTTTTCGTGCATTTAATTTGAAGTCATTGAATTGGTGACTTTCTCGTTTACCTGTTGGGTGTTTGAAATTGTTTAATTACACTTTTATCTCAAGATTTTCACTTAAAATTGTAAATATTTTTGCGTTGTTCAGATTCTTTTCTTCTTTTTCTTCTTATCGAGGGGTTGAAATCTTGGAATTAATTTAGGATTTCGCTGATTTTTAGCATTTTTTTTAGTTGCAAAGCAAATTGAGCTTTTGTTTGTGTTTTTTCTATTTTTAAGAAATTTAATGGTTGAATTCTATTTTTTTTTAATTAAAAGTTCTCAATCTAAGAGCTCGTTGTGAAAATGCGCTTTTGTTTTCACAAAAGTAACATCATAACAAACTCAACACACTGAAAGCTCACAAAATATATTTTTTGTATTTTTAGTTTTCTTATCATTCATTTTCTCTCGCAATCTCTGCCCTAGACTCGTGCGAGCTGGGTGATTTTCCTATATCGAGTGACAAAAAAAGTTCTCGACTGGTTAACAAAAAGCTCGATAGAATTTAAAATATAAATGAATTTGAATAGTCAACGCGTGTCAGTGATACTCCTCCAGTCATTGCAATTGCTAGCAAGAAAAACAAGTCGAGTTATGGCATCTCAAAAAAACTATGAAAGTCTCCTTAGTGCAAGTGACAAGTGGTTTAATAGGTAATTAAATGTGCAAGGGAATAAAAAATAATCTCATTACGAGATTTGAAGAACCTTGAAAAAAAAGAAAAAAAAAATTGGGTCACTATTCTTTGACAAAGAACACTGCAAAGTTCAGTTTTACAAAGTGTGTGTGTGTGTGTGTGAGAGAGATAGAACGAGTCTGGATGACTTCTCGTTTTGTTTTATATTTTAAAATGCATTGTTAATTGTATCAATTTGAGATTAATAGTGCGCGCGTGTTTGCGAGCATGATTTGTGTTTAGAAAAAGATTTTATTGTCAAGTTCATGGTCAAAAGTTTGACTAAAATAAAATTTAAGTTGATAAAAATAATTTTAAATTTATGTGGTTTTAAGAAAAGAGAGCATGGCTCTAATTTTAAATAATTATCGCAAAAAAAATTTATCGAAAACACTTAATTGCTGATTAAATCGTTATTTGTAACACATTTTTAGATATGAGGAAAATGCACCAGTTAAGGGCATCTTCTCAGGCGTTAGAGACAGATTTAATGGCATCACAGTCGACTCACAAGCTGAAACGTGCGATGAGGGACATTTCGATAGTCTTTTGAGTCGTAAGTTATCTCGATTTTCACGCCTGACCTCACAAAAATTTCTTTAGAATCACTCGATACGTGGACGGAACAAAAGAAACGTGCGATATGGTTCAAAGTGCATCGCGATCAAGCGGGTTGGGTTCCAGTGCTGGCCAAACAAGGCTTTAACTTTCATCATGCTCGCGAAGAATTTGTAATGATGTATCGCTGGCTTCCGAAAAACGAGCAAATTACTGTGCCTCCATTCGCACACACTATGGTGGGTAAAACACAATCAGATTTCAATCAGTAGTTAAAAATTTTTATTGCAGGTCGGTGTAGGTGCGCTCGTCATCAATGAACGAAATGAAGTTTTAGCTGTAAGCGAACGAAATGCATTGATTCCTAATTCATGGAAATTACCAGGTCTGTGAGCCTCATATCTTATCAGACAAATTCAAGTGCATAATTCACAATTATTTCAGGTGGTTATTGCGAAATGACGGAAGATATCGTTGATGCGGCAATTAGAGAGGTGGAAGAAGAGACAAATATCAAAACTAAATTCGAGAGCATTATTTCGGGTAAATTTTCAAATATCCATCATACACACACTAATCAACTAACACAAACTCAAAATCTCATTGATCCATGCTAACGAAACAGTTATCTTTGCAGTTCGCCATGCTCATTCTGCGGCGTTTGGTTGCTCAGACCTCTATTTCATTATGAAACTAATTCCATTAACGGAAAATATCATAAAATGTGAGCGAGAAATAGCCGATTGTAAATGGATGCCAATGCAGGAATATATGAATCATGAAAACGTGCACGAAACAAATCGAAGCTTCGTCAATCATTGGCTGGAATTGAAACAGAAAGGAATGCTTATGGATGTTGTTACGAAAACGCACGAAAAATTACAGCGCAAATACCAAATTTTCTTCCCTAAAAGCACTGATTCAGGAAGCAGCAAAATTTGATTTTAGGAGTTTAAAGGTTTTAGGCTTATAGAGGGCAAATTTTCTTTCGAGCAAGTATGTTTATTTTTTTTTTGTAAATTTATCAAAGTGATCCCCTTTTAAGTTAATCAAATCCTGTTCAAGTTTAAAATATTTTATTTACTAGCGAAATTAACTAAAATATATTTACACCCCGAAGCACTCCTTATAAATAATTTTAATTAATGAGTTTAACTCAATTTCAATTATTTATTTGAAACCTTAAATAATATTATTGAAATTACCCATATATATTTAGTTCAAATTTTTCGATGTAAAAAACTGACCTTTTAAATAAAATCTCGATGATAAGCATGCGAAAGTGAAAAACAAAAAGAGTTCTTTAAATCTTTAATTTTATTTCTTTTTCAATTGCATTAATGAGATTTTTAAACTTTTTGGGTGTCGCATCTTTTTTTTCAGCAAATACATTTATAATTTTTTTTTGCATTTTAAAATTTTGGTTTACTAATTTTGAAAAGTGTGATGATGATCCTGAGGTTTCTCAATTAGTGGCAGATTCATATTGTTTGATTTCAGGTTTTTTGATTTTTACTGACGCATTTTGGTTTTGAGATTTTTTGAAGAATAAAAAAGAATTTTTTAAAAAGTTCTTTTTTCCTTTCAAAAACTTCTCCGACCATTTTTTTGCTAAGGTTCAATTTCTTTTGTACTTATATGTTATATGTTTTTAATTTTATCCTAATGTATGTATATATAGAAGAATTATGTTCTTACCAAAACATGTCTATCGTAATTTATATGTTTAAATATTTTTTTTTGTCAGAAGTATACGAAGTGTCTGTCCAGAAGCATTCCTCTAATAAATATGTTTGAGAGAATGTTCTTGTAGGCATTGTTAAGTTAAATTGGTGGTTCCTCACCCATCAATTGAAAGTACAGTCCTGAGTTTAGCGTCCAGATTGTTGCCGTTCAGTCTCCAGTAAGCACTCTCGAACAAGAATTCTGGCGGTTACAATTGTTCTTTTGAGTCTCTCGGCACTGGATCTGCTTCCACTGTATGTTGGCCTAATATCCTTTTTATTGAAATTTTAAAATTTATTAATTTTTTAAGGGTCATTCTCTTTTATCTTTTACCTTTCCCATTTCTTCTATCACCATAAGCAATTGTGAGTATTTGCTCAAATTCGATGACATTGAGGGCGATGACGGTTGAATTGTAGACGTAACTACTGCCGATATATTAACATTCGGAACGCTATTTTGATTTTTAGATGCATTGTTATTTGCTGGAACAGATTTATTGATTTGCGTGATGCTAACGGAATTTTTCTCCAACTCCTGAATAAAGTCCATTTCACGTCTTGTCGGATTCATTTAAACTCGTTTGGAAATTAGTGGAAAAGTTCAAAAAAAATTAGTGAAAACTGAAATAAATTTAGAGAAAAATTGATGTTATTTTTTTTTGCATCACTTTCTGTTTGTTTCGCGTCTTTTTAGGATTTTGCTGATTTTTTTTAAATGACAAACTCACCACAATTTGACTAAAGCGTGTTTGAAACAATTTTCTTCTGAAATAATTTTTATAACAAGGTTTATTAGCAAAAGTATAAGAAAAAGGCCGGGCCCTTTTTTATTATTTGCATAATTTGCCTATAAATTCATATTTTATTGCGTTTACTCTTCATAAAACGACTATGAACAATTTGGAGTTTCCTAGAAGATTGAAAGTCTGAAAATATTAATAATTGAGTGGGCATTACCATTTTCAACAATTCACTTTATTTTATTGATTAATTTTTCTTCATTTTTTAAGAAAAATATCAAACCCATTCTTTCATTTTTTGATTTTGTACTTTAAAAATTTTCCAACTCCTTTCACTTAAAAATATTTTAATTTTATTACAATTTGAATTAACAGCGACTTTTTCCTTTCTAAAAACATTGAGTGTGAACACACATTCATTTTACAAACATACTGCTTATACCTAATTAATTACAAAGTGAGCTGCATCCATTCACAAATCAATCCTTTGAAAGTCGATACAGTTGAAAGCAGATCAAATAAAACAAGAATTTAATTTGATCTTTGAGAATATTCATCTCAAAAATTTAATTTGCAATTAAAATTTTAATTAAACTTAATTTTTCCAAACTCTCTAAATTTAATCAAATTTTTTTCTATTAGAAATACTCTTTCGACCTTCAAAAAATCCTAACACCTTTCAAAAGTACAAAGACTTTATTCTTATTAAATTCATTAAAATTAACAAAATTGTATCAAAAAATATGGAAACTTAAATTTAATTATTTCCTAATAACCTTTTGGGAAAACATTAGTGCCATTGATTAAATTATTAAATGCTCTTATCTAAAAGTTTACAATTATCTCTAAGCAGATTTTTAAGTACAGCGCGTTGCGAAGAGTTACAGAAAATACTTTTTAAACTGTTCAACTCATTTCTCTCATTTTAATTTCGTTCATGTAAAAATCTAACTCGTTAGCACCGTACTCCAAGTCTCCATCGAGGATCGATCTCAATCGATTTTGATAGATTTCGTTGTTGAGTTGGCAACTCGAAGCTGCTGCCGTCGTCGTTGAAATGCGATTTTTTTTATTTATACAAATTATCATGTCGTCATTTATCACATTTAACGCACCCGAACTCAAGTGCAAAACTTTTCCATCCGGACTGTAGCACTCTTTTTTCCTTTTGAATATCCTCGAGAAGCTCCATTGACTTTTTCGTTTCCGTCGTTTCATAATTTTAGAAGAATTTCCTATTGAAATGTGGAGGATGCTGTTGCTTCGCTTAAAGGCAATATGCGAAAATTGTCCCTGCAAAGATTTCCCATGACATTCTTCGGATTCATTGACACCACTACTGCCACCACCAACACTTGAGCCACCACCACCATTATTGCTACTACCCGACTTACTGCTATTATTACTATTCTCCTGAATAACATCGATGCTCAAACAATTCGCCTCTTCAGCACCTCCGACTCCATTCCCGCAATATTTACATCGTGACATTTTCTCCCTTTCCGCATGACAGTGATGACTTGCAGCTGAGGGCGGGAAAATATTGAGTTGAATTTCTTGCACGCAATCATCCGAATAAATGTTTATTTCTGATCCGCTCACCACCTTTGATAAGCATGCAATATCATTCTCGTTTTTAACGTGAGGAAAACGTGACGTTACCGACGCCATTTCGATTACGGATGGAGATTTAATAAAATTGTTGTCAGTATGAAGTTTGCTCAATTGCTTAACTGAAGTGTTTCTCGATGCCGTTATTGTTTCGATTGATTGCTTCTGAGTAGTAGAGGATGAGTAGTATTCGTCCTTTCCGGATCCTGATGGAGAAACGAAAATATAGAAAGATGAGACTCGAAATTCAATATCTAGAGATTTCCTCAAGGAATGAACATGTTGGATGTGATTTACTGGAAAAATTCCTGAACAGTTTTTTATACCCTGAGGACTTATTATTGATTTGTTTTAGTGAACCACAGTTTTTAATTTAAAATCGGGTTATTTTCATATGTGTTTATCCCTTGGAGTGTCACACAATGTAACTTCGGAATTATATTTACAAAACTCTACAAATATTATTCTAAGCGCTCATACCTGAGTATTCCGATGGCTCTGATTGAATGTACCATCGACCCCGCTTTCTGCCTCTTTGTAGCATTCTGTATTGGCGCTTTTGAAGGTCTTGTGGTGATGCAGTACATGAGCAACATCTTTTTTGAAGTGTCTCCTAAAGAGAGACTGAAATTGAATTAAGCTGTATTGCCAGATAGTTTAAAGAACACAGAGAGGATATTTTAATACTCAAACTACGAAAGAAACTACTTCAAACCCATCATTCTATTTCTTTTGTTTCAAGAATTAAGTCATGCAGAAAATCAGATTATTATGTGCAAAAGCTCTCGCTTACCTTAAAAGCCTGTCGAAATTTATTCGACATGAGATTATATAGAATCGGATTTATGCATGTGGAGACGTAATAAAGGACTCCGGAGATGTATGTGGTATACGTATAAATGGTTGACAAGGTTTCGCTATCTTGATTTCCGCTGTAAGTCACATACATAAAGACAATTCTCTAGATATGGGATGAAAAAATGAAAAAAATTGACGTTTATTTTTCTGCATTATTCGCATAAATTTTTAATGCCGTCAGCAAATACCGCACACACACATCATCAGAGTTATGTTTGGTGTGCATGATGAGGATGCTGAAAGCTTTTACCGCTGCCATTGGTTAAAAAGCATGTAGAACTGTGATGTGGATTAGAAATATGCTGTGAAATTTTTTTTGCAGTAGCTTAATAATGAAGGGGGAGATAACTCCGGAAAGACCTTTTATAATATTCAACAGCTTTCTCGAGTGAAAAAATTTAATTAAATTTTGGTCCTAATTTGATGGAAGCTAACGGTAATCGACATGTCACATTGTTGCTATAAACTTCATGACCGCCGAAATTTTTGGCACGTAATGTTTGCTCAAAATATCTGCTTTCATCTCGTGAATTTTTTATCCATTCAATGCCTAAACAAAAAAATGTGTATAAAACTTTTTTCATCATAAAAAAATATCCATGAAAATCTCTGATGTGCAATGAATTTTTCGAGCATTGATAGAATTTCTTTTTGGCCTCTTAAACAAATAATTAGGAAATTTTTCTGGTGACTTTTGTTTGAATTATCGACCTAATTACTTCTTCTGGCAATATCTTACTCTAAATTTATTTTTCCCTATAAATGTTTACTTCAGCAAAATTTTGCACGAACGTCTTTAGATAAAATATTCAATTAATTAGCCACATGGCGCAGGTAAAAGCTACATCAATGTCAAGAGCAACCGCCATATAGTCAGCAATAAGAAAATTTGTTTTTTTTTCATACAAACCTGAGCGTGAAATGGAAACCAGCTTAAGAAGAAACAAACAACAACGGCGACTGCAAAAGAAAAAGAAATTTTTTCTTAAATATTTTAATAAATTGTTTCAACAAACGCGATTTTGTTTTTATTGACGCTGACAAATTGACTCAAGACGATGAATGACATTATCTAAAAATACTTTTTCTTACTTTTCATCTTCTCGATTGCGCGTTCAACAAATAAATAAACGAGATGCCTCTTCTTTTCATAATGAAACGTTTTCATCGCCTTTAATAATTTCCTATCAATTTCATAATGGGACGTTGACTGATGGCATCCACTTACAATATAACCGAGCGTGGTTCAAAGACTTTTGTGAAAGCTTTGAGATTAAAGTGTAGAAATTCTGACACATTTCAAGGTGCAAATGCAGTTGAAGATAAACTGACATGCATCAGAGACCGATGTGAATTTTTCAATTTATCTTTTGGATTTCAGTTTTGAGATTTTTGAATCTGTTTTAGAAACTCAAAATTTTTTCAAAAACTGAAAAATTTTAAGAAAATCTTAGTGCTTTATTAAAAATATTCCTTAAAAAATGCAATTTTATATTTTCACTTATCCTGATGAATTTCGCTTAAAAATTTAATCTCTCTTGAAAAGAGATGTTCGAACATTCAATTTTATTTTCAGTTCAGTTTGGAATTTTCATTCATTCGTTTTCACGTGTTGAAAATCAGGATTGGGAAAATTATTGACCCAAATGCCCTCAAAAGAATTTTTTCATGCATGACCGAAAGTCCGAAAACTTTTTTTCGCACAAAGCGGCATCAAATTTTCAATTGATGAACAAATATTGAACTAATATAAAATGTTGATGATAGCTGAAAGTCATTTTCAAAATTCAAATTCAATTTTAATGTCACTCAGTTATCGGTTTCACTGTTAAATGTTTATAAGTCACCACCATTAATAAAAAGCTTGAATGAAAATTGATGAAAATAAAAGCAAGAAGAACTCAATTTAAATATCCAAATTATTTCGGAGTGAGACGACAACTTTTTCTTTCATAAAAAATCACCCGATCGTCATCGAATTTTATTTTAAAAGTTTTTCCTTATCTTTTCTTAGAATTTTACTAAAACTTCATTTCCTTTTTATAAAAAAATAAATTGTCCTTTTTCTCTCGAAAATTTGTCTCATGACGAATGTGATACATCTGTTATTTCAGGCTCTTTTTCTTAGAAAATTTGTTTTCCTTTCTTACGCCTAAATCAACAAAAATGTCAACATCACTTTCTCGACACAACGCTTAAAAATTAGTGCGTCTTCAAGTTGCGTATGTGGGACTGAGAATGGAAGCAATTGTTTCTTCCGATGGAAATCGTCAATGCGATAGCTTGTGAATTAGTAAGGATATCTTTTGAGAAATTATATTTAGCTTAAACGCCAACACATTTTTCAAAATTTTCTCATGAAAAGTTTTATGTTCACAAGGGTCACATTTCTGTAAATGAATTTCTATAACGACTTTATTATTCGGATTATTTTTTTTGTCGATCACGTGGCATTTTTGAAGAGAGAAATAAATTAAATGTTTTTGCTACTTAAATTCTCTTTGAACGTGCAAAGAAACCTAATTGGAAAACAAATTACTTTGCTGACTCAATTTTCAACTTCTACCTAAGCAATTAGCTTCAATTGAAATAAATTTTAATTAACCTCTTTTAATTGTTTGCAAACAAATTAAGGGGAATTCCAATAATAAATTTCAAAAATCTTACAATGTGCCAATTTGTTGATTCTTTCGTGAATTCTTAAGACTTGATAAATCATCGTCTTTATGGGTCGACAGTTTGATGTAACAAATTTGTTTTGAATTGAAGGAGGGATGAAAATTTAATAAAATATTGACAGATGAAATATTCACGCGCTATTGTCTCAAAACTTGTATACACCTTAAAAAGGTCAAAAAAGGTTCACTTTTTTAAACTTAGTTTAATAAACTATAATTTTTTTGTAACCGAAAAAAATATTATTAGCATCTTGCTTGTTGATTTTTTATAAAAAAAACAATTTTAAATGAGCTCATTTTTATAAAATTCAATATGTACTCAACTTATACTCAGATTTTTTAAGCCATTTTCAGATTTCTTTAATTTTGAATTATAAACTCTTTAAATATTTTCAACGGAACGTGAAAATATAAACATTTTCCTAGAAATTTTCAAAACAGCATCAATATACAATAATATTTTTGTTATGCTTATGCTGGACTTGTGCATATTAATTTTGTTGGGACTTTAATAGCTCTTTAATAAAAATCCACATATATGTTTAAAAATGCCTCAAAATACGCAAAATTTAAATTTGAGTCTAATTTTTATTACATTCTCCCGATGAATCAAATAAAAATCATTAAAATTTGCATACTTTTTAAAAGTAACTTTTATGATTTTACGGAAAATATTTTACATTCAGGAAGTGGAAATTGTTTTAAAATATTCAAAATTAATATTAATATTGCGAGTTTTTCATTTTAAAGCATTTTTTTTGGTAAATTTAATACATAAACAAAAAACCGCTAAATTTTCTTATCGCGGCACATTTTTCATCATGATAAATTCGCGAACTGACGAAAAAGGATTTTTTTTTATTGAAGATGAAAATCTTTGGCAACAAGTATCCATAACGAACCCAAAAAGGACTCGAATAAATACTGCGTTGAATAAAAAATGTTGGTTATTTATCTGCAAATCCCAAACTCATATTTTCTCAGAAAATTTCTATCCCGCATTCTATAAAGAAAAGATTTTCTTTAAAAATAGAATCATTTTATTTACCAAGATAAATATGAGTAATGTCACGGCTGTCGAAAGACTCACATCCATTAAATTTCATCTCTTTTAAGCTTTCAATAGAAGCTTTCAAATTTTGGATTTATTCAAATTTATCCAGGAAATTTTATTCAACGCGATATTAAAGTTCAGTGCTTTTGCAAGTGGTAAAATGTGCTCTTCTTAGATGGGTAACCTGCAATCAAATATTTCTTGACAGGTTGTTAAACGAAAATTTCTCTCTTGGGTGATTTATAAATTATCTCGAAGACATTTAAGAAGGGTAAGTTTCAATTTTCATGAATCACGCGACGTGGATGTAATCTTAAGCCAAGAATGTTCCGCTCTTAGGGGAGAAATTTCATTCATATTTTTGTCGTTGAATAAAAAAAATAGAAACAAGGAGAAAAATTCAAGTTTAAATCTTTTAGATACAAAAAAAGTAATTTAAGTTTTCCTCGCATGGCACTAAAATTTTCCATACTGTTGTTGAATTTCAAGGAATCAAATCTTAAATGTAAAATTATTTTCTAGCTAAGAATCATGAGCTTCACATAAGCTTTATTTGATATCGTAAAAGTTTAAACTCGTTTAAGAAGAAAAATTGAGTTAAGCTAAAGATACATTCATGGAAATATGAGTGGATGTGATACGGTAGCTACATAATACTTTTATGATTGACATTTTGTTTGAACATATTATACCTCGAATGATGAGACATTTTGTCATAATCTTTCGAGAAGTTAGCAACTAAAGAGCGAAAAGTATGCTTTAAATTTTAACGAAGTTTCAGCTCAAATTTTAATGCTCAGCATACTTGAGAAAAAAAATTTCACGCTTAAGCTGAAAACGGAAACACGCGGCAAAACTTTTATCATAATATCATAATTAAGTTTACGTGTGTCCATAAAAAAGACCAATCAGTGTTGAAGTACTTTGACAAAAAAAAGCTATCATCGGACCTTTGCAGCAACATTATCATAAGCACGATCCAATCATTATACATTTTCAGCACTCACCCAACATTTTAATCACACGCTTCGTACTTTGGCTGGCTGTGCTCTGCACATTAGACTGAAGGTTATTATTTCTCACAACATTGCCGTTCTCTCGCTTAATTAATGTATTTGATTTTAATTTCATTCCAATTAGCATGTACAGGATGGAAATCAGCGTCATTGGTGCGAAGAAGAAGAGAATTGAGGCAATTACAAAAGAGTCCTCGATCAGCACTCTCTCGGGTACAATTGAACACCACGATGTCTCGAGATTTTTCGGATCAGTCACAATGCCCGTCTGTATTGCAAGGGGAGTCGCAAAGAAGATTGATAATATCCAAATGAAGAAGATGAATTTTATGGCTCGTGACAACTTTGACAGTGTGTGTGAGAGGAAAGGATGACAAATGGCCACATAGCGCTCGATTGTAAAAGCAGTGACTGTTGGGAGAAAATCGTTAGTTCTAGAACAAAAAAGTTTTTCAAGAATTGGACACTAATTATATTTGTTTAATGAATTTTAGTGTCCATCCCTTGAGGGTCTCATTATTTTATTTAATCTGATATACTTGTAAGAACAGTGGCGTTGGCAGACATCTCATTAATTGCATTCCTGAGGATACAAAAAACTTCTCCAAAGATAAATGCGTGCTTATACCAGATGTGATAAAGTTCCATGGGAACGCCACTAATGAGCAGCATAAAATCAGATACGGAGAGACTAAACAGATAATAATTCGTGGCTGTGTGCATAGACTTATTCCTCGATATGACAATACATGTTGAAATATTTCCAATAAAGCCAGTCACGAATATAATAACATAAATTATGGTGATTGGGATGACAACATAGAAAGGATCTCGTCGAGACTCATCGGGATCGAAAAAGCTTTCGTCTTCATGCATCGCATACTGCGTTGTTGATGTAAAATTAACATCATATGTGAGATTCAAAAACACCTCCGAACTTGTGTTCACCCTCCCATCGAGTGTAAATGCTGAATAATCTTCCATTATTGCTCTCCCACAGTTTTCATTATCTCTATGATGATGAACCTTTTTATTTTACTGTGTCATAGTCAAATTGAAATAATAAAATCCTGAAAGTGAAGTCATTTAGGGTTGTTTTGTGTTTTATCTCGCTCAGCTTTTAAGTCGTGAATCTGGAAACAAACAATAAAAATAAATTTTTATAGCATTGAATAAGTTTTTAATAAAAAAAAGTCAAGCGATGGAAAGTTTTGATTGAATTTATTTAAAAAAGATGGATGAGAAATTTTCATCCCTTAGCTGTAAAAACAACATGAGAAATGAATTATGATCAATTTTTAAAGTGTGAGGAAGCATCAACGTGGAAGCAGTTATAAAAATTTATACAACAGAACTTTCATCCGAGTTGTAAACTTAATATAACAATTTAAAAATTATTCTTCGCCGCTCTTTATGAATTTTTAGAGTGGTTATAAATGGAGAAACGTTGTGTTTGTTTTTACGGTCGAGTGATTTTAATATACAAGCCATTTCCTTCTCTGAAACAGCCACTTTTGCCTCTTGGCAAGTTTCTCGATTATGGAAATGTGTGAAAATCTTTGAGAGAAGTGAAAAATTTTGCCATGAGGTGTTTCAAGTTGAAAGGATCCAGGGTGAAAATTTACGCAGCTGAAAAATTTATTATCAACATGAAAGAGTATGCAAAAAATTGTTTTTGCTTTTATTCACTGAAGTAAGGAAAATGTTAATTAAAAGTTTATGTGGTGAACACAACACTTTAATGGTTTTTTGAGCTTTCGATAGTTTTGCTTACTAAAAAATAAATTAAGGTAGTTGAAGAAATGTTTTTGAAAACTAATTAAGGGAAAAAATTTATTGCAAAATTATTTTCGTTGTTTCAGTTATAAAAATAATTTTTCTCATTAATTTGCTTGAGTATTTATATCATTATTTGACTCTAATTAATTTTTTTCTAACTTCAGTCACGTGTCTTTACTACAAATTAATTTTTCTTTACCAGCCAAATAATTGAGCTCTAAATTATGGTCAATTGATGCTGTTTGCATTTGAAACACCTAAAAGATAAGAAAATAATGAATTGAAGCAGATAGAATGAAGCAGGTGGCAACAAATGTTTTCCTTTTATGTTCATGCACGAGATACAACGGCAATAAATTTTCTTAAAAGTGGATTTTGTGCGTGGGAAAGAAAGTGAGGTAAGACATTTATTTTTTTCTTCCTTGAAAAATTATTTTTCATTGCTTTGATAGGTAAAATAATTTAAAATTTAAGCTTTAACTTAGTAAAAAAGCTTTTATTTCTGTAAAGTAAAAATTGTAAATTATCAGAAAATCATTAAAATTCTTCAAAGTAAAAATAATTACATAATAGAAACAATTAATGGCAATTAATTAAAATACCCAAATCGTAATTATAATTAATTAAAATATTTAAACAAAAATCATGAATTATTTCTTTACTTTGCTGTAGTTAATTTTTGTAAATTAATTACACGTAAATTGCGGTTAGCGATGAGTGGTCTTAACATGAAATTTAATTAATTCAAACCATGCTTAACAGTGTGACAAATTTTAATTGCATACAAATTATAGCTCCGCTATATATTAATTTTGGATTTTTCCAAAACCAGTTTTCGGCCCCTAGTGCCAAGACATTCCATTGTGCAATATCAAAATATATACTCAAATGATAGGCCTTGTCAAACCCTACAAACTGGCGAAAACAGATTTGAAATCGGTTGATCCTACGAGGAGTTAGAGCCATTTAAGTCATCTTAATTTCTTACTTTCTTACTTTCTTACGATCTTAGTGGGCGGCATATCTCAAGAACGGCTAGTCGGATTTGACTCGGGTTTGTGGCTAAAGATCGGGTTTTGGCTCTAGTTGTGCAAGAAGTATTTTGTTTTGAGGTAAGACCCTCCAAGGACCGTCCCTGAGTGCAAAAATGTCCTTTTTCATACAAATTTTCTCTTATGTGGCTTCATGTATGTCGTTGAACTCGTCATTGCATCATGAATCGATTGACATTGACGATTTTTGAGGAATGTCCATCATGGTCGGCCAGGAGTGCCACTAATGTCCATTTTTCAGAACTATGGCTTCATGTATCTCGTTGAACTCGTCATTGCATCAGGAATCGATTGACACTGACGATTTTTGAGGAATGTCCATCATGGCCGGCCAGGAGTGCCACTAATGTCCATATTTTAGAACTATGGGGTACTAATCTAATACAGCGGAGCTATTGGAAATGGCAACGCCGTTTGCAGACCCATCTTGTTTTGACTTTAAAAAGTTAATCCGGAAACAATGTTAAAACAAGATGGGTCTGCAAACGGCGTTGCCATTTCCAAAAGCGCCGCTGTCTTAGATGAGTACCCCATAGTTCTGAAAATTGGACATTAGGGGCACTCCTGGCCGGCCATGATGCACATTCTTCAAACATCATTAATGTCAATCGATTTCTATGCAATGACGAGTTGAACGACATACATGAAGTCATAGTTCTGAAAAAATGGACATTAGTGGCACTCCAAGCCGGCCATGATGGAAACTCCTCAAAAATCATCAATGCCAATCGATTCCTGGTCAAATTACGAGTTCAACGAACCCATAAGCCATAAAAGAAAATTTGTATGAAAAAGGAATTTTTGCACTCAAGGACGGTCCTTAAGGGTCATACCTCAAAACTAAATACTTCTTGCACAACTAGAACAAAACCCGATCTTTAGCCACAAACCCGAATCAAATCAACCAGCCGTCTTGAGATATCCCCACTAAGATCGGAAAAAAGAAAGTGAGAAAGAAGATGACTTAAATGGCTCTAACTCCTCGTAGATCAACCGATTTCAAATCTGTTTTCGCCAGTTTGTAGGGTTTGGCTAGGCTATCATTTGAGTATATGTTTGATATTGCACAATGTAATGTCTTGGCACTAGGGCCAAAAAAGGTTTTGGAAAAAAAATTAATATATAGGAGCTATAATTGAATTATGTTTAAACAATAAATGATCGATTTAATTTCGACAGCTTTTCATCCCTTGGGTTCATAACTCAACAAAAAAGACACGATCATATTTTATTTCATGCCATCAAATATCAAAATTGACTGTTTTTTGACAGCTTTTTCAAAGTCATATCTGAGTGATAAAAAATACTATTCAACATTATTTTGAGCATCCTTCAAACACATGCTGCCATGTGTCAGTAATTGCGGAGTAATTTCGGGATAAAGTGATGTTGTACATGTTGAAAAAATCTTTGACCCAAATAGAAAATATTTTCTACCCATCAAAGTAGTTACCCTTGCTCAACACTGTGGCATTTTTGATAATCCAAAGTTGGTATCAGTTGGCAAAACTCAAATAAAGCCCTTTTTTGTTCCCTCATAAAAAAAATTGCCGGAATTCCCTTGTTGCGAACCCACTTGAAACTCAATCTGCTGTATTTAATTCTTTAAAGTCTATAATTTTAAGTGATTACCAAAAGTTTGGAATATCTTCTTCCATTAATTGCGTCGCCTTCGGGTTAAGATCGAATATTCGAACACAATTGTTACATCTTCTAAGAACAGACGCTCCATTGTGTGCTCAACATCTTCGATATTGAACGAGCTGTGTAAAGCATGTTATTATGTATAAAAAATGCTTATTTCTTGCAAAATATCTCATACAAGTTTTTTGTGATTATAAAATTATACTACGTCAAAGATTTTTGTTTCTTTAAGAGCTTTAAATATCTAACAATAATGTTATTTCTGAACTTTAGCTGTTCAATATGGAAAGTCATCTTTAAGGTTACTTTTTTTTGTCAAATAATAAAAAAATGTGAACTTTAAACGCTGCTGAAAAATAATCTAAAGCTAACAGCTTAAAAATGCCTGCAAATCCATACAAATATCCGAATTAATCTCATTTAAAATTTTTTGTGCTCACAATCTACAGGTTGAAAAATAAACAGTAGCAAAAAATTTCAAGTTTTTTACTTCGAGACATAAAGAAAATCCACAGAAAAATCCTTTTCAAGCACAATTCCTGCAACCAACTCAATTTAATTTCGATCAAGAGCTATCGAAAATTTCTATTTCGTTTCAAAAAGCAAATTTTCTCTCTTTACTCGAGTCAATTACTTAAAGGGATGTAACTTGAGTATCCTAAGGAATAAAAATTTCTTTGATCAAAATAATTTCAATTATATTTCTCTTTGGTCAGTTCTCCTTTGTATCTATCAGCTGGTGATGATTAGATTCTATTTTTAATCATTCAACCCACATCAAACTTGAGAAAATGTCAACTATGTTTTATGGGAATTAAAGAATTTTCACAAGATGTGCCAATTAAGGGTCAATTTCCAAACCAATGAACTGAAATTTGAAAAACTTTTAATGGTTTTTGGGGAAAATTTTACTTTCAGGAATTTAAAAAATTTCATTGCCATGACATTTAATTACAAATTTAAATTAAATGTCTGCTCGAATCCATCTCATCTCATGAAAATTGCAAATTTAATCTGTTTTTAAGTCGAAGCTCGATGCATAATTCAATACAAAAGTTTGGAAAACTCTTGAACATTGTTTGCGTAAAATTGAATTTTTAACTAACTCTTTCCTGTTCAATAAATTAAGTTTGACAATCTTTAGACAGGCACAGCCAGGATATTTACATTTAAATTATGTGACACGTGCATAAGATGCGATAAATCCTGTCATGTCAACATTGTTTTAAATTTTTAACACTGACATAAAAAAACACGTAATAAATCATCCAAAAAATCCAAATTATTAAATTATCGATTTTTATAATGATGCCATCAATCATTTAACTCTTCACTGGTGTTGGAGAATAACCAGATATTATGTGAGCTAATCGATGTTTGCAATTTTTTGAGATAACACGCAACGTGTTGCTTATTTTGATATTGATGCATATAAATTTTTAAATAACAAAAAACCGTTAAATAATTTTATGAAAACTTAACAAATTTTATCACATATGAACTTATTTTTTCATGTTGCAACATTATAAAGGATGAAATTTTATTAAAAAACTCTCACTCACATGTAAGAAAATAATTAAAATAAAAATTCTTGTTAACCTAAATTCATTCGAATAAAAATGAGGTAACTTCACCGTTAATTTAAAATTTTATTAAATAAATTAACTAATTGACATTAATTTGCCTACGTTTTCTCGCATTAAAATTCAGATACATTTTAACTTAGGTGGAGTTCGAGGATATAATGAAATAATAAAGGATTTTACGGCACATTTCTTTTGCTATTGCCAAGTGCCGATGTGTTTTTCTCCTCGCAATTTGTGTAAAAATTTAAATTTTTACGATCACATTTTTCTACTCGCAAGAGTGTCATTAAGAGTTACGCCGCAATAAATTTAATTTTTTTGTTTGATTTTCTCTCTCTTACATTTTACAAATGATTTTATAGTTTTGCTCACACACGAAGCGTAAACCATAAACAATTTCCATCAGATATGTGGCGATGATAAAAAGTAGAGATATAATTAAGTTTATTTAATGATCGTTAAGTGAGCGAGTCGATGGGGAATTATACAGTCATGATGGCAAATTGCAGAGGAAGGTTTAGAAGAAAATAAATTTTACATTAATGTAGCAAGATGCAAGTTGAAGCAAATGAAATTTTAATGGGTGCGATAATTTGTTCTTGATTACTTTTAAAAATTAAAGAATACAAAATTTATACACACATAAAAATTAATTCACGTAAAGATATAAAATATTTTGAAGCACACACAATGACGCATTTTTTACGATAATTTTTTTTTGAAATAAATCCAAAATAATAACATCAAGGACGAACGTTTAATTTAATGGAATGTCAATCACTCAATCGTCACTCGCACTCAAAAAGCTGTTAAATGAGACGTTTCTCAACAGGTGACTCATATTGCTTTTTTTCTAAAAAAAAAACGCAATTGAATATTTTTATTAGATATAAGTGAAATCGCTTATAAAATATTTAAAGCCATTTGAATTTGAAGGGTAGAACACATGGAGAGAGTTTTCTTAAAATTCCAGTTTAATTTGCTCCCAAAAATCAAATTAAATTCCAGTTTACTTTTACTAAATAATTATGAAATCATTTTCTAAACTACCCAGAACAAATTTAACAAATGCACATTGCTCGAGTGAATTAATTATAATTTCAAGTTAATGAGCAATAGTAGATGCAGTAAACAGTAAACTTGAACTCTCGACGAGAGTGTCAAACGAAGTGTTTTTGTTGCGAGTAAAAATAATATTCATAAGCGCCAAATAACGTTAATTTATTTCTACTGGCACTCGACCAAATGCGATAAACAACAAAAAATAACCAACAGGTTGTGTGGGAAAAAAAGAATTTCCTGAACTTTCCATAATAAATTTTCCTCTAAACGCAACTTAAGTGCCATGAGATAAATAATTTATTTGAGCTTTCTTATCGTGAAATTGAACTTTTTCCATTATTCGCTGTAATGCAAACACACGTGTGTGCATTAGATAAAATTTACCGCCCATATCGATAAATTTTAATCATGCTGCCATCATGGTCATAATATTGATATGATCATAGGTCGCATCGCTTTATTGCCACTTCAATCTAAAGACAAAAGAAT
This sequence comes from Tanytarsus gracilentus, assembly GCA_038502055.1. NCBI lineage: Eukaryota > Metazoa > Arthropoda > Insecta > Diptera > Chironomidae > Tanytarsus > Tanytarsus gracilentus. The sequence continues at coordinate 6,051,219 of JAXRKN010000045.1, read as the reverse complement.
CTGCTTCGAGCACTTGTTTTCTCTAGAGAATCTTTTCAGGAAGAAGAAATAAATTATGTTTGGGACAAACAGAAAACGCGCAAAAACAAAATCATTAAGTCGAGAGATTGATAGAAGAGAAAGTCCCAAAACTCTCGACTTCTTCATCACTGCTGTCCTTTTTCTTTCGATAATGGGCTGACTTTTACCAGAACATTTTTTTTATTTCTCTTCAAGTGAGATCTGTATTTACACCTACCATCAATCCACCCACCGCAATCCCTTTTCAAATATTGAGAAGCACTTTAATATTTTCATGGAAATTAATTTTTATTTCGCCTCTGAAAATTTGATAATAATATATTTATCAAAAACTTTTCTACCTTATTAACCATCAAAAGCTCTTCAAAGAATTTTAATTGAAACCCTCAAGACGCAAACAGTTTTAATAGTTATAAGTGAATTATGCGGCAGCACCCACGTATGGGTTTTAGACTAATTAAATTCCGATATTTCTTAAAATTCTTCAGAAGTTTCTAACAAAAATATTTAAACATGCAAACGTAGCACATTTTTCAACCCACAGCCATGTTTTTAATTCCCTTCAGCATCTATTGGGAAAAGCATAGACACACAAATGCTGTTGAGTAAACTTATGACTTGAACTATCTAATGTTCACTACCATAAATGCTTATGCTCGTGGTTTTGCGGAATAAGCTTTCTCAATGTATTCATGTGCCAAATATAAATTTAAGATAGGAATTTTAATAGCGTTTGATAACGGGAAGAAAAAACTTACAAAGAGGAGACAGAGAGTCTGCTGCATAATTTAGAACTTTGTTTAGAAAATATTGTAAAAATATTTATGAGGTTTTTTTAAAAACACAAATATTATTTTTAAAGTCCAAAATCGTCGCTTAAAAATTTAAATTTCCATAAGAGAAGAAGATTTATTAAAGAAACCCTAAAGCTTGTCTGGATATTTGATACTCGGATTATTTCTCGCCCTCTTAAATTCTCACACATAATTTTCAGCATTTCGTTTGAAAAAATTTATTCCAAAAATTCCGCAATTTAAAAATTTCTGCGAGAAAAAAATCTCTATAAAAAATTCCCGAGTGACGGAATCGTTTTTTTATATTTTGTATATACTTTCGCTTGTTTGGACCACATGTGCGCGGTGTTTATAACGAAACGGCGTCCAACATATTGACTGGCAGAATCATCATTAACATGCGTCATTTAGCGAAGGTGCGATCATTATGAAGGCATTGAATTTATTGTTATTGAGTCACCAATTTTTTATTCACGCTTCTTGTTTTCTCACGGTTTTACCCGGCGCGCTTAGAATCTTGTTTTTATCTCTTTTGTTATTTATGACCTTTGTTAAAAAATTTATCCGAGAGAGATCCCAACAGTGAATAAATTCTTCTATTTATTTTCCCCGAAAAATCAATTTCACAGTAAACAGAAAAAGTTTTTTCCGTGTTGATTGATTGTCGTTCTGCAGACCTTGATTAAGATAACGAGACAAAAAACTTTTGTTTAACTTTTTAACGCATAACTCATTTAAATATCAGGTGTTGAAGCCTCTTTTATGCCATCCGCGATCGTGACATAATTTCAACCCCAATTTTTAGAACTTTGTTGTTGATTTATTGCCCAAGAAGAAGCTTTTGATATTATCAAAACGTGTTACCAAAAATGTTTTATGGTTAGAGATCGCTTTAGGCTTTTAAAAAGATGAAAAAACTCTTTTGCGAGTTGTCAAAAATTGTTGTTGACGCTGTGATTAAAATTGAATGTGGAAGTTAGAAAAAGTCGAGTATGAGGCGCGGAAAATCACATCAATGAAAAAAATTTCATCAAAATTTTAAAACTTTTTTAAAAGGGGTTAATTGAATGAAAAACTTTATAAATAGAACGAGGAATTTTTTAAACAATTTTCACCCCTTTCACACAATTAATATTGCTTAAACTTGGAATTCATTCAATTAAATTTTTTTCCACTGCGAAGAAAAATTTAAAAGCCAATAAATTTATCATTAGTTTTAATGGTGTGATTACAATTGTGAATCTTTGAGAATAAATCAGCAAAAGTAATAAATTACGATTTAATAAATTTTCCCATCAAAATTTTTTATGTTCTCTGAAAATACTTTTTTTGTGCTTCGCTCTAGAATTGATTGATTGATTGATTGATTACTAATAGGTAGCACGCTGGAGTTACCAGGAAGACGCGCCCGTTTTAATTTCCTTTTCCAGAGCTCGAAAGCTTAGGATAAGGATAAAAACGTAACCATGCAGAACTCTTAAGATTTCTCTTAAGAATAGAGTATAAATACCCCTTTTTTCCCCCTCAACAGCAGGCGTCCCCGCGGGAATCGCCCACCTCGGGAGCTGCAACGCACGTCTTGAGAAAGACGCACTAGCGATCGAATAACCCCTATTAGAGTGTTGTAATGTTAGTCGTCATGGAACGCCCAGCGGAAAAAACCAAACAGGACGCCGAATCCATGACGTAAAATTTTTCATATGAACAGTCTGTGATACTTAGAGGCCAACTAATAAATATGGGTTAGCCGGTCGTAAAAATAAATAAATAATTAAAAGGTGGTTTCGACGGCATTGTATAAAAGTTACCGCCACTACAACCTTCCTCAGCCCTGACAAGCTGTCAGGAGCTGGCCCACACACATCACAAAACAGACAAACATTTAACATAAAATATTATAAAATGGTCAACCAATTGTATAAAAGTTTGGTAAATATACAACCGCCCCACAATCTAGTCAATTAGCATGGTAGCAAGGCTTAAATTTTGCCGTTGTCAAAAACCATCCTTCCTCAACTGTTCACTAAGATTAACAGTTGGTTTTGTTGGACCAACGAAAATAATAAAACAATTTACTTCAATTGAAAATCAATTTAATTTTAATTTGAAAATAAATTAAAAAGAATAATAAAAAAAAAAAAAAATAATAATAAAAATATTCAAATAATTTAACCTAACATGCTTGTTTTAAAAGAAACGCATGAATATTAAACAAGTGAATTTTAGAGGTTAAGAAAAGATCCAGCAAAGATCCAGTTAAATCCAAACAAACATTTTAAAATTTTTAAAATTTACATCGTTTCAATGTGAAACAATAACAATTAATGATTAACTAACCACTTTTAACAAAATGAGTGAGTAAGGTTTATTTAAACGCATTAAAATAAAATCAATGTTAAAAATTTCCAAGATTTTCTTTCACTCATTCTCTTTATTTACCTGACTTAAATGAGAAACTCGACGACACGAAGATAATTATGATTTAACTACTCGAAACACTATTTTTAATACTTTAAACCACTAAACACTAAAAAAAACTTAATTAATTTTAAATTTATTTTTACAATTCGAGGGAAACTTCTCCCTTTTTTTGCTTCGCTCTAGAATTCCCCAAAAATTTATCTTTTTTTTAAATGTTGTTTCTTTTGGAGGCTTTTAACGACACTTTATGCAGTTTATCGGGTGGGAAAATAATAAAATGTTTTCATGAACGTTATGAAGCCACTTAAAAACACCAAATAGAGCAGGAGCAAACTGAGTAAATAAAAGTTTCTTCTTCCGACTTTTTTCTTCTCCTCACTGTCTACTTTACACGTTTCATCGTGTGTTGAACGTGAGAATGGAACATTTCATTAAGGCTAATTATCATGAACATAAATTGCGACTGTGAAATTTTTCTTTTTTCTTGTTTTTTTTGTAAGGTGAGCGCAAAAATTTTGAAACTTTTTTAAATAGAATAATTTTTCGTTGAGTTCATTAATCATTTTTCGATTTCATGTTTGTTTAAAAAAGAATTGAGTGAGAAAAATCATCACATTTATATTTCAGCTCAACATGTGCTGTGAAAAATTTATCAATTAACACTTTTAATCTCAATATTGAACTAATTTAAAAAAACGTTTCAACTGAAATATTTTTAATAAAAATAAATTGACGTTTTTTCCACATAATTTCACAGCCAAAGGTTACAAAGGCAATTGAAATAATTGCATCGACACTTCCTCACTTATTTTTAATCACAATTAAATGATCAAAGAATTTTCAATTTACTTTGTGTGGTTTAATAATTTATTTACCGTTTTTAATTATTCCTGGATATTTTTTATCGACACTTTTAAACGTGAATATCGAACAGTTGATTTTTGTCTTTTATTTTTAAAAATGTTTTCACGCCTTTTCACTTACAAAATTTTCATAGATATTTCAAGTATTTTTTAAAATTTACCAGACTAAAATTTTTGTCAATGCTCACAGTGCAAAAGCTCGCGAAGAACTGTTCATATCATTCACAATCGAGGACTCACATGAACATTTTCGTTTACGCTCAACGTAGAGCGAATTCGAGTTGAGTTTTCGAGAGAGCGAGTGAGAAAATGTGAGAGTGAAAGATTGTAAGAAAATCATTCAACAAAGTTTCAGTACAGCAACAGGAGGGATTTTTTTTCTTGACTACAATCATGAATGAGTGTAGGAGAAATTATTAAAATTCTTGCATAATTCGGTTGCGTGTTAATTAGAAATTAGTGTAGCACTTAACATGGAGTTGTGGACACAAAAAAATTAAATAAATTTTATTTTCATTTCCCAGAAAACTATCTTCTCGTTAACATTAAAGTTCCACCCTTTAACTCTTACATCACTTTCAGTGTCCACGCGTGGGTGCAATGAGAGCTTTATTTGTGTTAAGGTCACACATTTCTAGATTTACAGCGAATTCTTTTGCATGAAAGGAAAATCAAAGTATTTGTAGAGAAAATTACATCGCATAGATTTTAGTTCCTCGATAATTTAGAACTATTGAGGTAGAAAAAACCAAATTACTGAGAACGCGTGTTAAGTGGTTTTTTTGTAGGAAATCGTTTAGCTAAATTGTAGAACAGAAATAATGGAAGCGCTTTCAAATAGAATTACCATCCCCCACACACTAATGTTATTTTGTGTAAATGAACTACTGAATTTTCATGCGAACAGGCCTAAAGAAAATAATTTCAATGTCGCAAAAGCAATTTAAGGAAGAAGCAAAGATTTAAATTGGTTTTTTGATTGTGTCAATGAAACGATGTTTTAGCATTAAAATAAAAAGTTTTAGGAATTTTTTTTTATATCATTGAAAGTTTTCAATAAATGTATAAAAAAATTCAGCTAAAAGTTTCCGCCATGCTTGGCAGTCGGGCATAACACCCATAAGTTCGTGTTTTATATTCAAATTTCCATTTCAAGCACGTCATTGTTCCTTTTTGGCAGTTAACGAATTTTCGTCTAGATGGACTCGAAAGAAATTCAAGTTAATTACATTTCTGCTCGTGCGTCTTTGTATCATAAATTCCATTAAGTGCTGTGAAAGCAATTCAATTACACCACGAACGATTAAACTCAATCACCCGGAAAAAAAAATCATTTTTATGATGGTGAGAAAATATCACAATGAAAATCGTCAACAGCGCTTGAAATTTTTTATCTTATCAAAAAAATGCGCTGAATGGAGAAAAAGTTACTCAATGAAATAAAAAGAGAGAAAAAAGTGAATCACAGTAAAGAAGTAAAAATTGATTCAATTAATTTTTTCATTGCAATCGGTAAAGTCATGTCTCCGTCCATTGATGGTGATTCAGTTATCAACATTGTAATTATTGGCGATGGCACAGTGGGAAAGACTTGTTTACTGCATTGCTTCTCAAATGAGACTTTTTTAGATGAATATGTGCCGACTATGTGAGTTTAATTAACATTTTTTCAACATCCATTAATCTTTTATTTTTAGCTACGAAAAAGAGGATTTTGAAATAATGCTCAATGGTCGAAATTATTTTCTAAAATTAATTGACACGGCCGGTCAGGAGGATTACGAGAGAGTTCGTAGATTATTTTACAAGGACGCTAAAGCTTTCATTCTCTGCTATTCAATTGATAACAAAGCGTCATTTGAAAACATCGCACATAAGTGGATAAAAGAGTTAAAATCATTAGACAATTGGCCCATTCCTTTAATTCTTGTTGGTATGTTGTGTTTTTGAAGTGGGTTATTAAAGAGTTTTAAAACTAAAGTTCAATTGACGTGAAATAATTACAAAAAAAATTCATTTAAATTGTAAATTTAATTACCTTCAACAATTAACATATTTTAATTGACAAATTCGAAGCCACCAGCTTAAAACTTTAAAAAACCCACACAAAAAAAACTTTCATAAATTTATTTTTAACAGCCAATAAAATTGACCTTCGTGAGGCCAAAATTCGTCCCACAACAATGATAACAACAGAAGAGGGTGAAGCGACAGCTCAACAAATTTTTGCAAATCGCTTCATCGAGTGCTCAGCAAAAAATAATATTCGAGTTAGAGATACCGTGGAGGAGGCTCTGCGTGCGGCAATTCACGGTCCAGTGAAGGATGAAAGTGATCAAAACTTTTTGTGTTGCAAATGTTGTTAGGAGTGAAAATAATTTTATGCAGCGAAATTTTTTATTAAAAAGTGATTTGATAACCAAAAAAAGTAAATTTTATTTTTTGGAAAAAATTCATCAAAATATTTTTTATGTCTCTCACCACGTTCCGCAGATTATCCCTAATAATCATTCTGATTTATTCGTTGTGTCAAGAGATAACAATCACGACCAACAAAAAATATTACTCAACATTGAGATTCTTCTTTGATGTCTCATCATCAAGCTTGTACCAGATTTCAGCCTCAGAGAAGAATATTGGAACACGACGAAATTCTCAAGGGCTGAGAACTTTAAAAATTGACGTACATTTACGTACACGTTTTTATACTTTCAAGTACATTTAAGTACATCTGCGTACATTCACGTACATTAAAAATTGAAGTTCTCAGCCCTTGGAAATTCTCTAATGAGATTATTTTGCTACAGCAGTGAATGTCATTTTGCTTTTTACCGCTTAAATCACAAAACTTCCGAGTATTTTTGTTGAGTGAAATGGATGAGCAGTTGACGTCAAAAAAAGTATATAACGCGGCTTATCAGCTATCTTATCAGCAAAAAAGATTTTATTCCATAAAAGCTTAACAATTGGTCAATTTAAAAAATGAAAAAAATTTGGGCTTTAAATGAATAAAATTTAATGAAATCATCAAAAATATCCCAAAATTATTTCGATGCATAAAATCTAAAATAAAAGGGATTTCCTTCTGTTTTATTATTTCGAAACTGATCTGTAGATTGTCGCATTGAATTTTATCTGACTCACCATGACACAGCTTAATGCAGGTACGAGACAGAGTAGAAAATTAATTGCATGACTGGGAAGTGAACAGAAGCAGAATTGAATAAAAACTAATTTCTCATCTGCTCTCTGAAAACTTCCTTAATTCTCTTTATAAAATTCCGAGTAATTTCAATCATGCACTTAATCATAATTAAAATGATTTGCATTAAATTGAAAATTAATCCGATGCTCAGCAGCAGGTGAAAATTAATTCCTTAGTGCATACCGTTTGTTCGATGAACGCTAAAGTTTCATTGATCTTGGTTTTTTCTCATTCATCACTAAGTAAATTAGAATTATTTTTAATGGGCTTCAAATTTTTTTGCAGAAAAAGTGCATCATAACTTTTCTTGTGATACGATAAAAAAATTTTCCTGGATAATTTTAAATTTTTTAGAAATTAAACTGCATGGAAATCGAACTCTAGCTAACTAATTAGTGCAATTGTATTATAATCTAGTTTTTTAAATGAATGCATCGAGATCCGTTGAAAATAAATTCATATCACGATTCTAAAAAGAAATAATTCAAATGTTTGTCATGAGATGAAAATGTAAATTTTGTAGAGCTTTTCATTAAGATTCTTTTCATGCGTTTCGTCTAATAAATTTTCGAATTTGAATAAAAAATAATTTTTAAAGATAATCTTATTTTTTCTTAAATTATCCTAAACTTTTAAAAAAATTAAAAAGAAGATAAATCGTCGAGTTCAAAAACCTTGCATAAGGGTGTTCAGAGATTCTTTAAATCACAATCGTCAATATTGATTTTTCACTCGTGCTCGAGATAAAATTTCCTCGAAATGATTTCAAGAAAATTGCAACTCAAATGTCTGATCTTTGTCAAAATGTATGTAAGCACAAAAGTTTTATCGAGGGAATAAGAACTAAGCTCTTAGACGTTTGCTCATTAACAATCTTTGTAACGTAACGAAACAGAGACACAAAAAATTATTGCTTTCAGCACTTTTGCAAATGATTACCAATTTATTTGTCCTAGAAATTACAGATTACCTAAACAGTGTCACGAAGTGAATGTTTTGAAGCACGTCCCATCGGCGGCGGTGCTCATGCCAAACGCCATAATAACATTAAAGGAAACGAGAAATAAAGTTCAATACGTCACATTACGAACCTCTCTCGCCCGAAGGTGTAATTGGAAGGGTTGGCTGGCAACTTTATTAGTGGAAATAAATCAACAGCCAACTTAGTTTCATTCAGAGTGCGAACATTCATTGTTTGAGTTTTAAACTTTTTGAAAGCGTGGAAATTCTCTGGAAATTTAAACCGTTAAAAATTTAAATTTTGAATTCCAGGAAAAAATTTATTTACGTTTTTCGTCAAAATTTTTAATTCTAATTTGCTATAAATTTAAAAATTCGCTAACTAAAAATTTTTAATCCATGAATAGAAAATAATAAATGGCCCGAACATGGCTTGAAATGAGTTGCCTCAAGTGACTCTCAGATTAACTTATTGCCGATCTTTATCTTTAAATAATCTCCTCTTTCTTCCTTTCAATGGCTTCTTTTTTGCCGATGATAAGTTCGCTGTTGTATATGCTTACAATTTTCGAACGAGAGCTGTAATTAATCAACTTCAGAAAATAAATTGACTTTCTTGCTCCTTTTTCTCACGATGTCGGAGAAAAAGGGTTTTCATTTTATGCGAAATTTCCTACGTGCAATTTTCATCGCCGGCGTTTATTTGCAGCGATGTTTATACGAGTTTTAGGTAAACATGTCACGGATATTTAACATTGTGTACACGCACGAGCACTTCCAAGTTATGCCAATGCTCCAAGAAGAATACGAGGATCATAAAGGTGCTTTATGCGAACATCTAATTTAATTTGTATGAAGTTTAGTATGTGCTTGCTTTCGAGTGTATGTTAATTCTTTTTTATTTCTTCATTGCCATCGATTCATTAGAAATGCTTTCAACAAAAATATTTTTATCGAGTAATACGAGAAATATTACTAGGTCAGTTGACCGGAATTTCGTGAAGAATTTGAGAGAAAAACTTTTAAAAAAATTTGATGACCTTAAAGTACAAAAATAAGATGTTTCATAGAAAAAATTGACGTAGAAAAATTTTTATGGTTTCGCTCAACAATGAACATTAAAAAGTTTCAAGTGGGGCGGCTCCAACGGTATCAAACTGATCTCTTTAGTATTTAAACCTTTTTTGTATTCTTAAAAACTTTATTTTATATTTTTGCGAACGCTTAAAAAACTTTATTCAACCTTTTTGTTCTTTAAACGCTTTCAAGTTACCCCTCGAGATATTTTTCTTCTAAATATCTAATGCAACATTTGTCTTTGAATTCTTCTTCAAATTTAATTTATCTCAAGTGACCACTTTTGAAGTAAAATTTAATTTTTCTTTTGACTTTGTTAAATTGCGTTGAAAAAATCTTGTAAATTTCTTTATCTTGCTGATGAAGGGCAGCAAAAAGTTACCTTTTAGTTTAGGTGCTTTATCATCATCTCAAAGATTATCATTTTCGTGCTTAAGCTTTTTCTTCCGGCATTAAAATATATTTTTGTTATTAGCCTGGCGAAGAAAGAAGAGCCAACTTGAACAATTTATTGTCATTTTTGATTTAAGGGTCTTTTAAAGTTGTATTAATTAAATAATTTAATTTTAGCCTTTTTCATTTTTAAAAATTTAGTTGTCAACTTTCAAAAAAAGCTCTTGACTTTGACTCCTGTTTTTATGATTTTAAATTTCAGTATGGTTTTGATGAAAATCGGACAAAGTTCGTGTTGATGCAGAAGAACAGTCATGAAAAACTTTCCACAATTCCCAAATGCCATGTCCGAGAAGTACGCAAGAGATTTTTGGATATTATTTCGATTTTTCTACATTAAATTTAATTTTTTCGACCCCTTTCAATTTTAAAGAAACCTTTTAAAATTTTAAAAAAGTCTCGCGTACTTCTCGGACATGAAATGATAAAAAAAGATTTTCATTTTCATTTTGAGCTAATTCTTAACTTCTCCTTAGAGATGCTTTGGTTCGTAAATTCTCAAAATGTTTACGACTTTTTGTCGCTCTTAACCTCAAATTCTTATTTCTTTACATATAAATTTGGATAAATTTGACTCTAATTACACATCAATGCTAAAAGCTTTTCTTTCATGCTCATCAGAAATTCGTCTTTCAACTCAATCATTCGAGGAGGTCGTGCGAATACCTTTTTTCGTCTCTTTTCTTTTTTCGCAACCCAAAAGCTCATTCCTTTAATTTAACCTTTTGTCCGTGAAAAAATCATTTGTTTGTCTTTCTCACCTCAATCTATTCTGAAACTTAACCTTTTTCTTCTCATTTTTCTTCCTTTCACGCTGCTCATTTATGTTTTATGATCACACAAAGATGCAATGTTACACACTCGAGGCATATTAAAATTGGGGTTAAAATTAGATTTTTCGACTAAAACATGCTGTCCTTGAACTTCTTGGAATAAACAAGTGTAGCTCATGGCAATCTCAAATGCAATCAAATAATAAAACATTTTCAACGCTATAGAGTTGTGCTCCTGATTTTCACATTGTTCATTTGTGCTAGAAATTTAGTGAGAAAAATGGAGAGTGAGGTTTGGGTACAAAATAAACAAAAAAAGATTCACCAGAGGCGAATGTCGATGGCATGTGCAAAAAAAATAAATTAAATATTTGCTTATTTATCTTTACAGACCTGCTGCTTTTGAGAGAGCGTAATGATTATACGCTTTTGATTAATTTAATGAATCAAATATCATGAGATTAAGGCAAATGCCAACAAATTAAGTATTCTAAAGCTCCCTGCTGAGAACTCAAAAATTGAGCACTTGATTTCTTTACCATCTTCAAGTAATTTTTTTTCAGCACGTCATATCGGTTCGCAAATAATTGTCAAGGATTTCTTTTCCTTCCGCTCAAACCAATGGAATAATTTAAACATATTTTGTGTAGGTTTTTAACGAATTTATTGCGTGTGTCTCGTTAATTTTTTCTTTCCTTTTCGCCTCGTGGATACAAAAATTGAGGAATTGACATAAATTTCGCTCGCTATCACGCATAAGTTTAACGATGCTAAGAATTAGATCTGAATCCTTTTAAATTATCCAATTAATACATTTAACTCATAAGCTGTAAAATGTTTGCTCTGTAAAAGCTTCAATTCATATTTTATTTGTATTTTATGGTTGCTGTGTGTGAGCAGCTCTTGGTAACGAATATTTACTTTTCTTAGAAGAAATAAATTCATGCTTAAATTTTTAATTTTTGGCTTTAAACGTGATTTGTGAATTATTTTACAAAAAAATTTAACGACACAATGTTGATTAAAAGCTAAGTTAAATAAAAATAATTTAATTTTTTATTAAACGCCGGCCTATCTCACATTTCTCATTTCACCTCATATCTTTATAATTTCACCACTCATAGGGATTTCGCTGATTTTCTGAATGTTTTCATAACAAAAAAAAATTGCAAAAAATAAAAATTTTATTTATTCTTAAAAAATCTATTAAAGTAGCATGAGAAATAGACTTAATCAAGTTACTGGAAATGGATTTCATCGTGATAACCAGACAAGATCTCGTCAACATAATGCAAACGCCTTAAATCGTCAAAAAGAACAGTTTCGTGTTAAAAATAAAAATTTTCATTTCTTTACGTACTTTTTGTTTATTGTGATAAGATTAGTGCTAGTCTTTCTTCCTCAATACGGTTACATACATCCTGATGAATTTTTTCAAACGACTGAGGTCATTGCAGGTAAAAATGTCTAATATATAAAAAAGATCCAGTTAACTTTTGAAATGAAGTTACTGGATGATGAAAAATTTCCTCTCACGTGCCGACTTTATCATAAACGACTATATATATCTGTGTATCGATTTATCAAAATTATTCGTTCAAGTGGTAAAAAGGATATTTGTGTCCTTTACAGTCCAACAATTCTCACAAAATACAGATTAAAAGCTCTTTGGAGACAAAACACAAAACTTTCAAACCCATCTAATCCTTTAAATCTTTCTATTAATTTTAATAGGTGATGTTTTTGAGCTCGAAGCCACCAGAACGTGGGAATTTAATGCGACAATGCCGCTTCGAAGTTATGCCATTCCATTCGTGTACATTAAAATGCCAATGATAGTCCTTAAGTTCTTTTTAATGTGCATTAAAAGTGCAACTGGAATCGATTTGCTCACCTCTTACCTGCTCCTTGTGTTTCCCCGAGTCATCATGTGCTTAATTTCCTTCGTGAATGATTACAGCATCTACAGGATTTGTCGAGCTTACAATTTAAAGCAAGACATCAGATTATTGGCTTTTGCAAGCTCAGCTGTTACTCTCACGTTTGGCATCCGAAGCTTTTCCAACACCATAGAAATGGCTTTATGCTCAGTATTGCTTTTTCTCGTGAGTGATTGTATGATTTTTTCAAATACGGTGATTTATCAGAAAGAATTTCTCGAGGAGCGCTACGACAAAGCAGATAGCATCGCTGAACGTGTAAAATACTTTAAAATGAGATCATCGCTTCCGCAACATTCCTACAGTAAATGTGCACTACTTTCGACAATTTGTGTGATTGGAATATTTAATAGGCCCACATTTATTTGCTTTGGATTGCCGCTAATATTCTTCTGGATGTTAAGGGGCTTGAATACATCCTCAAAATCAGTTACATTCACTGATTTCAATTTTCGCATGCTGTTTTTCATTCTCAGCGGGTTGCCGGCTTTCTGCGTTATAGTCATAGTGGATTCGCTCTATTATGGATATCTATCATTGGCACAGATCTACATAATGGACATCTCCATTTATAGTTTTCTTGTCACACCTGTCAATTTCATTCGCTACAATATCAATCCGGTAAACACCGCGGCGCATGGCGAGCATCCGAGATTCCTTCATCTAGTCGTCAACATACCGCTTTTGTTTAATATTCTCGGAATAATTTCGGTTGTTTCATTTGCTAATATGGCTTATAAGTTTTGCAAAAAGGAATTCCAGGACTTACCGCAGACGCAGTCTTTCGTCTTCGTCATGAATAGCGCAATATTTGGTGAGAGCAATTTTTGTTCTTAAAGAGAAGCTGTGTCTTAAAGTAATTTTCTTTAATACAGGTCCCGTCGCTCTTCTCTCGTTCTTCAATCACCAAGAGCCGAGATTCATAATTCCAATCCTAATACCCATTGTTCTGCTTCACTCACCTAAACTCATAACCGGTGTCAATGTGACAAATTACATGAGAGAGTCGAAAGTGAATGCGATAAGATTTCTATCGCAGTACGTGAGCATCGCCATAAGTGGAAAATCAATTCTCAAGGTGTGGTACATGATGAATATTTTGCTGACGACATTTTTCGGATTTTTCCATCAAGCGGGTGTCGTTCAATTGGCAGAGCATATGTCAAAGTACCATGCACAGGTGCCGATGACAACACAAATTCATCTTGTCACAAGCCATGTCTATAGCATGCCTGAGTCACTTCTAGTCATTCCAAACTCTAATATTCTCTACACCAATCACGAGACTGGTATGAAATTTAAGAGCCCCCGAAGATTTTTCGTGTATGAGTATGGCGGATTAGAGCTTAAGAAGATGTTCAAAAAAATGAAAATAATCCTTGACGCCGCCGAGATGAAAGCCCGAACGAAGGGAGTGAGTTATGAGCTTTTCATTAGCGTCCCGTCGAGCATCGTATTTGAGCTCAATCAATTATTCTACGAACAACAACTACTTATCGCATATAAGGAAGAGACCATCTTTTATCCCCATCTGTCGACAGAAGCGTTTCCATCCATTTCCACCACATCACATCCCTGCGAAATTAATACAAATGTCGATGAGCACGATGAGACTTGCAAGATTGACGGCGATTTAAGTGAGATCGACAGCTTAAGTGTCGAGAATGTTCTCCGGAGGTTATCGTCAATTGCACACCAATTCGGTCTAGTACTGTATCGTGTTGAAATAAGGAGAAAAAAGAAAGCTTAAAAGTGAAATTTTTATCTTCTGTTTGAAAGGCGAGACAGTGATTTTCTGAAATTACTTTACCTAGTAAAAATTTGTCTCGTCTTGAAAACGCCGTCAAATTTCGTCCTTGCAAAGCTTTTACAGCACAAAAAAGTTTTTAATTAAAACAACCCTTAATTAGGGGTTTTCAAGTTTAAATGTTTTAAAAAACAGCGAATAATCGCGAAAACGTGTTAAAAGTCCTTCATCGTGACAATTAAATGCAAAAAGGTTTTTTTAAATTATTCGCTTGAATTAATAATTTTTTCTAACCCTTTTGAATTGTTTCCATCTCAAAGCTTACTATGCACATTTGAAGCTTACCAAAGATTTTAATAAAAAAAACTGAATTTGAAAAATTTATTGACTTTGATGGGAAGTTTTAGTGGTAGAAGAAACACAAATTTGATTTTGTAATTTTCTTTTGATGAATTTTCACGTTTTTTTTCTCATCTTTTACTAACAAGTCATCATCTAATGGTTTTCTACTAATGCAATTTTCCTTTTAAGGGATGATTTAAATATATTGTTAAACGAAAATCTACCACTCAAATAAGACCATCTCTCTATCCTAGAACTTAACTCTTTTTAAATGAATATTCATTTTGCTTAAAAATTGAATTGTTTCTGCTGAAGTTGAAGATATTTTTTTATGGTAAAAAAAGATGTCAAAAAGCACGTCAAATAAATTTCGAGTTAATAACTTTTTTAACTAGCACGCATGAAATGCTTCAAAGAAGTTCATCAGCTGAAATCAAATTTAATTTTTTAGGAAACAATTTTGAGTACGTGAACGTGGAAATTTCTTCAGGCTTCTTCCTCCACCATCGAGCGTGTCGTGTAGCATTTTAAGCGTGTCGAGTAAAATTTCACTTTCAATTCTAATAAGGAAGGAAAGACATTTTCTAGAGAAATCCAATTTAATTCTGTTTAGAAAGCGTTCGAATGTATCTTTTACATATATTCAAGTCGTGGGTGGATTTTTACATAAATTCAAGTTAATCAAAATAATTCTAGCTAAAATTTACGTTCTGCAAGTCTCATGGTTGTTTTTATTTTTTATGCAAAAAACTTCATTTCAATTTTTTGCTTCGAAGGAAAAGAACTCGTGCGATGTTGTTAATAAAAATAATGGGAAATTTTTCGTTACGTGGAAAAGTCTCAGCACAATATGTCTACACTCCACAGTCGTTCCCTCATAAAAGCTTCTCGTGCGTACATTCACTCAGTTTTTTACCACGCTTCTTTTGTCACCGTTAAAGTATTTTCATACGTACACTCTTGAGTAATAAATTTCCTCAGCATCGTTGACGGAACAAAAAAGTGGAAAACTTTCTTTAACATTAAATTTAAAGCGCAATAGGATGGAAGCCATTCATATGTCTCAAGAGCTTAAAACATAATATATTGAAAAACATTACAACAACAGGACTTTTCTAAATGTATAAAATCGAGCGAAATTTGTCGAATTTTCAAAAGTAAACATTTTCATCCGACAAGAGAGTCAAAGAAAATTTTCCTTTGTGTATTTTTTTTTTGATGGCACTTAAAAGCTTTTTTTGCCCAGATTTGAAATAAATTTAAAATTTTATCGTCGCTATGCGTTCGTGTGCATGACAATTTTTAAAGCGTATCTAAAAAATTTAAAATTAATTTTCTTTGATCATTAAAATGAAAGGAAATTATAATTTTGCACCATGTGAAAATCATGACAACAAAAAACTTGAGTAACATTTGGGCCATAATATTAAATGTCCTAAAAGACATTTTCATTTAATTATAGCTTTTTTCTTATTGCTCTTCCAAGAATTTTTGGTGACTTTTGCTGTCAACACAGAGCAGTCGACGGATATTACAAAAGTTTTCACATTCTCACTTTTTATTATCTTTTCTGCTACAAAATAAAAAGAGAATAAGGAGAAAATTTCATGAGTGATTGAAATTTATATAAAGAATTTGCTGTATGACTTAAATTTTTTCGTGGAATTTTATGATTGCATTTATTCTTCTTTTTTTCTCGATGTTGCCGTTCACTCTGGATTTTTATTAAAATCTCGTGTCAAGCTCTTTTGAAAATTAAGATTTATTTTTTTAAGCTGTCTCTTTAGATTAATTTGATCTTGATTTATCGAAACTTTTCTATGTTTGTGAATTCACAATTTTTATATTCAAAAATTAATAAACTCATTTTTGAGGTGTTAAATTATTTTTTATCATGAAATTTTTGAAAATGTTTAAAATGCAGAATTTTTATCATTACAAGGGAATAATTTTGTAATTCATGTAAGCTCGTTTCTAATTAAGTTTATTTTGAAAATCACTAGAAAATAAAGCTGCTTAATTCTCTCATGAGCATGACATCATTTCTAATTATTTTATTTTTCAAAGTGAAATATTTAAATAGAATTTTAATCTCGCACAAGTTTTAGTGATGTCGTTTGCTTAAGTCTCGAGACAATTAAATATCTTGTAGATAGAGACACATGTTGAAATAAATTTTTGTACGATTTATTTCGTGTGTCTTGTGTCTTTTCATTGGGAATTCCTATCTTTACTATGATAGACTTATGTCAAGATAAGAGAAACCATTACATAAAATATTTTTATGCTTCAACGTAGAGCCTAGAAAGTGAATTATTGAAACATAAATTTAGGTTAAATCCTTGAAACTTCAACATGAAATCATTTTATTATCAGCTTCTGTGTTTCAGCTTTGATAAAAAGGAATTATTCAAAATCATCATTTTATTAAAATGTAAATAAAATTTTATTAAATATTTTCAAAATTTAAATATTTTTTTCGCTTTTCAATAAATTTTATGCAAATTGAATTTTTTCGATTGAGAAATGCTTCAGTTTTGACACTTGTTGAATTCTTCAGCATGAATTAAATTTTTAAAGCATGCATAATATAAAATTTCCTGTTTCAATATTGGACTCAGTCTATTTGTCCGACAATGGTGGGAAAAAAATCTAGAAACTCTCACGGCCAGTAGTAACGAAATAAATG
Organism: Tanytarsus gracilentus; assembly: GCA_038502055.1. NCBI lineage: Eukaryota > Metazoa > Arthropoda > Insecta > Diptera > Chironomidae > Tanytarsus > Tanytarsus gracilentus. The sequence goes on along the minus strand of JAXRKN010000045.1, from coordinate 6,033,934 downwards.
AAATTTGATACCTTTTTATTATGTCAATTTAAATTCTAAATTGAATAAAAAGCAATGGACCCAAAAAATGATCACTTAGCAACAACCTCGACAAACAAATTTTAAATAAAATCACAGATAAATTGAACCCAAAAATGATGACTCGCAATTTTTTTTATTTTCTAAGAACAAAGGTTCAAAATATGTTTGCTCTATTTAAATTCTCCGAAGTGCTTCAGTGTCGATCAATCACACCAAACTAATTATTCTCATAAAACTTAACTTGAAACTTATTTTCTACTAATCACCTTGAAGGAATTCTTCAACAATGCGGTAAAAGTAAATTAATTGCATATTAAATTGAGACACAAAAAGTTTCTATGTAGCCGTTACTATCAGGGGACGGGAAACTCTTAAAATTCAAATTAAATGTTGTCCTGAATGTTGAAATATCCAAAAAATATCATGTAATTTTAGGTTAAAATAAATTGCTAGTTTCTCCTTCCTGATTACTATCGTGTCTCACTTTAAGATGTTAATTTACCAGATGCTATTAATTAAGAAACTAATTACTCAACACGCTCCACATAATTCATTCCTCAAACAAAGGAGTTCGCTCATTTTCGAACCTTCTTCACATTCATTCACACGTCTTTCTTTTTTTTCGCCACCCTATAAATTTAGCACGAGTGTGAGAGAGGCTAAAAAGATATTCTTGAGGGTTGGTAAACTTGCCACTAGCCAATTTACATCAAATTATATGCTCCGAATACTTTTTGGGTTGTTTTCTTTTTAATTTAATTAGGAAATGCTTCTTAAAGAAAAAAAGTTTCAAAATTAGGAATTAAAAAAATTATTTTTCTCGACATTAAGTTTTTAAGGGAATTTTTTAAATGGGTGTTAAGTCAAAAAGAAAAAAATCTTTCATATCCTGTTTATTTCACAATTTCTCTTTGACAATCTAAATGAAAAATTTCTGTCCAAGCTCGTTTTTTCCTTTTACCTCCCACAACCGTTTGAAGTTGAAGGAAAGCATTCATTTATCATTATTTCCAAGAAAAAATTACGTCACGATGAAAATAACAGCCGGCCGTTAAGAGAGATGTGAGGCAATCATGAAGATTTGAAGAGAATGAAAAAATATTCGATGGCATTTTTTCACTCAATTTAATTTTTAAGATTCACCGTGGAGATAAAAAAGTAATTTTTATCAGATGAAAATATGATATTTTATTTTTAGATAAAAAATGAAATTGTTGTTGTTTGTAAACAAGGAAATAAATAATTTTCAATGATATATTTGTAATTCCAAACAATAAACAGTTTAATTTACATGCATGAAAATTTGCTTAATGATGTTTTCATGTCATTTTCTAGATCAAAACAAAAGAATTCTTTTAAAAGGCTTTTGCGGAAGTTTATTTAACATAGTCAATGTTTCTCAAAAGGAAATTCGATTAGCATAAATTTTCCATTTCTTTCTTATTCTCTTCATCAACATTCAACAGCATCATCCGATTAGATTCTCTATTGTAAATCGAATTTTTTTTAGAACGCTTCGAGCACATGCTCAATTTGTTGCTTTTTTGATTTTTTTTTCGTCTAGAGAATATGTCAAAATATAATTCTGGGAATGCATTGATTAAGAAAGTGAATTTAGAGAAGAAATGTACATGAAAATGGATTTATCTACAAAACGAGCAAATGACATAAAAAATTTCATCACACTTATTTTATTTACTTCCTTTTTTTAGAAAACTCCTTGAAAAACTTCCATATTTTATCTCGTAAATAAGTTCACGTCTCGCTATCGAAGGCTGACTATCAAAAAATTTGATTTTACAGTTCTGGATATTAAAAAATTGTAAATTTGTCCTGGATTCGTAAAACTTCTCCTCGAACCTGAAAAACTCTCCTGGTCACCCTTTTTCTGCAAACTCGCGGTGAATAAGTTTCAAATAGAAAAAAATATTTTTTTAGCTCATTTTAGCTGCGGATTGAAATTGAAGAATGATTTTGGATTCAAATTTACCTCTCAATATTCTCAGAAATTTCAGTTGATCAACTCAATCTCTATCAATTTCTGCCTTTCTTCCATGCGGATTTTTCGATCGACTTAAATCTCTGCTTTTTCCTCACGCGCAACTTGCAAATTTTCACTCTGTATTCATCTCAACATTTTTCAGGAAAAAACATTGCTGCTAGAAAAGTTTTCTTTGTGTTTTGGATTAATTTAGATGAGTTGTCTTTCAATTTTAAATTTCTTACACATTTTGGTGTGTGGATGGAAGAAATTTAATTTTCTTTTATAAACTTAATAAAAGGTAAAGTTGACTCTCGCGAATTATCAAATTCTCTTAGATAATTGCTTCGAGCGTGATCCAAAATGTTTTAGAATTTTGAATGTGTAATAAAGGAGAAAACAAAGAAAGAGTTTTAATTGCCAAGTTAAAAGTTCTAAAAGAAAACGATTAGAACAATGATGACAAAGTTTAAATTGAAAATTTTTCGAGAAAGCTCATTTTAAGATTTCTTAATTTATTCGCTCAATTATATCGTTAAAAAAGACTTGCTTAAGTTTCATTGGTGGATGTCACGAGGGAAAGCTCAAAGCTCTGAAGGTCTTGCGAAAAAAATTAGACCAAATTGAAGGTTTCGATATAACTTTTAAAAAAGGCGATAATAATCGAATCTCAACTTGAAAACATTTTTAAAATTATTTACATTTTAAAAAGCTATAAAAAGCTTTTTTGTGCTTTGAAAGTTTCTATTTCAAAAGGATATCAAGAGTCGAGATTCACCTCTCAGAAATCAAATGTCACTCACCTTGAAACTTTTTCCTTAATTATTTTCTGAGATCTCTTCTCATCACAGCTTGACTTTCTAATCCAAAAAGTTTGCAGGTAAAAAGTTTTTTTTAAACCTCACTCAGAGAAAAATTGTGAAAACGAGCATTAAATTTTTGTGGTTGACCACAGAGAATTAATTGTGTTCTCTTTTTGTTGATGAACTTTGAACATTTTCTTATTTCTGTATCAGTTTTCTCATGTGGGACTTAAAGTAAGTGAAAATTTGACGTTTTCATGGTCAATCTCTCATGAAGAAGGTTGAATTTAATTAATTAATCAGTCATTTTTGCTTCTTCATTGTATCACATGATAAGGGTTAATGTTATCCGTCAGATAGTGTCAGAAAATAAGATTACATTTAGGTTGAGATAATAATAATTTTGAAGACTAAAGTGATACAGACAAATCTGTTTGTAAGAATTTAACATATCAAACCTTTTTAGAGTATTTTTTTCTCTCACTCTCGAATATCAAGAGGATATTCACCCTGCTATCAGCTCTCTTTCCAGGAAGGTACTTTCTAAACGTAAAATCCTCAATTTTACCAAGCACAACTTTATAAGCGCATTACATTTATTTTGAAGAGGAAAAAATTAAATTTTATTTTTCTCCAGTTCATTCGTGTTCAACAGATCGCTTTTCTATTACATTAAAGGTCTTTAACATGTTGAATTATTGTTGATGTCAAAGTCAATAGAAATGCAATCTCTACACGTGATTTTATTTTCACATGCGGGACAGACAGTAAAGATGAAGACATGCATGAAGAGGTCATTGGCAAATAATTTCCATCATTTAATTCTGGTAAAAAATTTCCACTTTATTATTTTCTCCTCATTTCTATTTAATTCTCTTTGAGCACCATAATTATATGCAAAATTCCAGTATAATGTCATTAATTTCCTAGACAAGATCGTTAAGTAACGCCACAAACATAACGACCAATGATGATGATGATGGTCAAGAAAAAGACAATTCGGAATGAGAAAAAAAATTTATTCTTGCCATTAGCAACCGCCAAAGTGCGAGTTCGTAGGTTAAAAAACTGGTAAAAAACTTTTGCAATTAATTAAGAACTTAAGAGTTTAATTTTTTTTTTCTGAACGAATTAAACTCGATGAAAATCTTTTCGGTGAATTTTTTTTATCATTAGAAAGAGTTTCAAAGAAAAAATTATTTTAGGAGAAGTTTAATTGATTCTTTTCTACAGAAGATTCCAGGAAGCGTTTTAGAATTTTTAGGAAAAAACTTTTGAGCGGATTAAACGTGATTGAATTTTTTTAGATACTTTTATTCGATCCCTAATTAATTGAATCAATTTACGAAAAGTTTTTGTGTCACCTCGTAAAAAAATTTTCTTTTTCAAAAATAAAGTCATGGGATGCTTTTGATTGATGAGTTACAGTTTGGCTTTCCTCTAAATAAACTTCTCTGTGGGCGAAACGATTGACATCATTAACCTTAAAAGAGAAAAATATCTTGAACCTGATCTTGAAAAATCTGTCGGCAGAAAAAATATTGCTAAAGTTTCAAGATTTTTTTAAAAAAGTTTTATTGTAGGTATATTAAAATGGTAAAAATCATTTTTTAAATTAAGGCATCGAAACTAGAGTTTCTCACGGGTAACCCGGGTACGGGTATACCCGGGTATGCCCGTCAATTTTACTACCCGGGTATACCCGGAAAATTGCTCTACCCTTACCCGGGTAAAAATTAAAAAATTCGAAGAAAATTTTCTTAATTTTTTGTTGAAAAAATCTTCCTCCATAACTGCTTTTTATAAGTTTTGTGTAAACCAATACCTGAAAATGTTTTGTTTACAATGAATTTTATCACTTATCAAAACTACATGACTTAAGAAGGTAGTTTACCTTTATAAATTTAGATTCGTTTGTGAAATTTTTTAATTCAAAAAAGTATTTTGAAACATCAAGTGCAAGTGCAACAAAAAAATAGCCATGAGATGACATGAGAAGACTCAAACAAAGATCTCCAATTTTGGACCGATTGTTTAAAGCTTTACTAACGATTCAGGCAACATCAGTTTCTTCATAGAGGGCATTTTTAGAGGCTGGAGATATTGTAACAAAGGCTAGAACTCGAATGTCAGACCTTCACTGTGTAATGTTCCTTAAGAACTATTTCCATTAAACTTTTTATATTTCTTTTAATCTTTTCATTTTCTGTTTAAAAAACTTATTTCTGTTACTAAAAATGCTCTATGTAAAGATTAGCCGAAAATTTGAGTAAAAATAGGTATATTTTTTTACCCGGGTAGGACAAAATCTCATTACCCGGGCATTTGAGAAACTCTATTCGAAACTCTTTCAAGTTGCCTTTTGCATTCAACATTTCCACAGAGAAAATCGTACGTAGCAAAAATAATTTTATCCTACGTCAGACGTTTCGTGAATTCGCTCTACGGAAAAATTTTTTCTTTCAAGAAAATGCATTGAAGAAAAATCACAAAAAGAGAATTAATTTTTTTTAGTTAAAACTCTGCAAAATTTCTCATGTGTGGTTTAAAATTTAAACTCTCAATTTTAACTCGCTATAATCTCTTGTTTTTTCATTTCGTCACGACTTCTTAATCAGCTTTTGACAATGAACTTATTTCAAAATAAACTCCTCAATATTATTGATGAGCTTAATATTTATTTTTAAATTTTGTGGTTTAATCTAACTTGAAGCTTAAACAGACATTTTCCCAAAAGATTAAAGGAATTTAATTTCGGCTTTTTGTGTTTTCTTTTTCCACCAAATTACGACGCGTATTTACAAAAATGTTTGAAAACCCACCAGTGGGTGTTGCCGCGTAACAGATCAGTGTTTGAAAATCAAGTGCATAAAAAAATCAGTTTTAGTCAATCCGGACAGGTTTGTTAATTTGAACAATTATAGCTTTAATAATAAAATTAGTAGACAAAATCCAGGGGCCGAGATCTCGATGGTACAGACGGACGGAAGGAAAGATGAGCATATAAGCGTTACCACACTTTGTGTGGGTTACGCTAAAAAAGAGGAATAATAAATTTACTAAAAATAGAACTTAATTTCAGCATTGACATAGAATTTCCAAATTATATTTCTGAAAATGTCAATTTGGTATAAAATTTCAGTTCAATGTGAAGGTCTTTCGAGTGATAAGAAAACCGCCATTAAGAGCTAAATTTGTTCTTTTTATAAATCAAATATTCATGCAAGAAGGCCCTCGAGGGTAAAAGATTAGCTAAGTACATTCTTCGGGCAACCTAAACATTATCAAATTGAACCCTATGAATAAATTAGTGAAGTTATCTAAAGCATGAACATCAACCCCAACCATCAAGTGCACTAACTTCAAATTCATAACGTATTAAAAAAAATTTAATTATAATGTAATAAAACTTCTTCATTTCAAATGAGAAAATTTATTTATGAAGTGTGCATGAAAACTTTACTGAATGTATTTGAAATGCAAGTGTGAATTTCCATCACATCGCGTCTAGACATAAATAGTAAAAAGATTTTCTTTATCATTTTCTTCCGAACGAAATAATTAATTTAAATTGTTCAATTTAATGCTCACATCGCAGTCATCAACAAAGAATTATTTGAAGAAGAATAAAATATTCAGAAAAAATCTAAATTTTTCAATATTCCAAAAAAAATCCCTCGAGCATCTAAAAAAATTTACAGCATTTATTAAATACCATTTCAGTTATGCATTTTGTTACTGGGTTTGTAACAAATAAATTTGTTAAGTAATTGTCACACACTTTGACTCCTTTTCAAGCTATCCTAATGCCTTCATAAATTTATTTATCTATGTTAAATTTTTTGGAAATTTTTCACATCCTTTTTCTAAGAAAAAGATTTCGAAGCGTTAACGCAAAAACATTTATCGAAGGGATTTATTTTTCTTTGATTGAAAAATTTATCGATGTGCTGTAAATAAAATAAATCGGCATTTAAAATAATTGAAATCCTTTCGTGAAGAAAAATCTGAAGAATTTTAACCTGGTGATTTATTTCTAAAGCCTATCATTTAATATTTTAATAGAATTCCCTAATTCATCGGTGATTGCGATAATAGCAATCACCGGTGCCTTTAGATAATATACGGAGGAAATGAATTTTCAAGACAATGCTTTCGAAAAATTTTCTTTAATCAAAATCAAAAATTTTGAAGTTTAATTTTTGACCATTAAAATTTTCCCGCCGGTGATGTAACTTAAACCATTTTAACAATTGTTAAAACTTGATATAAACTTTTTACTAATAAATCTATGGCACGATATCTCTAAACATTTTAGAACTTGAAAAATATTTAGAGAAATTTTTTTGAGGCATTGAGTGACGTTGAAAAAAATAAATTTTTTGAACCAAGATTTTTTCGAATAATTTTTACTAAATTTAAAATTTTAATCAATTTTATACTTTTCCATCTCGTTTATAAAAATTCAAACTTCAATCTTCAATAACTCATGAATTTTTAAGAAGCTTTTGAGCGAAAATTCTAAATCACTTTCGGTGAGTTTTTTCTTCTTCTTAATTAGTTTTTCTCGTTATACTTCCTTTCGTCTTTACCACGCAAAAGGAAAGTACTTAATGGATTTTACTTTTCCTTTTTTCTGATAAAATCTAAAGATGAGAATCTCATTAAAAATCGCAGACATTTACAGATTTCTCATTGACCCTTCAAAAGCTTATGATAGAGGAAAAGGCAAAGAGTGGTTTTTAAATTTAAATCTAATCGAGGAAGGTGAAGGATCAAGGTGTGAGACTCAATTTACGAAGAATTTTTTTAATTGATGTCGAAGAACTCTTGAAGTTGGATTAAACAAATTCAGTTAATTATTTAAGACTTGCACGTCTATCAGTTATATAAAGGTCAAAGACTGTTTGGATCTTCTTCATCTCTGATTTACTTTTTTTAAAAAATTAATATTTCCAGAAATTTTTTCAGTTAATAAACTTTTCTGCATAATTTTTGATCTGTTGTGCAAACACTCTGAATATCTTATTTAAATCAACTAAGCTCAAAAAATTATGCTTCGAATATTAAAAACTTAATTAAGAATACGAAAAGAAAAATTCCTGATAAGAGAATTAAAAGGATCAAAGTTCACTCATATCATATGCATATGCGTTCATGGATCTTTAATATGATTTCAATAAAAACTGCAAAATTAAAAACACGTCAACAAAGTTTTTACGAGTTTTCAAAAAAAATTGTGATAAAAAACATTTGCAGTTGACGTTTTGCTTCAATACCGCATAAATGATGAATGAATAAAAAAATATCTGCACGCCTTTATGAGAAAAAAAATGTTCAAGTATTCTTTAATGTACGAAGAATACTTTTCAAAATATCTAGACGAGGGTTAAATTTAACTTTTATATTTTGTGTATTTTTATTCACTGAAATTAAAATACTTAACAATATTATTTACGTCAACTGTCATTGAACTTGAGACAGAGCACAGAAGTGTGAAAAAAGTTTAATAAAATTGCACTTCAAAGTTTTTTAAAAAGCTCATAAATATTAATCGTGTCCCGACAACATTTTTTGTTATCACGCATACTTTTCTCGGAATAAAAAAAACTTTGAAAATAATTAATCAAAAAATTTATAATTTAGATGCTAATTAGTTAATTTTAATTATGATAATTTAAAAAAAATTAACGTTGAAAGTTTTCAAATAAAAATTTAAATTTTATTGCATAAAAAATAGTAAGCATAAAAGTTTTTAATATTTCTGCTAAAAGTTCATAAATTATTCTCAATAAAAAACACGAAAGTGCATTGACAACCGTCAGAACTTCTTTATGCCTTCCAAGATTTCCTGCTCCAATAAATTTTTCAAATAATTGAGAAAAGCTGCTCGACTCATTGAACAAAGAACAAAAGCTTGAAAAGTTCATTCCATCTTGAGTCAAGGGTGTTGTTCAATTGTGGAATCACAATTGTTTGACTTTTATCGATATCAAAAAAATATCCAGAGCTTAATGGTCGTGAAAATGCTGTCGTTCACAGCTGCTTTGAAGTGAACTTCAATTTTTATTGCTGTCCTTAATATTTTTTATCCACTAATGGACACAGAAAAAAATTTCCGTTAAAATTCAAAAAATTTATTTTTGATTTTTTGTAAACATTTTTTCCTTCAATTTCTCGATTCTAAAAAAAATACTGCGTTCAATTTTTCTGTGTCCAAACGTGGATTTTTATTTATTTTCTTTGTTCAATTGAAAATGATTTTTTAGATCTATTTTTTAATAACTCTTTCTCAGAAATATTTCAACTTTTTTAATGAATTTTAATATTTGCACAAGAACTATCAAATTATCCTCACTTGATGTTAACTGAATTAAAATAACGAGAGAGAGAAATTTATTATTGAAATGTTTGTGCAAGGAAAATTAAAGTTTTTTCATTTATTTGAATTAACTTTTTCAAAAGCACAGAAAGCTATGCATGAATTTATAATTAAAAGATTTAACATTTGTTTAACCTTAAAAAATTCCATTAGCGAGTGATTTAATGAACTCTGCATTCTTTCTCTCGTAAATTCTAATTTGCATCTTTAATAAACCACAAAAATTTTATGTATCACCTAGTTGTTATAAGTGGGTTAGCAAGTGACAATCAAAGCACTTTTGATATCATTTAATTTAGTGTGGTTTATGTGGTAGAAAATTGTCGTACATGTGTATCATCATCGCTCTATTATCTCTCTCGTATCACAATTCCCTTCCGTGCAACCTTTTTCTAATGAAGGTTTTTAGGTCGCTAAAGGTGTCACAAAATCTTCATAGGAATTTTTGGCATTTTCTGGAGTTATCCGTTAATTTATGGTTGGAGTGTTTAATTAAAATTAGCTTGTCTGGTTTAAAATTTGATAAGGGATTAAAGAACCTTTTTTGAGTATGATTATAAATTTCTAAATGATTTGTGTGAATGAGCTACCTTCACGATCTACCACAATCTGAATATTTTTTAGAATTCAATTCTCGAAAAAATATTTTAATTTTTTTTTGGAAAATTATGAAAAATAAATTTGCCTTCTTTTAAAATAATTAAAAATTTCCAAAACTTACTGCCCCTTTCTTCATGTTATCACAAACTATTTAATTTTTTCTTTACAAACTCAATATCATTATTTGTTATTGTAAATTTTAAGCACGTTTCTGACAGTAAACCGAATAAAAAGCGAGTTAGCAAAGAAATTTTTAAGCATGCAGTCAATATGTCACACAGCCACAATCACAGTCAATTAAACACTTCTTTCCTCCACTTCTTCTACTTGTTCACCAATTATTCTTTCGCGCTTCTTCGATTTCGATATCAAGAAAAAAAGTAAAGAAAGAAAAAGTTCAATTCAGTTGATTTACGCACATCGAGTGAAATAAACGTGAAGAAAAGTTTTCAACAGCCGAAAGAAAAAATGCTGAAAGTGAAAATTTTGATTTTAATAGCCTTGGTGCCTTTAACTTTAACGCTGGCTGCCGTGATAACTCAAAAAAGTCCACCTCAAAATCGAAGAATTGAATGTGAGTGATTTATTGGTGTTTGGATAAAAGTTATGAGGGAGTGAAAAAATTTAACTTTAAATTATTTGAAAAAGAAAATTAAAAAAATTTAAAAGATAAAAAAATTGATTTATCTTTTTTTCCTAAATTTTACTCATTTTCACCAAAAACTGCCATCAACTCCACCTTGTAAATTCATTTTTAATTGCCATATCTAAACACATTTCGTAATCACTCTTTCGTCACAGTAAAAACAAATCTCTAGCATTAGAAAATTTTTTGTTTAAAAAAATATAAAAATTGAAAGAAAGCGAATTTTCCCGTAAATTTCGAATTTTTGATTAAAATGACATTCAGAAAATGCTGCGTAAAATTTTAAAATCTTTCTCGGAAAAGAAGCGTGGAAAATTGAATAATAAAAGAGTTTATTTGATTAAATCCGCATACAAAAATTTGAAAAATAGAATTCATCCGAAAAAAGCCTTAAAAGCTCTTTTTAAATTCTTTTAATTTTCGGGATTTCTCAAGGATATTTTGCAGCCTAATGTGAGAAAATTCTCACATTTAATTTAGGGGTGAAAATTATTGAACTGACACACATTTTTTTACTTAAAAAGGTCGCAAATTTTTTTTATTAAACTTACTTAAGCACTATAAATAATTTAAAAACTCAATTTACTGACACATTTCTAACTTGCAAAGTAAAAACGACTTCCCATCCTTTGAAAAAACTAATTCCACATAAATTTTCCCATTCCCAAAATTAGCGATAAAAAATTTGACTCGCGTGGACAAATTCTTTGACGCAATTTATACAAAAAATGACTTCTTTGACAGCTTGTACAATAAGAACGGAAAAAAGCATGACATTGGCGCAGACTACGGACTAACTTCCAATGTGTATAAACTTCCTAATCCATTTTATAGTAAAAAAGTCACTGGTGACGAAAGTGAGGAGGAGGGAATGAAGTTTTGGTATCCAATTTATATAAATAATTTAGCAATAAATAATTCAGTTACGCAGGACGTGACGAGCGCGGGTTCACATTCGACTGAAGTGAGTTTTAATTCACTTCCAGCTAGCTACGATGCAA